>CM032456.1:168775255-169037755 GCA_019049505.1 Pachyrhynchus sulphureomaculatus
CAGTATATATCACCACTACACCAAAAACTTTATTTTTGCACTCGATGAGAGTTTCGCTAACCATGTTAACTTTAACAGGAGTTCCTGAGTAGTATAGTTATAGCATCTTAGCTACCTAACAGCCAATAAACCAATTTCGCTCAATCTAGAATCTAGTAATAAAAGTGTAAAAGAAATATTTGCTACCTAAATATTTGTTTAATTACAGACAAATAAAATGAAATTCTTTTATCTCGGTAGAGGAGCGACGCGCGAGCAGTAATGTACCGAAAAGTATATTCATAAAACCTCCACCGTATTGTCAAGGCACATAGTTTTTATTTTTTTTATACCACTCAAACGTAATGCACTCATGATAAGTTTCGCTCAATGTACACCTTGTGAAAAATATTGCAGAAATTTTTCAAAATGTCGTACTTGTCGGGAAAGGGAGGACAGCGATTTTTGGTCGTTTTTTAAAAATAATACAAAGAAAAGTACGCGCAGGTATTATAACAAATACATTTCACAATCTCTCATTTGACACCCCACTCGATGACCTGGTAATTTTTTTTTTCACTTCCGATTTCACCCCCCCCAAAACTAATCCGTGCAATTTTCTCTGTCAAATAATTTCGGAAAAACCCGAGTGTGACAGACAGACAGACGGACACCGAAGTGTTCCGTACGGAACACATTAACAAGGAAAGTAATAAGTAAAATGAATGTAAATAAGGATTATATGAAGTAACATATTTTAAATACTGACGTTTCGTTACCACAAAAGAAAATGTGATAGATATAATAAAAACACCACTTTTATAACTGAAATCGAGTGTTAAGGTTATTTCGATTGAGAGCTGTATTGTTCTTGTCAGTCTGAATACGTTGTTTATAAGAAGGGCTATTTTAGCTGAAAGGAATTTGTAATTTTTCGTAACTATGAGATTGGAAACATTAATTAATCTGTTAAATTCATATCACAAATGAAATTTTATGATAAAATATGGAATTTTAAAATTTGAAATAGGGAAATTACGAAATTTGGTCACTATGCTATTTCTTTTTAGTGTATACTTATCGGATCACTTTAGTGTCCGTCTATCTGCCTGTCTGTCGGTCTGGCGTCGGTCTGCCACACCCGATTATCTCTGAAACTATTTGACATAGAAAGTTGAAATTTGGCATCAATACAGGAATTGATGGCCCAATCAGAGACGTGTAGTTTTGAAAGTTAAATTTTAACTTAAGGGGTTAGTTTTGGGGGGTGACATCGGAGTGAAAAAAAAAATGTAAGGTCATAGAATGGGGTGTCAAAAGAAAACTTGTGAAAACACGATTTCAAAAATATGTATTATGTAATACTTGCGCACACTTTTCTGTGTATTACACAAGTCTGCAAAAAAAAAAAAAATTGAGAGCTGTTTTGGTTTTTTTGCGTAATTCCTATGTTTTTGGGTGTACTGAATCCGAAAATGTCTTTCATTTTGTCATAGAACGTCACGTTTTCCGACAATGTAGGTATCTATGTTAAACAAGTTATCATCTTAAAATAAAAGATAAAAGACTAAAAAAATTTTTTTAATTTATAATTGCGTAACAAAACTATTTATTTTTTTATCTAAAATACATTCATTAGTAAGCACTAAACACATTTCTTTTTCCCAGTGAGACTCCTTTTGGTACATTTTCGCTTGTAGGAAGCATCTGGAAGGTCTCTCTGAAGCGTCCAACAGTAGTCTGCCATCATTGAGACGCTCCATCTTCCCTGGTATCTTTTTTCCATCTCCTTAATATCTGCTCTTCACTCAGATCTCCTAAATTTTCTGGAAAGTAGTCGAGGTGGGAATGAAGAAAATGTACTTTTAAACTCATTAGGCAACCTAAAGCTTGAAATGCTTTTAACATTCTTTTGACGATTTGTTTGTAGTTAGGGTCTTTGTTATTGCCTAAAAATTTCTCTATGACCTCTTTAAAGGCAATCCACCCTTCTCTTTGAGGATCCGTCATGGTTGTGATGAATTGTGGATCAGCCATAAGCCGTCTAATATCTGGTCCAACGAAAACACCTTCCTTCAACTTTGCCTTCAAGAGGCCTGGAAACTTTGATATTAAGTATTTGAAGCAATTTCCATCTCTTGGAAGTGACTTCACAAATTGCTTCATCAATCCCAGCTTTATGTGAAGCGGAGGCACCAAAGTTTCATGCAGGACGTTCTTTTCGTCGTCGCTTTAAGCTCCTTCGGAGGCCAACACATTTTTTTTGGTCCAGTGATTTGCTCGGTCTCTACTATCCCATAGACACAAAAAGCAAGGGAAGATTGTTGTCCGAGCAACATGCCCAAGATTTTTAAATCACCGCACACTTGCCAACCGTGGTCTTTATATTTTAATTTGCAAAGAACCAATTCCAAGTTCTTGTAGGTTTCCTTGAGGTGTACGGATTGACCGACAGGAATAGAAGCATAGAAACCGCCATTGTGAAGCAGACCTGCTTTAAGGCTTCTTTTTGAAGAATCTATGAAAATACGCCACTGTGCTGGGTCGTATGAGATCTTAAATGTATCCATCAAACCTTCAATATTGGTACAATAAACCAACTCGTCCTCTTGGGCAAAGTAGGAAGTGAACTGCTTCTCACGATATCTAAACCAGGAGGAAGACACTCCGGACAAAAGTAAGTTCCTGCTTTTGAGCCTTGATCCAAGTAACAGCGTTTGGGAAAACAATTTCGGACTGCTGTCATCTTCAAATTGAAAACTTGACTTGTCATCGGATTCAGGTACAGCACCATCTTCGTCAGAACTTGGAATCTCTTCCAAGGTAGCAGGGGCCTTGGGCACTGGTATTTCGGTCCCATGAGGGATGGGACGAATAGCTGATTGCAGATTGGGGTATGAAATGGACTGTTTCCATTTTGAATTATACCCTTTTATATTACACGAACAAAAGTAACAATCATCACTATGGTTCTTTTGCTCGCGTCATACCATAGGAATCGCATATCGGAAAGCTTTTTTCTTGCCCTTAAACCAATTTCGAAGGTCTTCAACACATCGTTTGCAGACTTTATGAGGTGCCCAAACTTTATCCTGATCTCCAAGTTTTAAGCCAAAATACGTGAAGTATACTTTTTTTTACAAAGTCCGTAATATTAAGTTGTTGCTTTAATACCATATATTCGCCACAAATATAACAGAAACTGTCAGACGAATTCACACACTTCCGCACAGATGACATTACACTATATTGAACCAAGATCTATAAAACAATGACGAGTTAACACGTAATTGTACCGCGCCACTTTCTACACTATCGGAGCGCGCACGTTCTGGTTACAACGTTTATGTTTGTTAATTTAGCTCACACAGGGCGTTCTTTATTTAGAAAGTAATGATAGTTATGGCCTGTATACATTTAAAAACAGTAATCAAAATAAAATTGTACCTATTTATTTATGACTTCAAGTTAGCCCAAAAAAAACCCTTTTTTATAATAAAATTTTGCGTTTTGCAAAATAACCTGACGTTCTGGAATTTTTTGAGTATTTTTTTAGTTTTCAGAACACCTAAATACATAGAAATCAGTTGAAAACATCCAGACAGCATTTTTGTTGCAGACCTGTGTTATTTTTAAAAAAAATGGCGAAAAGGCCCTGTCCTCCCTCTCTATTTCGAAAAATACTGATCGAAAAATTTTGAAAAAATTCTGGAATATTCTCCATAAGGTGTAGATTGAACAAAAATTATCACGAGTCCATTACCTTTGATAATTTATATGGTATATAAAAAAAAAACAAAAATTTTGAAGTCATTAGTTTTCAACAAACTTTGTTGAAAACTTGTGTCTGTCTGTCACACCTGATTTTCTCCGAAACTATATAAAGTTGAAATTTGGCACAAATATAGCAATTGATTAAAAAAAAAAAATACCAGGTCATCGAGTGACGTGTCAAATAAAAGTTTGTGAAACACGAGTTTAAAAATATATAAGATGTAATACTTGCGAACACTTTTCTTTGTATTATTTTTAAAAAATGACCAAAAAATCGCTATCCCCTCACCCTATCCCGAAAAGTACTGTTACTTTGTAAAAATTCTGGAATAGTCTTCATAAAGTCTAGATCGAGTGAAAATTATCATAAGTGCATTACGTTTGATAATTTATCTGGTATAAAAAAACTATATTATTGCTTGACAATATGGCAGAGGTTTAATATATAATAATACTTTTCAGTACATTACTCCTACTGCGTCGCTATACCGAGACAAAATAATTTTATTTTATTTGTTCATAATTAAACAAATATTTCGGTAGAAAATATTTGTTTTACACTTTTATTACTAGATTCTAGATTGAGCTAGATTGATTTATCGGATATTAGGTAGCTAAGATGCTATAACTTATTTTATTTTAAAAGAAATCACCGCGCCAGTCCGACTTGCACTTGGTCGGTTTTTTTTACACGTAACGCAAGTAAAAATTAAAGTACAAACTCAAGGTAGGTTAACAACAAGGAGAATGCCGTTAATAATCTTACCCTAATTCACGATCACGAAGTAACTAAGATTGAAATAATTGAAAAATAATATGACATAGATAAAAGTGGGTTATAGAACGTTAGCTTTCTATCGGTGAGTGTAGAATTTTAACTAATGCATTTTTTTTCTGTTCTAGGTAAGTTTAATATCATCATCAATGTAAGAATACATTGCAATTTGTAGTGGTAAGTAAAAATAATTTAGATATTTATTCGATGACGTGTAAATTCTACTAGTTTATACTGGGTTTTCGAAAGAGTATCAAGCCCTGTTCCCGTTAGATAGCTTTAGCGTCATATGTCTGAGGTAATATAAGTCGCATCGGGCCATATTTAGTTTTAGTGAAAAGCTGACATTTAATAGTAGTAGACATGAAAATACCTTTAAAATGCGTTTATTCAGACTTAATTTAGAGCGCCTCACAGTGCGAAATTTCTTGAGTTTACCGGAACTTAATTATTTAAAGCAGTAAAACAGTTCTATTTGTTGGTTTTTTAAAATTTTTAATAAAAATTAATGTGTTTTATTTAAAGTTTTTCAGTTTATTTGTGTTTTTTATTATAGAACAATTGAAAAAAAAAAACACATTTTGTAACAACATTTTGAACATCTATTCAGAACGAGACTCATTGCAATCGTCTGAAGACTCGCAATCATTACATGGGTCTGCAAATCTTTCTAATAACTCTAAAACTTCTGGCGTAACTTCACTATGCTTGGTTTTGGGTGCTTTACGAAGACTAGCGATGTACGGATCCGATGAAATAAGCAGTCGATTAAATAAATCCGTATTTGTGTCAATTCGGGATGTTTTTCTAGTAAAAAGTTCGCGATATTTTCTGCAGTCTTTGTTTCTTGCCTCCTGAGCTTCTTCAGAAAATTGTCCGATCGGAAGAATGCAAGAGGCTATAATATCCTTTCCATGACAAAGGACTTTATGCACACTTACGGGCATTGAGTACCAGAAATATTCTTTCAAATACAATTCCAAAGTTTCTCTTGCATATTCGACGAACTTTTCTGAATCAATTTTATGACCACAATTTAGGCACTCTAACAGCACATGAAAATGCTTGATCAAATCTAAATTAACGCCAGTTATTTCGGACTTTTCGGCATTTCTAAAGAATTTCCTCGCGATATTACCATCGTTTGTGTTTCCGGTCTGCTGTTTTGGCATATCTATAAGCAAGCCAAGCTCCTCTTTGAATTTTTGTTGAATGTATTTTTTCTTCTCTGCAACTTTTTTTTTATTTTCTGCTCATGAACTTGCCATGCCTTAATATCCAGTTTGTACGATATATGTAAAATACATTCCAAAAACCTTATCCATGCATGGAGGGGTGATAGTCCAAGGGATAAAAAGGATTCATTTATATTTTTTTGAGGTATATCGCAGATGTTGTTCATTTCACTAGGTTTAGCCCCACATTAGTAGCATGTTTGTGATGATGCACAGGATGATACAGCATTGCATACTTTACCGTCAATCATACAAAAGATCATATTTGCTGTAACCTGAAATTGCTTGCCATCTACAAGTATAGTGGTTGGAGTAAGTTGAGATATTTGTTCTTTCACTTTGTTTACTTCTGAGGTAATTACACTGACTGTTTCTTTGGCAAAAACGAACTTAATGGGGCGACAGTACCGTGTGGAAGAAGAAGCAGGGTTTTTCCAAATTACTGACTGATTATCACCATTATCATTTACGAAGCACATTTAGATTGGTACCATTGATACACTAAACATACTATCATCAGAGCTATGTTTGTCCATATACTTTTGTCCATAATTAACTTGTTCCGCCCCATCACAACCCCATTTTACGATAATATTTAGTGCTTTAACGTTTGATAAAGTTCTAAGAATCCCTTCTAGCCCTGTACAAAGTCTTGCTACGGTATGATTTATAAGCAACTGAACTGATACTTCAGCTGAAACTTCAGTTATTATTATGTCCTTTGGATAGCACAACCTCTTTGCCTCTTTTACAACATAATAAGGTGGATACAAAGTGCAACGGTGATTTTTTTGCTTGATCTCGAACAATGTTGTACTGATTTGACGATAAGTTTGCATCAATAAGTAGCGCCAGAGCCTGGTCTGGAGTTAATTTTCGTGGGCTGTTTGAAGAAGACATGCGAGCCTTCTTGATTTTGCTACCCCTTTCTGGAGAACCAAATGCCAGTTCCTTGACAATCGCTGCAGAGTTTCGTTTTCCAGATTGGTATAGCTTTGTTGCAGTTGCTTTGGCTAACTCATCTTGACTACCGGACTTCAAAAGATGATGCACTTTTCTGTTTTGCACTTTAGGATGACAATCCCTAAATTCTTTTTTAGGTCTGCCTGCATTGGTCCTCGATCCACTAGGCAATGCATCCCTTACAGCATTTGAAAATTTTACATTATTTTCAAGCCAGCTAAATTTCGACTGGATTCCCTCCACCTTTTTTGTATTTTACAAACCAGCGCACGAAGAGTTGCCTTTAAACTACAAAGAGCGTCAGATGTTAGCATTGGTGAGCCTATTTTTTCCAAAACAAAACCAATGATGGCGTCCGATGTCAGTTCTTCCTTCCACTTTTGGAATATGCAGTTATATGAAATTTGCAAAGTCATTCTGGAAAATGTTTAATTTAAAAGAAGATCGCAAAATATCGCAGAAGATCTTTTATGTTTCCAACAGAGGAAAAAAAACCTTTCAAATTTTGTGCGTTTCAAGCTGGTATTATGTAGTATCACTTTTTAAAGTCTCCACTGAAGTTAAAAATGTAAATTTTACTTACTTCTTAAAAATTACTTTTTTTCACGAACAAATCACACACGAGTAAGAAAAGATTTTGCAATTATTTAAATGCCAATAATTGACAATTCTCTTATAAAATAAATAAAGAAAAAATCATGGCCTACTGACTTGCCGTTCGTATGTACCACTTTATTAACTTAAACAAATCGAATAGCTTTCTGTAGGCAAAAAGTATGATTGAATAAGTAATGCAGCTTTCAGGTGCATTTTGCAGTTGTTTCGCAGGGTTAATCCCCAAACTGAGTATGAGGTTTTAGAGGTGGGATATTAACCTACCAAAATAATGAATAATCTTATGCATTTTTTAACGTATTTCAAAAATTGAATAAAGTTCCGCTAAACTTCCTAAATTTCGCACTGTGCGCCTCGCCTTGAAAAGGAATGAAATTTCTCTAGTAGTTCGTTACATTTTACAACTTTATTGCGATAAAAGAACTTCTCCTGCGCAAGTCTTTGAGGAACTACCAAAAGCAACAACCAAAATATGGTTGAGTCGCTTTCCTTTTGGAAATTTCTATGTCAAAGATGCTCCTCGCTCTGGTCGAGCAAGGAAGAATTTTGGCAAAAGATGAGCCAAATCGACATATACTCGTAAGTAGCCATGACATCGCTAAGGAACTAAACTTCCATCACCTAACAGTTTTAAACCATTTAGAGAAAGCTGGCTATAAAAAAAAGCTCGATATTTAGGAGCCATATGATTTAACGCTAAAACATTTACTCTCTCGAATTCCCATCAGCGAATCTTTACAGAAACGCAACGATATTGAGACATTTCTGAAGCGGTTGGTCGCAGGTGATAAAAGTGGATCACGTACGACAATAGTTTGCAAAAAAGATCGTGGTTCAAAAAGGATGAAGCTCCATAAACGATGGCAAAACCCTGATTGATCCCAAAAAAAGTTGATGATGTGTGTTTGGTAACATTGGAAGGGAATCGTGCATTATGAGCTGCTGCAGCCTGGCCAAATGATTGCTCTGTAATCTACTGTCAGCAATTGAGAAGCTTGAAACAAGCGATTAAAAGAAATAAGTCGGAATCAGTCAACAGAACGGGTGTTCCACTATAACAATGCTAGACCCCACCCATCTTTGATAACTGGGCTAGACAAAAATTGAGAGAGCCTTTCTGGGAAGTTTTAATACATTCCCAGACTACCGCAACGTCTACTACCATTTGTTTGGGTTTTTACAGAACTCTCTGAATGATGGTAAGTTTTAAAAGAGACCTGTGAAAACCAACGTTTTGCCTAGAAACCACAGAAGTTCTACAGTGATAGGATTAAGGTTTTTCAAAAAAAAAGGCAGCAAGACATAGCCCATAATGGTTTAACGTTTCTTCAAAGTATAAAAAACCTTTACATATGAATTTTTATTGAAGAACAAAGAAGAGCTTCTTAAGTCGTCATATTTAAAAGATTTGTATCAGTTACCATATAAAATTGACCCACTTGTTACTGAAAAACAGATCCCATTAGTGTTCCGTACGGAACACTTATGGGATCACTTCGGTATCTGTCTGTCTGTCCGTCTGTCACACCTGATTTTCTCTGAAACTATTTGACATAGAAAGTTGGAATTTGGCACAAATATAGGAATTGATGTCCGAATCAGAGCCGTGTAGTTTTGGAAGTTAAATTTTGACTTAAGGGGTTAGTTTTGGGGGGTGAAATCGGAAGTAAAAAAAAACGCGTGGGATATGAAATGAAAGCTTGTGAAACCACGAGTTCAAAAATATATATGATGTAATACTTGCACACACTTTTCTTTGTATTATTTTAAAAAAATGGTCAATAAGCCCATATTCTCCAGTTCAGATGAGTAATTGAACGAATGTTTTCACGAGTGCATTACCATTGATAATTTATCTGGTCTGTAAAAAAAAAACTTCAAGGTCATCAATTATTAACAAAGATCGAAAACAGACTTTGTTGAAATCTCATTTGGGGTGTGTTTTGTGAAGACATTGATCATTTTATACCTCCGTAACAAAATTTTTTATTTTAAAAGCAATCACCGCACAAAACACTAATTGCGCAAGTCCGACTTGCACTTGGCCAATTATTTTTTCTGTTGTTATTTTTATAATTGAGGATTTGTTCCTTATATTTATTTAAAAAAAAAAATGAATAACTAACACTTCCTTTGCATAGAAAAAGTCACAAGTGAATTGAGTAATTCTTTATACTATGGAAATCCATCTATACGCAGTTTTTTTTGTGGAATATTTCTTAGGGTCATAACGCATTATCTTGGATGGGAGTGTCCTCACGAGACTCATCCAAAATTTGTTGAATATAAAATCAAAAATGTTTACAGCAACACACATATATCCTAAATATTTTTTGCCTTTAACAGTTCTCAAATTAAATTTTTGTATTGAAAATTTAACATTTTCGCCTAAAACTTCCAATTACAAGAATGTTATAAATTCCATGAGAGAAACCGTTAATAAATAAATTTCTAATAGGGCTGACCCGGCGTTATGGATATAAATATTCATTTCCCAATAATGTAACCAGTAAAACTGAATTACACTTTAATTTTCTATTTATTAGCCCAATAACAAGATCAAGTCGAGAAGAGCTTGATTTCGGACAGCCTTTTCCGTATACTTAAAATATTAGAGGTTTTCAGATACTTGCGTCGTTTTAGACAATTATTATTTAATGCTGTTTTAAAATTAATATAATAATATAAAATACGTTGGGATCGTTATCAGGAAATTATCAAAATGTCACATATTTATACATTTCTAAATATTATCCACAGAAATGTTGATAAAACTAACCTGAACTTAAGTATTTAAAAAAATCACATATTTTCAAGATTATGAATATCGTTTTTTAAGGAATTTACCACTTGTATGCCTTGGGGGCATAACAATATAGTTTTTGGAATACCTCCTAAAAGAAAAAAAGTAACTTCCATCAATTTTATGGGGAGTATGTTCTAATGTTAAAAACATAAATAAAAATCTCTTGCTGAAAACTACACGACAAAAATAAAAAAAATTAATAAGGACATAACAAACTGCGAAATTTTAAATTTTTCTTCTATTTAGGAAATATTCTATATATATATATATATATATATATATATATATATATATATATATATATATATATATATATATATATATATATATATATATATATATATATCAAGGATTTTGTACAGCTGACGCTTCCTTCTCTCAGCCTTTGATTCCATCCGTTTCTATCTTCCCAGTCTCTACCTGTTAGACCCCTGTCCTCCATAGCCTCGTCTACATCGTCTCTCCACGATCGTCTGGGTCTTCCTCTTTTTCTTCTCCCTATATGGCTCCACTCCGTTATTTTTCGTTCTTTATCCACTTATTATCTTCGCTCCGTCTTATGTGTCCATATCATTTTAATCGTTTTTCTTCAATGGTGTTTATTGCGTTCTCTTTGATGTTCATTCTGCTTCTTATTTCTTCATTTGGTATTCTCTCCATACGTGTCATTCTACAGCATCTTCTCCAATACTCCATCTCTACCGCGTTAATTTTAGATTTATTTCTTTTGTTGACCCGTATGTCATTATGCTTTGTATTATTGATTTGTATATGCGTGTTTTGTTTCTCTTTGTAATGTGTTTGTCCCACAGGATCGAATTTAATTGTCTTATGCATATCCGCGTTTGTCCTAATCTAGCTTTGATCTCTTCTTCTGATGTAGCGTTTTTTTTTGAAATGATGGTTCCTAAATATTTAAATCTATCGGTTCCTTTGATTGTTGTTTCGTTATCGACTTCTAGATTCTCCACATTTCCCTCCTTTGTTGTTAGGTATTCCGTTTTATCAAAGTTTATTGCTAATCCTGCTTTAGTGTATCTTCTTTCAGTTTTTTTACCATATAACTGAGGTCTTCCTCATCTTGCGCTACGATTACTTGGTCGTCTGCGAAACTTAAGAGTATATAAGTAATCTTCTCGTATTGGGACTCCCATTCCACTATTCCATTTTTTAATGTTTGTTCGAGGTATATTTTAAATAGTGTTGGGGATGTAGAGCATCCTTGTAATAGGTCTTTTGATGTTTGGAGTCTCTTCCCTATTTTATGTCCTATTTTTATGTTCACTGTGTTGTTTTCGTAGAGAGCTTTTACTGCGTATAATTCTTTGTCAATGCCTATTTCTTTCATTGCGTTCTATAATATTTGTCTTGGTATTGATTCATAGGCCTTTCTTATGTCTATGAAGGCTAGATGAACTTCTCTATTCTTTGCCAGTTTTTTTTCATTATTTGTTTTATAGTGCATATGTGGTCTGTAGATGATTTTCCGGCCGTACAGCCTGCTTGGCCTTCTCCAATTTTTCCTTTTATATTTTCCTCTATGATATTCTTAATAATTTTTCTATACAAACGCCCCATACTCGATATTATGCTCAGGCCTCTATAGTTTGTGCATTTTCTGCAGCTTTTGACCATTCCTCTGGTGTTTTTTTTCTCCATTTATCGCTCTGTGGAACATGTTTCTTAGCATTCGATGTAATTTATTAGACCCGTACTTAATCATTTCATTTACCACACCTCCAGGCCCTGCAGATTTATTATTTTTGAGTATTCTTATTGTCTTCTTTACTTCTTCATAGCTTAGTTCTATCTCTTTTTTTTCCTTATTCTGTTCTTCTTCAGGGTTCTCTTCTTGGAATTCTTGTCTGTCTTCTGTTAGCAGTTTTTTTATAATATTCTTCCCACTCGCTTTCTGAATATTATATAGAAATATTCTAAAAAAAGCTTAATTACTATGCTTTCAAGGTAGACAAGCGGTAAAGTTATCTTAAATGAATTTAGTGTCCCTCCTTACTTACCGAAAGTATATGACGGGTTATTGACATAATTAGTAACTAGTATAGTCGGTCAAGGACGAACGTGTTGATTCATGGTTCATCAAAAAATGTTTTTATTTAAAAGTTTTTATCATTTGACAGTAAAGGATTGCCATTAAAATGTTAATAATTCAGTAGTTCGTTCAGTCCCCATCATCAGATGATCTCCTGACGTCTTCGGGGCATACTTTCGATGAGATTTTCCGCGTATTCTTAGCACAAAGATTCCCAAATTGCCCAAATTTGCCGTGACAACTGCTTCACTATGTACACGTTTTTTTTACTACGAGGCTTCGGCTTGATGTATGATGATACGTCCTCTATTAGATTTGCATCTGGCGACTGGTATGGCCAATCTAATGTGACGATACCGGATTCCCTTTTCCGCTGGTTACAAGTTTTACTCTGATGTTTGAGATCGTTATTCTCTTGAGGAATCCACTCCTCATTTTTATTGACAAACCACCGTTTGGCAGTTGGTGCTAATGCCTTCTTGTAAATCTGGAGCATTTTTTTATCTTTCAAATTGTAGGTAAAGATGAATAGAGAAAGACATTCTCAAACATGGATCTTTCCAGGATGTTTCACGGAGCGCTGAACCAATCGGCTAGTGAAAATTGACCAGGCTCGTGGGGTGAAAAAAACCCCAAAATGTAGCTTCATCGGAAAAAATTACATTGCTCCAGTCTCGTTTTAAGTTTTTCTCTACTCACGAGAGTTGTTTCTCTCTGATTTTCGCTCAGTAGTGGTTTCTACGCCATTTCAAATCGTTAACCCAGAGATGAGTGCGATTCATACAATATATTCAAACCTTTCTGCTTTAAAGAGTTGATTGAGTGGTCCGTTACGTTGTGACAGTACATTTTAACAATAAAACTGCGTAATTACTTTGTTAACTGTCACTAAATATATTTGTAAAGATTTTACAATTGCGTTATCGCGATTTCGTAGTACAACTACACTGTCAAACGCTTAACTTTCTGCTTTAGTTTCTGTTCCCCTTTACGCAAAATTAATTAAGTATTTCGGGAAAACATGTTAATAATCATTTTCTCGCCCTTGTCCGACACTTTTCCTCTCGAACCACTTTCTGGTAGATCAACATTTTCTAAGAGAGAGTATCATTTTATTCACTTGCTAACGAATTCCCTCGACTTGTCTATATACTTAGCAACACATCATTCATTCCCATATTGCAGTCAAGGATGCCCGATGTTGTCTTCAGACAGCGCATCATAAAGCGTATTTTAATGAAGCTAGACACCAAGAAGGCTTCTGGCGCTGACGGAATACCTGCCATAGTTCTCAAAAACTGTGCAAGGGAACTAACACCAGTTTTCTGTAGACTTTTTAACCTATCCTACAGAAAGGGAATATTTCCGTCCTGCTGGAAATGTGCCACGGTTCAGCCGATACCTAAAAAAGGTAAGAAGACCTTGCCAAATAACTACCGACCAGTTGCACTGCTTTCAATAATATCGAAAGTCATGGAAAAGGTTATCAATGAGCATCTTCTAAAATATCTTGAACGATTCAATATTATTAGCGATCACCAATATGGTTTTCGTAAACATAGATCAACAGGAGATCTTCTGACTTATGTAACACATGTTTGGAACAACGCAATTGAACACTTTGGAGAATCTCGAGCGGTTGCTCTTGACATATCCAAGGCATTCGACCGTGTTTGGCACGATGGACTGTTGGCTAAGTTATGCTTTTATGGTATGTCTGAAAGGTTCTGTTTGTGGCTCTCATGTTTCCTCAGAGAGCGTTCTTTACGAGTGGCGGTCGACGGATTTCTTTCTAACACCCTCACTATCAACGCCGGTGTGCCCCAGGGCTCCATACTGTCTCCTACTCTCTTTCTCATTTACATTAATGATCTGCTGGAAAAGACCGGGAATCCAATCTATAGCTTTGCAGATGACAGTACGCTTGTCTCTTCATTCACCTTGAACGCTCGGACATCGGCTGCTCAGGCGAATATCCGCAGACAGCAGGAGGTCGTTCAACTTAACAAAGACCTGGAAGAAATTCTATCTTGGGGTGACAGTAACCAAGTGGAATTTAACGCTACAAAAACCCAAGAGGCAGTTTTTTCTAAAAAAGTTAACGTTGCTGAACCCGACATAGTTATGTCGGGGCACTCCATTCCCCTAGCATCGTCGCTCAATTTGTTGGGCGTTGCAGGCATAGCAAGGAGAGCTTCTCAAAAGTTGGGAATATTATTTAGAACCAGAAAGCTTTACACCCCACAGCAACTGTTAATTCTTTACAAAGCCCAAATTCGACCAACTATGGAATACTGCTCCCACGTTTGGGGCTCCGCTTCCAAACATACACTGCATTTGTTGGATTCTGTTCAGAGAAAAGCGGTCCGTCTGATTGGGGACCCGAAATTGACCGGCGGCCTTGATTCGCTGGAACATCGAAGAACGGTTGGCGACTTGAGTCTGTTCTACAAGTATTTTCATGGAAAGTGTTCGAAGGATGTAGCCCGCTTAATTCCTCCCAAAGCGGTGCATGTTAGAAATACACGTCGCGCTGGTGCTTCGCATCCGTATGAGGTTCAGCTTGTTCCTCCGCGTACAACGCATTTCAAGCAATCTTTTATATGGAGAACGTCATCCCTTTGGAATAATTTGCCCAGCGCTGTGTTTCCCACCGAGTGCAATTTACAGCAATTCAAGAACAACGTGAATCGCTTTTTCCGCACTCGTGCCGCTCCTGGAGCGCTTTAGGGACTTCCCTGCAGCACGTGTGCTAGACCCATTAAAAAAAAAAAACATTGTCAATCCACCATTAATAGCATAATACTCTGTAACCATTACATTTTTTTTTGCGCTTTTCATGATTTTAGCCCTCCTTTGTTCTACTACCTACCTAAAGTGAAAACCACTGGTTTTCAATATAATTTATTGCTAGTGTAATTTTAGAATGAATTCTGTTGGCCTGTAAATAAAATTTTTAAAACATTTCAAATGTGATTTGGTTCAATGGTATTAACGATACAATGCAAACAGATCAGATTTTCAATTCAACATTATTAACAATTTTATCCTGCAGCAATTCAATTTTAAAGCTTTTGACGATTCTAAGGGACAAGTTTTGGATGTCAAGCGGGCTTAAACAAAGGCAATTTTATTTTTAAATTACTCTTATTCTTTTGCGTCTGGAAAGCCAATTTGCGATCGAGCATTAATAAAAATGCAAATAAAAAATGAGAATAAATCACCGGGTGCCTTACAAATTCATTTATCAAGTTTTCCGGGTCAGTGGAAGTTTCCCTATAAAACGGAATAGAGCACAACGATATAAAGAAGAACCTGGATGGGAATTTTGTAGTATGATTACTTTTATTTTACGTCGAGAGCAAAATACGGAAACATGCTCTTTTTGGGCTATAAAGCTTTAAATAAACATATTAGTATATTCAGCAAGACCCAACCCTATTTTTTATCGTTTTTATTTTACTCTAGCGGATTCGCGTATGTTGCTTCCACGGTTTAAATTAGTTAAGTAATAAGGGATATTGGAAAAGTGTTAAAACACCCATTTCAAATCATTACTTCTCCGGAATTGCTTAACCAATTATAATCTAATACAGACTAAAATATTACCGGATAACTTACCTACATAGTAAAAAATAAATTAGTTCTTCTCGGTTTATAAAAGAACACATACACACACATTCACTCCCACATGTTGCTAAATTTCCCGTTATGCTCACAATGTCAGCGGAATTAAACTCAATTATTTGCTCATATAAATTATTTGAATTTAATATACCACAAGAAGATAAAAAAACTCTTGTATAGACGTCAGCTATGGTCAGTCAGGCCGTTGCGTTAGTCATTTAACATTGCTTCAAGATTTGTTTTATTTTTAGTTTATTTCTACGAATAAATTAAGTAAATTTTATTATTTAGACAATTATTTTTGTTTTAAAAAATATTGTATTCTTGATGTTCCAATTAGAAGTTTGTAAAAATATGTTGATTCCGTTTACTTTATCAGTAAACTGTTCTATACTCTATTTATTTGAAAGTGATACATTTTACCTGTAATGCAGCAGTTCAACAACTTTAGGAGAATACCTACTGGCATCGGTCTAATATTCCCAATCTGTTATATTTCAATACGATAGGAAAACGACCCTTTTTTTTGTTGTTTGGGGCTAAATATTCTAAAATAGTTCTGGCCAGTGTATGAATGAAATAGTTTTATAATGTTTCAACATTTATTAGAAAAAAATAACATTTTATAGTGAAATATTATTAATTAAAAAATATACAAATGAGGAAGTCAAACAAGAATGAAAAAAGTATTACCAATCTCCTGTCTCTGACATTCTTGAAAAGCTATCGTTGTCCTACTCATAAATTTACATGTATAATTAAAAGTTCAACAGTGGCATCCACTGCCATGTCCACATTTTATCTTCTACCCTCAATACATGCTCGACGCATTTTCGTCAATTTTCTGTGGGAACATTAGATATGGCATTCTGAAAAAGGTTTTGTATGTCTGCAAGGACGTATTGTTCCTGACGACTTTACCTTTAACTCTAATTTTTTAGAATGATAGCTTGCTTTATCCATTACAATAACAGAACCTTCTGGTATTAAGTCTATCATCTGCGAAAACCAATCTTCAAATACATCGGAATTCATATCTTCGTGATAATCTCCTGTTTTCTTGGACACGAATGTTAAAAGATCTCCGTCTACAAAATCACTTTCGCTTCCAATATGCATAATAAACCTACCAGATGGCGGTTTAAGACGAGTAGAGAGACCTTCATTGAATGCTTGACGAACATTTTTGATATTCCCATCTTGCCAAAATTTCTTGGCTTCATTTATCCACGTCTCATATAAGTAATATATCCTTTTTCCTTTATAGCGAGCTTTTCTAACTTTCCTTAAATAGTCTCTTCTCCAGTATTCAATGTCTCCATTTTTTATCAATTTCTTTCACGCTTTTTCCAGTAAAAATTCATATCTTTTAAAACACTCCACCCTACTCATTTTCGGTATTTCTGGATGGCTTGTCGCAGCCTACAGGATCATATCCAAAGATGGATTTCTTTTTTCCATAAAAAAGTAATGAACAATACGCCTTGCTACTTGTTTGTTGTGTTTCAGCTGACGTTTTTTTCTGCCTGGTCTCTTTTTTTGAAAGTCTATACACCCCTCCTTTTTTTCTCTTAAAATTCTGTAAACTGTGTCTTTACCAACTTCGGTCATTAAGGAACATCTTGTCACACAGTTGTCCATACTTAAGTCACAATTTTGATTATTTTTAACATAGTCAAATATATTTTTAACTATACGCCTTTCATTATGGGTTAACTGCCTGATCTTTTGGCGTTTCGCTGGAGAAGACATTTTGTTAAAACACTAACCGACTTATCACTAATTCGCTTGACACTTGGGCATGCTGCTGTAAATATGTATTTATAGTTGGGACAACAGGAAGGAATGTAAATAAAATGATTTGATAGGCAATAAAACTTCGTTATGAAAGAGCATTCTTACCTGAAAAATACCTTGGAATAGATAGCTCGCCTCTGTTATGGGACCGCCACTGGCATTTTTATTACTATCAATCTCAAATAAATAGACTATGGTAAAAATTGTGCATTTTATCTGGAGTTTTTTTTGCATTTGTTCTGTTCTAGCTTTTAATATAAACTTGTCATTTCAATTCATTTTTGAATAGAATATTCTAAAATATTACAAATACACTATTCTAACTGTGTTGCATTTAGATTAGGGATGAGTGGTAATGGATTTTACCTATTTTAAGTAGGAAAATCTATAACTTTCCAAATGCAGCGGTTCCTGATATTTGTTTCCAAACAAGACAGACAATTTCTGTAAACAGTTGCTTTCGTGGTGTTGTCGTTTGTCTTGCGGCTCTAGAAGCATTGTCAGTTATCAGTTGGATTGCCACGACACTAGTGCAAACTGCTAAACATACCTATCAATATCTGAAATAACCATAGATGGTTGGGTTTGCTAACATATATTTGGAAGAGCTGATAAAATATTTATTGAATCATATTGCATTGTATGCTGTTAAAACTTTTGAAAAAAGACAATTTTCAGATAATGCATCCGACAAAACTGCAATTTCTAATGCGTCAACTGCCTAATCGTAAGGGGTGCATGTAAATTATCAAATTTATATCCCCACTACAGTAAGAGCCAGTTTATTTATTAAACTTGCCTTTTTGGGATTCAATTGTCAATACAACCATATAAAGTCCTTTACTTAAAAACATTCGAAAATAGTTTTTCTTAGAGCTCTTTTTTAAAAAGAACTACTCTAAATAAACTTGAGAAATATATTATTATATTTAATCAGATGGTTTTACGATCCCAAGTTTAAAAGGATTTTAATGTTTTTTTAAGTAAGTTTGTGAAAGTTATTTTAAATGATTGTTGACGTCAGTAATGTTTAAAATTAAAAAAAAAATGAATAAATATTTTAGATTATACATAAATACTGCGTAAAATAGCAATATCTAGTATGTATTATTTAACGAGCATATGAAAACTATTATCCCTATCTCTCTCTGTCTTTCTTTTTTCTTTATTTTTCTTTGTTTTCATGAACGGGTCTCTATCTGAAACAACAGGCTGGTTACCCCTGATCTTGTTCTAGGTTATATCTTCAGCGATCTATACATTCTCCAGTTTGAAAGTGTAGAAAGTAGAATACCGGTCCTCTAGTCGGGCCTATACCTCCAGCGATTCTGAACGTAACAATCACTGTCACTAATATTCAGGTTAATGGTACTTTCACCGTATATGAAATTCCCGTTTTCTGATATAGTTTCTTACGTATGACCATTTGTGTCAGCCACACTTTCAACCTACCACATCGGAAATGGGTTTTAGACCTCTCTTCTCACTTCCATTAGATTCAGGAGAACATCTTCATTATTTGCTAGTGGAATTTCACTTCAATCTTCATCATAGTATACTATTTTGTTCTCTACAAGAAGATTACATAATCAACTCTTGTCAACCACTGATCCGAGAACCCGCTCAAACAAGGACTTATTAAGATGAGATTTGCGGGTCAAAGGGTACTGTCGTAATGGTGCCGCGAGTCCAAAACTATAGTTTTTCCACGATAATAAAAATTAATTTAAATAATTTTTGAACAATTTATTTTTGTTCGTTACAGCTCCGCTCATTTTGTTACAAATAATAACTAATAGTTTGAAATTTCTACGTTTTAACCAAAAATAAAAATATTTTAAAATTTTGATCGTGATACGAGTATTTTGTCTTAATTTTAGTTTTAGTTATATAATTGGTTGCAATTGTCTATAACGTCATGCCATGGCAACTACAACATTTGTATTTAAATGTAGTTCTCGTTTGGTCAATGGTCGCGGTCAGTGGGTAATAAACGTATTAAGTGGTACTAGTTTTTCTTAAATGCATATATAATAAACAAATCGTAAAACAGTCGTTAAAAAGAATATTTGCTGAATATCTAATACGTGGGTAAATCAAATATAAACGGTAATTTTGCTATTCTTCTTAGAATGCAGTTCTTAGCTAGATGATGTCGTGTGGAGTAGATGTTTGGTTTGTAAAGAGTGGGGGAACCGGATAGGTGCGCGCGCCAACTCGTCTTTGTCGTCAGTACAGCATGACCGAGCAAGAGGTTGTAACATTCATTTTTTCCTAGATTTTAAGACCATATAATGTTACTGATTTTTCCATTTCAAATTGTATTTATTTTCATTTTTGTATCGAACGGTATATTAAACAGAAGTTCCAAGACGTTCGGTATATACGGTGTTGTGCGGGTTCCTGACCGAACCTCTCGCTACGCCGCGATTGGTGAAATGTTTGATCGGCAGTTTTGATTGGAGCGTCGTGATATTACTGGCAAAAGTCGCACGATTATTTAAGGCTCCACAGGAGCTTGAATCGTGGCTGTTTTCCATCTAGCCGCAGCCAGGCAGTACCGTCTAGCCGAGAGGCTATTTTCCATCTAGCCGAAGTAGGCTAATTTTCATCAGAGCCGCTAAGTAAAAGCACCAGTGTCTTAAATAAAAGCCGTAGTGGGCTTTCTAAGTGTTTGTTAAGAAAAAGTGTGAAATCGGGCGTAGTCGATCACAGCAGGAATAAAAAACAGTAAGTCAACAAAACTCCCTTCAATAGACTTATTCGAGAGTAGCGCCATAACTGCAATGTAAAACAGACTAAAAAGTGAAGTGTAAAGCACGATTTCTCGTCTTCGGGGGTTATAATAGTCTAAAATTTTAATGTAACAACTACTAGTTAGGCTAGAACTTTTTTATAAAACTGCAAAGGTTAGAACTTTTCATTTTAAAAACATGAATAAATTTTCTTTTTTGATTAAAGCTAGTGTCTCACTGAATATTTATTTTTCTTTTCAGGATAAGTTGTACTAGACTAATTCTTTTTAGTAATACCCATAAAACCCTTCAGCATTTTTTCCATTTTTTTAGCTGAAGTTAAATCCTTTCTATTTTAAAATGGATGGTGCCCAAAATTTCGTACAGCTAAAGCCTTTTAAAAAATAGAAAAAAATTCCAAAAAGACGTAAGAAAATTATCTCTTACCCATATCTCTCTACCAAGGAAAACTGAGCTAGTGTGTGTTTAATTTCTTTAGTTCTTTTAAAATCAGGGTTCACTCAATTCAGTATCAGAAATTAAAGCGGGTAAGTTCCAATATTACAAAATTGCGCTCAAGCGTGGGACAAACAATTTCTCACAGGGTACAAAAAAAGATGCCTCAAACTGAGGACAGTTTTTCAAAAGTTACAAAGTGACGCAATGTACGTGGGGCGCAATTAAACACCTTTTTCACAGGCTACAAAATTACGCCCAAGCTTGGAGACATTTTTTCACACGCAACAAAATAGCGCTGTCAACGCGGGGCTTTTGGAATTTTATTTTTTAAAAAAGGGTTCAGTGTACTAGCTTTCGAACAAAATAAAAGCTCTAACCTTGCAGATATTTTTATTTCATAATATTTATTAAAAGAAACTACACTATAGCAGTAAGACAAAAGCAGGGAATTTGTAGAATTTTTTATTTCAATTTATCTGATGATATGAGTTAGATATTTGAATTTTGTTGTTGACTCTAAGATAAGTGATTCCTACTTTTTTTTCTTAAAAGCTAGCTTTATAGTTCAGATTAGCAGATGTGCTGGTCGACTTTAATTTTACACTGTTTATTTTGCGGATAGCCGAGGAAAAAACGGTACGTTTTTTTTCTCACCTATATTTTGCATGAATATTAAAAATACTTTGCTGATAGACGAAACGGTATTTGGAGATTTTTTTGTTGAAAATTCTTAAGATATCTTAGTAAAAGAATTTTAATACAAGGCGATACTTAGAAATTTTTTTTGAAATTGTCGAAGATTTTTTTTTAATGTTTAGTAAAGAAGTTTACATATTTTAAGTGCCTTTACATATTTTTTATTTAGACTATTGGGAGCACAGGAGAAATATTTTCACGACTTTTTAAACAGTTCTTTTAAATAGTATTCATTTATCATGGAAGCCTTCAATTTTAAAGTCAATCACCTACTGGAATATGAATTAGACTACGAACTGAAAATCCGTCGTACTTTCTCAGAACGTCCGGTCGCGGATAAAAGAAAGATTCTAACGAGGATCTTAAGTAAAGAAATACTCCAATAAATCAGATTGGACTAGATAGTTACAAAAAGTTTCTGATTTTTTTTAAAAGTCTAATAAAAATTCTCCTTCTC
Source organism: Pachyrhynchus sulphureomaculatus (assembly GCA_019049505.1). NCBI lineage: Eukaryota > Metazoa > Arthropoda > Insecta > Coleoptera > Curculionidae > Pachyrhynchus > Pachyrhynchus sulphureomaculatus. The sequence goes on from CM032456.1 coordinate 168,797,224, forward strand.
AAATTAAAACTCCTGCTTCTCCAAATGGTCACATGTCTCCTTTATTCGTGCATAAATATTTAGATAATGGACCGCATATAAAGATATATCTATTAGGTGCCCATTTTTCGGCTTTACTTGACTCTGGTGCAAATGCCTCCGTTTTAGGTCAGAATGGTATAAGAATTTTAAGTCGTTTAAGTATAAAAATATGCCACGTCAAAAATAGAAGTGTTACCACTGCAGATGGCAGCCGTCTAAAAGTTTTAGGTACGGTTGAGTTGCCGCTAGTCTGCAATGGTCATTGTTGAGTAATTTCTGCTCTAGTAGTACCTTCTCTATCACATACTTTGGTTTTAGGATGTGATTTTGCACAAAAATTCGGAATTTTTGTAAATTTTAAAGATAATTCGTGGTATCCACAGTCCATAGAAGTCAACTCTCAAACAAGTTTTAAAGATTGTTATTCAGAAAACTCTTTAGAAAACCTTTTTTCTCGCGTCTATGTGAGATGATCTCTCGCGGACGGAACGCTTGAAGGCAGAAAAAGTAATAAGCTCTTTCAATGAAATAAGTAGTAAAGATAGGTTAGGCCGAACGAATAAAATCACCATGTCTATAGATACGGCTGATGCCAGTCCTGTAAAGACAAGGCCCTTCGCCATGTCTCCGTATATGTCAAAGGTATTAAATAGGGGGTTAGACGAAATGTTGACACTCGGAGTGACATCGTCTAAGCTGACGGAAGAAAGCTCAACGAGGTCAGCAAATTTGATAACTATCCATTACCGAACATCGACAGAATTTTGACATCACTCAGGAATGCTCAGTATGTATCCTCGATAGACCTTAGAAAGGCTTTCTGGCAAATTCCTTTGGACAAATCCTCTAAGGAAAAGACCGCTTTCGCAGTAGTAGGCCGAGGTCTATTTCAGTTCGTCACTATGCCGTTTGGTCTAAAGAACGCTGCTCAAACTAAGCAACGTTTAGTGGACGCTATATTTGGTCCGAAATATGAGCCACATATTTTTACCTATCTCGATGATATTTTAGTAACATCGGAAGACTTCGAATCGCATATTCGCTTACTTAAGGAAGTAAAAGATAAATTGAAAGAGGCCGGACTGACGATAAATTTGAGCAAATGTGATTCAATTTTTTTTTTCAAAACTTCTCTAAAGTTTTTAGGCTATATTGTAGGCTCAAATTCCTTACGTACCGATCCGGATAAAGTAGCAAGCATGGTTAATTATGCGAGACCTACTAATACTACGGAAGTTAAGCGCTTCGTAGGAATGTGTTCATGGTACAGACGTTTTATCGAGAATTTTTCTACCCTGTTGTCGCCTATTAATGATCTTTTGAAAGGACGAAAAAAAGGACAATCAATAGATTGGACAAAGGCAGCCGAAGAATCTTTTATAAAGATTAAAGAGCTATTGGTTTCAGCTCCAATTTTATCCCAACCAGATTTTTCCCAACAGTTTTATATTTCTAGCGATGCTTCTAATACCGGTTTAGGGGGCGTCCTAACACAGAAAATCAATGGTGAGGAAAGAGTGATAGCGTATGCCAGTAGAACTTTATCAAAGGCTGAACGTAACTATTCGGTTGTTGAAAAAGAACGTTTAGTAGTACTCTTTAACATCTAAAAGTTTCGACCTTACATAGAAGGTGTTCCTTTCACGGTCATAACAGATCATTATAGTTTATTGTGGCTTAATTCTATTAAAAACCCTAGTGGCAAACTAGCGCGTTGGGCGATTAGGCTGAGACAACACACATTTACTTTAATTCATAGAAAAGGAGTCCACAATGTTATTCCTGACGCTTTGTCAAGAATCCCAGATCATATAGCGGACGAAAACAGTCTTAATGCACAGATTGGCGTAAGAATTGATACAGTTGATATAGATCGTATAGATGGCCAAAAATGCGTTTTGATATCTTAAAATTTGTGAGGACTTGTGAAGTATGTGGAGCGCAGAAATCTCCAAATGCACTACCTATGGGACTGATGGGAAAAGAGAAAACGGTTAATTACCCTTTTCAAGTCATAGCAGCTGATCTAGTAGGCCCATTTCCACGTTCAAAAAAGGGAAATAAATGACTTTTCGTAATTTCTTGCTGGTTAACAAAGTATACCGTGTTATTTCCTTTGAAAAGCTCTAAAGCCGAATGCTTTTTGAAAATTTTAGAAAACGATATTTTTCTAATCCACGGAGTTTCATCGCTTTCGAGATGCGATAACGGTACTCAGTTTACTTCCGAGTGTTTTAAGAGCTTAAGTGAAACTTATGGTTTTAACATCCGTTTTAATCCCGTGTACTCTCCCCAATGTAATTTTGTGGAACGTAATAACCGAACAGTCGGGACCGCTTTAAGAAGTTACGTGGATTCACATGACACTTGGGATGACAATATTTCCAAAATCCAACAAGCGATAAATACGGCAAGACACGAAGTAACAGGGTTCACACCGTCTTTCTTAGTTTACGGCAGACATATACCTCTATCTGGATCGTATTATAAAAATTTAGATTTGGATGTCAATATTGACAGCGAAATAATTCCGGGTAACAGGGGTGAGTACGCCGAAAATTTAAAGGGTTTAAAAGATATTTTCACCGACGTGCGTAGTAGGATACATAAGGCTTATGAACGGAACAGTAAGTCTTACAACCTTAGGAAAAGGGATTTTGCCTTTAATATAGGTGATCACGTTTGGCGAAAAAATAAAATTCTTTCCAGTGCAGCAGATAAATTCACATCTAAGTTGGTACCTAAGTATGTGCATTGCGTGATTAGAGAAAAGATTTCAGATTTAGTTTATGGTTTAGTTAATTTAGATGGGACTAAAATAGGACGATGGCATATTAAAGACTTAAAACCATTCAATGAACCTAACCCTAATGAAAGTTTGTCAGAAGAAGAATAATTTATATTTACATTATCTTAATTGCTTTACTTAATTTTTTTGATGTTGCTCTGTAGAGGTGACGACCTCGTTTTTTTTTTGACTGTTATAAAAGTTGAGCTGAGGATAGCTTACTTTTATAGTTAATGCTAAGGTTTTGGGTATTGGCCATATCCCAAACTTAGGTTGATTGTGGTTGATGTTTAGCATCGACTCAGTTTTGCGAGCTTGCGAAGGAGTCACACTCAGGATATATCATAAGACTGGTATGTCGGTGGTCGCGGGATTTGATTTGCTTATGACCCCAAATAATATCCAGTTCTTGACACTTGGAAGCGAAATTTTGATTAGAGGCAATCCAAGGTGATCTTGAGTTAGGACAAGCGCAAGATGTAGCTCGCGTGGTATGATGTAGAGTCAAAATTATGAGCAATTTCAAAGTTTGTTACCCGAGTGGGTGTATTTCTATTACCTTAGTGGTATATGTTGGGTGCAATTAAGAGTAAATTGATTTGGTTTATCCAGTAAGTCTAAGACTTGGATTATTTTGATTTAGATCTTCTTCTGAATTGACAAACTGAGGGTATATTCTATTTTTTTTTCAGAGCCGTTTAAACGTTACCTTTGAGTCACTAATTTTTTTAAAAAAATTTTTTGCATAGACTCATAGGCGTCTGATGAGTTTTTTTTTCGGTATACTATCGGATTGATAGAAAATTGAAGTTCTGCAGGAGAACTAAAGGCTGATCATTTACAGGAGATGAGAGCAGAGTAAGACAGTCGTTTCACAAAGAAATGATCAAAATCTGATACCGAGATGAGAACCTTGTCAAGAGAGGCTAAGCGCAGTGAAGGAAGATTCCTAACCGAATTTTTAGATTTCCAAGAGGTAATCTAGAAGTTTGGGCTGACAGAAAACGGTTATGCCTGATACCTGTAGCAGTTTCTTCTAGAGGCTATTGTCTAGGGAGACGATTAACACCATGATCGAATATTTTAGCTGTCAACGATGTTTTCTTCTTGTTTCTGATTAAGCTGGAAAAGCTTTTGTCGTCTTCAAAAGTTTTGTTGCGTTGCCACCGAAAAATTGAGGAATTTTTGCTTCCTGTAGCTTTTCAAGCTCAGTTTCGTTTTTTGGAAATTTCCGTAAGAAGCTTGGTTAAGTCAACCTTGTAAACCTTTTAGGTTGTATCCCATGAGTGATTTGTTTTTACAGGCTGTGATGCACCGGGTGCTAACAGATGCCATTACGACGTTTGGCAGGGAGTTAGTCTTCCTGAGGAACAGACTGATTGGAAGGGTAGTCTATGGGGGGTGAACGTTTGACCTTTGGGGACCTTTAGGGGTTTTGTTACCCAATGGTTATTTCTATTTGAACCAAAGGAGAGCCTAACTACTGTAGTCGACCTCAGCTCCAATTAGCCTATTAGTGGTGATAGGCTGTTGGCAGTAGTGTGTTTCGGAACACCCTATTGATTAAATTTTTTTTTTTGACTTATGGTGGTGTGGTAGACACCGTTTCAGTTTAGTGGATGCTATAATCTACTCCCTTTTGTTGGTGGACACCAGGGTCACCAATTCTGTATTTAATTGTCTCCACCATTCAGTATATCGTGGTGAGGTGTTTGTCTCCTGTTATGTGGGATGGATTGAATGTTTTTCGTTGTTGTTCTAGGGCGAGACCAGTACACGAGGGTTCTTCATGCAACTTGAAGAGGCGCAATGCTGGTTAAGTTTTATATCTCAGTGTAGCCACCCTGAAGAATGACGGAGGGCGTTTTCTTCTGGCTCATGTTTCTAGGCAGATTTGTCACTTTGGTGCGATGTGCCGAAGATTTGATTAGCTTTTGCTAAGAGCTTTCACCAAGCTCAGTATGGAGTTATCATAACCAAGAGTTTGGGATTTGAACTCCTGTATATATTTCTGTACATATTTCTGTATATATTTCGGTGTATGTTGGTTGCCTGAGGGCATGTGCTCAAAATGCGAGATTTTGAGTCGTTTTGCTTATGGACTCCCATATATAGGATTATGACTTTAGGGAGGTCCTATTTCGAGACTTGTTGTCTCATATAGTTATGTTGGGAATGTTTCCTTGAATGTTAGTTGTGCGCGGACTAATCATTCTGTTCTTAGTGAACATTGCTTTTTGAAGCAGGATCATTCAGTTTGGTGAATTTTAGCTTTTATAGCTATTCACTGTGTTTAGGGTGAATTTTAGCTTTTATAGCTATTCACTGTGCCTATAGTGGTATTGTTAGCATTTATAGCTGCTCACTATGTTAATGGCGAGATTGTTCTTTTAGAACGCAGGCTTTGTGTAGTCGAGGACTATTTACAGAGTGTTTTCTTGGCGAGGAGCCGAGGTTTTTTCTGGCGATGTACCAGAATGTTTTCTTGGCGAGGAGCCGAGGTTTTTTCTGGCGATGTACCAGAATGTTTCTTGGCGAGGAGCCGAGGTTTTTTTTGGCGATATACCAGAGCGTTTTGTTGGCGATGAGCTGACGTGTTTTTCTGGCGATCAACCAGAGCGTTTTCCCTGGCGATTTTTGCATGTCTGGATGTCTCAGGACGTCGACATTGCGCGATGTAGAGTTTTCCCTCGCGATTTTAGCATGTCTTGATGTCTTAGGACGTCGACATTGCGCGATAGAGTGCGATTATTTTCCGAGTGCGACTAGTAGTGATACTAGATTTAGAATGTTCTCTTAGTGATGAGCTAGAGCATGGATGGCGATTTTTCCCGAGCGTTTGTCTGGATATTTATCCAGATGTTTTTCTTAGCCTAGTGCTAAATGGTCTGACAAGACTTTTTCTTTTTAGTGTAAGTGTTTGCACTAGAATCATTTTTTTATTTTTCTTTATTTAAGAATTTTTCTAAATTTCTTTTGCTGATATAGAAAATTTTCAGACAATCCTTAAAATATTTTAAGGGGGGTGTTCATATTTTATTTCAGTTCACTTTTTTTGATTTAGACAAGAGTCTAGACAAAGTTATATTTTTTTTGTTTTGGTAACAATAACAGAGCTGATTCTTTTATATAAGAAGACCGCGATTGTTATTTTGGAAAGGTATTTCCTATGTTCATGCAAGGATTTTTATTTACTTTTTGATGTACTCAACCTTAGGGCTTAATTAAGTTAAGTCTAGTTATAAGATTTTTGTGTACATGCAAAGATTTTCATTTGGTTTTCATTGTACTTAATATTAGTGCTTAATTGAATTAAGTCTAGTAGTAAGGTCCGAGTTTGTAATTTTGTTTTAAGTTCTGACTTTAGTATTAAGTGATAGTGTACCACTTTGTACCTTTTCATAAGTAGCCTTAGTTTAATAGACTAGTGTAGTCTATTTCTTTTTGGAAGGGGGTAAATGTAACATTCATTTTTTCCTAGATTTTAAGACCATGTAATGTTACTGATTTTTCCATTTCAAATTGTATTTATTTTCATTTTTGTATCGAACGGTATATTAAACAGAAGTTCCAAGACGTTCGGTATATACGGTGTTGTGCGGGTTCCTGACCGAACCTCTCGCTACGCCGCGATTGGTGAAATGTTTGATCGGCAGTTTTGATTGGAGCGTCGTGATATTACTGGCAAAAGTCGCACGATTATTTAAGGCTCCACAGGAGCTTGAATCGTGGCTGTTTTCCATCTAGCCGCAGCCAGGCAGTACCGTCTAGCCGAGAGGCTATTTTCCATCTAGCCGAAGTAGGCTAATTTTCATCAGAGCCGCTAAGTAAAAGCACCAGTGTCTTAAATAAAAGCCGTAGTGGGCTTTCTAAGTGTTTGTTAAGAAAAAGTGTGAAATCGGGCGTAGTCGATCACAGCAGGAATAAAAAACAGTAAGTCAACAAAACTCCCTTCAATAGACTTATTCGAGAGTAGCGCCATAACTGCAATGTAAAACAGACTAAAAAGTGAAGTGTAAAGCACGATTTCTCGTCTTCGGGGGTTATAATAGTCTAAAATTTTAATGTAACAACTACTAGTTAGGCTAGAACTTTTTTATAAAACTGCAAAGGTTAGAACTTTTCATTTTAAAAACATGAATAAATTTTCTTTTTTGATTAAAGCTAGTGTCTCACTGAATATTTATTTTTCTTTTCAGGATAAGTTGTACTAGACTAATTCTTTTTAGTAATACCCATAAAACCCTTCAGCATTTTTCCATTTTTTTAGCTGAAGTTAGATCCTTTCTATTTTAAAATGGATGGTGCCCGAAATTTCGTACAGCTAAAGCCTTTTAAAAAATAGAAAAAAATTCCAAAAAGACGTAAGAAAATTATCTCTTACCCATATCTCTCTACCAAGGAAAACTGAGCTAGTGTGTGTTTAATTTCTTTAGTTCTTTTAAAATCAGGGTTCACTCAATTCAGTATCAGAAATTAAAGCGGGTAAGTTCCAATGTTACAAAATTGCGCTCAAGCGTGGGACAAACAACTTCTCACAGGGTACAAAAAAAGATGCCTCAAACTGAGGACAGTTTTTCAAAAGTTACAAAGTGACGCAATGTACGTGGGGCGCAATTAAACACCTTTTTCACAGGCTACAAAATTACGCCCAAGCTTGGAGACATTTTTTTACACGCAACAAGGTACCTTCGTCTGTTGCGCAATGTATTGTCATCAAGTTTTCAACCAATGAAGGCGTTAAACCGTCAGAAATTTTAACCCGTTTGAAGACACAGTTTGAGGACAGTACACTGTCTCAGAATCGTGTGTATACGTGGGCAAGAGAATTTAAGGGCGGACGAGAACGGGTTGAAAACCAAAGTCATGATCGACGCCCTAGGTCAAGCCTTACAGATGACAACATCCGTGACATTAGACACCTTATCGAAGTGGGTATCAGCTATGGAAGTGTTCGATCCATAATTACTGAACAACTCGGTTTCAGAAAAATTACTGCTCGATGGGTTCCAAGGTTGTTGACTGGAAACCAAAAACAGATCAGGTCGGAGATCGCTGAAAGGCTTCTGAATCGATTTCAGCAAGAAGGGGAGGCCTTTTTAAAGCGCATAGTGACATGTGATGAGACGTGGGTACATCACTACACTCCCGAGTCCAAAATGGCAAGTAAGGACTGGCGAAGAAAGAATGAAGGTTCCCCAGTGAAGGCCAAAACTCGTCTCTCTGCTGGAAAAGTCCTTGCAACGATTTTTTTTGACTCTAGGGGAATTTTACTGATCGATTTCCTGCACGATCAACGTACGGTGAATGCGGCTTACTACTGCCAGTTGTTACGGTTGGCAAAAGCCGCCTATCGACAGAAAAGACGGGATATGCCCATCAGAGATGTCATTCTCCTCCAGGACAACGCCAGGCCTCACACTGCGGCTTTGACAAGGGATACACTGGAAAAAATGGGCTGGGAAACCCTCGAGCACCCTCCTTATAGCCCTGACTTATCCCCCTGTGACTATTTTTTGTTTGCGCCTATGAAAGAATCACTGGTAAGACAGCGATTTGGAAGCAATGAAGAAGTCGAGGAACACGTGCGCAATTGGCTTACAACCCGCCCTCAAACCTTTTATGACCAGGGAATATGGAAACTTCCAAATCGGTGGCAAAAGTGTATAGATCACGCGCAGGAGACTATATTGAAAAATATTAAATCAATGATTTGTGTATAAGGTTATTCAATAAACGTCTAAAAAAAATTACCGTTTATATTTGATTTACCCACGTATTTTAAACATCATATTCATTCCGTTTTAAACAATATTTCGCAGCTGAAAATTCGGTCATTAAATTTTTACCGTTAAACCATGTGGTACCCAAACATCGAGGTTCTTTTCGTATTCGGCCTTTTCTAAATAGTTTAAAACTATTTGGTCATGGGTGCTTAGTTCCCCAGCGATCTTATAACTGTTTACAATCTGTCAGTAAGAACGTGATTGCTCATATTCTTGAAAAAAATGTGTTTCGAGAACATTTTTTGCCATCAATGTTGATGTTGTCGAATGGTCTCATGGGACACATTCAAACGTGATTTTCTTAATTTTGCCGCTGCAAGTTCAGGTCTCCTGAAAGCAAAGACATGATTCGTTTTTCGACTTTCAGAGTAACTTTGCCTACCGGGCCACGCTTTGGAAAGGCGTCGACATTTTTCGTCTCGTTAAAACGATTTACATACTTCTTCAAAACGATACCGACTTTTTAATACATTTAGCGGTCGCGGAATGTGTCATTTTAGACCCCTTTGTATGGGAACAAAGAAAGGCTGCCTCGAACCGACGCGGAAACCAATGACTCATTGTGGATTTTACGTGATTTCGACGAAAATTCGGAATCGACTGATACTTTTACTAAAATGCGTTGTACACAAAAAAAAATCGGTAAAGAAAACCTTTGTTCTCTCTACCGATTTTTTGTTGAATCGTTACAATCGCATCTACCAAAAATGAATTATCGCGGACACATTCTTACTTGACAGACTGTATGTGTCTTGCTCGACCTTTTCCAAGATTTTATCGACTTTTTCGGTGATTGGCTAACCAAAGTGAGAAGCGCATCTTTAACATCGAAATTTCCATAACAAAGCCGACCGAACTACCTCTTGGCAGTTATTTGTTTGATAAAATATTTTGACCAACATAAATTTCTTCACGAGCATGCGCAGCATTTTTTCTTCTATCGTAGTAAAATAGCAAAATATACCGAATTTTTTCAGAAATTTTACTCATTTTTAACTTTTGAGTGAATCAATAAATGACAACTTTTTTTTTCGTTTGTTCTCTGATAAGTCTTCCAAACGCGCGCCTGTATAACCAGATCCGATTAGTATTACTATAGATAGCCGACTTAAAGCTATCTTGCAAAAATAAGATCTGATACTTTTTCAACATCGGATTTTCTAATATAAACTCAGAAAACTCTGATTCAACATTGTTAAACTCCTTTCTTGACAATATGACGATTAACAGTTTAAAATCTGTTTTGCAATTGTTACTATAGTTATGAACTGGTTGAAGTTTTTATAACTTGGTGCAAATAGAGGCAAAGAATCTCGTTTCCACCGTACTTTTTGAAAGTTAAAGGAATTCGTTTACTATTTACCAAAAAAGCGATAGCAAGCAAGTATTTGCAATATTTTCGTATATAATAGAAAAATCCTTGTTAATTCTTATTAAAAATATTCTTTTCCCTCACTTCTTCCTAAAAAAAATATTTTTTCCCGCACTAATACAGAATGTAAATATATCTGTAGGGTTTCCGCATGGCATAAGTTTAGAAGAGCGAATAAAAGTAAAGCACGATTTAAAAAATGGATTAATCTTACCAAGACTACAAAGTATATCATATTTGTCATGTCAATTTTGACTAATTATTTATTTCTTTATTATATTGTATATTAATTTATACGAATGCTCACGCACTTAAGGTGCGAAAAGTGGTAGTATTGTAGCAGGATTCGTGTCCTTTCAGGACTCCACATGATGTCGCCCTGGAACACTTTCGTTCTGCAAAATACGACGTTCTGAACTTATAACGTAAATACAAGGGCTACCTTTTAAAAAGAATGAAACAATTCTCGAAAGATTTTTCCATTTAGAAGTTTGTGCCTCAAAAACATGGTTTTGGAAGGATTCAACAGCTTCTTGAGGTGATGAAAATCGTTATCCATGCATTTTTTTGACATTTGGGAACAAAAAGAAGTTTTAGACGATAAATCAGGTGAATACGAGACAATGAGACATTAATTCGATGTTTTTCTCCGTCAAATAATCAATTGTTTGACTGCTGTGTGAGAACTGGCATTGTCATGATGAAGAATGATGCAACGTTTTCGGGTGTTTTTCCTGATTTCATGGATGACTTCTGGCAAATAAATTGTTGTATACCATTCAGCAATAACTGGTCTTCGATCCTTGAAAGCAGTGATTGCTTAGTTTCCAGCTCGTACGAATATATCCAAGTTTGGTTTCCTGTTACGATGTTGTATACGGATTTTGCATGTTCTCGAATTTTTTGAACATTTTTTTGAGCTTCGTCAAATTATGCGGAATCCATCGGGAACAGATCTTTTTCACAGCTAAATGTTCATGCAAAATCAAATGTACTGGTTTTCTGTATGCCCAAGGATGCCTCTATCTCACGGTAAGTGACATGCCGATCCTCTTTAATCATGTTGCGCACAGCATCTTTGTTTTTTGGAACAACAATCGGTCGACCTTCACGAAATTCATCGCTGACGGAAGCACGACCATGACGAATCAGTTGAATAAAACTTTACTAAAATCGTATAAATCATCCAACGAAGACTTCCTCTTGAAATTTCCGTTTATTCACATAACTGTTTGTTTTTGAACGCTCACTGTAAACAAACTACTTGGCCAATTTTTGAGCTGTGACTGTTTTAACAATAACGTCAAATTTTACAACAATGCATATCTTAATACCGCCATCTAGTAGTCGTTTGTAAAAATTTAAAAGGAGGCCCCCGTAACTATTTTGTCGATGGAAACCCAAAATAACTAATCCAGTTCTTTGAAAGACCTTTTTTTTTATTTCGCGTTCCTCGACAGTTTTAAATGAAATGTTAATCAAATTAGTCCTAACATACTTTTTCGGTTTACAGAAAATTTTTAGACGTAACTCCGAAGGTGGATTGATAAGTCTGGTAAATCTTCTACAAAATGGCGGAACAATTTGTTAACAACATGACTGTTGGTAAGCGTGATTTTTGTAACGGTTGTGTTGAAAATTTCAAACGGATGCAACGCGCGGTTGCTTGTTTGAAGCTATCGTCAGTGCTCAGTGTTACACGTTTCGTAGAATCGGATAAAGCCAAGTATCGTGCAGTAATAAAACATTTTGATTTAAAAAGATGGACTGTGGCCTAGATAGCAACTGAACTGAAGGAAATTCTTGAGGACTCTGCACCAGCAAGACTATTTATTACTAGATAAATGAATTTAAACGTGATAGTACGGGCACTGCAGATGTTGCAGGACGCCTGATTGAAGTTTTTTCTTGCTTTATGCTCAATTACGATCGATAAAATTCATGGTATCGTAATGGAAGATCGTCGCATTACGCTTGATGAGATTGCTGAGATGGTGAGCATCTTCATATGAACGGGTACATGATGTCCTAAAATTAAAAAGCAGAGTGCGCAATGGGTGCCCTGTCTGTTGATTCCAAACCAAAAACGAAGGACATTTCGAAATCGTGTCTGGAAAAGTTGCAGTGTAGTCCCAAGGACTTCCGACGTCATTTTGTGACTGTAAACAAAATGTGGATCTACTCTTACATCCCGGAAACAAAACGGCGGTCTAAACAGCAAAACAAAGTGAAAACAGTTTTCTAGGGGAAAAAAGTGATGGCAGCTGTTTTTTGGAACTCGCGGGGGATCATCATGATTCACTATTTGGAAAAGGGTAAAACAGTGACTGGCTCTTATTACGCAAACTTATTAGACCCTTTGCGTAGTGACTTGAAGAAGCGACAAAGATTAGGGCGCAAAAAACTGCTGGACTTTGAAAAAGTTCCCCATCTCAGATTTGGCCCCAAGTGACTTTCATTTCTCAACTTCAAAAATTCGAGGAGAAAAAATTTTCGTGTAATAAAAGAGGTTATCTGTGCTGTAAATGACTATTATGGATAGTTCACAACACTTTTTTGAGGGAATTGGAATTTCTCTGGATCAAATGTATTGAGCTAATTTTTTATGGGTCTAGCACACGTGCTACAGGGAAGTCCCTAAAGCGCTCCAGGAGCGGCATGTGTGCGGAAAAAGCGATTCACATTGTTCTTGAATCGCTGTAAATTGTACTCGGAAACACAGCCCTGGACAAATTATTCCAAAGGGATGATGGTCTGCATATAAAAGACTGCTTGAGAGTTGTACGCGGAGTAAGAAGGTGAACCTCATACGGATGTGAAGTATTAGCGTGACGTGTATTTCTAACATGCACCGCTCTGGGAGGAATTAAGCGGGCTATATCCTTCGAACACTTTCCATGAAAACACTTGTAGAACAGACTCAAGTTGCCAACCGTTCTTCGATGTTCCAGCGAATCAAGGCCGCCGGTCAGTTCCGGATCTCTAATCAGACGAACAGCTCTTCTCTGAACAGAATCCAACAAATGCAGAGTGTGTTTGGGAGGGGAGCCCCAAACATGGGAGGAGTATTCCATAAGTAGTAGAATTTGGGCTTTGTAAAGAATTAACAGTTGTTGTGGAGTGTAAAGCTTTCTGGTTCGAAATAATATTCCCAACTTTTGAGAAGCTCTTCTTGCTATGCCTACAACATGTTCATGCCAGGACATATTTGTTCAAAATTAACGCCCAACAAATTGAGTGACAATGCCAGGGGAGTGAAGTGTCCGGACATGACTATATCAGGCTCAGCAATGTTAACTTTTTAGAAAAAACTGCCGCCTGGAGATTATGTTGAGAAGCAAAGTTTTTGTTTTTAACAAAAAGATTTTATTTATCTTGTTTTTTTTTTTAACGAGACTTTTCAATCCACCCTTGTATAACATGGGAATTCACCTACGACCCTTATACTTTATTCAAGTTTGTACAAGATAATCAAATACCCTAAAATCAAAGAAATGAGAGGCGACATGAGCGGATGGCATCACTTAACTTTTTAACGCGGTATTGTCGCAATGAATATAATATGTTGGTTATAAAGGGTGGGCCATCTATCGGTTTAAATTTGAACCACCGGTTATTTCGAATCTGGCAATACTTATGTCATTCTATTCTGTCACAAAATTCAGTATATTATCTCCACTGAACGAAATGAATCGATTTACGCTTGAGAAACGTTGGGATTTATTGGAAATTTATTTCCAAAACAAAGACAATTGGTCGGAAATTGCACGAAAATATCGTACAAAATTTGGTCGCAGAGAAGGACCAACAGTGCCCGGTATACGCAAGTTTATTGCTAAAGTTTCGTGAAACTGGTTTCATTGTTGATGCGCCAAGACGTGAGCGTGCTCGTACAGTGCGTACACCCGAAAATATCGAAGCTGTGGCTGAGAGTGTGCGTGAGAATCCATCAACATCAACTCGTCATCGTTCTCAAGAATTGAACATTTCACGCACCAGTTTACGTCGAATTTTGCGAAAAGATCTCGGTATGACGCCTTACAAAGTTCAATTGGTTCAAGAGTTGAAGCCGCATGACCATCCGCTTCGTTTTCGAATCGATTTATTGCGTCAAACGTTTGATGGCCGTTTAATTAGCCGAAATGGTGGTGTCAATTGGCCGCCAAGAAGCTGCGATTTGACACCGTTGGGCTATTTTCTGTGGGGCGCCGTTAAAGACAAGTGTTATGCCGACAAACCAGAGACAATTGAGCATTTGAAGGCCAAAATTCGTGATGCCATTGCCGAGATACGACCCCATACACTCGAAAAAGTGCTCGAAAATTGGTCCGATCGAATGGGGTACTGTGAGGCCAGCCGCGGCAGCCATATGAATGAAATAATATTCCATCTCTAACGGGAACAATTGTACTTCACAACAAAAAAATAAATTTGGCAAAATTTCAAACCGTTTTTGTTTTATTGCATTTTTAAATTTAAACTTTTAAATGGCCCACCCTATATAATATAGTTTAATGGTTAATCATCTAAAAAAAATAGGATAAATGCAACTTTTAAAGTAACACCATATCTCTATATTTGAAAATTGGTCAAATTTTGTGTAACGAAATTTCATCTTGATATTTTTCTTGCCCTACATATAGATAAAAATGACTCAAGATATGCCTAAAAACTTGGTATTTTTCTTATTAGATATACCACTATTTATGCCTAAAAGAACAAAAATTGCAATAAACGTAAGCTCTTAAAATAGGTTTTTAGCAACAAGTGTGGTTTACAAAATAAGCTGCTTTTCGCAATTTTCTCCAGCGCTGAGTCTTCTCTATCACTCTTGCCTTTGAGGATTATTCCATGAAATGGCTATTTTCGATATTACTGTCGTCTTAGGTTAGACTATAAAACCACAGAGACAATTTATTAAACATCTATCCGTATAGAATTGGACATCTTTTATAAGAGGGATATTTTTCAAACTTATGGAGAGCACTTTTCTTCTTTAAATACTTTGTGTAGTTTAATGGTATCCAATCAGATAAAATACTGTCATTTACTTTATCTTTGTTTTGCTTTTATCCTTTTTACTGCAGTAAAAGCCGGAAAGCTAACAAACCGTTAAAGAGGCTTTTAACAACAGGCAAAACAGACCATATGGAGTGCTACAAAAACACATACTTTTTCATACAAAAATTCGCTAAAACATTTTTACTACACTAGTCACTTCGCTAAATAACCTGTGTACAAGTTGCTTAAAATAGAATGTAGACTAGAATATTGTGTATTATTAGTATTTATAAGGACGCTAGCTCGTCATCATGAAAGAAAATCATAAAACAAAGAAAATTAAAAGATGTTAGCAGCTGCTCAGGCAACAACCCACCTTATATATGAAAATAAAATCAGTTAAAATGTAATAGAAACAAGGTAAAAGTGTATTAAATAAATATAAAGATCATTGCGTAGACAACAATACAAGATGCAATGTAAAAATATATAACAAAACAGCATGCAATGTAATAATCAGTAGCGAAACAATAATAATATTGGGTTAAAAAGAAACAAAAGACTAAACTCAGTGCTACAGTGATGTGGATATAGGTTAATTGGTTATTAAAATACATGAACATTACATGACAGCATCACATAATCATAACAATTCAAATAAATATAACTGAACAAACTGTTAGGAAGACAATTATGAGAATATAGTGGACTGTACCAAAATAATAAAAACAACAGTAACAAAGCCTAATATTAAATAAAAAAGAAAGGAAATATGTTACTTTAATTAATTATGAAGCATATAATCTTCAACGGAATAGAAACCGTTATTTAAAAAAAATTACTTAAAATTTTAATTTGATAGGAGGGGAAGGAATGAAATCTTTGGTATAAATTTTATATCAGTCAAACGCTTTCGATGTATTTTTTTCTGGTTGGGTGGTTGTAGACCCTTTTGACAAGTTAGTAAGGTTGGTGAGTACCATTTTCGTTATTAACTAACCCTGTTTCCTTATTTGTACAGTCTGAGCCTTTTCTAAGGCCGAAGCCCTTGGTATTTAAATAAAATATATTCTTAACACAAAGTTTCATTTTTTTCTTATCCGGATCCTTTTGTGTACAACCAGGCATTGATCTATTTAATTCGATATGCGAACTGTTTTAATAGGTCATTGAACTGTGAAATCGTTACTTATACTAAAAAAGGTTGGCTTTTTGATATTAGATTTCTTTTTTCAATAATTTTCTTCTATCTAGATCACTTTACACTCTTGTACGTATGTAATTATGTCAAACAAGGAAAGTTATAAAAAAAGACACAAAATAATGTAAGGTTGTAAAGTGACTGATATCGGTTCAATTTTACTTCTTTGAATGCGAAATGTCAACGCTATCTAAGAGGAAGTAATAGTTCTAAACATTCTCTCTCAGCCGCACTAAATACATTTCTAAGGTGTTTTTAACCAGTTTCTTAAAAAACACTTGTATATTTTGTATCTAGTGAAGTAACTTCGTTTACTGAGTATTATAACGTGTTAAACAAAATCTGTAAATTTAAAGAAGATTCTGTATCACTGGTGATGTACAATCGGTCAAGTAAGAATGTGACGGCTCGTATTTTTTAAAAAAATATGTTTCGAGGTCATTTTTTGCCATCAATGTGTTCTTTGGTGTGCTAACAACGGCACAATTACCTTAGTAAGTTAATCGCCTTCTGCATTAGTAATCGTCTGACATCTTCGAGGCATGCTGTCGACGAAATTTTCTGCATACTACGACAATGATCTCCAAATTTTTCGAATCTTGCGAGACAACTGAGTCAAAGTCCTCAGAATCTTTCTTTCGAGCATCCTTTTTACAAAGAACTAAACGTTTTCAATAGGGTTGGCGTCCGGCGATTGAGAGGGCCACTCTAGTATCTTATCGTGGACCCAAGCTAGCTGCTTCGCGACGTGATTTTCGCCCAATAAGGTCTCTTCAACGTGCTTCAGAATTTGACATCATGAGCACGAAGATGTTGTCGAATGGTCTTATGGGACGCATATATAATCATGATTAGTTCACCTCATTGTATAATAGGTACAAGTTTAACTTATCTAATTGTCGATAAACGATTCTAGATTAAAACAGTTCCGAAAATTATATATAAGATGTGCAAAAAATAAAAAATATGATCTAAGATAAGCTAATAATATTTTATATTATCGAGACAAGTTAATTAACTACTATCAGATTACAAATAAAAGGTCTAATAAAATGTTTTCATAGGAATTATAGTTTTTGATTAAATTAGCGGTTATACGAGACTGGATTGATCACTCTGGTAAATTTTGTTAAGCGATATGACTGTTGGTAAGCGTGATTCTTGTAACGGTTTTGGCAACTATTATAACTGATCGGAGTTCATAGACATGGATAAAGCCGTAAAGTATCATGCAATGATAAAATATTTTTATTTAAAAAACGGATTGAAGGGATTTCATAGGGACTGTGCATCAACAAATGACCTTAAACGTGACTGTACGACCCCTGCAGATGCTACACGTTCAGGACGCCCGATTGAGTTTTCTTCGGAAGAACATGGTCAATAAAAGTTATGGTGTTGTAATGGAAGTTCGTCGCATTAAGCTGCGTGAGACTGGTGAGATGGTAAGCATCTCATATGAACGGGTACATACATATCCTGCATGAAGTTCTAAAAATAAAGAATTTGAGAGCGCGATGGGTGCCGTGTTGGTTGACTCCCGATCAAGAACTCACGAAGAAGGACATTTTAAAATCGTATTTGGGAAATCTACACCGTAATCCGAAGGACTTCTTGTATCGTTTTGTAACTGTAGAGGAAACGCGGATCCACCAGCAAAACAGTGATAGCAACTGTTTAGAAACTATTTAGAAAAGGGTAAAAAAATAACTGGCAGAAGCGACCTGGATTAACGCGCAAAAAAGTGCTCCTTCAGCAGGATAATGCGCCTACTCACATATCTGCCGTTATAATGACAAAAGTGCACTAGCTGGAGTTCAAAGTAGTTCCCTACCCACCCTGTTCCCCAGATTTGGCCCCCGAGTAACTTTGTTTTGTTTTCTAACCTTAAAAACTGGCTTGTGTGGAAGAAATGTCCGTCAATCGAAAAGGTTATCTGTGTAGTGTAGCCAGAATTACGCGCAGGAGGAGGGGAATAAAAAAACTGAAATGTCACTGGACCAAATAAACTGAGCTTAATGCAGATTATGTTGATAAATAGATTTTTGTTTTGCTAGAAAAGTTTATTTACCTTGTTTTTTACAAGATTTTTCAATCCACCCTCGTATTTAAATATCTTCACTTTGCTGCTTGTAAGTGAGCTATGTCAGTTTCGGATACTTTGTCAACTCTCATATATTATTTTTTGGGCTTATATTTTTTAGGTCAAAAAATATATTTTTTTGGTGCACCAAGTTATAAATAAAAAAGACCACTCTCGGTGAAGGGCATATTGGATTCCTCCTGAGTGGAAAAAATAACGTTCTGAAACATCTTTTATTTTCGATAAAACCTACCAGTAAAAGACTGGACGTATTTCATTGGATGGACGTTTTTTCCCATTTCCAGGACGCAGAAAATTACTTACTTCTGTTTATCCATTGTCGTTTTAATGGAATCCAATCAAATAAATATTGCCATTTACTTTTTTCTCGTTTTACTCTTATCGTTGTACTGCAGCAGTAGCGTTACTTTGTTTGCACCTACAAATTCAGTAAATTACCCTCTTTAACCCATTCTGGGAAGTAAATTCGATATATCAAAGGGGTGTTTGCCTTTAGCATGAGCGTAGAAGGGTGGTAAGTCATATTTATGTAGTTACTCATTTTTGATTTTTTTTTTTGAAATTTATTAGGCAATTTGTTTCGAGGGTAAAATTTTGTATCCCTATATCTGGTGTTATACATATTTTTTCGCAAGAGAGAAAATTGTAAATAGTTGAAAGGGTAAAGTGATGTAAAAAATAATTAATAAAAAAAAAATATTTGAAGAATTTGACTAATCAAATTTAAATGAACACCGACTCGTATATTTGGACATTAGTACATTATTCGATTATTAAGATTATTTATTTCATGACCTGAACTAACCCTATGGCTTAGTGATTCATTTCCTAGTATTACAAGGTTTATGTGTATATATTATTCCCGTGGAATACCTGCCATAATACTCAAAACATACGCAAGGAAACCAACACCAGCTTTCTGTACACTTTTTAACCTATCTTACAGACGGGGAATATTTCGTTTCTGTAAGATATCCAACTAAGGCATAAAAGCTTTGCCATGCAACTGCCGCCAAGCAGCACTGTTTTCAATGATATCAAAAGTTATGGAAAAGGTTTTCACTTAGAATTTTTTAAAATATTTGGAGGAATTCAATAGTATTAGTAGTATTAGCGGCCATCAATATGGCTTTCGCAAGCAAGGATCAACAGGAATCATTTTGGAACATCTCGAGCGGTTGCCCTTGATATATCCAAGGCATTCGACGAACTGTTGGCCATGCTATAATTCTATAGTATGTCTGAAAGATTTTGTTTATGGCTTTCGTGTTTCCTCAGAGAGGGTTTTTTACGAGAGACAACTGACTCGTTTCCTGCTAATATCATCATTATGAACTCCTGTGTGCCCCAAGGCTCCATACTCTCTCCGGCTCTCTTCTTCCATTATATTGACGATCTGCTGGAATGGGCCAGAATCCAATTTGCAGCTTCGCCGATGACAGTACGCGTATTTCTTTATTGACTTTGAATGCTCGAACATCAGCAAATAACAGTAGACAGCAAGAAGTCGTTCAACTTAATAAAGATCTGGAAGAAATTCTATCTTGGGGTGACAGTAACCCAGTAGAATTTAACGCTATAAAAACCCAGGCGGCTGTTTTTTTCTAAAAAATTTAACGCAGAATGCGCAATCTCACTCAAGTATATCTCATCTATCTATCTACTCAGGTATATAAAAAAAGATAAAAATTTCAAGATCATCGGTTTTCAGTAAAGATTGGAAACAAACTTTGTTGAAAACTCATTTGGGGTGTGTTTTGTGATCATTTTATGCCTCCGTAACAAAAGTTTTATTCTAAAAGCAATCAACGTACGGAACACTAATTGCGCAAGTTCAACTTGCACTTGACCGGTTATTAATACTGCTTTGAAAACCTACTGCAAAATTACTAGCAACAAGTGACAGATTATAAAGTATGGCCGAAAATTATTCATTTGTTTTCAGTTTAGCGAGCAATAGGTAGCTTGATAAAATGCGGCTGTCCATAACGTGTTTTTTTCAATGCAGTTCTTGAGTGCATGTAGACTTTTTTAACATTAATTTTGTTTACATTTTTATAACAATGATGTAACTTCTAAATAAAATGTTCCGTAGTTGTTTCTAATACTAATCGTCGTTGGTTAAGTTTTAAATATTAATTTAAACGTCTTTTCTCATAGTTCCAATTAATTACTTAAACAGTTAAACATAACAGAAAAATAGTATTGAAAGCAGATGGTGTATGAAGACTTTTTGGACTGACTGTATATTAAATTCAGCGACTGTCTATATCAAGTTTCATGTAGTTTTCTTTTACGTGTAGATATATATATAATCACATCAGGTTTCCCACTGTATTTTATTGAAATTGATTCAGTAGTATTAAAAATATAAAAAGTCCTGCAGTGATTTTATAATATACGAGTAGTGATAAATATTTGACAGTAATTTTCTACTACCAACTAGGGATACAAGAAGATATAACGGGCACATGCGAACTACTCGGTGACTATAGAAATACAAAAGAATTATTGGTATTTTCTCGTGGGCAAAATTGCAGGGCTTTACTGTTGAAACATAATAATACTGCCGTTAAAAACATGGATTCTCCTGATGTAATGGCGAAGGTATAATTAAGCGATTTCCTAATAACATACAATAAACCTGACTGAACTATAGAAAATGGAAGTTAAGAAAATAGTTATTTTTAATTAAAATGGTAATATATGAACGTAAGTAAGAAATGTGTAAGAAATTCAGACTCTATTTTTAGTTTGACACATATCTCGTCTTTTAGGAATGATTATTTTTAAGTTTATGTATGCAGCCTATTAAATATGAAACATAAGAAATTTTTAATAACAAAAAATTTAAAAACTGGTCTTCGTTTTTTTATAAAGAAGAAGACGTATAATTTCTAAATGAAAGCAAACTTCTTTTCATACTTTTCACCTTAGAAGATAAAAAACGCGCAGTAATTTTTATAACTGACTGAAAAATCTTATCAGTTTTATCACTGTTGCAGGGAGCAGTTTAGTACCTTCCATAATTAATATATAATATAAGTTTAGTATACAGTTAAAAAACAGAATCTAAATGTATTTTTTTTATTGTTCATCTCTACGCCTGAGTAAGGATTTTGCCCTTTTTCATTTCCTAAGCATATCGGCGAGGATGTCGTATGTGTTTGTTAGCACAAAATATATGAGGCCTTTTCTGGTACGGTCCAAACACCCCGAAATCTGAAGTTTGATATAATTTAAGTTTGTCAAAATTGCGACCTCGTCATAGTTTGAAGATAATTGGAGGTAGATTCCTGTGAGCCAGATTTTATACAACTTTTTTATCATACGTTATAACGAAGTTACATATTTTTTCTGAGGCAATATGCGAGTTGAGTCATCGTCCCTGTTCTGCATTCAAAAAGGTTAATTCTTGCTTTAACAAGTAACTATGAACCTATGCGTATTAGTCCATCCATATAATCTTTTGACAGAAACGTGGAAAATCGGTGCTGCAATTTTGCAACCGCGCCATGAATCACTATTATTTTCTCACCGTCAGCGCGCGTCCACGTCTCGTACGCGCATCTACATGGCCTCTCCGTACCTATAAAATAGCAATACACACCTCTCCCAATACATATATACCAATTCCTTACCTAGACTAAATTAGTTAGGTCCCTGACTTGTATATATCTTAAGACCCAATATGTAGAGACATTTTTAATCAATTTTTCATAATAGTTATAGCTTAGAGCTTCCTAATAGCCGAATAAATGGTGAAACCAGTATGTGCCTTTCTGCCAATCAACACTGACACCAGCAGGTAGGACAGACTGTCTGGGGACCCGTTTTGAACAACAGCCCTTCGCTGTGTGACGCACATCTAGAAGTATACTGCGTCTGGTCCATAATCGCGATACCGATGTTGGGTTAAGGAAAAACCAATTTGCTGACAGTCCAGATGACCACAGAGCCACGAAGAGTTCGAGCTACCATCACCATGATTAAACCGCTACTCGCCGCAATCAACGGACTCATCATCATCCCCATTCTTATTTACCCGCGCACGTGTAGCTTTCCATCGACAGGTGGCGACACATCGAGCAATGTATGTACTATTTTATTTAGTTTTACCATAAGACATCGTGTTGCTGAAAAAGGAATGCCTTACGTGGCGAGACCAACTAAAATAAGGCATTCCGGTGCGACTGGGATTGCTGCTGGGGGTAGTGACGCAGGTAAGGCATTCTAGTCCATCCAATCATCGCGCTGCTACCTGCCGTCCACGGTTCGCATCTGTCGTGAGCAACAAGAACGTTTGCCATCGCTACGATGTCCATTGTATGAACTCCGTTAAATTCTACGTGTCATTCTTGCACATACATACATACTGCCTCCCTTTTCACTTTATACCCTTCATCTTCAATTACTTGTACCTTTGTTAAATCAATTGTTTTATTTCTTTTCCTCGCCCCTTCTGTTTTTCAGAGCGTATCCAAGATAGGCCATAATCAGCTGACAGCTGACATGCACATCGACCCCTGGGTTACCGTTTCTCCACTGTCACAAATTACGCGAGGCTCCCGTGGGTCCTTTACCATGTTATTCCAAAGGGTGGTAGAGATGTCAATATCGTAACTACAGGATACAAAGTACTCGTTACTCGTCCGGATCCGAAGTACCGGGTAGTCGACAATAAATGTACTTGGTATCTACACATTGATGGGTGGTAACTGAGTGTGCGGTCTGCGGCCAACCAAACTAAAACTACCAATGCCATATCGGTAGCGGTAAATACCTACTCATCTCCACGAAATATATCCCGTCTTCATCGGTGGCGTTCGGTTTCGGTACATTCGGTATCAATAGTAATGGTCAATAATGTAACCGAGGTATCGAACGCCACCGACTAGTGTAGGTAAGTATATTGGCAACTACGTGACGAGATCGGTACTTTGTACCTGGTACAATGTAACGGGTACTTTTTTAAGAAATACCGAGTACCCTAAATACTCGAAAGTACCGATACTTGACATTACTAAAGGGTGGCGCCCGAGTTTTGACCTTTAAATAGGGGCCTGAAATTCTATGGACCGAACGATAGAAAACCGATGCCTCACGCGCCGAAGCTAGGAAAGAACGAAAAGATTGTGACAACGTCTCGAGTTTTTTAAACAGGAATTGGATTTTAGGACAAAAAATACTTCTTTATGCTAACTGAAATGTGTTGCGTTTCGCTCATTGCAAATGATAAGTATTTTTATAAAAATATATTTTGTAATATCTATTTTAAGTTTTTTTTTTAAACCAAGCTTTCCAAATGTATACTTTAACATGTTAGCACTTAAAAAAGATGAGACTGTTTAATAATAAAAATATTCGATGTAGTGACGGCATTGTATTGATACTTTTTGCGAAGTTATTTTGACAATATCCTAGCTTAAATTAAAGAATTAAGAAACTTATACACTTCTTCTGCTTTTGATCCTAGCGTTAACATTAGAATATTTCCATTTTACTGGTTACGAGTCAGCCCTACTTATAATCCGTTATAATTAGTTAAGAGTCGATAACTTTACCGATAATTAGTAGTTACACCTTCGCACCTGAAAACAATGCCTTGTTAATCTCAAATGTTCCTATCACTTCATGTTTAATTTTCAAGATAAACACATGTGCAACCAAAAAGTTTCATGATACTCACACTAGTTGCGTATAACAAGTTGTAAACTAATCGCCCCGAGTGAATGTCCAATGACCTTAACTTTATCTTGTCTGTCGTACATACATCCATACAAACTTCAGGTCATATTCAGTATAGTATAATAAAGACCCCAGTAGAAGTGACTCACCTAGCAAAACTTGTATTTGCAATTTAATTTGCCGTCTCTCTCAGGCCCATTTATGTTAAAGTCAAGCGGAACTGTCGGACACACCCTGCCGTGTTGCAGCCGGTCTTGCAGTAATTACAAAGTCAACTCGATCCTGTCGACTGCAGTAAAATATCGTGTATACGGCAGAATTCGATTATGGCATTGGTAAATATTGAGACAACATGAAATATGAACAGAAATTCGTAAATTATTGGGTGGTATAAATAATTGCATAATTTTGAAACAGGATTAATTCGACTTCAGATTTAAAATATTATTTTATAGCCCAGTCGCCAGGGGTTTTGAGCTCTCATAAAATGTTAACAGGCTGCATTTTGGCACACAGGTAGTTTTTTGGACGTGGAATACGATAAAAAAAAGTTTGGTAAAGTTTGATGTATGCTAAACTCACATATCCAAAATAAAATCAAAAATTCGGTTTTTTGGTAATATCTCGAAAAATAAAAAAGATATCGAAAAACTAATAGCACCACGTGAAAGGGCGGGAAATTTTACAAAGAAATAGTATATAATTTTTTTTCCAGTTTCTTTTTATTAGCGTGAGAATTTATTAAAAATTCGCATAGGTGCTTCAAAAAGTGTACCTCGCCAAACAATTTGAAAGTCTTCGCGCATCGCTCGAAGATTAATCGATATTACATGTTTTCAGACTGTAAAAAACACATATGTATACTGATTCTGTGATTGGAAGGCCCGTAGAGACATTTGTTGAGAACGATAATATCTATATATATATATATATATATATATATATATATATATATATATATATATATATATATATATATATATATATATATATATATATATATATATATATATATATATATATATATATATATATATGTTATATATATATATATATATATATATATATATATATATATATATATATATATATATATATATATATATATATATATATATATATATATATATATATATATATATATATATATATATATATATATAACATATAGATGGCGCTAGTTTTATTGCAGTCACCTTTTTTTCAGTTAATACTAACCTTCAAAAGACAGCTGTTAAAATTTCATGATATTCTATTCATTAGTTTGTGAGTTATTGTGCTAAGAGTGACGCTACTTTTGTTATTTTCAAAACAATGGATCAAAAACAATTTCGTGTTTTAATTTTACACTGCTTCTTGATGGGAAAAAATACCGTTCAAGGAAAGCAATGGCTTGAAAAGTGTTATGGGGACTCCGCTCCATCAGAAACAACAATAAAACATTGGTTTGCTGACTTCAAACGTGGTCGTAGAGACACCGATGATGCAGAACGCAGTGGACGTCCAAATGAGGCGGTAACACCAGAAAACATCAAAAAAATCCATAAAATCGTTTTGAATGATCGAAAAGTGAAGTTGCGTGAGTTAGCTGACATCGTAAAGATATCAAAAGAACGTGGTGGCTTTATATTGCATGAGCATTTGACTATGAGAAAGCTCTGTTCAAAGTGGGTGCCGCGTTTGCTCACTGTTTATCAAAAACAAGAACGTGTTGATGATTCTGAGCAGTGTTTGGCCATTGTTAGAGCGACGCTGGAATGATTGCGTTGCTCTTGATGGAGATTACGTTGATGAATAAAGCTAATTTTGAACCAAAAAAAAACCGTGTTTTCTTTGTTAGGCCCGGGACTTTTCAGCCCATGTGTTATATATATATATATATATATATATATATATATATATATATATATATATATGTTTTATATATATATATATATATATATATATATATATATATATATGTTTTTATATATATATATATATATATATATATATATATATATATATATATATATATATATATCCAAATCCACAGATTTTCATTAGATTGGTGCGGGGTTCTTCATTAATTTTTAAAAATCGCCAATACGAAATTTTTACAATTACAAAATACTTGTTTATTTCTAATCTAATAAAGCAAATGTCATAAAAAAATTTTAATATATGCTACAGGATTAGTTTTCTCCACAACTAAACCGGAATGGTCATTTGTTTTTACGGTCAAATTCTGTACTTATTTAAACCCTAGTCCCCAAGTCCTAAAATTTGGATATATTAGTGTAAGTGGCTGGAGATTTCTTAACGTATCCATGTATACATCCGATCATTAGTGTTGTTTCGCTTGGTAAGTCGCAGACGTTTTGTCAAAGTCTCATTTGGTATTATTAAGGCTTACTGGTCATTGGTTGAGGATAAACTGGGAAGTTCGGGTGCGCTCTCCTAGTTGTGTAAATATGTATACGAATATATATATATATATATATATATATATATATATATATATATATATATATATATATATATATATATATATATATATAGGGTGCCCCATATGTGTGGAATAATGATTCCACAGCATTTATTAATCAGTGTACCCAAAAAATGTTTAAATAAAAGGTTTAAGCCCCGGATTCTCTGCAATACTCTGTTCAGGCTGTTTATGACAGATTGGGTCATTGCCTCGCTGTTAACGGTAGACATTTTGAGCAATTGTTACCTTAAAAATAAACCTAGAGTATTTATTAATAGTGTTTTTGTCTTTTTTTTATTTTAAATTTTAAATAACAATAATTCTAAAACAGTTCAATTTAGACATATGGTATGTTAGACAAGTAATATCTAGAATTTTTAATAGGACTCAAAAATTTAATAATATACAGGGCTTTTTATTTTAAAAAAAAATCAAGATGGCATAATTTCTTCGAACTGACAGTTCAAAACATTTTATTGTCAACGTCAGCATGTGCACCGTATAACACCCTATAACTTTTATTTAAACCGTTTTTTGATACACTGATTAATAAATGCTGTGTAGTCATTATTAGATGCTGGCCAGTTGGTTATGCCAGAGCCATAAAACTTACACACACACACACACACACAGTCATTATTCCATACATATAGGGCACCCTATATATATATATATATATATATATATATATATATACATGTTGATGGGGAACGTGGTTCGATAGGAAAAATCTCAGACAAGGACAAAATAATTATTATTGACTTGTTTTCCTAAAATCCTCAATTAGCTTTGCGCCAAGAGGCGCAAAAACTAAAGCAAACCGTTTGGTTATATCGTAGGAAACGATTCGCACTTATCTCCGTGCTAACGATTTGAAATTTCCTGTACAATCAAGAAGCCATTGCTGAACGAAAAGCACGGAGGGAAACGACTCGCATGGCCAGAAGAAAATATAGATCGAGACTGGAACAATGGAGTTTTTTCCAATGAAGCTTCATTTTGGGGTTATCTTATCACCCCACGAGTCTTTTCAATTTCTACTAACCGATTGGTTCAGCGCACTGTGAAACACCCTGTTAAGATCCATATTTGGTGATGTCTTTCGGAAAAAAGATTCTTTATCTTTGCCTACAATTTATCTGTATCTGTTTTAAAATTATACTACAATGGGGTTTCCCGTAAAATTTGTATAAATAAATAAATTTGAACGCTGAAAAATGCTTCAGATTTACAAGAAGGCATTAGTGCCGACTGTCAAAAGATGGTTTGTCGATAAAAAATGAGGAATGGATTCTTCAAGAGGATAACGACCCCAGGCATCGGAGCAAAACGTATAGCTAGTGGGAAGGGGGATCCAATATCGTCATACTAGACTGGCCATCCCAGTCGCCACATGCAAACCTAAAATGCGCGACACGTTTTTATATAACACATGGGCTGAAAAGTCCCGGGCCTAACACATAGATGGCGCTAGTTTTATTGCAGTCACCTTTTTTTCAGTTAATACTAACCTTCAAAAGACAGCTGTTAAAATTTCATGATATTCTATTCATTAGTTTGTGAGTTATTGTGCTAAGAGTGACGCTACTTTTGTTATTTTCAAAACAATGGATCAAAAACAATTTCGTGTTTTAATTTTACACTGCTTCTTGATGGGAAAAAATACCGTTCAAGCGAAGCAATGGCTTGAAAAGTGTTATGGGGACTCCGCTCCATCAGAAACAACAATAAAACGTTGGTTTGCTGACTTCAAACGTGGTCGTAGAGACACCGATGATGCAGAACGCAGTGGACGTCCAAATGAGGCGGTAACACCAGAACACATCAAAAAAATCCATAAAATCGTTTTGAATGATCGAAAAGTGAAGTTGCGTGAGTTAGCTGACATCGTAAAGATATCAAAAGAACGTGTTGGCTTTATATTGCATGAGCATTTGACTATGAGAAAGCTCTGTTCAAAGTGGGTGCCGCGTTTGCTCACTGTTGATCAAAAACAAGAACGTGTTGATGATTCTGAGCAGTGTTTGGCCATGTTTAAACGTAACAAACCGGAATTTTTGCGTCGATATGTGACAATGGATGAAACATGGATCCATCACTTCACTCCGGAATCAAAACGATCGTCATCTGAGTGGACAGCAACTGGTGAACCTCGTCCAAAGCGCCCGAAAGCACAACAATCGGCTGGAAAGGTTATGGCCTCGGTATTTTGGGATGTGCGTGGTGTAATATTCATCGACTATCTTGAGAAAGGAAATACCATCAACAGTGAATATTATATAGCGTTATTGGAGCGTTTGAAGGCCGAAATTGCAAAGAAACGACCGCATATGGCAAAGAAAAAAATTTTGTTTCATCAAGACAACGCACCGTGTCACAAGTCAATCAAAACAATGGCAAAACTACATGAATTGAACTTCGAATTGCTCCCACATCCACCGTATTCGCCAGATTTGGCTCCCAGCGACTACTGGCTGTTCGCAGACCTGAAAAAAATGCTCGCCGGTAAGAAATTTCGCACGAATGAAGAGGTTATCGCTGAAACTGAGGCCTATTTTGAGGCAAAAGATAAATCGTTCTACAAAAGTGGTATTGAAATGTTAGAGCGGCGCTGGAATGATTGCGTTGCTCTTGATGGAGATTACGTTGATGAATAAAGCTAATTTTGAACCAAAAAAACCGTGTTTTCTTTGTTAGGCCCGGGACTTTTCAGCCCATGTGTTATATATGTATATATATATATATATATATATATATATATATATATATATATATATATATATATATATATATATTCATAAATATTTTTTTATTTCATTAATATAAAATATTTTTATTTATTTGACTCGAATCATCTACACTTGGATTGATGTTTGAATGAACCCAATTTACATTTATTAAGATATAACTGTTGGTGTAAGCAGAGTGTTTTCAAAGGTATTAATGTACTCTGAGAGTAAACAAACTTTATCTGTTTAAACTAGGACGTAACATAAAGCTCGTATACGGAATAATAGGAAAATTGGGCCACTGTTATTAACTCCGTAAACCAAAACGCAAAACACAAACAGGAGAGAAAATAACGAATGCTCGACTTCAAAGTAGTAACAGCGAAATAGCTCGTTATCTTGAAACAAAAGGGCAACAAAACCTAAGCAAACAACACAACGGCCTTAATATGAGGCTCTTTAGATGAAAGAAAATGAGAAATGAGTTCATTTTATTAAAGACTGAGCTTGAATTAGGAAACGTAATAGTGTTATTAAGGCTATATAATTTGAATCTGCGTTTGCTCTTTCTTACTGTATATGGAAATATTATATAAATATACACACGTAACAAATCGGTTTGATCTGCAGGAATTATTCATTAGAATGGTCCGCAATACTAAACAATTTTTGAAAATTACAATATTTCAGGTTGTTAATTAAACAAAAGAGCTTTGTTTTTCCGTAGAGATTTCAAAAAACTGTTCGATCCACAATGCTCGTTATTCAGTGGTTTCCGAACTAATTGCAATCAGTTCGTGAAACATATCGGTTTTAGGATTACTTCGTTATGACTTCCAGGGCTATCCAGAATCGATAGCAATAAAATAGCCAATTTTTCACTGCTTGACTAGGTAAAAATATATGTTGTATCTCCAAAGCAATTAGTTTTTTTAGATTTCCCAAAGATTCTAAAAGGGAATTTATTCACAATTCTTTATTTCTATTATGCAATGTATTATAAAGTAAATCCCAAGATATAAGATCCTGCCTTTTTGCTTTTTCAGTGGGGCAATAAACGACCCTATTAAGGTACGTTGGCACAATGATACTACTCAGTATATATCACCACTACACCAAACACTTTATTTTTGCACACGACGCGCGTTTCGCTAACCATGTTAGCTTCATCAGGAGCGATGATTGACTAAGGCTAAACTACAAATCTACCCTATTTATACTTAGCCTAACCCTTGAATTACTCAAGCGGAACGAATGACATAGGCAAGGCCATCAGTTCCGGTCAAGTAACCAGTAGAGGGAACTATAAGGAATAGGCCCTCTGTCTTTGTTTAAACTACTTTTACATTTTATAATTTCCATGCTTTCGTATGCGTTCAACAATCTCCTATCAGATTCATTTTTTATTAATCTTAGATTATCTAATGTTACAGTACTTTTCTATTCTGTTGTATTTTAAGTGTGCTAAATGTTCTTTAAATCGTGTTTTAATTGACCTTTTAGTTTGCCCAACATACTTTTTGTCACAATCATTACAACTAATTTCATAAATTCCACTTTTCTCACAATTAGGAATCTTATCTTTGGGATTTCCTAAGATATTCCTCAGATTGTCTGATGACTTATAGACTAAGGTGAGGCCTACCTTATTAAATACCTTATTGAGTCCCTTGCTATATTTCGGATTATATGGTATGGAGACATACTTGGTGTTATTTTCTTCGCGTGTAAAAAAGGTGGAATTCTGAATATTAAACCTAAACTTATGTCTATTTATTAGCTTATTTACTAAGTCATCGTCATAACCATTAACTCTAGTTATATTTCTAATACGATTTTTTTCTTTATTAAAGTTTACTCTATTCAGAGGGAAAGTGACCAAACGATGAACTAAAAAATGTAATGAGGCTAATTTATGTTGTTTGCAATGAATCATTAGGCCTTTTCTAGATATTTTAATTATTAAAAATAATAATAGATTAGAATTTGATATCTATAGGAAGGACACAGTAACAGATAGATATATTCCTAATGATTCATTTCATTGCAAATAACATAAATTAGCCTCATTACATTTTTTAGTTCATCGTTTGGTCACTTTCCCTCTGAATAGAGTAAACTTTAATAAAGAAAGGAATCGTATTAGAAATATAACTAGAGTTAATGGTTATGACGATGACTTAGTAAATAAGCTAATAAATAGACATAAGTTTAGGTTTAATATTCAGAATTCCACCTTTTTTACACGCGAAGAAAATAACACCAAGTTTGTCTCCATACCATATAATCCGAAATATAGCAAGGGACTCAATAAGGTATTTAATAAGGTAGGCCTCACCTTAGTCTATAAGTCATCAGACAATCTGAGGAATATCTTAGGAAATCCCAAAGATAAGATTCCTAATTGTGAGAAAAGTGGAATTTATGAAATTAGTTGTAATGATTGTGACAAAAAGTATGTTGGGCAAACTAAAAGGTCAATTAAAACACGATTTAAAGAACATTTAGCACACTTAAAATACAACAGAACAGAAAAGTCTAGCATTGCCGAACATGCTTTTGAAGCTGATCATACTGTAACATTAGATAATCTAAGATTAATAAAAAATGTATCTGATAGGAGATTGTTGAACGCATACGAAAGTATGGAAATCATAAAATGTAAAAGTAGTTTAAACAAAGACAGAGGGCCTATTCCTTATAGTCCCCTCTACTGGTTACTTGACCGGAACTGATGGCCTTGCCTATGTCATTAGTTCCGCTTGAGTAATTCAAGGGTTAGGCTAAGTATAAATAGGGTAGATTTGTAGTTTAGCTTCAGTCAGTCATCGCTCCTGATGAAGCTAACAGGGTTAGCGAAACGCGCGTCGAGTGCAAAAATAAAGTGTTTGGTGTAGTGGTAATATATACTGAGTAGGACCCTATTAAGGGTTTGTGCATAGTTGCCAGGTATTACGATAAACGTATTTTTATTTTACCTGCTTTGTATACCGCCCTCACTTGCACCTGAAATCATATTAGATCTATTTTTACCTATATATTTATTACCCTGCAACCCGGTTTGGTGCCCTTTAAGTATTTGATAATATAGGCCTAATGACCACAGGTCCCCATTAAGATTCGAAAGATACGTTTTATTATTTTTGTTTTTAGTTTTACTTATAACTTACAACGTAAAGGTTCTATTTTAATTATGTGGCATCTGTGGGAAAATTGCAATAGTGGCTATCGCAAGAGAAAACAGTTATCACTTGACGCTAAACAACAAACAAAAATATTTACGACAAATTGAAATTTGAAAAAACAAAGTGCTTTGCAAGAAACTAGTGAACTAACAACCCCAATTTCTACGATTAAGGGTATTGTAGGAAAACCATCACTCAGGAACAGGAAAAAACGGGTGGATTGACAGCAGTACAACATGTCAGACTAACAGACCTTCAAATAAAGGTAAACCATTTTACATGCTGAATCTGAAAAGGACTGTGTTTCAAATTGTCTACTATTATCTGCAAGAAACATAAAAGATTCTAGTTTGGACTATCACGAAGACACGACCGCAGAACTTTTTGAAAATTGGTTTCAAAATTCTTTTTTGCCACATGTTTCCGAACAGAGTGTTATAGTTATAGACAATGCAAGTTACCATAGTCGCCTACTAAATAAGGTTCCTAATGCAGCCAACACCAAATCGGAAATACAGGAATATATGTTAGAAAATGACATTAATTTTGACTTTAGTTATAAAAAAAGTGATGTTTTGGAAGTTTTGAAAGACTATAAATTGAAAAAGAAATATGTTTGTGATAGTATTGGTTGAGAAAATGGGATACACTGTTTTGCGGCTTCCTGCGTATTAATGTGTGCTTAAACCAATTGAACATATTTGGCATCAAGTTAAATCAAAAATAAGGGCACAAAATGTTTCTCCCACTTTACGCGTGTGTTGAATTAGTAAAAAAAAGTTATAAATGATATACCTTGTGAAAGCTGGAAGAATTCCGTTCAGAACGTTGTTAAAGTTGAAGATTCATATATTTATGTAAATAATATAAAATTTCTGATAATTACCTCAGCTGATGACAGTGATAGTGAAACCGAATTAGGCTTAAGTTAAAAGATATTTTTGTTTATACAATATGTCCCCTCTTGTAAACCCCATTCATTCAAACTGTATATTTGTACTTCTTATCCATTTGTTTTTACATGCATCTATAAATAAACATCTCCAAAAACACTTATAATTTTAATTATTTGCATTAATGAATACAATTCTTAAGTCCATCTCTGCAACCTATCATAAACAAAAGGTCAAAATTTTTATATTGCCCACTTAAAACGGCAAAAACAGGATCTTATATTTTGGGACAGGCTATATTGTTATTCCTTGGTATATACACCCTCTCCAAAAATAAATCAATCAATTGTTCTACTCATTTATTTTAATCGACAGCATTTGACACTACTACCAAATAAACTTTTTATATAAATTTTTGGAGATATTGTTAAGGGTCATTACCGCTCAGTTTCAGTGGTCGTATTGCTTTTCCTTGACAAATGAAATCATGGGAAGAGATAGAAGTCACAAGTTGCTAAATGGAGTGAATACGACGACTGATCTAACAGTGGCAGGAAAAACACTTTCTAACATCAGTAACGATCGTTTCAAGGAAATTTAAGTGCTTAGGGACGGTTAAAATTTAATACCCAATGGATTTTCGATCTGTCTATCTTCCGGGGCATAGTGTCTTGCACCTTCCGGTTCCCAGTCTCCAAGCTCACCTATCAGCTCAATCCCCCCGTCATTACTGGCGCTCCGACATTACTTTTTGGATTAGGTCTCCCCTTTTCCTCCATTCTGGGGGGTTGCCATTCCATTATTTGTTTCGATAGTCGATGGTTCCCCATTTTTTGTTCGTCACCACACCAGCAAAGCTGTTTGTGTTGTATGTGGTCTATAATAGTACTTGTACGGCCCATAATCTCACTTATTCTCTCATTCTTCAGTTGATTTTGGAATCTCAATTAATGCTCATTCAATCTCCTGGACGATTTCGGGTCCTATTTTTCGCTTAGATCCCTCATACACTTGAATACTGGGTAAGCATTCTTCACTGTATTATGTGTTTTGAATCTTTTGATGCGTTATCAAGTTTAACAGAAAAGTCAGTCACAGCTCTTTGTTTAAAATTTTGGACAGCTATTCAAAATACAAGGCAACTGTTACCATTATATCTTATAATGGAACAAATCAGCTGATACAACACTAATGAAGTTTTCCTCTATGGAAGTAAAGTTATATAACAGCTGACGCTACTATTTATTTCTATTTTCAACAGTTCCGTTTCTTTTTGGATGTTTTTTTATTCTATTTTAGAGTCTACACTAATGGATAGCTTATTGTAAATCAGCACAAAAAATTCAACTTCATTCTGCGAGAAACGCTGACTATAAAACTACATTAGGAATTCAATATGGCGAACGCCAGACCCCATTTTATCTTACTGTGAAAACCGAAAAATAACTGTGAAACTGGTTATCAAATAAAATATATTTTTACGAGGATTTCAAATATATAGTTTTATAAGGAAAATGAAAAGTATACAGGGTGTCCAAGAAAGTCACGTCAAAGATAAAAAAAAGTATTTAATGGGGTCTTATGGATGGATTATTTCCCTTAGCAGTGCCATAATATAAACAACATTTATTTATACTTTGAATTGTTGTGGCTGTTACTTGATGGAAATTCATAACGAATGTAATGAAAGACTAATATTGTCAAATTTCCACTTTATTTAGTTTCACTGAAACTGTATGACGCGTTTCGCTATACTATAGCTTCTTCTGATACAAAATGATCATTTGTATCAGAAGAAGCTATAGTATAGCGAAACGCGTCATACAGTTTCAGTGAAACTAAATAAAGTGGAAATTTGACAATATTAGTCTTTCATTACATACATTCATTTATTTTAATTCGTCGAATTAAGAAAAAAACCGAATGTAATATTCCATCACTGTGTTTTTCCAAGTCGGCCAGTCACAGGTCTTGATTTCGGCATGTCTCTTTACATTTACATTTTACATTGCCTTTCAATCTGCGGTTATTTTTTTGTCAGATGGACAGGATGGCCAATATGAAAACGTTAATACTCTCCTGTCCGTCTGGCTGAACTCAAGACATGCATAAATATTCATGCAGTTGACGGTGACGTACAAGCAAGATTAAAACGTGTTCACAGTCTACATAACTAATAAATTTTAGCAATGTATAAGCTCAAAAAGATGCACTCTTAACACTTTTTGCATAAAAAAAAATGTTTTTTGTTACGAGACAGTATGTTCTCCTGCTGCTTCTTGATTACACCATTCTTTTGAGTTTTCTAGTACTTTACATTTATTCGACGTTATTTTCAGTAGTAAGCACAAGCTAAGGATAAAAATTTTTTCCTGAGTCTAAATTTTATTCGTTGTGTCTTGATTAGAGCTGTAACAAAAAGGTAAAACAAGTGTACTATATATACAAAATTTTGATTATAAACATGGCAATTTTATCGAAATTACAAGTTAACTGATCTGCACCTGGATTTTAACGTCATAACGTCCTTCCTGCGGTAAGCCTTGGTTTGACCGAAAATGCAAAGAAGCTGTTGTTTCTAAACATTTTGCTTACCGACAATAGTGTGGAAATCCTAACGCCTTAAATCGTAACATCTTTGTTCGTATCCGGAACAGATTATCGACGAAACCAAGGAGGCACACAGTCATCGAATTAGAAACAAACTTCTCACTTGTCCCAACAATTCCAGGTCCTTTTGCTCAGTCGCTAAGGCAGTTAGCCAAAATCTTGCCAAATCCACCATACCACCACTCACACGGCCAAGTAATTGTATTGCAACAACACCTGTTGAAAAAGCGAACTTGTTGGCTGAACTCTTTACTTGACATTCTATTGTCGATTTCCGAGGAAAAACACCGCCTACTATTCCCGTAGTCCAGTCAAGGACGCCCAATATTGTTTTCAAACAGCGTATCATAAAACGTATTTTAATGAAGCTAGATAACAAAAAAACTTCTGGTGCTGACGGGATACCTGCCATAGTACTCAAAAACTGTGCGAGAAAACTTACACCAGTTTTCTGTAGATTTTTCAACCTATCCTGCAGAAAGGGAATATTTCCTTCCTGCTGGAAGTGTGCCACAATTCAGCCGATACCTAAAAAAGGCAAGAAGACTTGCCAAATAACTACCGACCAGTCGCACTGCTTTCAATAATATCGAAAGTTATGGAAAAGGCAGTCAATCAGCATCTTTTAAAATATCTTGAAGGATTCGACATTATTAGCGACCGTCAATATGGCTTTCGTAATCATAGATCTCATGTTTCCTCAGAGAGCGTTCTTTACGAGTGGCAGTCAACGGAGTTCTTTCTAGTACCTTCACTAACAACGCCGGTGTGCCCCAGGGCTCCATACTGTCTCTTTCTCATTTACATAAACGATCTGCTGGAAAGACCAGAAATCCAATTTACAGCTTTGCAGATGACAGTACGCTTATCTCTTCATTCACTTTGAACGCTCGGACATCGGCTGCTCAGCCGAATATCCGCAGACAGCAGGTGGTCGTTCGACTTAACAAAGACCTGGAAGAAATTCTATCTTGAGGTAACAGTAACCAAGTGGAATTTAACGCTACAAAAACTCAAGAAGCAGTTTTTTCTAAAAAGGTTAACGTTGCTGAACCCGACATAGTTATGTCGGGGCACCCCATTCCTCTAGCATCGTCGCTCAATTTGTTGGGCGTTAATTTGGGAGCAAATATGTCTTGGCATGAACATGTTGCAAGCATAGCAAAGAGAGCTTCTCGAATGTTGGGAATATTATTTCGAACTAGTAAGCTTTACACTCCACTACTTTTAGTTCTGTACAAAGGTCAAATTCGACCAACTATGGAATACTGCTCTCATGTTTGGGGCTCTGCTCCCAAACATACACTGTATTTGTTGGATTCTATTCAGAGACGAGCTG
The DNA here is from genome assembly GCA_019049505.1 of Pachyrhynchus sulphureomaculatus. Taxonomy (NCBI): domain Eukaryota; kingdom Metazoa; phylum Arthropoda; class Insecta; order Coleoptera; family Curculionidae; genus Pachyrhynchus; species Pachyrhynchus sulphureomaculatus. Next base: position 168,834,411 of record CM032456.1, read on the forward strand.
TTTGCCTAATTAGAGACTCGGAACTGACCGGCGGCCTTGATTCGTTGGAACGTCAAAGAACGGTTGGCGGCTTGAGTTTATTCTACAAGTATTTCCATGGAAAGCGTTCGATGGATGTAGCCCGCTTAATTCCTCCCAGAGCGGTGCATGCTAGAAATACACGTCGTGCTAATACTTCACATCCATATGAGGTTCAGCTTGTTACTCCTCGTACAACCCTTTTCAAGGAGTCTTTTATATGGAGCACCTCATCCCCTTGAAATAAATTGCCCAGGACTCTGTTTCCCACCGAGTATAACTTACAGCGTTTCAAAACCAACGTGAATCGATTTTTTCCGCACACGTGTCACTCCTGTACCGCTTTAGGGATTTTCCTGCAGCACGTGTGCTAGACCCAAAAAAAAAAATAAAGAAAAAAATTTAAGATCAATTTTCTGCTTTATTATTTGTTTTCGTCTGTGATTATTTTTCTCTAATTTATTTCGTTAGAAGATTGCATCGGTTTAAGTATACAGTCTGTCAAGAACTGAAGAGACCGATGTATTCTTAGGTGTGCTAACAACGTCACAATTACCTTAGTATGTTGTCCAATCGCCTCCTGCATCAATAATCGCCTGGTATCTTCGAGGCATGCCGACAACGAGATTTTCTGCATACTATGGCAATGATCTCCAAGTTTTTCGAATCTTGCGAGACAACTGCGTCAAAGTCCTCTGAGCTTTCTCTTTACAAGGGACCAAACGTTTTCAGAAGGATTGGCGTCCTTCAATTGTGAAGGCCTTTCTAGTATCTTGTCGTGGGCCTAAGCGAGCCGTGACGTGATTTTCGCCCAGCAAAGGTTTCTTCAACTTCGGAATTTGACATCATGAGCACGAAGATGTTGTCGAATGGTCTCATAGGACATATTCAAACCCGATTTTCTTAATTTTGCTGCTCCTTGACGTACCGTCAATTTTGGGTCCCGTAAAAACAGTTACGATTCGTTTTTTGACTTTCGAGCCACATTTTGGCAAGTTTTTGACATTTTTCGTCTTGTTAAAATGATTTACCTACTTCTTCACAAACGATACCGATTTTAGAGGATATTTAGCAGCCGCAGAATGTGTCATCTTGGGCCCCTTTGGATGGGAACAAAGAAAGACTGCCTCGGACCGACGCGAAAACAAGTGACTTTTTTTGAATTTTATGTGATTTCGATGAAAGTTCGGAATCGACTGATAGTTTTCCTTCTACCGATTTTTTGTTGAATCGCATCTACCAAAACTGAATTATCATGGACACGTTTTTATTTGGCAGACTGTAATGAATATAATTATAAAATATAAAAATTTGAAGAAAATAGAAACAGTACTTACTACCAACTTCGAGAACTTTGTAATTAACCAAGCACTGCACTCGACAGAACGAATGATTTGTTAAATTAATTTGTTAATGGCTTCTATCTAAAGTTAGTTCTGTTACTGATATAGCAAGTTTCTCGAAACATTTAATCAGGCACTAAATGCAATTAACATTTTGTATAGACCTTGCTAATGTGTTTTGTTACTTGTACCAAAGTATAACCGTCTAATTAATAAGGATTCTTGAAGAAATCCAGCGTTACGGATACGAGACTCGATGCAGTGTTGGGGTTTTAAACTTTTTATCTTTGAGCAGTTCAAAGCTTTAGGTTTGTTGCCTATTATTTCTAATGTATTTGACTTTTTTTTACTATTTTCTTATGTACTTTATACTAATGATAGATCTGGAAAAATTTCCTGTATATTTCAGAACGTTGCAATGGGGTATATAAGGACTCTCTACAGCGTTGTCCACAAGTTATCAATGAGAGCTTGTTTGATCACATAATTACCAGGTATACAAGTATGAAATGCGGATTTCAGACAACAGATGGTGCACCAATGCAGTTTGTGCTATAAAGATTTGACACTGCGCCATTTTAATGTGTCATCAACAAGTGTCAGACACACACGAGTGATAAATTGGAAAAGTGTGTGCATAGTGTTGTGTTGCTGTGTTCGATATGTCGAAATTTATACCGAACAAAGAGCATTCGCGGACAGCATTAATTTTTTGTTTTCATTTGACGAAAACTGTTATTGAATCATACCGATTACTTCGAGAAGCTCATGGTGAACATGCTCCATCGCAAGATACGTGTGAACGATGGTTTCAGCGTTTCAAAAGTGGTGACTTCGATGTTGCAGACAAGGAACATGCAAAACCGCCAAAAAACTACGAAGATGTGGAATTGCAAGCACTGTTGGATGAAGATGATTCGCAAACACAAAAACAACTCGCCGAGCAATTAGGCGTTAGTCAACAAGCTGTTTCCAATCGGCTACGAAAGATGAGAAAAATTCAGAAGACCGGTAGATGGGTACCACATGAGTTGAACGACAGGTAAATGAAAAAAGCGCAAAAACACGTTTGACATTTTGCTCGCTCGGTACAAAAGGAAGTCGTTTTTGCATCGTATAGTTACAAAGGATGAAAAGTGGATTTATTTTGAGAATCTCAAGCGCAAAAAACCATGGGTAGACCCAGGCGCCCCATCCACATCGACCGCAAGACCGAATCGCTTTGGCAGAAAAACGATGCTCTGTGTTTGGTGGGACCAGAGGGACGTGGTCTATTATGCGCTAGGAAGTTCTACCCTATGCGGCTTACTCACCAGACTTGACTCCTTCCGATTACCACTTGTTTGCATCGATGGGTCACGCACTTGCTGAGCAGCGCTTTGGTTCGTACGAAGATGTGAAAAAATGGCTCGATGAATGGTTCGCAGCAAAAGGGGAAGATTTTTACTGGCGTGGTATTCACAAATTGCCCGAAAGATGGGAAAAATGTATAACAAGCGATGGAGCATACTTTGAATAAAGCACTTTTTATCATTCTTCCGAATTTAACACGTTTTTTTTAGAAAAAAATCCGCATTTCATAGTTACAACATCTTAGCTACCTAATAGCCAATAAATCAATCTAGCTCAATCTAGAATCTAGTGGTAAAAGTTTAAAAGAAATATTTACTCCCTAAATATTTGGTTAAGTATAAACAAATAAAATAAAAATATTTTGTCTCGGTACCTAATGTTTAAAGCAGTAGCTATTAGTCCCAGTTCAAGTCGCAACTTTCGACGAAATAAACCTTCACCTTTTTGCCTGTCAAATAGTTTTTTATATATGTCAGATAACTTATCAAATGTAATGCACTCGTGATAATTTTCGGTCAATCTACACTTGATGGAGACTATTCCAGAATTTTTTCCAAGTTTTTCGATTAGTACTTTTCGAGATAGTGTGAGTGCACAGGGGTTTTTGGCCATTTTTTTTAAATAATTCAGAAAAAAGTATGCGCAAGTATTATATCATATTTATTTATATATAACCCAAGTTTTCACCCCTCTCGATGACCTGATAAAAATTTTTCTTTCACTTCCGGTTTCACCTCTTAAAATTCACCCCCCGTAAGTCAAAATTTGCCTTTCAAAACTACACGGCTCTGATTGAACCATCAGTTTATGCTATATTTGTGCCAATTTCCAACTTTCTATGTCTCATACGCATGGATGCATATATTAAATATCTTTTAAGTAATTCATATGTGTATTCGAAATTAAATGTTCTTAACCCCAATATACGAGTAGTGTAGTAAAAATAGCATTTGAAATTGCACAGTTTAGATACAGCAATATTATGATTTTATCCTCTCTAAGGTGTCATTAGGAGTGTTGTCCTGAGTTTTGGTCCTCGAAAAACTTGTGCTCTTTTGTTTGTTTATAAACAATTGAACTTTTAAAAACGCGTTTTTTGAGCTTAAAATACGAACAACTCCGGTTATATATGTGGGATCGAGACAAAAAAAAACAAGCCAACTCTTCGTAATGAAATCTCTAACAAATCCTCATTGAAAATAATATATATATATAATATATATATATATATATATATAATATATATATATATATATATTATATATTTATATATATAATATATATTTATATATATATATATTTATATATATATATATATATATATATATGTATATATATATATATATATATATATATAGCAGCTCTTCAAGCCGTGGGGCCCACGGCTTCAATTTTTTTGATGATTTCTCTCCATTCCCTCCTATTCTTTGTCTTCTGCTCCCAGTCCAATACCCTCAGTGACACTATGTCAGCTTTTACATCCACTAACCATCTCTTTTTGGGTCTTCCTCTTCTGCGTTTGCCGCCCTCTCCCAGTGTTAGCACCTGCTTTGCATGTCTGTACAGCGACATTCTATATACGTGACCCAACCAACTAGCCCTTCGAGCTCGGATTTTCTGGATGATATTAGGCTGCCCATATAGCTCCCTCACTTCCTGGTTAGTCCTTCTTCTCCAACCACCGTCTTCTTTTTTTGTAGCACCCTGTATCTTACGGAGCATCCTCCTTTCCCATCTCTCCAGCTTTTCTGTATTTCTTCGGCTCAGAATCCTTGTTTCGCTACCGTCCACTGCTGGCTGAATCACTGTCTTGTAAATCCTTTCTTTAGTTCTTCTACTTATGAGTTTGGACTTTATCATTGTATTTAGGGTTCCCATAGCTTTGCTACCCTTCGATATTCGTTTCTCAATTTCCATGTCGTCATCAGCTCTATTAGTGATCGTCACACCCAGGTATTCAAAATGGCTAACTTAATTTTTATCTTTTCCCCCCTAGGTCCTTCTTCAGCTCTCATTTCAAAATATTTTGTTTTTTCTTCATTTATATATAGACCGTATTGTTTAGCTGTTGCTTCTATGTCTCTGAACATTTTCTGTAGTTCACTCTTTGATCTTGTAATAAGTGCTAAATCATCTGCGAAAGCAACAACCTGCTGTTTCCTATGGTATATTATTCTTTTAGTCTGCACTCCACTCTCCCTTAAAATGGCCTCCAAGGTCAGACCAAACAGTGTCCTGGACAGCAGGTCTCCCTGTTTCAAATCTTTCCTCACTGCAAATGCTCTGGACAACCCTCCCTCCAGCGAGACTCTGTTCCATGTTTCGCTCATAGTAATTTTAACCAGTCTTATCAACTTCGGCGGAATTTTAAGTTGTTCCATTGCTTCATAAAGTTTCATCTTATTATGGAGTCATAGGCTTGTTTGTAATCCACGAAAAGAATTTGCAGTCCCAAGTTCCGCTCGTAGCTGTTGTGTAGTAGTTGTTTCATCGTGAAGACTTGGTCTATAGTGAATCTTCCTTTTTTAAACCCTCCTTGATATTCGCCTATGACTTCATTTTCATATTCAGTTAATCTATTCCTAACCAGTGGGGCAAATACTTTATACGTTACATCTAAGAGGGCAAACCCTTTTTATTTTTGACTTAGGATTCTGTCTCCCTTTTTATGCACAGGGCATATAACAGCGTTTCTCCATTCATCCGGTAATTTCTCTTGCCTTCAAATTTTAGGTTTAGGTTACTTAAACCAGTGGAAATTGACTAAAAACAGTCTTTTATTATATATTTATAATGAATTTCCATCAAGTAGAAGCTACAACCATCCAAAAAATCCTCATTGATTTTAAATCGCTCAAATGTGTACATAACCTACAAAATTGAAAAAAAAAAAACAGGCAAGTTTTTCGAGGTCCAAAACTCAGGACAATACTCCTGGTAATAGCCCAAATCATAATATTGCTGTATCTAAATTATGTCTATCACATCATTATTTTGATCTTTTTTTCTGCACTAATATCACAATTTAGTATTTTTCTGCATCTACACGATACGAGAGACATTAATTCTCTTCTCAACAAAGGAAGGCTGCTTTTCAAAAATCTTTCATTTTTGTTACTGAGCATTTATGGAATTCTTTATCACAAAACGTTAAAGAGCTATCATCGTTTAACGTCATCATTTACATTCTTCCTATGTAAAACACCAACTTATTAATCAGCAAAAGAATTCTACCTAGTTAAACGTAATATTTACCTACTTATTTGCATATAATTTTTTGAGTTACACTTACAGGTGGTTACTACTTGCCTACTATATATTGTGCAAAATTTGTTTTGTTCTTCCCTATACATCTCCCCGGCGCCTCCGACGTCCGTTCGCTGCGTGTTCGCGCTCCCTCTTTGTGCTCTCCTATATTTAAAATTAACTTTTTATTTATTTTTAATGTATATGTCTGCTATAGGGTGGCGCTACACATGCCAAATAATATTGGGCTTGTGATATCGGTTATTTATAATCGCTGCGCCATGCTTTTTGTCGTTTTCCGAGAAAATTTAATTCTGTTTCTTTATTAATTTGTAAATATTGGCAAATAAACTGAATTTAAATTTTAATTTGAAATAGTTTCGGAGAAAATCGGGTGTGACAGACGAACGGACAGACAGGCGGACACCCAAGTGATCTCATAAGTGTTCCTTACAGAACACTGAAAAAGGAACGGTTTCAGTTCTAAAAAAAAAAACGAGAATAATAATAAAAAGCAACTTTACCACTGTAAATTTTATAGATATGTTCATTATTTTATTAATTAAAGCTTTGAAAGCTTATACTTGAATTTAAAATTAATAACACAAAATTGATTTTCCAATTTTCCACCTAGTGTTCTACTGAATATTTAAAAAGAAAATTGAGGAGGGTATAACTTGAAATTCTAGAAACAAAGGCCTTAAAAACTAGGATCTTAATTTCATTAGTTCGATAATAGAAATTGCTTTGCATTTGAATTTTTTCTAATGAACATATTAATATACATTCTGTACTTGTAATTAAAGTAAAATCATTTCAGACAATAGATGGTGCACCAATGCAGTTTGTGCTATAAAGATTTGACACTACGCCATTTTGTTGTGTCATCAACAAGTGTCAGATGCGCACAAGTGATAAATTGGAAAAGTGTGTACGTAGTGTTGTGTTCAATATGTCGAAATTTATACCGAACCAAGAGCATTCGCGGACAGCATTAATTTTTTGTTTTCATTTGAAGAAAACTGCTGTTGAATCATACCGATTACTTCGAGAAGCTTATGGTGAACATGCTCCATCGCAAGATACGTGTGAACGATGGTTTCGGCGTTTCAAAAGTGGTGACTTCGATGTTGCAGACAAGGAACATGGAAAACCGCCAAAAAAATACGAAGATGTGGAATTCCAAGCATTGTTGGACGAAGATGATTCGCAAACACAAAAACAACTTGCCGAGCAATTGGGCGTTAGTCAACAAGCTGTTTCGAATCGGCTACGAGAGATGGGAAAGATTCAGAACACCGGTAGATGGGTACCACATGAGTTGAACGACAGGCAAATGGAAAAGCGCAAAAGCACGTGTGACATTTTGCTCGCTCGGTACAAAAGGAAGTCGTTTTTGCATCGTATAGTTACAGGGGATGAAAAGTGGATTTATTTTGAGGATCCCAAGCGCAAAAAAATCATGGATAGACCCAGGCGCACCATCCACATCAACCGCAAGACCGAATCGCTTTGGCAGAAAGACGATGCTCTGTGTTTGGTGGGACCAGAGGGGCGTGGTGTATTATGAGCTGTTAAAACCTGGGGAAACGGTTAATACTAAACGTTACCAACAACAATTGACCAATTAAAACCGTTCGCTGTTTGAAAAGAGGCCAGAATACCGAAAGGTATTCATAAGTCATTTTTCTTCATGACAATGCTCCATCACATACGGCAAAACCAGTTCGCGACAGGTTGGAAACACTCAACTGGGAAGTTCTACCCCATGCGGCTTACTCACTAGACTTGGCTCCTTCCGATTACTACTTGTTTCCATCGATGGGTCACGCACTTGCTGAGCAGCGCTTTGGTTCATACGAAGATGTGAAAAAATGGCTCGATGAATGGTTCGCAGCAAAAGGGGAAGATTTTTACTGGCGTGATATTCACAAATTGCCGGAAGGATGGGAAAAATGTATAATATAAGGAAGCGATGGAGCATACTTTGAATAAAGCACTTTTTATCATTCTTCCGAATTTAACATGTTTTTTTTAGAAAAAAATCCGCATTTCATACTTGTACACCTGGTATTAAACAGTTCTTGTCTCAAACACTTAGAATTAAGGCCGGAGATAAAATGGCTTTGAAATTTAAATTATAACTTACCTGTAGCAATGCACATGGAAGGTGGATGGGAAGTAATGAGAATATCGAGTTAAAAACGGTAAGATTTCTCCCAAAACAGTCTAAATATATTTTAATCTGTGACCAATAGAAACTAATGACAATAGCAATTAATATATGGTAATCTGCTGAAAAGAAAAACTTTGCTATCTATTTCACTACTCTGGAAATAACATCTTTTATCCATTAAAAGTTTATAAGCATGAAACATGTATACAGCATAATTATGATTTAATTTTCTGTTGTTGTTCCGGTGCCCTAATTGGTAGCGTGACGTGAACAAAGCAGGTGTTTAATTACCACGAATTTTCCAGCTATGTAACTCTCCAGAAAATTGTTTTGTACTTACTTCATTCTGTTTGGGTCTATAATATAGCTTTCAGAAAATTTTGCCGGGTAATTTATTAAGGTTAAGAGCTTGTAATTATAGTAAACATAACAACAGTTAATTACGATAATAAAGGATGTTAAGGCAATTTGATAAGATTAGTTGCAGCAGCCAATCATCGTAACTGTTCAGGTAGCCATTTTTAGTGTTCCGTAGGGAACACTTATAGGATCACTTCGTGTCTGTCTGTCGTCATCCGATTTTTTCCGAAAATATTTAACATAGAAAATTAAAATTTGGCACAAATATAGGAATTGATGGCTCAATCAGAGCTGTGTCGTTTTGAAAGTTAAATTTTGACTTAAGGGGTTAGTTTGGGAGGGTGAAATCGGAAGTGAAAAAAAAAAAAAAAACTTTTTACCAGGTCATGGAAGGGAGTGTCAAAAAAAGCTTGTGAAAACACGAGTTGTAATACGTGCGCACACTTTTCTTTGCATTATTTTTTAAAAAATGCCCAAAACCCCTTTTCCTCCCCTCCTATCTTGAAAAGTACTGATCAAAAAATTTTGAAAAAATTCTAGAATATTCTTAATAAACTGTAGATTGAACGAAAATTATTACAAGTGCATTACGTTTGGTAATTTATTTGGTATAAAATACCTATGAAAACTATATTCCTTGACAAATGGTGAAGGTTTTGTTAATATACTGTTCAATACGCTCGCGCGTCGCTCCTGTACTGAGACAAAAAAAAATTATTTTATTTGTTTATAATTAAACAAATATTTAGGTAGTAAATAATTGTTTCGCACTTTTATTACTAGATTCTAGATGAAGCTAGATTGATTTATTGGCCAAAGAACTAACTAAACTATTTAATAAAATAATACAAGATCTAACAATACCAGAAGAATGGCATGAAAGGACCACAATACCCATCTTTAAGAAAGGTCAGAAATTGAATCCTAAAAACTATAGGAGTATAACTCTGCTATGCTCTACTTTTAAGCTCCTGACAAGCATTTTAAGATCGAATCTGGAAACGTACATAACCAACAGAGAAGAACAAGGATTCCCTAAAAATAGATCCACTACGGACGCGATATTCATATTCCGGCAAATAAAGGAAAAAGCAGGTACAAGTACAAGAGTACAATAAATCAGCCTATATCTGCTTCATAGACCTCATAAAGGCTTTTGATAAGGTACAACTTGGGAACATACTGTAAATACTTCAAATGAAAGACATCCCACAGCTTATTATATCACTCATACGAGAAATAAACCTAAACAATACAACGAGGATAAAAGTAGACAATAAAACAACGAACCCTATATCAACACCAAATGAAATAAGACAGGGCGACAGTTTAAGTCCTTTCCTGTTCAACCTCATTATGGACGTACTGATCGAGGAGGTTACATCACATAGCCAAGGACACCGCATGAAAAATCATCGACTAGGTATAGTACGCTACGCATACGATGCCGCTCTAATTGAGGAAACTGAGGATGACCTCCAAAGATAACTGCATCGATTCTACCTCACTGCCCAACGATTTAACATGACAATATCCCTGAACAAAACCAAGAGTCTAACCTTCTCCAGGGATCCTGTCAGATGTAAACTAGTTGTGAATGATCAACCCATCGAACAGACCATGCAGTGCAGATACTTGAGAGTAGAGGTGGCCAGTAGTAACAACCTGGAAAGACAAACAACCATACAAGCAAACAAGGCCTCAGCAATATCAGGTAGCCTTAGAGATATAATATGGCATAATAAGCACATGCGAATCGAGAGCAAAACAAAAATATATAAAAGATGTATAAGGCCTATCCTGATTTATGGAGTAGAAACAAGAGCTGATACAGTGAAAACAAAGAGGATAATGGGAACAGCGGAGATGAAGACCCTGAGAGTAATAGCAGGGAAAACGTTGCGGGATAAAGTCAGAAGTGAAGAGATCAGAAGAACATGCGAAGTCGAGGACGTGATTAGATGGAGCAGGCAACGAAGAAGATACTGGTACGAGCATGTCAATAGAATGGACGAAACCAGACTAGCACGTATTGCACTCACAAGCAAACCACACGGTACGCGCCCACTAGGAAAACCACCTAAAGGATCGAAAGATAGCTGGCAATCCACTTCCCAAGAAAATAATAACGGCTGATTGGTTAAATAACAGATCTCGTGATATAACTTGAAGAAGAACAAGAAGACGATTTATTGGCTATGAGGTAGCTAAGATGCTATAACTATTGTACATTATTGACTAAGAAAAAACGTGAAAATATATATTGGATCTTAAGATATATACATGTCAGGGATTAATCTAATTAACTTAACCTAGGTAAGGCAATTACGGTTCGAAACACTAATCGTCCAAGTCCAACTTGCACTTGACCGGTTTTTTTCTTCTGTGCAATAAAACCAGACACAATGGGTTGTTTGGTGCAACTCTTCTTTCTTCTTGTGCAACTTTTTTTATTTTCAAGATGAACCGTTTCTTTTCGGGGTTGCACTTGCAATCCTCAATATGAAAGTATTTAAAATAGCAAGTGAGTCTAAGAGTTTAATAAAAGTCGCATAATATTACTCCTATGAAGCCAGTTAAGCCGGGTTTCTACCAAACGGACATAGCACGAAATAGTTCCGAAAACATGTTTGTCGGGGAACAGTGTTTTTAGTAAACAAAACACTTTCCCATCTCGAGTCGGTACATCAAAGGAAAACAAATTTGTTTGTGTTTTTTAGTCGGTTTGGTTGAAACACCTGAATGTTGTAGTTTTGTTCTCTGCGACATTTGTCCTCTACTCTTTCAACTAGTTATCAACTTTTTATTAAATGTAAGCAATTTTTATGAAGAGTTTGTCAACATTTAAAAACTAAGTAATATTTTTTATATTTATTTAGTTAAATTTTTATTCAAATATATATATATATATATATATATATATATATATATATATATATATATATATATATATATATATATATATATATATATATATATATATATATATATTTAGTTACAATGATTAAAAAAGTTGACTGGCAATTTTAGGTCCTAACAAATTAATTAACAATTCAAAATCGCTACTTAACATTCTGGTAAAATTGTGGGAGGAAGATCTCAGTTCTCCATTTAAACCAATATCGCCAGTGCTTATAATTCTGCCGTGGCGTAATTAACTCTCCTGACCCAATATCTTGATTTTTTCTGTTTTGGTCATTAATTAAAAACAAACCACAGCTAATTATAAAAAAATCGTCGTCGGAGGACATTCTTGCGGGACTAAACAAAATGGATAAAAGAGAACAAACACTAGCAACAAAACTTTTGGAACAAAACATGTTTTGTTTTGTTGATTAAAAACAGAACTGTTTTTTTAAACTCTCCGTTTGGTGGAAACCCGGCTTTATGCTACAGTATAACAACCGACAAGGATTAATGTCCGAATATCGTTATATTGCATATTTAAATTAGATAGAAGACTAATTATACATTGTTTGTACTAGTTATTGTAAATATTTTTGTTTTGGTAGTTTTTTTTTTCTTACAACGTTAGTGGGAATTAATAACATTCTCCTAGAAAATTTCTGTTAATCTGAGATAAAGCAAAGAATTTTTATGTCCTTATTTATGCATTAATGCAAGCAATTATTGTGTCGAACCTTTCAATTTTGTTAAAGCGTATTTAAATTTAATGATAATCTTAAAAGCCGGTAAAGCTGTTTACCCAATACTGTCCTGGCAAACCTGTAGCTGTAAAATAACGATTAAATTTGACTTGCTCACACTAAAGAACAACGTAATCCACGTCAATTGTTTTCAATGATAGGTACTTTATATTAACTACAAAAAAAAGTACAGCAGAGGTAGAGTTTCAGAGATATTTACATCTCAAATCTGCTTTTTCCCGTTACGTATTGTTTTCGTTAAAAATAAAAATAACAAAGAAAATAGCACAATTTTTTGATTCCCCAACTCCTAGAACTTCGAAAATAACATAAAACACGATATATACGAAGCAAAACCTCAAACTCCTCCCCCCACCTCATTATCACAAGTTATATATTTAACCACAAATAATTGAAAATATTGAAAAATAAGCATTATTTTGCTTGAATTCAAGAACACTGGAAAGGTCGTATAACGCGGTATATACCAGGTGTACAAGTATGAAAAGCGGTTTTTTTTTTCTAAAAAATGTGTTAAATTCGGAAGAGTGATAAAAAGTAGTGATTTATTCAAAGTATGCCTCATCGCTTGTTATACATTTTTCCCATCTTTCGAGCAATTTGTGAATACCACTCCAGTAAAAATCTTCCCCTTTTGCTGCGAACCATTCATCGAGCCATTTTTTCACATCTTCGTACGAACCAAAGCGCTGCTCAGCAAGTACATGACCCATCGATGGAAACAAGTGGTAATCGGAAGGAGCCAAGTCTGGTGAGTGAGCCGCATGGGGTAGAACTTCCCAGTTGAGTGTTTCCAACGTGTCGCGAACTGGATTTGCCGTATGTGGTGGAGCATTGTCATGAAGAAAAATGACTTTTGAATACCTTTCGGTATTCTGTCCTCTTTTCAAACAGCGAACGGTTTAAATTGGTCAATTGTTGTTGGTAACGTTTAGTATTAACCGTTTCCCCAGGTTTTAACAGCTCATAATAGACCACGCCCCTCTGGTCCCACCAAACACAGAGCATCGTCTTTCTGCCAAAGCCAATCTTTCTTGCGGTCGATTTGGATGGTGCGCCTGGGTCTACCCATGATTTTTTGCGCTTGGGATTCTCAAAATAAATCCACTTTTCACCCCCTGTAACTATACAATGCAAAAACGGCTTCCTTTTGTACCGAGCGAGGAAAATGTTACACGTGTTTTTGCGCTTTTCCATTTGCCTCTCGTTCAACTCATGTGGTACCCATCTACCGGCTTTTGAATCTTTGCCATCGTGTTGACTAACGCCCAATTGCTCGGCGAGTTGTTTTTGTGTTTGCGAATCATCTTCGTCCAACAATGCTTGCTTGTGCTGCACATCTTCGTATTTTTTTGGCGGTTTTCCACGTTCCTTGTCTGCAACATCGAAGTCACCACTTTTGAAACGCCGAAACCATCGTTTACACGTATCTTGCGATGGAGTATGTTCACTATAAGCTTCTCGAAGTAATCGGTATGATTCAACAGCAGTTTTCTTCAAATGAAAACAAAAACTTAATGCTGTCCGCGAATGCTCTTTGTTCGGTATAAATTTCGACATATTGAACACATACTTTTCCAATTTATCACTCGTGCGCGTCTGACACTTCTTGATGACACAACAAAATGGCGCACTGTCAAATCTCTATAGCACAAACTGTATTGGTGCACCATCTGTTGTCTGAAATCCGCATTTCATACTTGTAGACCTGGTACAAAGCAACCATTCTAACATCCGTCCACTCTCCTTTAGCCCGTTATATATTTGATGAATTTCTGTCTGAATATAAGTATTTGCTAAATAAAGTCAATATATGAAAGTTTTTTTAAAACAATTAAAAAAGACATGCCTAAATTATAAAATTCAAATTAAATTCAGTTCAGTCCATATTAAATGCCTTTTATCATATACCTGTAGCATCTCGGCACCACGAGGTTATCCCTGATTATTTTGTATTTTTCAAGTACGTTCTTTCTTTCACAGGCTTACATCTGTTCAAAAGTATAATCTTCTTCACATCGATCTGAATAGTGTCACGCACTGTTAAATATTCTTATTGAAAAGGAAAGTTTCAATAAAAATAAAAAAATCCTTTATTTTCTAGTCAGTAATAGGTAAAAATAATATCCCAACTTAAAACTATCCTGTATGAAGTTCTTTTGTATCTGTCTATTATTATATTATGTTAAAAATTTTATGTAATAATAGCGGCATCGGAAAATAGCATGCAAAACAAAAATGACCAATCATCGCGTGTATGGAGGGTTGTAAGGGTAATATAGTTGATAATGATCGATCATTGCTTCATTGCTTTGCCGATGGTCGCGCTGCATTCGTAGTGATTTTAAACTGTTACATAGAAATGTGACGTATTATTTGTTTAAAGTATGTTTTCCCTCTTTATTACTATTAACAATAAGTACCATTAAATAGTCACTTAGGAAACTTGCGTCTTTTTTAGCTAAATTACTCATAAACGTTTGCGGCAACAAACAAAGCTTTGCGATTACTACTCAGTATATATCACCACTACACCAAACACTTTATTTTTGCACTCGACGCGCGTTTCGCTAACCATGTTAGCTTCATCAGGAGCAATGATCAATCATCGCTCCTGACGAAGCTAACATGGTTAGCGAAACGCGCGTCGAGTGCAAAAATAAAGTGTTTGGTGTAGTGGTGATATATACTGAGTAGTATCATTGTGCCAAAGATTCCACATTCCCAACTTAGTAAAGCTTTGCGATGCCTCTTCCTCTTACAACCCATCATAATTAGAACTATATTAGAACATTTGTTTTATTGTGATCTCGTATCCTGTAACTCGTAATTAGGGACAAATTACTACAACCTGGGTATTTTTGATAAAAATGTGTGAATATTTTTGCATGAAAATTTGTGTACACAAAGGGTTGCTAACCCTTTTATGTCTGGCATAAAAGTTTAGTTACATGAAAATATTGACCCTTTCATCTTGAAACAACTGATAAGTAATAAATATTTCAAAGAAAACTTTTAAATAGTACCCTGTAACACACGGTAAACGTTGTACTTTACTGTACACGAAGCGGCGCCTATGTATAAACTTGTTAAGTAAAGCTTTGAACTTTCACCAACAGAGGATAGTGCTAATTCGAGGAGATTGTGGAAAATAACCGCTTTTTTCATAAAAACCGCTTATTTTTTCATAAAAAAAAGCATTTCATTAATTTTTACTTTAAGCGCGCCTTTATTTATTAAATTTATTTTTGCTACAAAAATTGTTAAATGTTAACGATAAAATTTAATCCTAAGGTGTAAAACTTATTGGTATTTCGGAATACTTTAATATAATTCCGATTTTCCTCATTCGGATTAATCTGTCTATTAATCAATTTCTAGCTGTAGTTTAGATAGACCAATCGGGTAAGATAGCTGATTCGCAGGAGCGGCATGAGCGCCCTCCTGAGGCAAGCCGCCAGATGTTAGGGCAGGTCTAGCGGCGGGGGGCCCACGCGCTCGTTGTCTGCATTCTTCGCGCCTCCGTTCTTTGAACGCAACGTTGCCTGTTTCTTTTTTTTATTATTATTAAGTGCTTCGGCTATGCATTCTGATGTTTTTTTCTAACGAGTTGTTTTCAACAGACTTTACTCAACTAAAAATGCCTTTTTATAGAATATTCGTGTATAATTTTGAACATTTAAAAAAAGCTTTTTTTTTACTTTTGAGAGTAAATAACCGGTCAAGTGCAAGTTGAACTTGCGCAATTAGTATTCCCTACGTTGGTTGCTTTTAAAATAAAAAATTTTGTTACGCAGGTATAAAATGATCGCTGACTTCACAAAACACACCCCAAATGAGTTTTCAACAAAGTTTGTTTCCAGTCTTTACTGAAAATTGATGACCTTAAAATTTTTGTTTTTTTTATATTCCAGATAAATTATTAAAGGTAATGCACTTGTGATAATTTTCATTCAATCTACACCCCGTGGAGACTATTCCAGAATTTTTTCAAAATTTTTTAATCTACTTTTCGAGATAAAGGGGGGACAGCGATTTTTCGCGATTTTTAAAAAATAATACAAAGAAAAGTATGCGCAAGTACTACATTTTATATATTTTTTACTCATTTTTTTTTTTTTTTTTTTTTTTTTTTTTTTTTTTTATGGGTCTAGCACACGTGCTACAGGGAAATCCCTAAAGCGCTACAGGAGCGACACGTGCGCGGAGAAAGCGATTCACGTTGTTCCTGAATCGCTGTAGATTGTACTCGATGGGAAACACAGTCCTGGGTAAACCATTCCAAAGGTATGATGTTCTCCATATAAAAGACTGCTTGAAAAGCGTTGTACGAGGAGTAACAAGCTGAACCTCATACGGATGTGAAGCATTAGCGCGACGTGTTCTTCCAATATGCACCGCTCTGGGAGGAATTAAACGGGCCACATCTTTCGAACACTTTCCATGAAAGTACTTGTAGAATAGGCTCAAGTCGCCAACCGTTCTTCGATGTTCCAGCGAATCAAGGCCGTCGGTCAGTTCCGGGTGTCCAATCAGACGAACAGCTCTTCTCTGGATAGAATCCAACAAATGCAGTGTATGTTTGGGAGCGGAGCTCCAAACATGGGAGCAGTATTCCATAGTTGGTCGAATTTGAGCTTTGTAAAGAATTAACAGTTGTTGTGGAGTGTAAAGCTTTCTGGTTCGAAACAATATTCCCAACTTTTGAGAAGCTCTTCTTGCTATGCCTGCAACATGCTCATGCCAGGACATATTTGCTCCCAAATTAACGCCTAACAGATTGAGTGACGATGTTAGAGGGATGGAGTGCCCCGACATAACTATGTCAGGTTCTGCAACGTTAACTTTTTTAGAAAAAAACTGCTGCCTGGGTTTTTGTAGCGTTAAATTCCACTTGGTTATTGTCACCCCAAGATAGAATTTCTTCCAGGTCTTTGTTAAGTTGAATGACTTCCTGCTGTCTGCGGATATTCGTCTGAGTAGTCGATGTCCGAGCGTTCAAAGTGAATGAAGAGATAAGTGTACTGTCATCTGCAAAGCTGTAGATAGGATTCTCGGTCTTTTTCAGCAGATCGTTAATATAAATGAGGAAGAGAGTAGGAGACAGTATGGAACCTTGGGGCACACCGGCGTTGATAGTGAAGGTGTTAGAAAAGAAATCCGTCAACCGCCACTCGTAAATAACGCTCTCTGAGGAAACATGAGAGCCACAAACAGAACTTTTCAGACATACCACAAGAACGTAGCTTAGCCAACAGCCCATCGTGCCAAACACGGTCAAATGCCTTGGATATGTCAAGAGCAACCGCTCGAGATTCTCCAAAGTGTTCAATTGCGTTGTTCCAAACATGTGTTACATAAGTCAGAAGATCTCCTGTTGATCTATTTTTACGAAAGCCATATTGGTGATCACTAATAATGTTGAATCCTTCAAGATATTTTAGAAGATGCTGATTGATAGCCTTTTCCATGACTTTCGATATTATTGAGAGTAGTGCGATTGGTCGGTAGTTATTTGGCAATGTCTTCTTGCCTTTTTTAGGTATCGGCTGAACTGTGGCACATTTCCAGCAGGAAGGAAATATTCCCTTTCTGTAGGATAGGTTGAAAAGTCTACAGAAAAACTGGTGTTAGTTCCCTCGCACAGTTCTTGAGAACTATGGCAGGTATTCCGTCAGCGCCTGAAGCCTTTTTGGTGTCTAGCTTCATCAAAATACGTTTTATGGTACGCTGTCTGAAGACAATATCGGGCATCCTTGACTGCACTATGGGAATAGTAGGTGGTGTATTTCCTTGGAAATCGACAGTAGAATGTGAAGCAAAGAGTTCAGCCAACAAGTTCGCTTTCTCAACAGGTGTCGTTGCAATAGAATTATCTGGCCGTGTGAGTGGCGGTATGGTGGATTTGGTGAAATTCTGACCAACTGCCTTAGCGACTGACCAAAAGGACCTGGAATTGCCGGGACAAGCGAGAAGTTTGTTTCTAATCCGTTGATTGTGTACCTCCTTGGTTTCGTCGATAATTTCTTTGCATCTGTTCCTGGCACGAACAAAGATGTTACGATTTATGGTGTTAGGATCTTCACGCCATTGTCGGTATGCAAGATGTTTAGAAGCAACAGCTTCTTTGCATTTTAGATCAAACCAAGGCTTGCCGTTGGAAGGGCATTTCTTCGAAAAAGGGATGTAAGCATCCATACCGGCCAAAATAACATCGGAAACCTCCCTGGCGCAGTCAGATGGGTCGTCGGATCGAAAACAAACGTCCAACCAAGGGAAAGTTCGAAAATATTCCATGAGATCTTCCCATTTAGCAGATTTGTAGTGCCAAATCTTGCGCGGTTTGGGCGCCTGTCTGTCACTGATTGGTAGAATACTCGATGTCGAAAGTAGTTTATGGTCGGAAGA
The DNA here is from genome assembly GCA_019049505.1 of Pachyrhynchus sulphureomaculatus. Classification (NCBI taxonomy): domain Eukaryota; kingdom Metazoa; phylum Arthropoda; class Insecta; order Coleoptera; family Curculionidae; genus Pachyrhynchus; species Pachyrhynchus sulphureomaculatus. The sequence continues at coordinate 168,852,983 of CM032456.1, forward strand.
ACCTAACGGTGGATTTACGCTGACCGTGTAAATCTCCGGATTGGTGGTTAAAAATAGATCAAGAAGACTGGCGAACTCTCCGTCTCGATCAGGAATCCGTGTTGGTTCATCAATAAGCTGAGTCAAGCCACAACTGATTGAAAATGATTCGGCTTCACGACCTTGTTCGTCGGTAGTATTTGAATATTTAAGCCAGTTGATGTTGTGGACATTAAAGTCGCCCAGGATGGCAATTTCGGCATTTGGATAGTTAATTTGTAAATGATCTATGGTGTCTGCAAGAGAAGCGAAAAGTGTTCTAAAGTTTGTATCACTTGGTGGTCGATAGAGGATACAGACGAACCTTGTGGTTGGTTGAGTCGTTATTTTTAACCACACACTCATGTTTTCACAAGCTTTCATTTGACACCACACTCGATGACCTAGTAATTTTTTTTTTCACTTCCGATTTCACCCCCCAAAACTAACCCCTTAAGTCAAAATTTAACTTTCAAAACTACATGGCTCTGATGAGGCCATCAATTCCTATATTATTACCAAATTTCAAATTTCTACGACAAATAGTTTCGGAGAAAATCGGGTGTGCCCCACAGACAGACGGACAGACAGACACCGAAGTCATCTTATAAGTGTTCCGTACGGAACACTAAAAATTTGGAATTTTACCTCGTTAAAAAAGTTAAATTTTAATAGCTTAGTTTTTAAATTAGGTTTTATTTATCTGCTTTTTTTACCCTTTTCTCTAAATACCCAAAATGACAACCAATATGGAGGTAAATTGAAAAAATGACAGTTGAAACAAATGAACAAAAATTCAAGAGTAAATTCAGACGGAGACGAAATACGTAATCCCTCTCAGCAATAATTAATTAGGGGGACTATGTTTGTTTTATTTTTTATTTACTTAAAATATTTAATTGTCTAGTAAGGAAAATAAATTTTCAAAAGATGAGTTATTTTTGTACTTTTATTTGATTATGTTTTCATTTGTTATTACTGTAAATATTCAACGTTTTTACAGTATGTGTTCCTCCTTAATAAGCCAGTTCTATTATTATTACGATTGAAATTTATTTTTGTTCATTTCATTTATCTGTAATCTCCCACAAATTACTTTGATATTGTTATATAGTCGGATTTATCCTTTACAGTTTTGAAAATAATTCGTATTTTAAACCGTATAATGTTGTAACTAAACTTCATTGCATTTACATACATACCTTTTTGTTAAATCTAAAAGCTTTAAAACATTTCCAATTGATTTTTAATTTTTTTGGTTCGTATCTGTACATAAAAGTTTTGTTGTGTTTCTTATGAAAAAGTAAGAAATAAACAAAACCAAAGAGCTCATTAGGAACACAAAAATCAGACGTGCACCCTCAATACTAGACATCAATACACTCTTCATTGCAACAGAATTTTTTTATATATATTTAACTCACATTGGCAACATCTAAACGTCTTAACAAATCCAGTCCAATCCCACGCAACATACAACATGCATTAACAGTGACAATGCAGGATTTGCAGAATGCGGGGGCTGTAGAAAGTCTGCAGGCTTAATATTATTTTTATTGGCTATTATTATTGTCTTCGTTGTTCCAGACGGTTTATTAGACACACAGAAGGTATAGTAATTGTGACAAATGATTTAGCAGTTCAGTGGCATTGAATCGGCAAGCAAATTTATTATAAATAAAAACAATCTACCGGAGGGCAACAATTACCCCGTAGAGGATCAGACCTAATATAAGAGAATTCAAGATTTTAGGTCTGGAAGGGCTGAAGAAGGGTAATTTTGAATTGGGGGGCACATGATCCGTGAAAATATAGTTAGAAGGTTCTAGGCATTAAATTAATTAGTAAACCTAACTAACTTCTTAGCTTTTCAACAAATATTGTTTTACTTGTTTTTAATATTCCGTACGGAACACTTATGCGATCACTTCGGTGTTCGTCTGTCACATCCGATTTTTTCCAAAACTATTTGACATAAGAACTTGAAATATGGCACAAATATAGGAATTGATGGCCCAATCAAAGCCGTGTAGTTATGAAAGTTAAATTTTGACTTGGGTTAGTTTTGGGGGGTGAAATCGGAAGTGAAAAAAAATTTTTTTGCTAGATCATCGAGTAAGATGTCAAACGAAAGCTTGTAAAAACATGAATTCAAAAATATATATGATGTAATATTTGCCCACAATTTTCTTTGTATTATTAAAAAAAAATGGCCGAAAATACCTGTCCCCCCCGCATACCTCGAAAAGTATTGATCAAAAAATTCTGAAAAAATTCCGGAACATTCTTCATAAAGTATAGATTGAATGAGAATTATCATGAGCGCTTTACGTTTGATAATTTATCTGGTATAAAAAAAACTATGAAAACTATGTAGCTTGACAATACAGTAGAAGTAGTAGTTTTTTGATATATTTTTCAATACACACACGGATGAGTGCCGAGAGAAAATAATTTTATTTTATTTATTTATAATTAAACAAATATTTAGGTAGTAAATATTTGTTTTACTTACACTTTTATTACTAGATTGTAGATTGAGCTAGATTGATTTATTGGTTATTAAGTAGCTAAGATGCTATAACTATTATACATTATTGATAAAGAAAAAACGTAAAAATACATATTGGATCTTAAGATATATATGTTAATTAACCTATCTTTGGTAAGGATTTTATTTTATTTTAAAAGCAATCACCGTACGGAACACTAATTTTACAAGTCCGACTTCCACTTGGTCGGTTTTTGAACATAAATTTGTAGAGAAAGAAATTGTTAAATTTTAAATTTTTAAGGTACAGATGCACTATATTATTTACGGCAGTCGTGTAAAAACTGCAGTTCTATGGTGCTGTTTTAATTGTTTGCGCCAAAAAGAAAAGAACGGAATATTTATTGAATCGGTTCTGTGTCTTCAACCCTTCCCCCATTTGTCTGTGTCTCATGATCTTTTTTTCTTAAAAACCATATTTAAATTTTCTTTAACACAAAAATATGTAGCGAGTGGCGGTCGACGGATTTCTTCACAATCAACGCCGGTGTGCCCCAAGGCTCCATACTGTCTCCTACTCTCATTCTCATTTACATTAACGACCTGCTGGAAAAGACCGGGAATCCGCAGACGACAGTATGCTTGTCTCTTCATTCGCATTCAACGCTCGGACATCGGCTGCTCAGGCGAATATCCGCAGACAGCAGGAGGTCGTTCAACTTAACAAAGATCTGGAAGAAATTCTATCTTGGGGTGACAGTAACCAAGTGGAATTTAACGCTACAAAAACCCAGGCGGCAGTTTTTCTAAAAAAGTTAACGTTGCTGAACCCGACATAGTTATGTCGGTGCACTCCATTCCCCTAGCATCGTCGCTCAATTTGTTGGGCTTTAGTTTGGAAGCAAATATGTCCTGGCATGAACATGTTGCAGGCATAGCAAGGAGACTTTACACTCCACAACAACTGTTAATTCTTTACAAAGCTCAAATTCGACCAACTATGGAATACTGCTCTCATTGTTGGATTCTGTTCAGGGAAGAGCTGTTCGTCTGATTGGAGACCCGGAACTGACCGGCGGCCTTGATTCGCTGGAATATCGAAGAACAGTTGGCGACTTGAGTCTGTTCTACAAGTATTTTCATGGAAAATATTCGAAGGATGTGCCCGCTTAATTCCTCCCAAAGCGGTGCATGTTAGAAATACACGTCGCGCTGGTGCTTCACATCCGTATGAGGTTCAGCTTGTTACTCCGCGTACAATGCTTTTCAAGCAGTCATCATGCCTTTGGAATAATTTGTCCAGCGCTGTGTTTCCCACCGAGTACAATTTACAGCGATTCAAGAACATCGTGAATCGCTTTTTCCGCGCACATGCCGCTCCTGGAGCGTTTTCGGGACCTCTCTGCAGCACGTGTGCTAGACCCAAAAAAAAAGACGAATTAAATGAAAAAGAGACTCCAGAAATGGCCGAAATGGCCAATATTCGAAAGTGGGAGCGAAATTGCTCGAAATAATTATATTCATAATTGGCAACCCCAAAAAACATATAATCCCGTTGGAATTTTTCGTAAAATCATGTTCTAGTCAAAAAAAGTCCTTAAAAAATGCAAAAAAGCATTTTCTCCATGCTCAATAATTCCTAATTTATCATCAATCATTTTTGGTGTTTGTGTTCATGGAGACTTTTGATCCGAATGACTTGAAGCATAACATTTTCAGACGATTTGACCGAGATCCAATTTCCATAAGATTAGTGCGGGGTTGTTTGTTGGAAATTCATTTAATGGCTCTATAACAATTAAATATTGGATTTGGCTATCTAAGTTTATTTATGTAATATAAAGATCGCTTCTAAAAAAAACAAAAATAGGTTACTTCCAGATGTGATCCACCCATTGGATTTTTTTTTGAATCTGTAAATTCATTTTTTCTCGCTTAGATACAGAGTACCCGCCAGTAAAACATTTCGGAACGTATGATGTGATGGCTCATTATTATGCACACCATCTGTATAATTCTAGCAGCTGTGTACATATTTTATATCGCTCATAGCAATGAAAGTTTTCCTTTTGTAAAAGATTTTTTAAAATTTTTTAAAAAAAATTATTTTCCGTTATTATGGCGTAGCCTATATATAATTTATTAAGTAATATCCGTTGTACTTATAGATATAACTAATATATTTTTTCTAAGAGTAATCTATAATTGCGCCATGGCGTTCTTAGTTCTTTCAATTTTAGTCATGTCGGATGACATGACTTGCCATTGTGAAGAACCCCACTTCAGCTGTTACGTCTATTGTCATTTACGTAAATAATTAGACCTGCATTTTTTGTGTTTCCTTCCTTTCAAATGATATTCTCTTATCTTGATGCCGCTTACGTTTCAGTTTTAGTACTTATAGTACAGTCTATCAAGTAAAAACGTGACCGACGGTGTGCTAACAATGGTGCAATGACCTTTGTAAGTTGTCCAATCGCCTCTTGCATCAATAACCGCCTGGCATGTTTGAGGTATGCTATCGACAAGATTTTCGGCAATGTACTCCAAATTTTTCGAATCTCTCGAGACAACTGAGTCAAAGTCCTCAGAGTCTTTGCTCTGCGCTTTCTCTTTATAAGGGACCAAACGTTTTCGATAGGGTTGGCGTCTGGCGATTGTGAGAGCCACTCTAGTATCTTATCGTAGATCCAAGCGAGCCACTTGGCGACGTAATTTTCGTCCAGCAAAGGTTTCTTCAACATGCTTCGGAATTTGACTTCATGAGCACGAAGATGTTGTTAAATAGTCTCATGGGACACATTCAAACCCGATTTTCTTAATTTTGTCGCTCCTTGATGCATCGTCAATTTCGGGTCCCGTGAAAACAAAGACACGATTCGTTTTTCGACTTTCGGGGTGACTTTGTCTACTGAGCCACATTTCGTTGTGTGTCGTTAAAATGATTTACCCACTTCTTCATTTGGATGGAAACAAAGACTGATTTTGGATTTTACATAATTTCGACAATAGTGCGGAATGAACTGATATTTTTACTAAAATTCGTCGTAGGCAAAGGTTCCCTCTGCCGATTTTTTGCTGAATCACTAGAATCGCATCTACCAAAAATGAATTATCGCAGACACGTTCTTACTTGACAGACTTTTTTTAGCATAAAATGAAGCCTGTAGCCTGACTGGGGATCTTTATTTTTATGCATATTTTGGTGTTATGTCAAAACTGACGCAGAGACAGAAAAAAGTGCCGCCTTTTACAATAAATTTAGTAGTCACATTTTCCAAAAAATAGTAAGTGTAGTACTTCTATTACGATATATAGATTAAAATTTTGAAACTAGTTTGATCATAACTATCCTTCTAAAATGTACTTCTAAAGTATATTCAAAAATTAGGGGACTATTTTTTTGCAATTTATATACCCCATGCTATTACTATTTATTAAAGTATTTGGTTTTTGATCGGTAAAACTGCTATAAAGATCTGACAAAAAATTTCTTAACATTGGTTTTATTAGATTAGAAATAAATGCGTATTTGATAATTGGAAAAAATTTCTTGGCAATTTTTAAAATGTATAAATTTTCGAAAATTGGTAGGAGTTCGATAGATGGGGTTTAAAAATAATCATGGAAAAAACTAAATATATGGTGATAGGAGCAGAAGGACGGGACTTGAAAACCGAAAAGGGAACCATTCATTATGTAAATGAATACAAATATTTGAAAGTCATATTAACATCTGGCCGGCGAAACATAAGAGACGTATAAGAAAAAATCACACGACGAAGAAACTTTATTAAATAGCTACACCCTGTAATATGGAATGACAAACTAAAAATAGCTACAAAAAAGCGTATTTTTAGTACGTTTGTTGAAAGCACTTCAACGTATGGAGTAGAAGTGTGGACCCTTACCAAAAGAGAAAAGGGGAAGTTGAACACCACAGAAATGATGTTTTGGAAAAGATCTTGGAAGAAAAATATTATGGACAGGATTCCAAACGAAACCATAAGGGAGAAGATGAAAGTCCAAGAGTCGCTAATAGATCGAGTGAAGGAAACAGCTCCTATGGTATGGACATCTGAGGCGAATGAATGAAGAAAGACTACCACAAAGAATATGGAAATGGAAACCTCGGCAACGACAAAAAAGAGGAAGATCAAAAAAAAGATACAACACAGAGATTGCAAAAGCTATGCAAAAATGAGATTTGGAGGAAGAAACCTTTAGAGATAGGAGGGCTTGGAAAATAGGATGCGGTAAACGGCCACAGTAGCTGTAAACAAGCTGCGTTCCGTAAGGAACACTTATAAAATCACTTCGGTGTCTGTTAGTCTGTCTGTCTATCACACCCGATTTTCTCCGAAACTGTTTGACACAGAAAAAGGAATTGATGGCCCTATCAGCGCCGTGTAGTTTTGAAAGTTAAATTTTAACTTTAAGGGTTAGTTTTGGGGGGTGAAATCGGAAGTGAAAAAGAAGTTTTTTTACCAGGTCATCGAGTGGGGTGTCAAATGAAAGCTTGTGAAAACTCGAGTTCAAAAATATATATAATGAAATACTTGCGCACACTTTTCTTTGTATTATTTTTAAAAAATTGCCAAAAATCGCTCTCCATCTTTATCTCCGTAAAATTTTTTAATGTGTTACCACAAAATATTAGAGATCTGCCGGTCAAAGGATTTGAAAGAAGAGTTAAAAAAAATTCTGGTGGAAAATGCTTTTTACTCTATAAACGAGTACCTTTGTTACAACTTTAGGCTCTTAGTTTTGTTTTTGGGGAGTTTGTTCCCAGACTTGTTGTTTCTTGCTTAAGTGTAAATGGCATAGATATAGGTATTTAACATTTAACATTTGTGTAGTATTGCTTTGATCAGTATAGTGGCTACATTTTTTATTATATTATTTTTACTATATTATTTATTGACGTGTGTAAGACATTTTTTTTGTGATTTAGCATGAATAAATATCTATCTATCTCGAAAATTAAAAAATTTTGAAAAAATTCTGGAATATTCTCCACAAGGTGTAGATTGAACCAAAATTATCACGAGTGCCTTTAATAATTTATCTGATATATAGAAAAAAAAAATTTAAGGTCATCAGTTCTGAACAAAGATCGTAAACAAACATTTGAGGTGTATTTTGTAAAGTTATTGATCATTTTATACCTCTGTAACAAAAATTTTTATTTTAAAAGCAATAAACGTACGGAACACTAATTGTGCAAGTCCGACTTGCACTTGGCCGATTATATTAAATTTCGCCTTAAAAATCATATTTCTTGTACCATTAGAAATTGCAGTGATGAAGATTTTTCAAGATCAATTTTTTTAAAATGTTACAAATCATTTAAAGATGGTAGAAACCATCCAGCGCAAACAGAAGAAAAAATCAGTAAAAACAAGTAATCACTATTTAAGTGATGTCGTGTTGAGATCCTTAAAGATGCTTTCTTAGAATGACTCTATTTTGAAATGCATGATTAATAAATTATTGATCAAACATAGTTCTATTCATAAAACCCGAAAACAGCAGAACAATGAAGTGAATATCGTACAAAAGTTGAACCAAAACAGAAAAGACACTTCAGTTGATTAAAACTCGAGGTCATATTAACTGTTTTCTTCGATTACCGTGGATTTTACACAGAAAGCTCCGTCCAATTGACCAGACAGTCGATAAGAGGTGTGAAAAAAGCATTATGCGTCGTTTACGTGAGGTAATTCGTTAAAAAAATCCTGAATGTGACGGTACATTTCATGGATTTCGCATAATTATTCGTAACTTTACAAAAAAAATCAAACGATGACCGTTCCACAAGTACCGCATTCACCAGATATGGCACCATTTGACTTTTTTCTGTCCATAAAATTGAAATTACGACTTCGTGAACACTATATTATATTTATAGAAGCTATAAAAGAGAGTTGGCTGGCCGCCTTGATAGTAATATAGCAACCAACCAAGCGCCTGTGTTACAAGATTGAACAAAAACATTGGCATAAGTGTAGGGGATCAAATAGATTTAGATGAATAAATTTGTATTTTGTATTTTATTTCTCCATTCCCCTTAATTTTTGAACATGAGGGTAAAGTGCAAATATGATCACTGTATCCATATCTGGACTACTGATTTTGTGCATTCCTACAATTTAATTTAAGAAATGGTAAATAAGTAATCATTAATATGTCCTGCAGATACAAGATACTTCGTTGCCTTGGTAACGGTAGGCAAAAAGTATTGTTTTAATACACAATATATTTTTATGGGTTTTCGTAGTCTCATGGTATGCTACAATCGCTAGGAAAAAAAATATCTTCGATTCTAATACGAAAAAGACTATTTTCGGTTTAGGAGGTTGATTAGAAAGTGGCAATTTCCTGAAAGAACGCAAAAAAATGAATGTCCTTTTAAGAGTCAGGTGATATATATGCAAACTGTCGTTAATCATTAGCTTTTCTATAGACTTCAGAATTTAATTTAAGATTAATGTATTTAACATTTGTTATTTGCAGGTTTTTCTAAAATCAGGTAATAATTATTACACAATTAGAGAAAACGCTAGTTTCAAATTACAAATCACATCATTGTGAAAAGCAATAAGAGAAATTTAACCTATACTTTCTGTACACATTGGAGAATGTTAGTTATTAACAGTAAAAATTTATATGTCAATAAAATGAAATGTCTACCAATAATTGCAAGCCAATCCCAGACACCGTATTGCTATGAAAATTTAAAAGTACAAAATGTATGCTGCAAATGAAGCGCAACTTTTTAAATTGACTTGAGATGGCAAAATAAAAGTAAAAATATTTGAAAAAATGTAGCGATTCTTTTACGTCGGATACTTACATGAATGCTGCTAAAGGTCTGTAGGAAGACTTTAATATAAAAATGAAAATTCATTTTTTAGCTCCGCTTATGGTATAAGGTTTTAAAGTTATTAATTTGTTGCGTACAATCTATACATACATATTTTTAGTGTTCCGTACGAAACACTTATAATATCACTTCGGTGTCTGTCTGTCTGTCACACCCGATTTTCTCCGAAACTATTTGACATAGAAAGTTGAAATTTGGTAATAATACAGGAATTGATGGCCTCATCAGAGCCATGTAGTTTTGAAAGTTAAATTTTGACTTAAGGGGTTAGTTTTGGAGGATGAAATCAGAAATGAAAAAAAAAAAATTTACTAGGTCATCGAGTGTGGTGTCAAATGAAAGCATGTGAAAAGACGAGTAAAAAAATATATACAATGTAATACTTGTGCGCCCTTTTCTTTGTATTATTTTTAAAAAATCGCGAAAAATCGCTGTCCCCCCCCGCCTTATCTGGGAAAGTACTTACCAAAAAATTTTGAAAAAATTCTGGAATATTCTCCACGGGGTGTATATTGAACGAAAATTATCACGAGTGCATTACCTTTAATAATTTATCTGGTATTAAAAAAAAAAACAAAAATTTCAAGGTCATCAGATTTCAGTAAAGATTGGAAACAAACTTTATTGAAAACTCATTTGGGGTGTGTTTTGTGAAGTTACTGATCATTTTATACCTCTGTAAGAATTTTTTTTATTTTAAAAGCAATCAACGTACGGAACACTAATTCCGCAAGTTCAACTTGCACTTGACCGGTTATTTATTTTTTTCTAACAACGATTGGCAATTCAACAAAGTTTTCAGTTGTTTTTTTTTAATCTTGTCTTGAATTACAAACTACGTTGAAAAATTGATGTTTCGTTAATGATTGTACTAAGCATTTGCCGATCTTTACTCTTAGAGTTTAAGCCACGTGAAATTATAAGGTCGAATAATTACTAAAAAAAATTCAAAGCTGTTATTTAAAAAATATATAGAATATGGCAGATAAGAGCTAACTTTTTAAAATTAATAAAGGATATTATTTCGTATTTCGTATTTTTTTTGAAATATTTATGTTGTAATATTACATGAAAGACTTTTTTGATAATTAGATTTTAAAGTCTGACGCCTACATTTCTGCACATTCTAAGTTTATTTGTATGTCACCGTCTCCGTCATCTTTCACAGTTTTTATGTTTGTATGGATTTTACTATGTGTAATTTTGTATTTCATTAATTTAGTAAATTTCTATTTTGTAGGAAAAAGCGCTCGTAAAAAAGCAACTTGATATTCATGAGGTTGGATATTTATTTATGTTAACATACTTCATCTCAATATTCCTTTTACACTCTTGTGTACATTCTTTGACAAATTTATCATGCTAGTGAAATACGGGATCTCAGTTGTCTCCTTTGTTGCTTCAAAGAGTTTACCTTCCGAAAATTTACCTGGAGTTACAGAGTCTGCTAGGAAATACTCTTTTGTCTACTACGTCTACCGCCTGTTGATGTCTCTTAGGTCTTAACGTGAATACCTATTACAACATTGTTCAAGGATTGCTTTATTTGACGTAATTACTTCTTAAAGTTACTAACTTTCGTGCGTCTCTGATATAGTAATATGAATATATACTTGTATTTTAGTATTTCTTAAAGAATTTTCATATCTTGTTGACTTGTCTAATATAATTTTTTCTTATTTCGAAGGTTGAGCACCTGGGTATTTCCTTTTTTACCGCCTGTCGGTGTCTCTGAGATCCTTACATAAATGTTTAAATTTTCACTCTTTCAAAAAATACATGATAGTCCTATTTTAAATCGATATATTCTATCAATACTCGTAACATGCAATAATTTGTATCCCTGGCTAATTAGCCAAACCATCTCGAGACGCGTTTCGTCTTCTCACCAGTCATCAGCCGAGCTAAGATTCTCAGGGGCTAATCAGTACGACGAAACAAGTCTCGAGTTAGTTCCATAGAGGAGAGAAAATGACTACGGAACACTAATTGCGCAAGTCCGACTTGCCCTTGGCTGTTTTTTTTTGTATGAATAATATGAGGATTATTTCTCAACCTAATTTTAAATAATTAGCCAGGTTTTTGTGTTAAAATTACCTTATGTATAAAGCAAGTTAGGTGGGTTTTGCTTTTACTAAGTTATGTTAATTGAATGAGTCATATTGAAAGTCTAACACAATTATTATGTAGAATTTGCAGTATTTGTTTGTCATTAAAACTGATATTTTTATGGTAGATAATACTAGAGTAAATCTAACTAAAAAACCGGTCAAGTGCAAGTGATTGCTTTTAAAATAAAATAAAATTCTTTACCGAGGCAAAGTTAATTAGGCCCCTGACATCTGAAGATCCAATATGTATTTTTACGTTTTTTCTTAGTCAATAATGCGTAATAAATCAATCAAGCTTAATCTAAAATGTAGTAAGTGTGAAACAAATATTTACTACCTAAAAATAAAATTTTCTCGGTACAGGAGCGACGCGCGACACTAATATACTAAAAAGTATATTAAAAGTAGGTCCACCATGTTGTGAAGTCACATAGTTTTCATAGTTTTTTATACATATTTTTTTTTGTATACAGTTTGTCTCAAAAAGTTTTATACAAATGGAGAAAAAGTTAATCTTACATATTACAAAAAAAAAATGTATTCTTAATAAAAAACTACTGCATCACATGGAAATCAATAATCAAAAATCAAATATTTAAAATATTTTTTTTTGTTTAATTTCGTTTTCCTTTATTCAGTAAATAATCCGACAATTATCAGGTGTACAAGTATGAAATGCGGATTTCAGACAACAGATGGTGCACCAATGCAGTTTGTGCTATAAAGGTTTGACACTGCGCCATTTTGTTGGGTCATCAACAAGTGTCAGACGCGCACGAGTGATAAATTGGAAAAGCGTGTGCATAGTCTTGTGTTGTTGTGTTCAATATGTCGAAATTTATACCGAACAAAGAGCATTCGCGGACAGCATTAATTTTTTGTTTTCATTTGAAGAAAACTGTTGAATCATACCGATTACTTCGAGAAGCTTATGGTGAACATGCTCCATCGCAAGATACGTGGTGACTTCGCAGACACGGAACGTGGAAAACCGCCAAAAAAATACGAAGATGTGGAATTGCAAGCATTGTTGGACGAAGATGATTCGCAAACACAAAAACAACTCGCCGAGCAATTGGGCGTTAGTCAACAAGCTGTTTCCAATCAGCTACGAGAGATGGGAAAGATTCAGAAGACCGGTAGATGTGTACCACATGAGCTGAACGACAGGCAAATGGAAAACCCCAAAAACACGTGTGACATTTTGCTCGCTCGGTACAAAAGGAAGTCGTTTTTGCATGGTAAACCCAGGTGCACCATCCACATCGACCGCAAGACCGAATCGCTTTGGCAGAAAGACGATGCTCTGTGTTTGGTCGGACCAGAGGGGCGTGGACTATTATGAGCTATTAAAACCTGGGGAAACGGTTAATACTAAACGTTACCAACAACAATTGACCGATTTGAACCGTTCGCTGCTTGAAAAAAGGCCAGAATAGCGAAAGAGGCAACACAAAGTCATTTTTCTTCATGACAGTGCTCCATCACATACGGCAAAACCAGTTCGCGACACGTTGGAAGCACTCAGCTGGGAAGTTCTACCCCATGCGGCTTACTCACCAGACTTGGCTTTTAAAAAAAATTTTTTTAGAATTTTTAGGTAGGAAGGCCACAAATCTAAACGTGAGAATAATTTTTTAGTTCCTATTAACATTTTCAATTAATATTTTACTCTGTACTTAAATTTAAACACACTTTACTCTTCATTATAAATCATTGTTTTTATTTTCCCTGTATACCATCAAATATTTTAAACTTTTGATACTTGATTATGGATTTTCATGTGATGAGGAACTTTTTATCAAGAATAATTTTTTTTTGTAATAAGTAAGATAAATTTTTTCTCCATTTGTATAAAACTTTCTGGGACACACTGTATAAATTGTCAAATGTAATGCACTTGTGATAATTTTCGCTCAATCTACACTTTGTGGAGAATATTTCAGAATTTTTTACCAAAACTTTTTAATCAGTACCTTTTGAGATATGCCAGGGGGATAATAATACAAAAAAGAATGTGTGTAAGTTTTACATCATCCAACTCGCGTTTTCACAGGCTTTCATTTGATAACCCACTCGATGACCTGGTAATTTTTTTTATTACTTCCGATTGCGCTCCTCAAAACTAATCCCTTAAGTCAAAATTTAACTTTCAAAACTACTTGATGTGCCGTATCCAATACGGACGTAGGTGCTTTTGCCTGTGGCTGGTGCCGTTTTAAGTATTTCCACAGATCAAGGGAACCTACAGTTTAATGCCAGTCCCGAACGGCCAAAGTGAAAGGGCTTTACTAGGCATGATACTACGGGTGGTTTGCCATTGCCTTCCCAAGAGAGGCGACCGCCAAGTTGTAAATTTTATTTTAATTTATTATTTATTTATCTTTTTTTATTATTATTATTATTTCCTCAGCCGAGATACGAACTCAGGTCGCTAGCCATTGCGCTATGGTCGCCTCTATCAATTCCTATATTTGTTCTGCTTTCTATGTCAAATAGTTTCGCAGAAAATCGGGTGTGACAAGCGGATACCGAGGTGATCCCATAAGTGTTCTGTACGGAACACTAATAATAAAATCTACACTTTTGCTTCGGTAGTTTAAGTGCAATGTTTAAGATATTTTTATTTAGAATATTTTTTTACCATGTTTATGTGTTCATCAATATCTAAATATTGTTCAAAAATTACACCAAGATTTTCCAGATTATACTCGTATTATTGATATTGTAAATTTCCCAGTTGTAGAAAAAGTAAATAAGAAGATTTTTTAAAACATTTCAGTATTTTTAGTTTACGATACCATGGAATGGTAAGTCCGTTACTGCTTATTACGTGGTTACTTAAGCGAGAATCGCACATTGCACATAATTGTGCTATAATGAAAGCAGAGTTGCCTATAAGAAATCCGTATTCTCTTATATTAAAACCTCTTTATGGTTGATACAGCGATGTTGCTTTAAAATTACTTAAGCTTAATAACGTCGTTTTAAGACGAGGCTACTATACAAAGTTTTTTTTTATAATATTCAGTTCTGTATATCATTTATTACATTTAATAATAGCAAAGTTTCAGTAAAACGTACAGGAATAAAACACACTTTTTTAATTTAGTAAGTTTTACGAGTATGTTAAAATTGAATTTCTTGAATAATTTTATAAGAATAGTAAGCTTTCTAACACTACTGATATTCGTAAATCTTTAGTTTAAATGTGAGTTATTCAGTATTCCAAATACATGTTGTTTATGGGTGAAATTAAAGGGTGTTTTTTTATAGAGGTATAGAACTTTGAAATGGAATAAAACAAAGATGAATTTTTTAAATTGACATGAAATTTACTTTATTCGAAAAAATAATCTTCTGGCATTATAATTTAAATATGACTTCTGGCATATGACCGCCAGGGCTGGCTCGGACGTAGTCTAATCTGGAGGTCCAATTTTCGATGACTTTTTCCAACATTTGTGGCCGTATATCGGCAATAACGCGGCGAATGTTGTCCTCCAAGTGGTCAATCGTTTCGGGCTTATCGGCGTAGACTAGCGACTTCATATATCCCCACAGAAAATAGTCTAGCGGCGTTAAATCGCACGATCTTGGAGGCCAATTGACGGGTCCGAAACGTGAAACTATGCGGTTAATAAATCAATTGTGGCACGAGCTGTGTGACATGTTGCGCCGTCTTGTTGAAACCACAGCTCCTGCACACCATGGTTGTTCAATTGATGAACGAAAAAGTCAGTAATCATGGCTCTATAGCGGTCACCATTGACTGTAACGTTCTGACCAGCATCGTTTTTAAAGAAGTACGGACCAATGATTCCACCAGCCCATAAAGCACACCAAACAGTCAGTTTTTCTGGATGTAACGGTGTCTCAACATACACTTGAGGATTATCATCACTCCAAATACGGCAGTTTTGTTTATTGACGTATCCATTCAAACAAAAGTGAGCTTCATCGCTAAACAAAATTCGCTTATGAAAATCGGGATCAACGGCAATCTTGTTTTGGGCCCATTCACCGAAGCTACGCCTTGCTAGGTGATCGTGTGGCTTCTATTTTTGTACGAGTTGGATTTTGTAAGCACGCAAACCAAGATCTTTCCGCAAAATCTTCCATAAAGTGGATGGACACATATCCAATTCCTGTGCACGATGGCGGATAGACTGATTCGGGTCTTCCTCTACGCTACGCTCTACAGCAGCAATGACTTTTTCTGTACGCACTGTACGACCTCTCTGTGGATGCGTATTATCATTTAGAGTAAACGTGGTGCGAAAACGTTCCATAGTTAATCGAATTAATTGCTCTGATGGACGATTATGTTGACCGTAAAATGGACGTAGTGCGCGATACGTATTTCGAACAGAACCATGATTTGCAAAATAAATTTGCACAATTTGGAAGCGTTGTTCAGGCGTCAGTCTATTCATGTTGAAATGCCAAACCAAACTAAACATAAATCACTTGACAGCTGACAAAATGGCCGCCAGTTAAAAAAGTGTTGCCAACTTAAAGTTTTATACCTCTATAAAAAACACCCTTTATAATGCGTCTAATAGTGCAACGCATTTCATCTGTAAATATGGCTGTTTTCCAGATGCATTCACTTGACAGGAAACAGCTTATTCTAAAAAAAGTTTACCATACGTATTGCCAAAACCCGTTTAACCTTCGCTTGTTTAGATTAATATTGCTTATAACCCTTTTGCTTATAATCACTAATGAATTAGTGTGAAATATTAAATTACACAGATCAACAAAAAAATATATTTGTAAAAACTTTTTAAACTAATACATCTAAGTGTTTTGTATTTTTGGGTGCTGAAACCGTATCTGGTATCAGTTTTATTGTGTCACCCACAGTTCTCTCACAATATGACATCGATTAAATTTCAAAATAGAGAAAAATTGATACATAAGAAATAAAAACTTAAACCGTACTTTTATTTGATTAGGCTACAATTTTTTACTCACTATAACATATTTCACCTCAATGCGAATATTTTAGGTGTTTATTTTTTGTATTTCCTTTCCCTTTTCTCTGTGAAGTTTCTTGTATAACTTTTTCTCCGATATGATGCATTTTGTTGTTCTCTATGAAGTGACCAACAGTAATCACCCATCATGATGATATTCCATCGTCCCTGATACCGTTTCTCCATCTCCTTTATGTCCTGATGGAACCGTTCCCCCTGCTCTTCACTCACATCGCCTAAGTTTTTAGGAAAAACGTCAAAATGGTTGTGCAAGAATTGGACTTTAAGGCTCATCAGACAACCAATATTAGCTACGATAAGTTCATAGTTAGGGTCTTTCATATTGCCCAAAAACTTAGTCACAGTTTCTTTAAATGATATCCAAGCCTCCTTTTTCTTTTTAATCACCCTTCAGATCAAAGTTGGCAGTTCCGATAAATGTCACAGCTGTTTGTTTTCCTTCAGTTAATATAACCTCACATTACAGTGTTTAACCTATGTGCTTTAAGTCACACTCAAAGTATGGCTAATCGTGGTTGTAAAAACTCTCCCAACACGAAACATTACTGACTTTGTAAAAAAGGTATACTTTGCATATTTTGGTGTAGAAATCGGTAATCAAGAAAAATGTTGGGCTCCTCACAAAGCATGTTATGTTTGTGTCGAGGATCTTAGGAAACGGTATAAGAAAGAAAAGAAAGCTTTTAGATTTACAGTACCCATGGTATGGAGAGAGCAAGAAAATCATTCAAATGATTGTTATTTTTGCAGCGTTGATGTTTCTGGATATAAATCCAAAAATAAGAAAGTAATTGTCTATCCTAACTTTACTTCAGCTAATCGGCCGGTAGGACATGGACCGGGACTTCCTGTCCCTGGGCCACCTCAATCTATTGATGACGTTTTACAGTCCAGTCCGGAATTTAATGAAAGTCGACCGGATGACGATGAGTTTCAATGTTCTCTAGAAAGTTTAAAACCACAGTTGTTTACACAAGCTGTGTTAAATGGTTTAGTGAGAGATTTGGGTTTGACTAAGGAAAAAGCAGAATTGCTTTGTTCTAGGCTGAAAGAAAAACATTTTGAGGAATCTGAAACATCTATTTACCATTATGGAACAAGAGATCAACAGTTTGCTCAGTTTTTCAAGCAGGAAGAGGATTTGGTTTACTGCCATGATATTGGTAGTCTAATGAACGAATTTAGCATTGAGTACAAGAAGGAAGATTGGAGGCTTTTTATAGACTCATCTAAAACTAGTTTAAAAGGTGTTCTGTTGCTCATTCAGTTCATATGAAGGAAATGTACAAAAAATGATTTTACAGAAAATTAACTATCCAGCTCACGATTGGATGCTATGTGGAGATTTAAAAGTTATCTCCATGATCCTTGGTCAACAAAAGGGATTTACAAAGTTTCGATGTCATATGTGAGTGGGACAGCAGAGCAAGGGATCAACATTGGTCCAAAAAACAATGGCCCTTAAGAAAAACTTTAATACCTGTCGAGAAGAATATTTTGCATAAAATTTTAGTAGATCCAAAAAAAATTCTTCTACCACCACTAATCAAGTTAGGCTTAATGAAACAATTTGTGAAAGCCTTCCATAAAGATGGTGAATGTTTTAAATATTTGTGTAAAAGATTTCTTCATTTATCAGAAGCCAAACTGAAAGAAGGGGTTTTCGTTGGGCCTGATATTCGAAAAATGATGTTCGATTCCAACTTTGAAGCAAGGATGATTACAAAGGAAAAGGCGGCTTGGATATCATTTAAAGAAGTTGTGACTAAGTTTTTGGGAAATGTGAAAGACCCTAACTATGAACTTATTGTAGCTAATATGATACACAAGTTCAAAAATCTGGGTTGTCTGATGAGCCTTAAAGTCCACTTCTTGCACAACCATCTTGATTTTTTTCCTAAAAACTTAGGCGATGTGAGTGAACAGTTCCATCAGAACATAAAGAAGATGGAGAAACGGTACTAGGGACCGTGGAATATCAACGTGATGGGTGATTACTGTTGGTCACTTCATAGAGAGCAACAAAATGCATCACATCGGAGAAAAAGCTATACAAGAAACTTCACAGAGAAAAGGGAAAGGAAATACAAAAAAATAAGCACCTAAAATATTCGCATTGAAGTGAAATATGTTATCGTGAGTAAAAATTGTAGCGTAATCAAATAAAAGTACGATTTAAGTTTTTATTTTTTAAGTATAAAATTTTCTCTATTTTGAAATTTAATCGATGTCAGAGAACTGTGGATGATACAAAAAAACTGAGACCAGATTCGGTTTCAGCACCCTAAAAATACATAACACTTAGATGTATATATAGGTTTAAAAAGTTTTTACAAATATTTTTTTGTTGGCTTGTGTTATTTTTTGATAGGTTGTAGAAATTATAGAAAAATATTATCGAAACTTTTCATATTTTAATTGCCCTTTTTTTTAAATTTACATTACCTTTACAATTACACCATAAATTTATGCAGGTACTTGAATTTTAATACACCAGATGTGTTTGGCGTTATTTTTAGTATTTTTTAAAAGGCAATTATTGTCAGTTAGTTGGTGTTAGGTTTATTGCAACAGTATTCTTTGGATTATGGTGCAGAATAACTGTTGTTTAATGATGGTCGATAAGTTAGTATTTAGAGAATAATTGCTTAGAAAGCTTTAGAATATTCTCTGTAGGTAATCAGTATATACAAAGTTGCCTTGCTGTAAAACGGATCTTTTCGCGGTGACGGAAGACATACTGAGAAGTGTTGACCCCTCTGCCTTAGTTGACTTCTCTTTTCTTTCTCTAACACTGCAAGTCATAACTTATGGTGTTCTATATTGACTTAAATTAGTGTCGGTAACAATATTTTAAAATTACTGAAGAATTTTTTAAACGCTAGCAGTGAATCGGTCACCTCTGTTTAATTGCACTCTCTCTCTGTTTCATGTAATATCCTACATGGTTACCTATTCTTTTCAATTTATACGGTACAGTTTACTACTCGGATGGTATACTCCAAAGTTCACTTGTATACCGATGATTCCCAGCTTTATAACAGCTTTCATACTTGTAATATTCATAGTTATGTTCAGGAATTGAAGGGCGATTTGGTAGGAGTATCAGCTATCAGTGACAATTCGCTATCCATTAATTCAAAAAAAGAGCTCGGTTATAATGTTTGATCCCCCAAAACTTTGAGAAAATGATTCGCCACTCATTCAAGAAGGATATTTCAATTTAAAAGTAACATAAAACTGTTGAGATTAGCTAAATCTAAGAGTAAAAAATACAAAGGGTATCCCAAAATTCACGCAAGACGTAATTTTGATAGAAAACACAGGTTTTTAATTAAAAATTGTAATTTTTTTATTGATTCATAAAGTATACAGTAAAGGGTTATGTATGGAATCACATATCGGGTAAATGGCATCCACGGCTTTGCTGGCACATACATACTCTTGTGTCGAAATTTTCCATGACCGTATTGCATAAATGTGGCTGAATTTCGTTGATACAGCGCTTAATTTGGTGGGTGGTCGTGGACTTGTTGGCAAAAACCTTAGACTTCAAAAAACCCCAAAGAAAAAAGTCCAACGGCGTTAAATCGCATGATCTGGGCGGCCAATTCTGATCACCAAAACAGGATATTACACGACCAGGAAATGACTCGTGCAGTAATTGAATTGTTTGTCGGACTGTATGGCATGTGGCACCGTCTTGTTGAAACCATATGTCGTCCACATCCATATCTAGCAATTTAGGCACAAAAAACTGGATTATCATGTCGCGATAACGATCACCATTAACTGTGGTGGCCAACCGCATTTTCGAAGAAGAATGATCCGATGATGCCTCCAGCCCAAAATCCGCACCAAAGAGTGACACGTTGTGGGTGCATTTGTTTCACAACAGTCACATGTGAATTGTTTGAACCCCAAATGCGACAATTTTGACGATTAATGAAGTCATCAAGATGGAAAAGAGCCTCATCGCTGAAGATAATTTTCTTTGAAAAATCGGTATCCAATTGTTCTTCCATAATCCATTCAACGAAACCTCTTTGTTGTGCGTGGTCAGTAGGCTTCAGTTCTTGAGTCAATTGAACTTTGTAAACATGAAAATGCAAATCTTTCGTGAGAATACGCTGTAGAGAGCTTCTCGTAATGTCCAATTCTTGACCACGGTGCCGAATTGATATTCCTGGAGTCTCAGCAACACTCTCACGGACTGCTTCAATGTTTTGTGTCGAACGACTTGTTGAAGGACGACCAGAGCATTTAAGTTCACTAATTGATTCAGTCTCCCTGAATTTTTCAATTAATCTCTTCACAGTTGATGAGGTTAAATTACTATTCCGACCATATTTTGTACGAAAATTCCAAACTGTAGCTGCTAAACTTTCATTAGTTTTAAAATATTGCTCAACAATGAAAACACATTGTTCTTTCGTGTAGCGCTCCATTTTTAATATCCCTGAACTGTCAACTGTCACGCTGTGTTTTTTGTTTTGTTAATAATACAAATTCAAATCTTGCGTATCTTTCACCATTTCTTTTACCAACAAAATGTTTAAACTCCCATCATACACCTCCATTTTTTCAGCCGAGCTTTTGGCCATTAAAGAGGCCATACGCCACGCTCTAACCCTCAGAGTTGCAATGCGTATTCTAATCATCTCCGATTCCTACAGCGCTCTTGCCTCAATAAAATCACTAAAATTAAAATACAATTATGTTCGCCAGATCTTAGACTTATGCCACATGGCAACTCTAAAACATCGTAAAATTGCCTTCTTCTGGATCCCTAGTCACATTGGCATCAGGGGCAACGACAAAGCCGACCTACACGCAAAACTAGCAATAGAGAGAGGTACCATAGGATGGGGAGAAAACCACCCCAGAGATTTCAACTCCTTCCTCAACCATAATTTACGTTCCTTATTCCAACTGAACTGGGAGCTAACACATGGGCTGAAAAGTCCCGGGCCTAACAAAGAAAACACGGTTTTTTTGGTTCAAAATTAGCTTTATTCATCAACGTAATCTCCATCAAGAGCAACGCAATCATTCCAGCGCCGCTCTAACATTTCAATACCACTTTTGTAGAACGATTTATCTTTTGCCTCAAAATAGGCCTCAGTTTCAGCGATAACCTCTTCATTCGTGCGAAATTTCTTACCGGCGAGCATTTTTTTTCAGGTCTGCGAACAGCCAGTAGTCGCTGGGAGCCAAATCTGGCGAATACGGTGGATGTGGGAGCAATTCGAAGTTCAATTCATGTAGTTTTGCCATTGTTTTGATTGACTTGTGACACGGTGCGTTGTCTTGATGAAACAAAATTTTTTTCTTTGCCATATGCGGTCGTTTCTTTGGAATTTCGGCCTTCAAACGCTCCAATAACGCTATATAATATTCACTGTTGATGGTATTTCCTTTCTCAAGATAGTCGATGAATATTACACCACGCACATCCCAAAATACCGAGGCCATAACCTTTCCAGCCGATTGTTGTGCTTTCGGGCGCTTTGGACGAGGTTCACCAGTTGCTGTCCACTCAGATGACGATCGTTTTGATTCCGGAGTGAAGTGATGGATCCATGTTTCATCCATTGTCACATATCGACGCAAAAATTCCGGTTTGTTACGTTTAAACATGGCCAAACACTGCTCAGAATCATCAACACGTTCTTGTTTTTGATCAACAGTGAGCAAACGCGGCACCCACTTTGAACAGAGCTTTCTCATAGTCAAATGCTCATGCAATATAAAGCCAACACGTTCTTTTGATATCTTTACGATGTCAGCTAACTCACGCAACTTCACTTTTCGATCATTCAAAACGATTTTATGGATTTTTTTGATGTTTTCTGGTGTTACCGCCTCATTTGGACGTCCACTGCGTTCTGTATCATCGGTGTCTCTACGACCACGTTTGAAGTCAGCAAACCAACGTTTTATTGTTGTTTCTGATGGAGCGGAGTTCCCATAACACTTTTCAAGCCATTGCTTCGCTTGAACGGTATTTTTTCCCATCAAGAAGCAGTGTAAAATTAAAACACGAAATTGTTTTTGATCCATTGTTTTTGAAAATAACAAAAGTAGCGTCACTCTTAGCACAATAACTCACAAACTAATGAATAGAATATCATGAAATTTTAACAGCTGTCTTTTGAAGGTTAGTATTAACTGAAAAAAAGGTGACTGCAATAAAACTAGCGCCATCTATGTGTTAGGCCCGGGACTTTTCAGCCCATGTGTTAATACCTCCCGATAATAAGCTCTGGCTTATTAAACCCCTAGTCTCCTCCCCTTAAACTCCTTGCATATAACCAGAGAAGAAAAAACGTCCTCATGCGAAGACTGGCCATAGGACATACCTACAGTACTCATAGATACCTACTACAAAATGAACAAGCCCCTACTTGCCTCTTATGCAATTCCCCTTTGACAGTCTCCCATATAATTGAGACCACACACTTAAAGTCTATCAGAGATAAACATCAAATCCCTTCAAACCTACCACTATTAATAGCCTCACTCGATTCACTCTACACCAATATTAAAAATTACCTAAAAGAGATAAATTTTATCGTATAACAAATCGAACACTCTCAGGAGCGCTAAATGACCTGGCAGTCGATGCGCCCTGACCCCAAAATATCCATCCATCCATCCATCAAATCTTGCGTGAATTTTGGGACACCCTTTATTATATAGTTGGTGTGGTCCAAATATATTTTTCTTGATTTTTTATGGTTTTTCAGTAGACTCATTCGATAGATGCATAAAAGTAAAACAAAATTTAATACTTCTGAGAAATTAGTTGATTTAGGCCGTTCTAATATGAGTGAGAGGCTTGTATGCTGCTTGTCTATGTCATAAAATTGCTTTACGATGACTTTCTTCTTACTTATATAGGAAAACTACGTTTAAATCCGATGATTATTACTTAAATGTCGGATATAGAAATTCACCTACTCCTCTAGTTCATAGAACTGAACAATTCCAAAGTTTTTTCGCATCGAATTTCTAACCTGAAGATTTAAAAATATATTTACAGAATGTACTAAATTCAAATATTTTTTTTTTTAATTTTGATTTGAGTTTTTATTGCATTTATATATTTTTGTTTTATTTTCTTGCCATTATTTATCCTTGCTTACGGGAAAAAATCATCTACGATTTGCGAACGATATCGTTCTAATCGGTAGTACACCCAATGAATTAACAACTATGTTGGAAGAACTGCATCATGTATCGTCACGAGTCGGACTGGAAATGAACCTGAGCAAGACAAGGATAATGAGCCGAGAACAAATAACGATTACCATCGAAAATGGGCCATTAGAGAACAATTCCGAATATATATAGCTCGGACAAAAAAATACTACTAGGAAAGGACAACTAAACAGCAGAAATTTCTCGAAGAGGGGGTCAGATCACGAGATATCTCCGTAAACCTCAAAAGGAAAACGTACGAACCGTGTGTACTGTCAGTTTCTCACGTACGGTCTTGAAACGATGTCGCTAACACGTAAATCGAGGAACAGACTTCGAGTGGCGCAGCCTGCAATGGAGAGAGCTATGCGTGGAGTGAGTTTAAGAAATGGAATCCCAAATGAGGAAATCCGGAGAAGAATGCGACTAACGGATGCTCAACTAAAGTGGAGATGGGCTGGCCACGTAGCGAGAGAGAACAACGAAAGATGGGCCCTCAAGCTTACAGTATGGCGCCCAAGGGAGAGTAAGTGGAGTGTGGAAAGACCTCAAAAAAGGTGGCTAGACGACAACTAGCATATCGCAGGAAAAAATTGGAACAGAACGGCTCTGGACAGGGAAAGATGGAAAGATTTGGAAGAAACCTACATCCAGGAGTGGATGAGAGCAGGCTGAAAAGAAGAGGAAGAAGGCGGTAAAGAATAGAACGAATATCTCTACTTGTACAGTCCCAACTGATCGATCTTCAAGATTTTCGATTCCATATTTATAAAATTTTGTGAAATCTTAGAATAGTTTTTGTTATATTTTGATGGTTGAAAATAAAGACATTGTTTATTTATTTATTTTAAAATACTTTATTTGGAATTAGTTAAAAAACAAAATTTGTGCAAAACTCTAGAACAGAGGTTCCCAAACTTTTTTTTCTCGTAGACCCCTTTCAAACTTTTACTGGTTTCGGTGGACCCCCTGCTGCTACATTTCTACCATATTCCCAAAACTCGTCAAAAAATTTGAAGATTAGATCTAACGATGGAAGTTTGCGTCGTG
Source organism: Pachyrhynchus sulphureomaculatus (assembly GCA_019049505.1). NCBI lineage: Eukaryota > Metazoa > Arthropoda > Insecta > Coleoptera > Curculionidae > Pachyrhynchus > Pachyrhynchus sulphureomaculatus. The sequence goes on from CM032456.1 coordinate 168,877,745, forward strand.
GCTGAGTTCCAACCCTAAATTCGGAGTGGTAAAAATAAAAATAATATATTTTCTTGTGTTCTTTTATTAAAATAATATGATTACAGACTTAATAGAATTAAAATTTAACATTAATAACTTACCGTAACTTCAACAATGCAAATCAACATTTAAAAAAAAAATAGTCATAATTTTAATGGGAGAGATGTACTTGATGGATTGACTGCAAATTATCAATATTTGTCTTCAATTTTGTAAGGAATAACCGCAAATCTCCCCGTTCTGTGATGTTCAATCTGCTCCTTTTTTTTTGTTAATAGGTTTGTAACGACACTAAAACTTTTTTTCGACACGGTATGACGAGGGAAACACTATCAAAAGTTTTCTCGCAATTTCCCACAACCCAGGATATTTTTCGGGTATTTCTGCTTGCAGCCAAAATGTTTGATAGGCTTTTTTAAATTTCACCTTTAGCTCCTCATTGGTGCTAAGCTCGAATAGCTCCTCTTGTAATACCACATTCGCCACTTCCGTTTCATCAAATGGATTTATGATCCATGGTGGTATTTCCATCGTCAGAATATCTTCAAATCTATTTTTGAAGTCATCATGCAGGGCATTTAAATGTTGAACGTATGTCTGAATATCCTCATCAAGTTTGGAAACTGGGAGAATTCGCGCCGACTAATATTTTGCTTCATAAATTTCAATTTTCCAAGAAAAGCCGAAATTACACCCTTTGTTTTTATTAAATTTAGGCTGTCCCCTTGTAACTACAAGTTAATGTCATTAAATTTTTTGAACAAATCTGTCAAATACGCGATGTCTGCTTTCAATTTGATCAGGTTTTCTTTTAAATCTGGATCTTTACTTTCCAGAAACTCTAAAACTGATTCAAAAAATGAGTAAAATCTTGTTAAACATGCACCTTTCGACAACCAGCGTACTTCAGTATGTAAGAGCAATTGTTGGAAGTCTTCATCATTTTCGTCGCACAATTGTGCAAATAAACGGGTATTCAACGCATTGCTTCTTATTTCGTTAACTGCTTTAATCACAAATTGAAGCGATTGGTGCCATCTATCACTCAAATTTTTTCGCTACCAGGGTGTTGTCGGTGGATGACACAGTGAATTGCAGTTACTCCTGGTATCATTCTTTTAAGATGGTTTATAAACCCACGATATCGCCCGAAGATGGCAGGAGCTCCATCTGCTGCCACCGAAATAATGTTTGTAAATGGAATCGATTTTTCCTTAAAAAAAATCACTCAGGACATTAAATATTGATTCGCCTTTAGTGTCCGTCTCCAAAGTTTTCGCGAATAGCAGCTCTTCATGGATTTCTTCGTCCATAACAAATCGAACATATGCCAATAATAATGCTTCATTACCAGGTAAAGTTGACTCGTCCAGTTGAATAGAAAAATGAGTTGTTTGCACATAATTACACAAGAAGCTTTCAATATCAGAGCTCATTTCATCAATACGTCTTTGTACAGTGTTGTTACTCAAAGGAATTCTTTTGAGTACGTCAAATGGAGGTTTGTGCAGAACAATTTTTAAAACCTCTTCAACAGCGGGTAAAATTAACTGTTCTCCGATGGTGTGCGGTTTTCCAGATTTCGCTATAAGCAATGAGATATTGTAAGATGCCCGCAAGCCATCATCGTTACTTTGAGACATTGAAGCGAACATACTGTGCACGGTGGGTCTCTTTTCATATTTTTCGTTCAATGTTTGAAAATATTTTAAATCTTTACCTATTTTATCAGGATGAGACCTTCTTAGATGATCTTCGAGCTTTGATGGTTTCATAAAGTCATTGCTCAAAACTTTGTTCCATAAAAGATATACGGGCAATCGTTTGTCTGCCTTTGATGGAAGAAAACCAAATTTCAAATAATCAACACGGTACTGTTGACATTTCTTCTTAGATTCAGCCATGTTTCGTATCAGTTACCTACCTGTAAAGAAAAAAATGTTTGTTTTAGTAATCATAAGGCGACTTTAACAGGATATGGCTATTTTAACAGAATAAAATAGGATTAATTAATTATTGCAATGAAAAAACCAAAATGCCGGCGGCAAAACTGATTTTAATTATTAAAAGCAATAAACTGCTAAGACCATATAGAGGTTTTCACAAAACGGCTGAACCTATTTTAATGTAATATAAAATATCTTTTGATTAATTATATTTTGATACATTTCTGTAAATTCGAGAGAAAATACTTTCAAAGAATATTTTGACATCAAAACTCCGCGATTTTAATGATTTATTTATTACTTTGATGTACGTTACGAGTGGTACATAAAGACACGTATAATTTATGAAAATATTTTTAGTCATTTAGCATTAGCAACTACGAGGGCACTGAAATTATATACAAACATGCAGGTCAATCATATATCTCTCCTTTAGTGAATCACCACAGTCGGGTAAATAAATAATTTTATAATAAAAAGTACTAAAAGTTCAATCTTTCTTGGCTTTTTATAGAAGTATTGAATAATGGCCCTGTTCAGTATTTACTACTACACGCAAACATAACAAATATATATTATTACAATATAAAATAAAAGTATGAATAACAAATAGGCAGGTACTTACTTTTTCCGGCACTGGCAAACACTGACATCGATTCACCAACACTTTTCTTTTCAAAATTCCGGAAACAAATGAGTAACGTTTGTCCTTGGCATTCGTATTTATATTGGTGAAGAATCAAACAAGTTCATGCAAGATTGCAAGCACAGCACAAGTCGTATTTCGTCCCTTTGCACGTCTGAACGGGTTGCGTTGCGGGCGGGCGGCGCTTTGCAAGTCTCGACGCGCGTTGTACTGAATATCGAAGTTTTTACAAGTAACAGTCGCTGACCTTCTTAAAATACACTACTCAAAAAAATTAAGGGAGGTTTTAAAACAAGGAAATTAATGCTAAATAAACAGGCTATCTGATCCATATGCAGGCCTAACTGAAAAAAATTTTGTTCAAGCCCGTGGACCAAAAAAAAGCAAAATATTTGCAATATTATTTTTTCGCGCTATCTGTTAGGATTGCATGAGAACCGTAGCTCCTAAAAAATTTTAGCCAAAAAATCTGAAAATTAGAATCTTAAAGTTCCAAAATGCTTTTTTTAAAGTCTTAATACGACCATTTTTCACCGAAATACAGCCTGTCAAAAATCACCGAAAAATTTGGAATTTTTTTTTGCTCCCGTATTTTTTTGAGTAGTGTATTATCTGCCTGCATTGATAAGTAAAGCCAAGCCAACATTTTTGTTCTTTACTATCGAAACCAGATAAATTTTCGTAGACCCCCACTTACAACTTGTGAACCCCCATTTTTTTTTCACGCCAACGTAGACCCCCGTCGAGTCTCCCGTGGACCCCTGGGGGTCCACCTGAACCACTTTGGGAATCACTGCTCTAGAACATTCAACTCACAAGTCAACACATGTTTACAAAGTTCTAGAAAATTTTACTTTGAACAAACAATTAAAAATGAGGCTGCATAATAAAAAATTTAGTTTATTGCTTGAAATAAAATAAATTTTAAAACAGTACGACGTTTATTCATAGCCATTACTATTTACCAATGTCTGTAAAAATAACTTTATTAAATTTTACTTTTAGTAAACAGATAATAACAAGTTACTGAAATAACTATGAAATTGTTGACATATTCTGGCATCAAAAATATAAATATTTTTAAACTGTCATGAGATACATATAAAGCTAGTCAGCACATAATTTAAGATCTGCGATGTTTTATATGCACACTTTAAATTCGCAAATTAAAATCGTATGCATCGCTGACCTTAGATGATGAGTTTGAAATTGGATTTTTTAAGGTTGACTTGAGGTTTTACATGCGCTATTTCTATCTAAGTTGTTTTCATGTTGGTTTTTTTTTTTGTGTTATAATTATAATGCATTATTGAATTAATATACAGTTAACCGATACACAACTGCGGCAGGGAAAGAGAAAGGGGGCGGGTTCCGCTTGCTTGTAGAAGCTGTTGTTTATATTCCAAATCAAGGTTAAATTTTTGGGAAGCAGATACCTGGTCTGTTAATGTCCTTGAAAAATTGATGTGAGTACATATTAATATATGATTTTGTCATTTCAAAATATTATCGTATCAAAAAATAACTTGTTGTAAAAATAATACCTATAATCTAAAAACCTACCATTAACAGTGTTTTGTAAGGCAAGAACCCGAAGTAAATAGTGCAAGCTAAGCATTTTCTGTAAGCGTGCACTTACAGTTAAGAAAGAACCCCGCACTATCTTATGGAAATTGGATCCCGGTCAAATCAGCTAAAAAAGTAGCGGAACTACTCATGACCTGCTTCAGGCCATTCCGATTAAAAGTCCCCATGGACATAGAGTCCAAAAATGGATAGATTAGGAAGCGTGGAGTCGGTAAAAAAACCGGTGAGAAAATGCTATTTTTGCGTTTTTTTAAGGACTTATTTTGATTTTTGGTTGCTAATTATGAATATAATAATCATGTTTGACCCATTTCTTACCTACTTTCGAATATTGACCATTTCTGGAGTCATTTTTTGATTTAATTCGTCTAGAAGAAATTTTTGCAAAAAATTCTAACGGAATTTTATGTTTTTCAGTTATTAATTAGGAATATAATAATTATTTTGAACCAGTTTAATCCTACTTTCCAATAGCGTTTATTTTTGATCAAGTTTTGGCCCTTTTCTGGATTTAATTACACTAGAACAGGGGTGCTCAAACTTGAACTGCTGGCGATCTACCTCAATATTGTTAGACTACGATCGATCGACTCTGAGAGGCTGCAAGTAAGTGTGATGCAGGATTGTCGTCTAGGTAGGGTGTATCGTGGCATAGATATTAGTTTTCCGCACAATATGCATTTTTTTAGTCAAGGTAAGTGTAGGTCTGCTCTAAAATGTCAATGAAAAAAACTCATAATTATTCAAAATTGCGAGTTTATTGGTTCTTACAAAACAAACAAGTTCTAGTGTCTAAACTTAACTAAAGAGTGACTTTGGATGTTGAAGCGTGGCACTGCATGTCCTCAGCATACTTTTCATAAGATGGTACGTAATTACCGAGTGCTAATCGCAAGCATGATGACATATGTTCGTCAGTTAGTCGATTGTGACATTTTGACTTAATTATCTTCATTTCAGAAAATGCAGACTCGCACAAGTAAGTTGACCCAAACATTGCCGTCAGTTGAAGGGCGATTTGCCTTAGATTCGGATATTTATCTTCAGATATAAAACACCAGAATTTTGTATCAGGTGCTGTGGCTTTGAAATGTATATCTGATATAATCTGCACTAACTCATTTTCAACAGAACATGAGTCCATGTTAAACTGACTTGCTATTTCAGTAGCTAATTCCTCAATGTTTTTACACGAAAAAGGATAACTCATAAATGATGCGATATTTGCCAATTTACTGAAATCATAAAAACTTATTTCGAATTGGCCCAAAATATTTGATAATTCCGCCTCATAAATATCATAATTCAACTGAGGAATCCTTGCTTTCAAAGACGGAAAATTTTTCAGATCCTTTCTTTTCAGTTGATCTATCATAAGTTGCAATTTACTTTTGAATGCGTTTATTGCGCTAATCATCTCAGTAATAGTTTTTTTTCCTTTACCTTGAAGCTCCAAATTAATGGTGTTTAAATGCATTGTGATGTCTGTTAAAAATGCCAAATCAGTCAGCCATTTTTTCAGCATCTGAATGTCATCACCTCTTTCGTCCAGAAAACCTGTTATTTCGGGCAATAATTCTTGAAACCTTTCTAGGAATTTTCCGCGACTCAACCACCTGACGTCCGTGTGAAGAACTAAATCAGTGTGTTCAGCTGACTCACTATCTTCCAACTGCAATTTAAAGAGCCGTCGTTGCAAGCACGAATAGAATTCACAATTTTTATTGCAATGCCCATAATCTCCTCCATGTTTAGAACTTTTGAATACAAAACTTGTTGATGTATAATGCAATGGAAGGAGAAAAATGAAGGGAAATCAACATTAGCTCGACACAATGCCACAAAACCGTTTTCGTTTCCAGTCATTGCTGGTGCTCCATCGGTTGTAATGCATACTAGTTTATATATTGGTAGCTTTGTAGTTTGTTACAAAATTGAAGAAAACGTCATATATATCTTCGCCACGGGTCTTTCCTTTCAGAGGAATCATTGTCAAAAACTCTTCCTTAACCGACATGTCATTGAATACCATTCGAATAAAAATACACAGCTGGGCAGTGTCTGTCATATCGGTGGATTCGTCGTCGAACTGTAAAGAAAACTATGTACATTCCATGATATCATGTTTTAGTTTATCTGCCATGTCCTGACTCATGACTTCAACACGCCTTGTGACAGTCGGACGAGATAACTGAATATATAATAGCAGACATAATCTCTGTTTTATTTTTAAAATCTCCAAATAAAGTCTCACCCGCTTCAATAAATGCTTCCTTCACAACCAATCCATCATCATCATGGTTTCTTGTGTTACGCCAATATATGAGATATTTTAAATGACGCGATCGTTGCAGCTTTTGATTGTTTGGCTGGTCTTGTGAACATGGTTTGTTCTTTTTTCAAACAAGTTATCAAATCAAGTACTTTTCGTTTTCTTAATTCACTCTGTGACGGAAAATCCTTTTCATAGTTTTTATGAACCGTTTTATGATGCCTCTCTAAGTTCCCACGCTTAGGTATTGCAACTGACGCACGGCAAATGAGACAAATGCACTTATCCTTTACCACATAAAAGAAAAATTCTTCCTCCCAATCGTTATTAAAATGATAAGTTTTACTTTTCTTCGCCGCACTCATTTTGGACTATTTATTAATAAACTTTGTATCGATGTATCGCCTTCAAGTTACAACTCAGACTGACTCCTATTCCTGCAGGCGCAACATTTATATCGGCGCGAACGAAGTTTCGAATGTTCCCATCAAACACGCCGCTCGAAGTTTCTAGAAAAATCGGCGGGAATCAAAAACGCACCTTTTCTTTGACAAGTACCGCGCGTTCCTTTGATAAAGCCGCCTTTTGCCTTAGCAGGGGGTTATTACGATAAAAGAAAGTGATTCTGGCCTAATTGTGAATCGAATAAATTTTAGTAGTTTATTCATTACATTTTGTTTTAGTTACCTAAAACAAAATCTGTGAATAGTTATATATCGGAATTTTTTTCTCGAGATCGACTCAAAAAGCACTCGCGATCGACCGTTTGAACACCCCTGCACTAGAACATATAAAAGTTATACTTTATTTTCAACAACTCTAGGAATTTGTAAGAAAGAATGGTGAAAGTTATATGGCCAAAAATAAACGCTATTCGAATTAATATATTCGTAATTATCAACTCAAAAACATAAAATTTCGTTAAAATTTTTCACAAAAATATGTTCTAGACGAATTAAATCAAAATAAGACTCCAAAAATGGTCAATATTCAAAAGTAGGAGCTATTTGGGTCAAAGTAAATATTATATTCATTATTAGCAACCCAAAAAACATATAATCCCGTTGGAATTTTTCGTGAAATCATGTTTTAGTCAAAATAAGTCCTTAAAAAACGTAAAAATAGCATTTTCTCAGCGGTTTTTTTTTACTAATTCCACGCTGAATAATTTCTAATCTATCCATTTTTGGATTTTGTGTCCATGGAGACTTTTGGTCAGAAAGGCTTGAGGCATAACATACTACATTTTCAGCCGATTTGACTTAGATCCAATTTCCATAAGATTAGTGCGGGGTTCTTTACGTTAAAACGAGTACGAGGATTTTTTTTTAAATTCATCTAGCTATGAAGAGAAACTCGCATACGACAACTACCATCTTCCCCAAATTTACTCCGTTTGTTTCAATCCATCCTTCCAAAAAAACTTTTTGTTCGCCCCTCAAAAAACGAAACTGTAGCGACTTTCAATCGTCATCCGAGGAAAATTTTTACACCTTGAGGTCCTTTTTTGAGATATTTGAACAAAAAAAAGTCACAGAGCTAAATCAGAGCTATATGGTGTTATTCGGTAAGTCTACAGCTTTCCACAATGGCATGAATTCTAAGAATTTTGTGAAACCCGCAGTTATGTCCCTGAATTCTGACATTTTTCTCTAATGGCCTGCTTCAAATTTTGAATCTTACTTTCGTAAACCGCTCCATTAATTAGGGACGTTTTTTCTATATATTCCAAAAAACGACTAACATTTTGCCTTCTTTGCAGATGAAGAGCCTTTTTTGTTCTACTGCATGGAATCCTGCTTCGTTTGAGGATCTCGATAAAAAAAAACCCGAGTCTCGTTGCTCGAAATTTCTTTCACTTTTTTTTGGAAGAAAAAAATCTTAAAAACTACACAAACGGAATTAACTCGTACAAAATTTCGTCAAAGTACCTAGAATGGCGCCAGTAATTTGATAAGCAATCTTTTTGTACGACTTTATATTCAGGGTTAGGTAGATAACTTAAAACGAGGGTGTTTTACTCTTAAAATATATTATCACCAATATTTTATAAGGCGCTCCATATTGATCTTTGCCTATTCTTATTCCTATTTTCTTCTCTAGCAAAATTTTTTAGTTAACTTGTATAATTAAATACAAAACTGAAAAGGGATATTTAATTGTCCTACTATTATAAGAAATATTTGGCTTGGACTATAATAAAATGAACCCTACTTCTTATGCAGCAACTGAAATATACTAAGAATGATCTTAAATTTTTGTTTTTGTCATGATTGTACTCTAAAATCCAGTGAAATCTTACATATCCTAATTTGGTGATTGATGGACGGCATGTCTGGGTTGTCCATTATTCTTAGACCTCACGCACTTTTAATGCAAGTAGACCAAGAGGGCGACCCGGAATTTTGACTTGTCGACTAACCATCTGCCTAGTTGTTCATTCTGGTTGATACCGAGTTGCGGTAAGGGTCGATGAAAGGCAGTAAAAAGTTCCGAGTTGCGGTACAGACCTTTTTCAAACCCAAAATTGATGGCCGAGTTGCTGTCAGTCACAGGCAGGTATAGAGCTATAAGTATGCAAGTTATGTGTGAAAATTAAACCAAAAGACATATTTCAGTCATTACTGTATTTGTAAGATATGCATTTGACAAACATTACAGCATCAATATTTTTATGTACATATTGAATTATCTTATTTTATAAAAATGCTGAATTGTACCTATTAGTCGAGCACTTTGGTGCACTGGTTTGTACAGCGTTGATTTTCGCGTATGTTTCAGTCTGGAAACCCTCGATGACCTAAAAATTCATGAAAATTCGGATGAGACGAACGACTATCCTTTGCAAATTTTGAATGAAAAGCCTCAATCCCTTTATTAATCCTCCAAACGCTGGCGTCGAACGCGGCCCAAAGGGTTGTAGGGAAAGGAGCACTATCATCGATATAGTTTTCAACTATGTAGTCAGCAAACAATGTTACTTGCGGATGGACTGGCTGATTTTCTAATAATTGGACGAAAACATCTCCCACGTGATCGGCAGGGAGAAAAGTTAGGCCGAACATGTGGTAAATAAAGCCTTTGTATTCTCTAGTGAGGATTTTTTTAGATTCTGAATTTTTCTCCACCAGGATTGTCCTTAATGGAGTCTGCATCCCACGAGCGTTGTCAATGGAAATTTGGTTGAAACCGCACCGTTCAAAATCTGATACGACCTTTGTAGGCGAGAAAACACATCCTAATTTGGATTTTACTGCAGAGAATACCAAAGAATACGAAATTTCCTTCTGGTCGTGCTATAGGCTGAACACCAAGGGAATATAGCGGCCATTGATATATGCCAGAACAGTAAACATAATAGTAAACATTTGTAGAAAAAACTTTGCACAAAATTCAAATGTACCGTCCACCATCACAATTTTCTCCGCGCACAGGAATTCTAAATTACTTTTACAGGAAAATATCACATCATCCTGGACATCATTAAACATCGGGAAATTTTCGTGCCTCTCGGTTTCGACCGAGATTGAACTAAGATATTCATGAACTTCCTCTCGGGACTTTGACAACTTTGGATAGCACTAGCTCGGTTCAAATTCTTTCCTATTCTTGTCATATCGGAGTCGGTGAAAGTGTTCAGCACAGCCACCTCCCGCCGAATCATCTTTCTTGGTCTTTCGTTGTAATGTTCCTCGTTGGCTCTCTTCTTCACTGCGTTGTTAATTTTTTGGTGATTCAGTACTTTTTCATTATCGTGTTGATGTTGATAATTGCCAGTTTGGCGTGAAAATATGTCGCCTGGTTCAATGATATAAACTTTGGCAGTGCAGTTCTTGTTTGTGCAGACCCAGCACATCTCCTCTGTCGATTTTAAAGGGCGATATTGTCGAAATTTGTAATTTTCCAATAGGATCAAAGTTTTGCCTTTCTCGCTCAACATCCTCTGTAATAAGAACATGTTGACTTAAAAAAGTGCCCTTAACGTTTTATACTTTTATCTAATTTAGCTTAATCCTAATTTAATGTAATAATATTGAAGAATTAATAATATTTGATAATTTAACCCTACCTACCTGCCGATTTGTCGATTACCGCAACTCAGATGAAAGGCAGGTCAAAATATTTACAAACTTCTAAAGGCCATTAGGCGGACCGCAACTCGGTATCTACGTTCATTCTAGGGGGCGAGTCGAATAAAAAGCCTTTAACGTTGATTTTGCGGCCCCCGTGCCCTGGAATGCCCAAAATGTTACATCCAAAAAATGAACTGCCGTTTAACTATTTGAATTAAGTACCATAACATTTGTTGACACTAAAAAACTCGAGCGCCCCAAAGGGCAGACGCCGTCGAGGCTGGACCCAGCTTTAAGGCCTAAAAAACGTCGATCCAGAAATGGACGATTTCAAAAACTCGAAAAACGACCGGTTTTGTCTGGAAAAAGAATTTAACCATATAAAATCAATAAATTTACTTTGTTCTTGATAAAATAAGAGGAAACATGCAAAAAGCAGACGCAGCCAATACGAAGCTGGACCCTCTTTTTTCAGCCAAAAACGGTCGTTTTTCGAGTTTTTGAACTAACCTAAACTCGTCCATTTTTGGATCGACGTTTTTTGGCACTAAAGCTGGGTCCGGTCTCTGCGGCGCACATTGGGACCGAATGCCGAAAAGGTGGCCATAAGTCCCTAAAATGAATGTTCGACTGAGGGATTTTTCAAGCTCTAGGTATGTGGGTTGGTACTTGCGCTACTCGAAACGACCGGTTATCATAAGTGTGCATACGTGGCTCTTGGCCATTGTTAGAGCGTCGAGCAGGCCAGATTCTGAGCTTGTTCTGTTTGAGTTAGACAGGCAGATTCAATTGCGCTCAAATGTTTTGTATTTGAAGTTAATTTAATTTCGTCAAATGGATTCTCCGAATAAAAGTGAGTACATTTAAACGATATAAATTGATTACAATAAAATTTGATTATCATTTAATTATTGTAACGTTTAAAATATCACTTTTTTAGAACTTTTAGTTTCAAACATCAAAATTAAAATATACAAAAGTCCCACGACATCCCACTGTCAAACCAATTTTATCGTGTTTTCTAACTATTTTTTAATAATATAGAAGCAAAATCAGCTGCCCGCCTTGCACATTTTTTAAAATAAATTTTATGTAAAAAAGTATGAATAATGTATCTATCTTTATAATACATAATACTCAAATCCGTGTTAATTTTAATTCAACACTAGTTAACTGAAACATTTTGTTTTTCACATATTTAATTTCAGATCCTTATCAGCGACATCGAAAAGCCCTATAGTCGAAATTTCATGAAAATATGACAAAAATTATCATTTTTGTCCGCATATCGGATCCGCCATTTTGTTTTTCACATTTTTAATTTCAGATTCTTCATTAGCAACCTCGAAGAGACCTATAGTCGAAATTTCACGAATAAGACAATTTTTATCAATTTTGTCCGTCATATTAGAGCTGCCATTTTGTTATTTACATTTTTTATGTCAGATTCTTAATCAGCGACCTCAAAAAACCAGATATGCAAATTTTCATATAACCTTCATATTTTGGCCACCTTTTCGGTTTTGGTCCCAATGTGCGGCGTCTGCCCCTCGGAGCGTTGGACTTTTTTAATGTCAACAAATGTTATGATACCTGATTCAAGTGGTTAAACGACAGTCCATTTTTGGAAGTAGCATTTTGAGCCTTATCTGAGCATTCCAGGGCACAGGGGCCGCAAAATCAACGTTAAAGGCTTTTAATCGACTCGCCCGATAGAATGAACAACTAGGCAGACGATTAGTCGGCAGGTCAAAATTTCGGGTCGCCTTCTTGGTCTACAGGGCAAAACTTACTGAAAGGCTTCGTTCAATCAGCCACTACATATTTTTTCTGCCTAAAATATAATTCGTAGCGTAAAATCAAATTTTATTTTCTAATTATAGAAAAATATCTTGGCCTGATTAAATCAATAATTCTGTCAATTATGCTAATTCATTCACCTTATGAATAGTTAGTTATCGCTAATTCTTTCAAAAAACGGTTATAGTAGTATTAAAAATTCGTTTCTCTCTGCTTAAAGTCGCCTAATTATAGATCCGCCATGCCCTGAATACTGTTATCGATAAATTTTAAAATAATGATTTCAATTTATTATTACTACTGATATGATTTTTATGACTATTATGGTGTGCTGCGCTGTTGCTTCTTGTCCCTGTGCAACTCCACGTGTTGGTATCAGTTATGAGTAGTATTCGCATCAGTTACGAAATAGTATTCGCATGCTGAGTGGGCCACGAGCAGGTTGCCAACATCGACCAAGGAACAGCAAGCCACCTTAGAACTCTCATATATTCCGTGACCCCTCTGATAGAGTTCGTGGTTTCCAACTTCCACGAACTAACCGGCCAGAGTAGGTGCGCTTACCTTGTGCATCAATGAGGTTTTAAAAATTCTCTTCAGTATATATGTGGTGCGGCTGAGTAAACAACGCATCATATTCTAAGTGAATGCGGCGAACTTGCTTTTGAATTTATTTATTTATACAAATTTTACGGGAAACCCCATTGTAGTACAAAATTAAAACAGGTACAAATGCAGATACAAAAATATTAAAATTATAAAAATTATAAAATTATAAAAAAAGTGAGAAAAGAAATAAACACATGACAAAGACTATATGTAAATAAAAATATTCAACAAAATGAAAAAAACTAACCCCAGAAATATAAAAACAATAGAAGTATTGACAACAATAAACACTGATCTAATAAAACCTCTACAGAACCCTCAGCAGCTGGGACCTAAATCCCGAGACAGAGCAGTTAAACATATCGAGCCGCCCATCCAATGAATTCAAAGTTCTCAGAGCTCTGTGAATGGGAGAGTGCATCCTATAATTCGTGCAATGGAAGGGGATGGAAAAGAGATCATGATGGCGAAGATTGCCTTTGGGTATATTAAAGTTTATTTTAGCGAGTAGCTGAGGACAGTCAGTTCCCTTCCATTAATAAGTTTGAAGATAAAACATGCATCATAAAGAGATCTTCTCATTTCCAAAGTATGTAGCCTTAAAGTCCTCCACATGACAGTCTTATGATAATTCACAAGCGTACCGTTGCACTTGAATGCGGAAAGTCTCAAAAATTTATTTTGCCCCTTTTCGATTAAGTTGGGAATATGGAATCTTTGACACAATGATACTACTCAGACTATATCGCCACTACACCAAACACTTTATTTTTGCACTCGACGCGCGTTTCGCTAACCATGTTAGCTTCATCATCGCTCCTGATGAAGCTAACATGGTTAGCGAAACGCGTGTCGAGTGCAAAAATAAAGTGTTTGGTGTAGTGATATAGTCTGAGTAGTACCCTTTCGATTGTTCCTTTATGCAACTCATAAAATAGAGACCAAATTACCATCGCATATACCAAGTTTGTTCTCACAAGAGCACAATACAACACTCTCAACACAGTCATAGAGAACTGCCCGTAATTTCTGAAAACAAAACCTAGCATACTTAGCCCTTTCTGGCGAATGGCAGATATATGCCTTGTAAAAGTAAGTCTTTCATCGAAAACAACTCCAAGGTCCTTTGCTGAATTCCTATAAGGAAGTTGAACACCTTTAATCGAGTATGAGGATGGGACTCTATATTTCCCTCTATAGAAGCTAATGGTAACACATTTGCTTACATTTAAAAATTATTGGACTGGGTTCACTGCCAAACCAGATCAAGGTCATCTTGGAGCGCCAAAACTTCCTGAGCAACACCAACCTGCCGATAGATCTTCAAGTCATCTGCAAACAAAAGCCCCGTTGAGCGATGCAATGCCGATAACAGATCATTTACAAACAAAATAAAGAGCAGAGGAGCGCAGTGCGAATCCTGGGGGACGCCCCATGTAACATGAATAATACTGGATGACAAACCATTGATTCTCACAGTCTGGGTACGGCCCAAGAGAAAACTCTTTAACCAAGCTATAATCTGCTCAGAGAATCCCAGGGGAAGAAGCTTGCTCGACAAGATCTTAAAGGTAAATCTGTTAAAGGTCTTGGGAGAAGTCAGTGTAGATAACATCGACCTGATCACCCCTCTCCAATGCCTCCAGCAGAGCAACTTCATATAGTGCCAAATTTTCTGTGGTTAATTTCCCAGGACAGATTTGAATTGAATTAAATTTGAGGGTGATAGGGCGCATCGACTACTAGGGTCATTTAGAGCCCGAGAACTCTATTAGGAAATTATATAGTGATATTTGTTTCATTTAGGAACTCTATGATTTGCTTATACTTATTTTTATATGACTAGATGACAGATATCAAGTTAGACGGGACTCCAAGTTTTGCTCGTGATTCAGAGTAGTGCTGTGATTCAAAGATGTGCTTGATGGTGAGAGGAGATTGGCAACTGGGACAGGAAGAGGGATTTTTAGAAGGTGGAACCTTGAAACTTGCTTTTGAAGGAGACCTTACTCAGCTGCATGAGGTGACACCCGCTTCCCTTGAATGGCTACGACGATTAAGAGTGGATCTTTAGTCCTAGATTTTTGTGTTATACATTAATGTTAGGACTTTTATCTTATTTTACTTATACTGAGTTTTGTTCATATTTATACATCTATTCCTTATATTGTTCGTATTTATGAATGGATCTGGGTGTGTGTGTTTATATTATTCTATTTTTCCTATGCTGCGACACATGATAAATAAATGTGTCTATTAATAGTAACAACTATTTGCAATCGATTTTTTTTACATTTGATTGCGAAGTATTCCGGTAATAATGTATAAAATATCAGTATTGGTAGACCATATCGAAATATCAGTTTTCAAAAATGATATCGAATAGCTGTATCGACAAAATGCAAAGTCATGCGATAAAATACCGGGAAAGCAATAAATAGTTGATTACTAAATAAAAATATTATAAAGTGAAAACAAATACGATTTCCGATAATTCTAAATAGATTTTCTTATCTAGTTTAATATTAAATAGAAGTATTTTGATATCTTTCGCTAATAGGTTTTAAATAAATCATTATTTGCATTCCATCCATACCATAGGCAAAATTTTTGAAAAATGATCACTGAAATCTACTATTTACTGTTGCTGTGCGGGGAGGAGCTAAATTGCACAGAATTGATTTCGGTCCCAAAATTATATCGATTTAAAACCTACCATCACATTTTTTTTACATAATGCTACGATCTGGTCAGCGAACAATAAGTAACTTTTTTCTAATCCTAACATACTAACTATTTAAAATCTAAGTCTTCTTAGTTATTTTTTTCTATCAATCTGGCACTTTTCTGTTTGTGCACTAATTAAACAATGCTCTGCTTTTACACTTTGTCACACACTACATCAACTTGTGAGGTTTGGTCCTCTTCAGTCTTCTCTTTTGATTCGAGTTGTCGAGGAGCTGAATGGCTTCGATATTCTCATGATGAAGGAGTCTTTTTCATGACTTTTTGCAAACTTTTGTATGTCTTTGTCGACGAATTCCAATCGTAGGTCCTTATGAAGGTCTTCATTACGGATATACCAGGGTACGTGAACTATGCCCCTTTGTTTTGAAATGTTTGTATTATTTTTATATTGGTCTTTTTGGTACAGTCCCATAGTTGTATTCCGTACGTCCATACTGGTTTTATAATTTGCTTATAAATGAGAAGTTTGTTTTGTGTTGACAACCCCGACTATCTTCCTAGGAGCCAATTTTTTTTATACTTAATAGTTAGTTCTTCTTTTTTTTCTTCACGAGGGCTTTGTATCTAATGTTAAGCCGTCCGTTAATTTTTATTGGTACGTGCTGTATTTTTTTATTAGTGAAGTCAATATGTACTGATTTACCCTCATTCAATTTAATCTTCCATTTCCCAGTCCATTTTTGGAATTTATTCATGGCATTCATGGCAGTCTATCGGCTGTTTCTACATTATCTTTGCCCACTACCAGCATGGCAGTATCGTCGGCAAAAGTAGCTATAGAGTAATCATCTAGTTCTGGTAGATCACATGTCTAGAGAAGGTATAGGACCGGACCCAGAACACTACCCTGTGGGACACCAGCTTTTATCTCTTTAAGGTTGGAATAGACATCATCCTGTTTGATCCTAAAATACCTGTCAGTTAAGTACGATTTAATAATGTCTGTATATATTTTAGGAAGGATAGAATTTAATTTATGAAATAGTCCTTCATGCCAGACCTTATCAAATGCCTGAGCAACGTCCAAGAATATAGCTGAGCAGACTTTTCTTTCCTCTATAATGTGGGTGATTCTGTGAAGTCGATCTGTGGTGGAATATTTCTGTCTAAATCCAAACTGGTGATTTGGAATTAGATTTTTTCTTTCTATAATTGGTTGTAATCTTCTGAGGAGAAACTTTTCGAATAACTTGGACATTATGGATAGCAGTGATATTGGCCTATAGGAGGAGGTTACATGTGGTGGCTTACCTGGTTTTGGTATCATAACTATTTCCGCCACTTTCCACAGTGAAGGAACATACTTTAGTCTAATCGCAGCATTGATTAGATGGATCAACTTAACGAGTGCTTTTCTTGGGAGCTGTTTTAGTACTTCTCCTGTCATTAGGTCGAAGCCAGGAGCTTTTTTGGGCTTTATATTATGTTTAATTTCTTCCGTAGTTACTAAGATTATATTCTCTTCTTCCTGTAGAAAATTTCTCTCTAGTGCTTCTTCTTCTTGTGGATTATGCGGTTGAAATATTTTCTCCAGGTGAGTAGCAAAGCATTCTACTTTTTATTCACTACTTCTAGCCCAGGTCCCGTCTTCTTTTTGAATGGATGGTATTTGCATTATTGGTCTTTTTAGCCTTTTGGCACAGGCACATGTGCGTAGTTTTTAAGACGGTAGTTTTATCGGTAAGGTTCCGGTAAATTACCGGCAAAATTGAGGTCATAAATACCCCAAAAATTACTCATGGCTTGAAATTTAATTAAAGTCGAGGGATTTCACATTTTATGAGTCTGATTCCACTTATCTTTGTTTCTGAATTGCATTTTCTTTTTTTTTTAACTTGGTTTAAAAAAAAATCGAAAAAATGAATACTCTCGCTGATAGATTGCACTGAAGAAAAAATCAACAAATGTTCAAATCGAAATTGGTTTTGGTATATAAATTCTTGTAGGTAAATATGCGTATAAAAGTAGATAAAATTAATGAAAAAATGTAGATATTCTCAACTCACACTCGGATTACGCTTAAATTACTAATAAACTGTCTTACTATTGTTATTAACATGGATAATATTCTACATTTCGAAAACTAGGAATTTCGATCAAGTTCAATAAATGTTCGAAACTTACCTTAGTGATCTGATTGTCCTATATTTAGATAAAGAAAATATAATTAGGCCGATATAAATTTGAGATCAGTTAACTAATAATGTATTTTTTTTCTAGGTAAGTCTATTCGTCATCAACAAAAAAAAAGTGGTAAGTAGCCTCATGTGGGTTAATATTACTTGTGGATATTTTGATGTCCTCAGAGTCATTTTTTTAAGTAAAATGTTATTTGTATTCCACTGTAGACACAAAATTGCTGTCAAGTTCTCACCACTTTAATTCCAAGATAAAAGTCATTGTATAAATATTATTATCGCGACCTGTCCTTTTTTAAATAAATAATGAAAAATTAAATGACTGAATACTTTTTTGGTGATTTTGCAGCAACTATGTGTTACGTGCAACTTTATAACAACTGAATTCGATAAATCCAAGAATAACCAAATAGTCTTTGATATACATATTAATGAACTGCCATTAACGCAGACGAACTAGTGAAAAAGGAAATGAATAAAACCTCACCTTGTAGATAGCAATGGTTGATTACGAAAAATCATTTGATTCGGTAGAGATATGGGCAGTCTTTAACGCCTTAAGTCACAGCAGAGGCGACGAAATTTACACAACTCTTCTTGAATACATATATAAAAATGCCACATCACAAATAATGCTTGGAGAAAAAACAAATAAAATCAAAATTAAAAGGGGAATTAGACATGGCGATTTAATATCCCCAAAGCTGTTCACGTGGACTCTAGAACACATGTTCAAATCGCTAAAGTGGGAAAATAAAGGAATACTAATAGACGGTGAATGATTAAATCACTTAAGGTTCGCAGATGATGTCACTCTGATCGCCAACACAAAAGAAGAATTAGAAGAAATGCTGATGGAATTAAATAATAAGTCTCGAGAAACAGATCAAAAAATAAACTTCACCAAAACCAAATATGTGAACAACGAAAGTGAAGGCCAGGAAGTATTAATAGAAGATGAAAGAATAGTAGAGGCATGTATTTAGGACAAAAAATCGAAATATCAAATAATTTAAAGGCTGACTTGGATAGGAGAGTCTCATTAGCTTGGTCTGCGTTCGGAAGGTTACAATCTACATTTAAACTGGACATCTCAAATACAATAAAAGCCAGAATGTTCGATCAGTATGTACTACCGGTATTAACGTATGGCAGTATGTACTACCGTTATTAACATATGGACTTTAAATAAAAGTATAATAAATAAACTCCAGGTAACTCAAAGAGCAATGGAGAGGAGAATGCTAAATATTAGTCTCCAAGATCGTATTCCTATCATCGAGATACGAAGGAGATCAGAAATGACAGATGTAATACAACAAATATGTATATTAAGGTGGAATTGGGCGGGGCTTAGCGCAAGGACGCATGATAACAGATGGACACGCCGTATGGTTGAATGGAGGGCTGGAGAAAATAAAAGATGCAGAGGGAAACCACAGACGAAATGGACGAACGACATAAAAAGATTAGCGGGATACAATTGGATGCAAAAAACAAACAACAGAACTCATGGGAGACAACTTGAGGAGGCTAATGATGATGATGAACGCACATTCACAAATAAGATTTGTTGTCATTAACTTTGTATTTGCCATTGACCCAAATCGATATGTATAAAAAAAATTTAAGTATTGTCAGTAAGATTCCCATTTCCTCCAGTAACTACAATAATCGAGTATTTTTTACGTTATAAGTTGATTTTAGCAAATATTTAATTGTCCAAAATTGGTCTTTTGAGTAAAAATGCAGTGACATATAGTTCAGGGTGTTTCAAGAAAAATAAAAGAGATCTTCTATGTTTGCGGTTTAAGCAGACCTCAATAAAATAAACATATTAATAAAGCTTTTTTCAAAATTCTGTCAAAAATACTATTTCAGAAACGGCCCAACGTCATAAAATATTCTATCTGTACATACAGATGTATAATCGTTGTCGGATTTTATTATTTGAATAGACAGTAGATTTTCAGCTAAAGTTTTAAAATTACCGGAAAGATTCAAATTTTACCAGTAACTTTTTAAATAAAAACCGGTCAAGTGCAAGTTGAACTTGCACAATTAGTGTTCCGTACGTTGATTGTTTTTAAAATAAAAATTTTTGTTAGGGTGGTATAAAATGATCAATGACTTCACAAAAAAACACACCCCAAATGAGTTTTCAACAAAGTTTGTTTCCAATCTTTACTGAAAACTGATGACCTTGAAATTTTTTTTTTTTTTATATACCAAATAAATTATTAAAGGTGATAATTTTCGTTCAATCTATACCCCGTGGAGAATATTCCAGAATTTTTTCAAAATTTTTTTGATCAGTACTTTTCGAGATAAGGTAGGGGACAGCGATTTTTTAAAAGTAATACGAAGAAAAGTGTGCGCAAGTATTACATTATATATATATTTTTTACTCGTGTTTTCACAAGCTTTCATTTGACACCACACTCGATAACCTAGTAAAAAAAATTTTTTTTTCACTTCCGATTTCACCCCTCAAAACGAACCCTTAAGTCAAAATTTATGTTACGGTGGTATAAAATGATCAGTGACTTCACAAAACACACCCCAAATGAGTTTTCAACAAAGTTTGTTTCCAATCTTTACTGAAATCTGATGACCTTGAAATTTTTGTTTTTTTTATATACCATATAAATTATTAAAGGTAATGCACTCGTGATAATTTTCGTTCAATCTACACCCCGTGGATAATATTCCAGAATTTTTTCGAAATTTTTTGATAAGTACTTTTCGAGATAAGGCCCGGGACAGCGATTTTTCGCGAATTTTTTAAAAATAATACAAAGAAAAGTGCGCGCAAGTATAATATTATATATATATTTTTTACTCGTGTTTTCACAAGCTTTCATTTGACACCACACTCGATGACCTAGTACAAAATTTTTTTTTTCACTCCCGACTTCACCCCCCAAAACTAACCCCTTAAGTCAAAATTTAATTCTCAAAACTACATGGCTCTGATGAGGCCATCAATTCCTATATTATTACCAAATTTCACCTTTCTATGTCAAATAGTTTCGGAGAAAATCGGGGGTGTGACAGACAGACAGACAGACACCGAAGTGATCTTATAAGTGTTCCGTACGGAACACTAAAAATGGTAGATTTCTGGTAATTTTATTCATGGTTTTTAATTTTTTTGTGGCAATTTAATACTTCCATGCTAAAATTTAACAAGAATAATATTTAGAAACATAAAAAATGCAATTCGGGAACAAGATTAAATGATAATATCCCCATAACGTATGAAAATTCCAGATTTTAATTAGATTTTAAGCCTTTAGTAATTATATCAGTAATTTTGTCGCCAATTTTATCGGTAAATTACCGGAACTTTACCGATATTATTATCTGTAATTACCACCTTAAAAACATTATTTTCAGCTGTAATTTGCATGCTAGTTATTTTTATTTAGTTTATTATACTTATTTATTCATATATTAATAAAGTGTAAAGTTTTATTCCCCAAAATTATACGAATTTTCAAAACTTTCGATGTTTTCATCACTCCTCACTTTACGAGATTATATTGAAAACCAATATTTTTGCCAACAATACTACAAAACACAATTGTTTATAGGAAATAGTATTTTTATCACCCACCTACATGAAATATTTTTTTCACCAAAGAACGTTTCCAGCTTTGAATTTATTAATTACCATTCATTAATCTTGCTGATAAAAATCCGTTTTTCGAAAATAATAGTAGAAAAATCTATGGTTATAATCAAATAAATTGGTAAACATTTGTCAGTGTGTAAAGAGGTAATAATTTATTAGTAACAAGAATTCTATCTGTAACGTGTACACTACATTTTTTCTGAATATACAAGTTTTTCATAAAATCAAGGAATTTTTCACTTTTTCTTTGATCCAATCGTTTCTTTTATACATATGTTTAACAAAAAACAAATTTAATTATTCCTAACGAAATCTGAAATAAATACAGTCAGTCCAAAAGTCTCCATACACTACCTGCTTTCTATAATATTTTTCTGTTATGTTTAACTAATTAATTGGAACTATGAGAAAACATGTTTAAAATTAATATTTGAGACTTAACCAACGAGGATTGGTATTAAAAAACAACTACAGAACATTTTATTTAGAAGTTACATCTTGTTATAAAAATGTAAACAAAATTAATGTCAAAAAAGTCTCCATACACTCAAGAACTGCATTGAAAAAAAACACGTTATAATCAGCCGCACTTTATCAAGTTCTCTGTTGCTCGCTAAACTGAAAACAAATGAATAATTTTCGGGCATACTTTATAATCTGTCACTTGTTCTGGTAATTTTGCAGTGGGTTTTCAAAGTAGTATTAAAAATGCGAGAGAAATTTTGAAATTCCATGCAAGTTCGAAAAATCATAATTGATTTGTGGAAAGATGGAAAATCGTACAGAAATATAGGAAAAATTTTTAAAAGGTCGAATGCTACTGTTCAGTTCAGTAACATTGTAAACCAACGGGTTCCTATAAAATTCGAACCACGCTCCGGTCGTCCCAATAAACTGACTCCACGTGATGATGCCAGTATTCTTAGACAAATAATTATAGATTCCAAGAAAAGTGCATCAAAATTAAAAGAAGACGTACAGAAACTATTTTCGAAAAATATTTGTTCACAAACAGTGATAAATTGTTTACACAGGGCAGGCTATAAGGGGTGTTCAGCCAGGAAGAAGCCGTTAATTTCGGAAGCTAATCGCAAAAAGCGGTTAGCTTTTGCTAAGGAATACGTTACTAAACCTCCTGAATTTTGGGAATCCGTAATATTTAGTCATGAAACTAAAATTAACCTTTTTGGGTCTGATGGCAGAACTAAAGTTTGGAGAAAGAAGAATACCACATTCGATTTTAAAAACATTTGACGCAACTTTTTCATTCCTGGCTATATAATACTACGGAATATTTATTGTTTTATTGGTATTTTGTGGGTGTTTGTTTAGAGGTCAAAAGGTAACAACTAGATGCTGAAACTAATCACGTCGTGACTCATTAATCTCCGAAAATTTTCAAATCATACAATTTTTTCCTTTTTTTTCCTTTATGTATTTGAAAATAGAATAAAAAAGAACTTTATACTGTTCTTCTAGGTTTTGGTATTTATTGATCATTGAAAAATTTGCTGTCTTTCTAAACTAATAATTGGATAAAGTCCATTTTTCAGCAATTCTTGACTGTTCCCTCAACCGTCAATCCATCTCAGAACGTGTTGCGCTGTATCACGGCTTCTCAGTTCAGCTAGGATTGACGGAAAAAAGAGAACAAAACCTAAGCCGTAATTCGGGGGAACGCGTCTTGAGATGGAGTGACGGTCGAGAGAACAGTCAAAAACTGCTGAAAAATGAACTTTGTCCAGTTTTAGTAGTTTATATTGATTTTTATAAAATTTCTCTTGTAATAATAAAGACTGTAGCGGTCCATCCGTTTCTGTTGGGCCCTCTCGTGTAATTTTTTTTAGCACCTCATCTAGGTGTACTGACATATCCTTATGATGTGCAAGGAACCACATTTTTCTAGAAATCTTTAATTTTGTATTTAGTGCACTCTGCGGAGTGAGTCATTTTTTAATTTAAAAAATATATTTCTGTTTTTACAAAAAAGCTATTTTTAAACAGCCTTGTTTGTAAATTCATTTTTTTAAATTAACCTAAATTACGTTCTTAATAAAATGTAAGACAGGTGCCGTTGAAGGATAATTGTGCGTAGTTTCGTTTAGGTGTTAGTAAACATATTAACAAATACATGCACTAACGCCTTTACTTTTGGCAGGAACCTAAAGATTTTAAAAAAAATTGCGACGAGGTGATTACGCAGCAAGAATATTTGAAAATATTTTCTATGATTTCGAAGGTTATGTTTTTTGGGAAATTGACACGACGCAGTTTGGAAATTTTTTGACGAAAACACTAAATTTAAAACAAAACAACTTTTTTAACACAGGATATATTTAATTACAATAAAATTTGTTTGCCAGTGAGTTCACTTTACGATTTTAAATCTTGATTCAGACCGGATCGTGGGCCAGTTGTGTTTATTTCACTGCAGATATATAAAATAGTTCTTGAATTTGGACATTATTGATCCCATATTATAGTACTTACTAAGTAGAGCCACTTCGCCAAATACACCCTGCTTAAAGTTTTTAACAGTTTATAAAACCAACCTAAAATAATGTAAAACTATGTTTAGTCCGGCCGAGATAAATTGTATACAAACATTATCTCGGTCCTAATATTGTTTGAATCTTCACAGCACGATATCAGCCGTATGACAAAACTTTTTTTTTTCGCAAAATAAAGCGGATAACTGAGAATTTTAGAATTCTATTACCCAATAGAATAGTAGCTAAATTTATTCATAAAAGTTTACGTAATTTTGATATCGATCTATTTCGACCCAAGTGCAGGCTGTATTTTACAAACTGGCTTATTTTAGTGAATATTCTCCAAATTAACGCCATGTATCCACTAGGCAACAATTGACGCGCATCACGTGACGGTCAACATGTTCGGCAACGTTGCACAACAGCGCGCCACGTTGCTAGATGGCGCGCAACATGACGCTTGTTGTTTGTTCCCGTGCAACATGCAGTTGCGTATCAAATCACTGATCGTATGGACAGACAACGTTGTTAAACAAAAGTTCCGCCTCGACGTTCAACCTGATGAGCAACATGTTGCGCGTCAATTGTTCCCTAGTGGATACAAGGCTTAAAGAACACACCTTATTTTTCTTTAATATGGGACTTTTTTTTATTCAATCAGGCCCAAGTATTTGTATGGAGGCTGGAAATAAATCTTAGAAATGTTCTGTTCTTCAAAACCCTTTCTAAACCGTAGTAGTATAGAGTTATAGACTTTAAAAACTCCTAATGAGCGTTATGGAAACTGACTAAAATAGTCTGACGTCATTAGATAATTTTGAAACAGAATGAGTAAACCTTTAAGAAAAACTGTTAAAATTTACTTTTCATAGATTTTATTTTGATTTTAAAAAATAATATCTTAGTTTATGTTTTTTGAAATATATTTTCAGCTATGTGTCATCAGTTTTCGTGGTTTAATGTTTGTCATCGTCGGTTGACATCACATTTTTTTGTGACTAATCATGAACCTCACAAGGAAATATGAGAAAAATTGAAGTCTCAGAAGTGAAATAAAAAGAATTTTAGCGACCCCCATTACGAGGACCATCATTAAGAAATCTTGTGCTGTTACTATATTATGTTGAAGGACTTAGGGCAGACAAGTAAAACGATACAGGATTATGTCATGACAGTATATTTATAAATTTCAGAGGAAAGGTGTGATTTTTTGTGACCCAGCGTATTTAGTTCTTTAAAAAAACTGTCAGCAAGATTGGGATCAGTATTCATCTTGTGCTTATAAAATTGTGAGTTCGAGTCTGTTTAGCGAAACTTTGGAATTTCATGGGCCTTAGGCGTTAAATTTTTTTTTTACTGGTTGAATAAAGGGACATGTTTTTCTGCTGGCAATATTCTTTCTTAATATTTTGTTAAATCGGCACATACACGTACAACCCAAACGTGGCCTACTGTAGAATTTGTTCTGCAATTTAATTTCCATTTTAAAAAGTCTTAATTCATTCTAACCTATAACTTTTTTTTTCAAAACTCTCTATTAGTTCCTGTACCCGAATTGAATTTCTTAGTCTCCTGCAAGGCACAAACGTCATTATTATAGTTATTTTAATTGGTTTATAATTGCTTACTCTTTATTATTTCGTGTCTTCATGTTCCAGTAAGCAGATCGTAATATATTATATTTTTCCCAAATCATGAATCTTTTTCTAGCGTGAATCGTAATTCTTGAATCTGCTGTGTTCCAAGAAGAGGGGTTGGTACTTTGAACCGTAGCTTCTTTTACTTCAAGTAGGGGGCTAACCTAGTCAAAGAACCCTTGTCGTTTATCCAAACTTGGGACTGACAATTTTGGCAGCAAAAACATAGTTCGTAAGCTTGGTCTTAACCAAAAAATTGTATATCCAAGAATGAAGCTTAAATATCTCAACATAGATCTATAGAGTTTTTGTGATATCGACATACAAGTGAGAGACTAAACCACAAAGACGACGAAAACAGTGACATGCTTAAATGACGCAATATGGCGAAGCAAGTACTTAATAACTGAAATGAAATCTCGAATGTACAAGAGCAAAACTAGGCCTTTATTAACGTACACACAGGAACCCAACCTGAAACATCAGAAACAAGGCAAATGCTCAAAAGATCGGAACCTGTCGAATAGAAACAGAAGCGATAATAATAAATAAACACGAAAAATAGATAATATAAAGGACTGGATGTTGAACAGAAAGATAAAATAAGAAAAAAATAGATAGAATGACAAGAAAAGATGATTGGAATCCCAAAAGACAAGTCACAAGTAAGAAGGGAAATCATGGAGCGATAACCTTCCAATATAGGCGAAGACGGTAATAATCTGGTTATTATGTTTATGAAAAGGGGGAAGAAGAACTATTCAATTTGTTTGAAATATCAGCATCGTGTACTGGGTTACTTAATAACGACAATTGATTAATTTACCGTTCAAGAACGAGATACAGATTAGAGTTACAAATTTTATTTTCCATTACCTACTTTTTCTTGTTGCAATATTAGGCACGTAGTATGAATGAGAAGAAAGAAACTAATAAATATAAACTAATTAGAAACGCCTTCATCAAATACAATTGAATAAATTGAATACCACTCATTACTTATTGTTTTCAATATTTGAACACAAGGAAAATTATTGTCGTCGCAGAAAAACATGCTTAATTAGGGATTCTGCATATTTCATTAATCATAAGTTCAAAAACAATGGGTATCAATGTACTGAATATTTGCCGACAATTTGTATTTTTTCATTTTCGTCCTTGTGGCCCCCTCAGTATGCAAGTACAATATACATTATGGTGGTGAATAGAATTCCTACATTGTTATATTGAAATACTATTGCGTACAGTCACACAATAAACAATAGTTCAAAGTCAATAAATTTGCTCATATAGTTTACAAGTTGTTCATTTATTCAATGATCGTGTTTATATCCTCCTCCCTCGAGAGGGTATGGTGACTTTGTGCCATCATCTGCCCCTGTTCTCGGTTCTGTGCATGCTCTGACGCTTCATGCAATGACTTCCCGGTTAACTGTTTCATCTGATCCACTCAATGTGAAGGTGATCTACCTCTGCAGCGCTTGCCTTCAGCCTTTCCTTGTAATTTCAGCTCATGCCTTCTGTTGAGGTGGCCGAAATACTTAAAGTATGTTTGGTTTATAAGCGAGTTCAGTTTTTTAGTAATTTTTAGTTCTTGTAAAATAGAGTGGGTTAGTTCGATGTTCCACCCTCGATATCCTGATAATTCAACGATACATCCACATCTCAAATGCAGCAGTTTTATTTCTATTAGCTTTCTTTATCGACCATGTTTCCGATGCATATGTTATAATCAAAAATATTAGCGTTCTTGGGAGCCTAAATTTAGTTGATCGCGAGAAAATCGGGTCTTTCTATATTCTAACAATTTTGTGGTTACAGGGCAAGCAATTAAATCTACCTGGTCGTTGAGTAAAGTACATGTAGTCCTTAATCAATACAATACGACGACACAATAATTTTAATAGAGAACCTATTAACAAAAAACAAAGTAAATGAAGTTATAAAAATGGACATAATTAATTTATTAAGAACTTGCCTAAGACAAAATTATTTTTCATTTAATAATACATTCTACAATAGTAAGGAAGGGTTAATTATGGGGAGTCCATTAAGTCCATTACTTGCCGAAATTTTCATGGACAGTATTGAAACAATGATATTTAACAACCATAATAACAATAGTAATAATTGTCTATACTGGTATCGATGCATAGACGATATAATTGTATGCTTTACAGGTACGGACAGACAATTAACTCACTTTTTACAGTATATTAATTCTTTACATAGAAATATCAGTTTTACAATGGAAGAAGAAGTCGAAGGGAAAATCAATTTCCTAGACTTATCAATCAGTAAAGTCATGAGAAAACATGAATTTGCAATATATCACAAACCTTGTCATACAGATATACCACAATTCACAATAGTTCCCACCACCCTAACCATCATAAACTTGCAGCTTATCATAGTTTTATACATAGACTAACTAATATCCCCTTATCAGAAGAAAATTTTACTAAAGAATTAAACTACATAAAACAAGTAGCCGTTAACAGCGGTTATTCGGTAACTTTAATCAATAGTATCGTTACGAAAAAACTTAGAAACAAGGCAATCTCAGAAATATACCCACGTTTTAAGGAGAGAAATACCACATTTAAATGCTTAACCTATTTCGGCAAACCAACGGAAAAACTAGGGAAATTTTTAAATCAAAAAATATGAACATAGCTTACAAGACTAACAATACTATAGGGAAATATCTTAAAAACTACAAACCACAAATCAATAAAGACAATAAATCAGGGGTTTATCAATTAACATGTGGGTCATGTCCTAAAACATACATCGGATAAACTGGACGTACATTTAGAGAAAGAATTACAGAACACGAAAAAAGTTTCATCCATAGAAAATGTAATTCAACATATGCTAATCATCTTTTAACAGAAAATCACACATTTAACAAGAATTTCAAAATTTTACACACCCAACAAAAAGGATTAAAACCAAACCTTTTAGAGACAATGCAAATAAATCGATTAAGGCCTACAGGTACTTTACTCAACGACCAGGTAGATTTAAGCAATTCACCATTATTGAATTTATTCTCCTAACTCCAAATCTGTGTGAATTTCCCAATACTATCAATGTAATTTAATTAGGTGTAATATTATAATTAAGAAATTATATAAAACTGTGAATATTAAACCTAAGTTGACAGCGTAAAATGTAGATCTGACAGCGAAACGCGTCATCGCAATTTAAATAAACCAGTGGAAATTGACTAAAAACAGTCTTTTATTATATAGAAATCGAAAGAGTTTGGCTGGAAAGTTTTAATCCATTTCCGGATCTTGCACCGTCAGACTACCATTTGTTTTGGTCTCTGCAGAACTCCCTAAATGAGGAGACCACTTGTTACAATTTTTTGCCCAGAAACCACAGTTCTTTAGTGTCGGGATTACAGTGTTGCCAGAAAAATAGCAGATCGTCGAAGAAAATAGCACATATTTGGTTTAATAAAATTCTTTCAAAGTACAAATAATCGCCCAAGTCGGACTTGCGCAATTAGTGATCCTTATGTTGATTGCTTAAAATAAAAATGTTTGTTACGGAGGTATAAATGATAAATGACTTCACAAAACACCCCAAATGAATTTCCAACCAAAGTTTCTTTTCCGATCTTTGTTTAAAATTGATGACCTTGAATTTTTTTTTTAATATAACAAATTATTAAAGGTAATGTACTCGTGATAATTTTCGTCAGTACGTCAGTACTTTTCGAGATAAGGGGGGACAGCGATTTTTGGCAATTTTTTAAAAATAATACAAAGAAAAGTGTGCGCAAGTATTACATTAGATATATTTTTGAACTCATGTTTTCACAAGCTTTTATTTGACGCCCCACTAGATGACCTGGTAAAAATTTTTTTTCAGTTCCGATTTCATGTCCCAAAATTAACCCTATAAGTCAAAATTTAACTTTCAAAACAACACGGCTCTGATGGGGCCATCAATTCCTATATTAGTGCCAAATTTCAACTTCTATGTCAAATAGTTTCGGAGAAAAATCGGGTGTGACAGACGGTCAGACAGACACCGAAGTGATCTTATAAGTGTTCCGTATGGAAACACAGTTGTCTCAATTTCAAATTTAAAATGATCGATACTTTTTCGATAACTCTTTATATAGGTATATATCTTTTTCATAAGAGTCCAAAATTACACTATAACTGTGTTCTATAAACTTTTACCGTAAAAAGTAGCCTATCGAACTTTTCCTATCAGCAACTATACGGGAGAGCTATTTTATAGAAAGCCGATCCGCTAGGGCCCTAAAGCATGGTTTATTTTTATTGATACGTATTTATGACTTCTTGCTTTGGGCTTAGCGATCTCATGTAGAGTGATGTATGACGCGCCTCTGGCAGCGTTATAATTTAGATTTAGAGTGATCTTTGCTTCGAGATGTGGGTATTTGCAATAAATTTATTTAGTGTTCCTATATGCAAGGGAAGTGATTTTTTTCTTGTATGCAATTGTGTGGGTATTTTATGTTAACGAACTCCAAGTTAGTTCAGTTGACTTGACTTTTACCATTATTCAGAACACGCGTGTTTCCGCCTCGCTATAAATTTTCATTGAAGACAATGGTGATCTACGAGGATGGATTGAAAAGTATAATATTTTTATTATAGTACCCTCAATAAGTTTACAATTTCTTTGGTTGTCACAGGGTAAAATTTTGTTGCTGTAGAACAGGGGTGCTCAATCTTGAACTGCTGGCGATCTACCTCAATATTGTTAGACTACGATCGATGGACTCTGAGAGGCTGCAAGTAAATGTGATGCAGGATTGTCGTCTAGGTAGGGTGTATCGTGGCATATATATTAGTTTTCCGCACAATATGCATTTTTTTAGTCAAGGTAAGTGTAGGTCTGCTCTAAAATGTCAATGAAAACACTCATAATTATTCAAAATTGCGAGTTTATTGGTTCTTACAAAACAAACGAGTTCTAGTGTCTAAACTTAACTAAAGAGTGACTTTGGCGTGGCACTGCATGTCCTCAGCATACTTTTCATAAGATGGTAGGTAATTACCGAGTGCTAATCGCAAGCATGATGACATATGTTCGTCAGTTAGTCGATCGCGATATTTTGACTTAATTATCTTCATTTCAGAAAATGCAGACTCGCACAAGTAAGTTGACCCAAACATTGCCGTCAGTTGAAGGGCGATTTGCCTTAGATTCGGATATTTATCTTCAGATATAAAACACCAGAATTTTGTATCAGATGCTGTGGCTTTGAGATGTATATCTGATATAATCTGCACTAACTCATTTTCAACAGAACATGAGTCCATGTTAATCTGGCTTGCTATTTCAGTAGCTAATTCCTCAATGTTTTTACACGAAAAAGGATAACTCATAAATGATGCGATATTTGCCAATTTACTGAAATCATAAAAAACGTATTTCGAATTGGCCTAAAATATTTGATAATTCTGCCTCATAAATATCATAATTCAACTGAGGAATCCTTGCTTTCAAAGACGGAAAATTTTTCAGATCCTTTCTTTTCAGTTGATCTATCATAAGTTGCAATTTACTTTTGAATATGTTTATTGCGCTAATCATCTCAATAATAGTTTTTCCTTTACCTTGAAGCTCCAAATTAATGGTATTTAAATGCATTGTGATGTCTGTCAAAAATGCCAAATCAGTCAGCCATTTTCCGTTTTTCAGCATTTGAGTGTCATCACCTCGTTCGTCCAGAAAAGCTGTTATTTCGGGCAATAATTCTTGAAACCTTTCTAGGAATTTTCCGCGACTCAACCACCTGACGTCCGTGTGAAGAACTAAATCAGTGTGTTCAACTGACTCACTATCTTCCAACTGCAATTTAAAGAGCCGTCGTTGCAAGCTACGTGCACGGATAGAATTCACAATTTTTATTGCAATGCCCATAATCTCCTCCATGTTTAGAACTTTTGAACACAAAACTTGTTGATGTATAATGCAATGGAAGGAGAAAAATGAAGGGAAATCATCATTAGCTCGACACAATGCCACAAAACCGTTTTTGTTTCCAGTCATTGCTGGTGCTCCATCGGTTGTAATGGACACTAATTTATATATTGGTAGCTTGGAGTTTGTTACAAAATTGAAGAAAACGTCATATATATCTTCGCTACGGGTCTTTTCTTTCGGAGGAATCATTGTCAAAAACTCTTCCTTAGCCGACATGTCATTGAATACCATTCGAATAAAAATACACAGCTAGGCAGTGTCTGTCAATAAAGCGATATTTTTACCAAAAAATCCCTCAAAATTAATTCACACACCCAATAAAATACAGATAAACATGTGTGTTATGTATTATATGCATAATGAAACTTATATAGTGCACGTTTTCTATTTTTTTTTTTTTTTTTACTTTTTTTGTACGTTTCCTTTTATGAACAAAAGAAATACGAGTTAGTAATACTCGGCTCATTTGTTTTTTTTATCTGTAAATACATCGCAATATTTCGCTTCATAAGTCATGGTCAGGCTTAGCAACGCTTGTAAACTAATTAATAATGCTGTAAAGACTTTCCGCTATGATTACTTAAGTATTTATATGTACATACTTGTGAAATATGGTAAAATATTATTATATCCCAGACAATGAATGCCAATTTTTAATAATATAAGTTCGTAAGTTCTAAAATTTAGCTTCTCTTTCTCTCTCCATCTATACCTTTTTAACAGCTTTGTCGTTATTGAAACAGTACGTCAGCTAACATCAGATTTCGTGCTTAGTCAGCTCCCGCAATCCTTGAAGATGATTTACATATTCTCGACTTTGGGGGTATCTGAGTATAACCTCCAGATAGTCAGGTATACACCGCTAGACATTTAGTTTTTCTTCATATTTTCCCCTAGCCACAAGCTGGTCAAAAAAAACGACTATAGAGTACCAGGGAAAACCGCTTTTTGTCAAAGATTCCAGTACCCAGAACCAATAAA
This sequence comes from Pachyrhynchus sulphureomaculatus, assembly GCA_019049505.1. NCBI lineage: Eukaryota > Metazoa > Arthropoda > Insecta > Coleoptera > Curculionidae > Pachyrhynchus > Pachyrhynchus sulphureomaculatus. The sequence continues at coordinate 168,910,314 of CM032456.1, forward strand.
AAGACAGCTCATATGTGTTCACGATGAAAAACCGAAAAATGTCAGGTATTAAATGGCCTTTCGCTAAGCTTGGTTTTTCCGTTGAGGATACCAACTTTTTGGACTGGACGAAGCGAGGACATTCACTCGACGCACTGTGCCACGAAACTCCAAGATAACGTGGTTCTTAAACGCTACTGTTGAATCTGCAAAAAGTCCTAGCTCATTGGGAATGAACAGTCGATAAAATTAAAAAAAAAAAAACGTAATTTTCGTATCAAATGATATGACAGTTTACGAGAATTCTAAATATTATAAAATTCTGTAACAATAGACACAGAACATCCAAAATAGCTTTAACAACATAAAAACCCTTTTAATCTATTGTGAAGTCTCCACTACTCGAAAAATTTTACTGCGTTACTGCTTGAATTTGCTAAATTTTGTTAGGTCACAAGATACCCAAGTCAGAAAAAGGGGCAGACCATCTCTCAAATATTGTTCTTAGTCGGTAACTTAACATAATTTTAATCTAACTAATGAAACTACGTTGTTTACTTCAAGGACATAATTTGAACACTGTAGATACGTACAACTTGTGGTATGGTATAAGTTATAGCAAAAGTTAACCTTTTGAGTGTATTTAATAAAAAACGACGGTTTGCTGACTCTATATTCTTTACTCGATGCGGTGCATGTTTTCAAAAGTTTTGTTAGAATTATAACACGTAGGCTGAAAAGTTTTTGATCTAGCTACTTAAAACACATTTTTTTTTTTGCAAAGTTTGACTTCATTCTTCAATATAGTCTCCTTCAAGAGCGATGCAATCAGCCTAACGCTTTTCTAACATTTCTATACCTTTCTTGTAGAAGGATTTGTCTTTGCCTTCAAGATAGGCCTCAGTTTCGGCGATAACTTCTTCATTGGAACCAAATCTCTTTCCCGCGAGCATTTTTTTGAGATCTGCGAATAGATAATAGTCACTAGGAGCGAAATCTGGAGAATACGGTGGATGAGGAAGCAATTCGAACTTCAATTTTTGCAATTTTGCCATCGTAACCATTGACTTGTGACACGGTGCATTGTCTTTATAAAAGAGCAGTTTTTTTCTTGTTCATTTGGGGCCGTTTCTTTGAGATTTCTGCATTCAAACGCACCAATAACTTTATATAATATTCGCTATTGATGGTCCCGCCCCCGCCGTTTTTTTTTTCCCTTCTTAGCATAGTCGATGAAAATTATTCCATGCGCATCCCAAAATACAGAGGCCAAAACCTTCCCAACCGACTGTTGTGTCTTTGCTCACTTCGGGCGGCTTTCACCGCTGCTGCTGGATCCATAGTGGTTCATCATCCATTGTCACATATCGCATGAAAAAATCCTTTTTATTGCTCTCAAATAGATCCAAGCAGCGAATCATCAATACGTTGTTGTTTTTGATCCACTGTGAGCAAACGCGGTACCCATTTCGAACAGAGCTTTCTCATGCCCAAATATTCATGCCAAATATGACCAATACGTTCTTTTGATATCTTTAGGGTGTCAGCTATCTCACGCAATTTCACTTTACGGTCATCCAAAGCAACTTTGTGGATTTTTTGATGTTTTCCGATGTAACCACCTCATTTGGGAGTCCAGAGCATTCAGCATTATTTGTATCTGTATTGCCGCGTTTAAATTCAGGATACCGGTAAACGATGGGTGATTTTCAGCAGAGTCCCTGTAACACTTATGAAGCCATTGCGTTGCTTGAACGGTATTTTTTCCCATCAAAAACAGTGTTTAATCACCACACGAAATTCGATTTTTTCCATTCTTTTGAAAAAATCACTAAAACCCCTATAACTTGTAAACTAATCATCGAAATGTCATGAAATTTTGACACGTAGCGTTTGAAGGTTGGTACTTCCTAAAAATGATATGAATTTTTTGATAAGGGCGACATCTATGTGTCAGACCAAAATGTTTTCAGCCTACGTGTTAGAATACGAATAAACCTAACTTGAACTAACCAGCAAACTTGATTCTTTGGACCATCGAAGAACGGTTGGCGATTGGGGCCTATTGTACCAGTACTTTATGGAAAACATTCCATAGATGTTGCCTACTTAATTCCTCCCAGAGTGATGCATCCTTGAGATTCGACTTGCTACTCCTCGTACCACCCTTCTCAATTTTTTTTTTGGAGGTTCTCATCACTTTGAAATGATTTGCCTAGGACTGTGTGTGTGTGTAACTACAACTTGCCGAGATTCAACACCAACGTGAATTGCTTTTTCCACACACGCGTCTTTCGTGTTCCGCATTAAAGATTTCCCGCGACACGTACGCAGTGTCCATAAAAAAAATACCAGAATTTTCAATATTCCGTCTGTCAGTTAAGAATGCGATCGCTCGTATTTTTTAACAAATGTGTTTCCAGAACATTTTTTTGTATTGTACGGTGTGCTAACAATAACGCAATTACCTTAATAAGTTTTCCAGTTGCCGTGTGCATCAATAATCGCCTGGCATCTTCGAGGCATGCTGTCGACGAGTTTTTCTGCATACTCTTCGACTCGACTTCGAATCTCGCTAGACAACTGACTGAAGGTCCTCAGAGTTTTTCCTCTGAGCTTTCTCTTTACAAGGGACCAAACGTTTTCAATAGGGTTGGCATCCGCCGATTGTGAGGGCCACTGCAGTACCTATCGTGGGCTCAAACGAGACGCTCCGCGACGTGATTTTCGCCCAGCAAAGGTTTCTCCAACGTGCTTTGGAATTTGACATCATGAGCACGAAGATGTCGAGTGGTCTTATCTTCAAACCTGATTTTCTTAATTTTGCCGCTTCTTGACGCAGCGTCAATTTCGGGTCTTGTGAAAACAAAGAGACGATTGGTTTTTTTTTTTTCGACTTTCGGAGTGACTTTGCCTACCGAGCCACGTTTTGGCAAGTGGTCGACATTTTTCGTCTCGTTAAAATGATTTACCCACTTCGTCACTAACGATACCGATTTTTTAATATATTTAGCGGCCGGGGAATGTGTCATTTTAGGCTCCTTTGAATGGGAACAAAGACAGACTGCTTCGAACCGACGTGCAAACAACATTTTGGATTTTACGTAATTTCGACAAAAGTTCAGAATTGACTGATACTTCTACTAAAATGCGTCGTCGCTAGAATCGCATATACTAAAAATGAATTGTCGCAAATACGTTCTTACTTGACAAACTGTAAATCATATGTAATCAAATGTAGGGTTATCTATTTGAAATTTCAAACTTTTTAGGAGTTACGACAAAATCTGATAGAAACCGATTGTATCCAACAATCCGTAATAGTTTTTTGGATAGACTTTTGACTAGTGCATACTTAATTGGCAACAAGAATGCCTCTCAAGCTCGTCGGACTGTACAGTCGGCCAGTTATTCGTAGAACGGGTTGGAAAGATACAAACGCCGAAAGGCAAGCAAATATACAAGGGTTAACGTACTGCTTTGTCAAGGCCATGATTTTTTTATATTGCTAATAACGTAATTGCCCTCATTTAAGAGGCAAGAGCAAGGGTCTGATTAGAAGGAAAGATTTATAATTTTAGAGCAAGCGAAATAAAAGAGAGGCGGGTATAGCGTAATGGTTAAGGCTTTCTTTCTATGCCAGCGTTCCGAGTTCGTATCTCGGCTCGAGAAATAATAATAAGAAAGAAAAATAAATAATAAAATAAAATTTACAATGTGACAGTCGCCTCTCTCGGGAAGTCAACGGCAAACCACCCGTAGTATCATGCCTAGTAAAGCCTTCTCACTTTGGACGTTCGGAACCGGCATTAAACTGTAGGTCCCCGCTGTCTGTAAAAATACTTAAAAAGACTACTACTGGCAAAGGCAAGAGGATCGCCTACGTCCGTATCGGATATGGTACTTCAGGAAGAAGAAATACAAGAAAGAGGATTTCAACGATAACCTGTATTGATGCAGATAAACATGATATTCTAAAGAATAACGGAAAAATAATAAATTTCAACTTTACCGTTACACATTGGTAAAACTAAACAGTTCAATTTGTTTTTTAAATTAACCCAATTTTTCTTGGATAGCGTGTCCGCTAGGGCACTTGCAAAAAAGTGCTTCATTGTTACGTTACAACTCAATGAGCAAATCTGACTTTGTAATTAATGCAGTGTTTTAATACAAATAATTAATTAGAATCTGCACAATTTTTTTTAATCTTATATTTAATTAATTGGCAGGAAGTATATTTTTAGTATTGCAATTACGGTAACAAGAAAGAAAATGTTTTGATTAACAGGGTACATATTTTTATTTTAATCACGCAAGACGGTATTCACCTTATAGGATCTTCTGGTGTCTTGTCATCCTAAGAGAGTTCTGATCTTGTGAAAACGTTAAATTTAATATTTTAAATTCCTAGTATATTTTTAGTTCTACTCCACGCAGAGTCTTACGTAAAGGCCCTTTACACGGTCATATCAGTTCTCAGTTCAATTTCAGTTTTAGTCGAACTGTCCGTTTTTTCTACGTGCAAACAGGAAAAACTGAAAGCAGAACTGAAACGGAGACTGAGACCTGACGGGATGGGGTAAACCTATTTGTTTCATTTCAGTTCTTAGAATTCCTATGTGTAAACAAACGCGTCATGCCTCGGTACGTTCGCTCACGTCAGTTCTTTTGAAACTGTGGCTCAGTGTACATATGAATTGCAATTGTTGCTATGTCCAAAAAGGAGCACGAGTTTGTTGTAGAATTCATTGAAATTTATAAAATGTCTCCGGGTTTTGGGAACAAAACGGACCCAAACTATCACAGTGTAAACGTTAGGGAGGCTGCCTACACTCTCTTATTGGATTAATATCAAGAACGCGACGAAAAGGCAACAAAGGCGATGGTAAAATCCAAAATTAATAGCCTACGCTTAACTTATAACAAAGAACTTAGAAAAGTTAAATATAGTGAAAGAAGTGGAGTAGGAAATTGAGAAGTATACAAACCATCACTGTAGTATTATGACCTCCTTTCGTTCGTCAGCGACCAACAACTGATTCTAAGAAGTGTCAATACTATGGGGAGTAATAGCCTCCCTCATGTTGGTATTCTACAGGTGTCACAAGGCGTAATAACACAAGATACACATCCTCATTCATCCGTAAATAGTTCAGCAAATCATATGGTTCTAAGTGGAGTTCTTTCATTAAATTTACACGCGACAATGAATTCCAGGGTACCAAGCTTTACTCCATCGGCTTCTTTTCTTCCACCGTTTCTTCAACGCCACAGCTAAAGCTACTGCAATGAGACAGTCTTCATAAATGAGCTATTTTACACATGTACACTTTTGGACAGTATGACAGCACGTGTTTGAACGCGAAACACACATTACACTTTGAAAGTGTAACTCGGACTGAGAACTCAACGAACGGTGTTAAAACAAACCTTCTTCCTAACTGAAATGAAACGAAAACTGAAACTGAGATGGAACTGAGAACTGATATGACCGTGTAAAAGGGCCATAAACGTCTTGACGCAAGCGACGTGGGCGGCGCGACACGAGCGACCAAATTAAGATAATACACTTAACACTTAGGCTGAAAAGTTTTTGGTCTGACACATAGATGTTGCTCCTTTCAAAAAATCCATACGTTCTTTAGGAAGTGCCAACCTTTAAACGATACGTGTCAAAATTTCATGACATTTCGACGATTAGTTTATAAGTTACAGTGGTTTTAGTGACGCTACTTATAATATTTTCAAAACAATGGAAAAAATCGAATTTCGTGTGTTGATTAAACACTGTTTTTTGATGGGAAAAAAATACCGTTCAAGCAAAGCAATGGTTTGATAAGTGTTACAGGGACTCTGCCCCTGAAAAATCACTCATCATTTACTGCTATGCTGAATTTAAACGCGTTCGTATAGATACAAATGATGCTGACCGCTCTGGAAGCTTAAATGAGGTGGTTACACCGGAAAACATCAAAAAAATCCACAAAATTGTTTTGGATGGCAGTAAAGTGAAATTGCGTGAGATAGCTGACAACTTAAAGATATCAAAAGAACGTGTTGGTCATATTTTGCATGTACATTTGGGCCTTGGAAAGCTCTATTGGAAATGGGTACCGCGTTTACGTTTGATAATTCTGAGCGCTGTTTGGGTCTGTTTAAGCGCAATAAAAAGGATTTTTTCATGCGATATGTGACAGCGGATGAAACATGGATCCACCACTACACACCGGAATCACACCAGAATCAAATCGGCAATGCCGCCCCAAGCGACCAAAGACACAACAATCGGCTGGGAAGGTTTTGGCCTCTGTATTTTGGGATGCGCATGGAATAATTTTCATCGACTATGCTGAGATGGGAAAAACCATCAATAGCGAATAATATATAAAGTTATTGTTGCGTTTGAAGGCAGAAATCGCAAAGAAACGGCCCCAAATGAACAAAAAAAAACTGCTCTTTCATCAAGACAATGCATCGTGTCACACGTTGGCAAAATTGAATGAACTGAAGTTCGAATTGCATCCTCATCCACCGTATTCTCCCAGATTTGGACTATTATCCATTCGCAGACCTCAAAAAAAAATGCTCGTGGGAAATAAATTTAGCTCCAGTGAAGAAGTTATCGCCGAAACTGAGGCCTGTTTTGAAGGCAAGGACAAATCCTTGTACAAGAAAGGTATAGAAATGTTAGAAAAGCGTTGGACGCTCTTGAAGGAGACTGTGTTGATGAATAAAGTCGAATTTTGAAAAAAATGTGTTTTAAATAACTAGACCAAAAACTTTTCAGCCTACATGTTATGTCAAATATTCAAGTTCAAGTTTCAGTTTTTAGGGTGACAGATACTCACTCTAGCAAGTCTATCAAAAATCTTTAAAAATTTTATATTGGTACATATCAAAATTTTATTTTATCAGTCAGTGGTATAATGTCAAAGTGTGGAAGATACTGCAAAAGGAGGAGAGTAAAAATTGAAGAGTTCGTTAGAACAACTGTTCAAAGTGAGAACAGAAAAACATATATAGTATTACTAGTATACTTTTAAAGTCCTACTTAGTGGTTATTTCTTATTTTTATCCATATTTTTTCTGTTTTTTGTCTGACACAATTTTATAGTTAATCTTATTACCAGTATTAGAAAAATTTGACAAAGAATGTACAAAAAAGTAATGTAATTGTAGATCACTCTAGATGAAATTTGATCAAAAGTTGAAATCTCTGGAAATTGTCGTATTTTGTTAAAAAAAAAACTGGTTTTTGTACAATATTCTTAATTATCGTAAGAGCTTTCTTTATCTTTAAGATGACTCAAAAAATGGGATTTTTTTTAAATAGCCTCATAAAATATGTAAGATTTTTAGGACGGATATAGTATTAATTAAATAAATAATTTGAGAACCTAATTTACAGGATTTTGGAAGAGATATAATCATAATCTGTTACATTCAGATAAGCATCAAATGACATCACCAGTTTTTTTTTTCTGTATATTTTACACCGATCAACAGAAAATGAGAGTTAAATACAATAACAGCGTAGCTACTGTCGATTTCAGCTTCGTTTCAAAGAGATATCAATAGGTAATGAGAAACAAAACCTTCAAATCAGGCCAACTAACTATTCAAACTGTTCATGCAAAATTTATTATTATCTTTAAGAAAAAGAAATATAACTTTTATTAAATCGAAACATGTACCTACAATAGCTTATTGATATTAGCCAACAGTAGTGACAGGTGTCAGGTATCAATAAAGAAACTCATTATACAAACATTAAAAATACTTTGCCTTTTCATAATAAAAATCAAATTTTTTTTTTTAAAATACAAATTTTCGGATTTTTATGTGGTAAATTATTTAGTTATATAACAAAATTTCTACCACGTACACCTTTCTCGATAACTTTTTTACTACAGATTTGTTTGGCTTATTGCGCGAACGTGCCAGATAGGAAGGACGATGTGTAGGCACAGAGTATATCCCGGTTTTTTAGCAAACCAATCAATTCTGCAACTAAATAAAAAATGTGTGCAGAAGTTTAAAAAAAACTAGTTCAACTCGAAGTTTAGTTCAATTTAGTTTATTTAACTATTATGCAAGTCAATACTGTTTATATTTTTTTAAATCAGGGGTTGATATATATTTTTATACGTATTTTAATCTAGTTCAAACTTACATTATTCTGATATTATGTGTAACATGATTGACTTTGGACTTGTTGTTCTACAGCGACTACGTCGTTTGGCCTGTCCTGGTCCGAGTTGTTTTTAGAAATTTATTCTAAAGTTTTGAAGTATGCTACTGGACCGTCAGAATATTTAACTCTATATGTATTTTCGTGTTTCGCACGGGTGGCAGTCCAGATCATGCGGAGTACTCTGTTCTGACCACTTTGGAGCTTGATTTTGTTGTTTTCATTCATTCATAGAGAATCGGCTTAGTTCTTACACACTGCTAATTTATTTAGGGTGGGACATTTTACTGCGTCTGGCTGGCTAGAGTGGAAATATAACCCTATGGGCTTTGCGGGGTTGCGGCAGCTACATGATCCTTCCAAACTAACTCCTTGTCGTAGATAAGTCCTAAATATTTAACTTTGACCTTCCAGTTTACTCTAGTAGCTCGCAACTGGAGGAGTCTGGGTGGTGACCAAGGACATCAAGAGGCGATGCAAATATAAATTGAACTCTAACATCTTAATGTACAGGTAATGCTAGAGCACTGTAAATGGGCCCTAGGGTTCGTTACAACGCATTCTTCTTAAGGATTTCTGTCTGCATCCCAACAAAAAAATGCAGTAAACTGATTTTGTTCAGAGGCTCAACTTCGTTAATAAAATATCTAAACGCATTTCAACATTTACTAACTTCTTGTTTTTGCACAAGGTCCATTTTTGCCTTAATCAGAATTACCGTTATTGGACTTCGCCAATTCAAGATCACACACTCATATCCCTCACATTTACCCGCAATATCGGCACGAAAGATTATCGGTTTATACTTCTTTGCGGATCACAACGATCCACGCAACCAATATAAATTATGATGGTTAGTTCAGGCAAGCTGAGAACCTTGTTTCAGCAGAATAGAAGATATGTCACAACTTTCATTCATATTTCCACAAATTTTCCCATATAAATTGATTTTCAAATGAGGTGACAGGTTGGCCTACAGGTTACCCTGATTTAACGCCGATGGTTTATCTTCTGTAGAAATATCTCGTAACAAAGTTTTCAATAAGAATCCTGCGCCCTTAACAATTAAAAAACAGTATCCGATCACGGAAATAACGTGCCAAGAAATGATGAATAATTTCACGCTCGCATAGAGGAGTGCCAGAGATGTAATGGTTCACATTTAGATGACAGCATTTTTAAAAGAATATTCTTCGAAGGCTACAGTTTGATACAAATGTACATGTTTTCTATCAATCTATAAATATTTTGAATTTAAACCTCTTTATGCGGTACCTTGTATTAGGAAAAAGTTGAATCGATATGTTAATGGTAAATGATACATCAAATAGTATAGTGATACATCAAATAGTATAGTATGGACATTTTGTCTATTCTGACATGTATTATAAGATCGTCCTATCATATGTCTTTGGTCGGGTCAAATTACTGAGAAACTTTAATAATTTTACGTGTGTTTTGTCACCTGAATAATTTTTTTTTGTGAAGTATATTTAACCTCATTTCTTTGACTAAGAAAATCGTCAGTTTCTAGTTCACGAATACCTTTGAAAATAATAAACATGAAAGCTTTTTAGATTAAGTGTATATTGAACTTTTTTTTTGACATGCTATAGTACTGACTACAATAAATCGCTTCACTTAAGTGTTTTCAATTCAAAAGTTTATTTACTATTTTTAATTTCAATATGCTACCTGTTTTATTTGGTCGTTCACTCTGACAAATTCTCAGTACTATTAAGCCACTTTCTGTTTAGGATTTTGTTTTCAATTCTCATTTAAATACAAATGCTTTTGACCCAACAACAGACATCGTGAAGCCTAGATCCATATAATGACGTATGATAAAAAGAATATTTGGCCCTGCCAAACAACTACCGACCAGTCGCACTGCTTTCAATAATATCGAAAGTCATGGAAAAGGCTATCAATCAGCATCTTCTCAAATATCTTGAAGGATTCAATATGATTAGTGACCATCAATATGGCTTTTGTAAACATAGATTAACCGGAGATCTTTGAACTTATGTCAAACATGTTTGAAACAACGCAATTGAACTCTCGAGCGGTTGCTCTTTATATATTCAAGGCATTCGTCCGCGTTTGGCACGATGGATTGTTGGCTAAGTTATGCTCTTCTCGTATGTCTGAGAAGTGCTGTTTATGGCTCTCATATTTCCTCAAGGAGCGTTCTTTACGAGTGGCAGTCGACGGATTTCTTTCTGACACCTTCACTATCAACGTCGGTATGCTCCAGGGCTCCATACTGTCCAAACTATCTCTTCCAATTTACATTCACGAACTGTTGGAAAAGCCAGGAATCCAATCTACAGCTTTTCAGATGACAGTACGCTTATCTCTTCAGTCATTTTGAACGCTTGAACATCGGCAACTCATGGAAATATCCGCAGACAGCAGGAAGTCATTCAACTTAACAAAGACTTGGAAGAAATTCTATCTTGAGGTGACAGTAGAATTTAACGCTACAAAACCCCGGCGGTAGTTTTTTCTAAAAAAGTTAACGTTACTGAACCCGACATAGTTATGTCGGGGCACTCCATTCCTCTAACATTGTCACTTAATTTGCTGGGCGTTAATTTTGGGAGCAAATGTGTCTTGACATAAATATGTTGCAAGCATAGCAACAAAGAGAGCTTTCTCAAAGCTGGGAATATTATTTTGAACTAGAAAGTTTGCCCCCCACAACAACTGTTAACTCTGTACAGAGCTTAAATTCGACCAATGATAGAATACTGTCCCATGTTTTGGGCTGCGTTCCCAACATATACTGCATTTGTTGGATTCTATTCAGAAGAGAGCTTTCGCCTGATTGGCAACCTAGAACTGGCCAGCAACCTTGATTCATTGGAACGATTGGCGAGTCTACTCTACAAGTATTTTCATGGAAAGTGTTCGATGCATGTAGTCTGTAGTCTAATTCTTTCAGAAGCGGTGCATCCTAGAAATACACGTCGCGCTAATACTTCACATCCGTATGAGGTTAACCTTGTTACTCCACGTACAACCCTTCTCAAGCAGTCATTTAATGGAGAACCTCACCCTTTTGGAATAATTTGCCCAGGACTCTGTTTCCGACCGAGTGCAATTTAGAGCGATTCAAGCCCAACGTGAATCGCTTTTTTCGCACATGTGTCGTTCCTGTAGGGTTTAGGGATTTCCCTGCAGCACTTGTGCTAAGTCCATAAAATTAAAATACTTTTGAAGATTTTTTCCGAGATTTGTAGTCCGACTGAAAATTTTTGGGTGGATGTTTAGAATAGTTTTTGAAAACGTTTATGCAGGCTATATTGGATAAATCGAACTACTTGTGTATATACTACAACCTGTTAAAATTCGAACTTAAAGAACATCCCGTTGTTACTTCTGATCGATTGAACAGTTAGTTTGCCCATTCCTAACGACACCGGTAACTATTGCCAGCTATGTAAAAACGCTCTCAGATATTTTTACCAACTTGAGTGCATTCAAGTATAACCGCGTTAGGTGAGATTATATACGTTCAATGTGAAGTGTAGGTCTTAAGATGCCTATAGAAATAACTGACATACCTCTTGAAATAGCTGAAGAAAAGTAGACAGCTTGATTTATGTCTTACTTTAAACACAAATAATATTTCAAGTTCTTGAAAATAAATAAATATGTAAATATCTAGTACAGAGTTTCTCGACAATCTATATTAAAATTTATTAGGCAGACAAGGAAAAGTTATGGGATTGACTTGTATTTTTATAAATGTATGTATGTATGTCTCTGTGTTTTAGATATAGATTTAAACAGCGCTCAAATATTGTCGCATACCTTTTGAATTACGCGACGTATCCACTTAAGGGGTTACAAACACCTCGGATTTTCAAAAATTCTATTTTTTTTTTACGGATTTTTATTCTCTATACTTCTAAGAATTATTCAAAAAAATTTTTTTAAGAAAATTCTATTCCATTACAAAGTTATAGTATTAGATGTGACCTGACGTCGGATTGGGACCGCTACCTGTTTTCCGACACTGTCTGCTTTAGTAACTCAGTCAATTTTTAATATTTTTTATGTTTTTTTTTTTCAAATCTTAACAATTACTTTTTCTGCAAAGAATCGAGAAATTTTTTAAATTTTTCTAGTAGACAATTTTTTATAAATAATTAAACATAAATTTTTTGGTCGAAAATTGCTTATTAAGATTTGAAACACCGTAATTTTTTTATTTTTGAAAAAAAAAACCCGTCGACACGTAGGCTGAAAAGTTTTTGGTCTGACACATAGATGCCGCTCTTTTCAAAAAATACATATGATTTTTAAGACGTTCCAGCCTTCAAACGATACGCGTCAAAATTTCATGACATTTCGATGATTAGATTTACAAGTTAGAGTGGTTCTAGTGACGCTACTGTTGATATTTTCAAAACAATGGAAAAAATCGAATCTCGTGTGCTGATTAAACAGTGTTCTTTGATAGGAAAAAATACCGCTCAAGCAAAGCAATGGCTTGATAAGTGTTACGGGGACTCTTCCCCTGGAAAATCACTCCATCATTACTGGCATGCTGAATTTAAACGCGGTCTTACAGATACGAATGATGCTGACCGCTCTGGACGCCCCAATGAGGTGGTTACATCGGAAACCATCCAAAAAAATCCATAAAATTGTTTTGGATGACCGTAAAGTGAAATTGCGTGAGATAGCTGACACCCTAAAGATGTCAAAAGAACGTGTTGGTCATATTTTGCATGAACATTTGGGCATAAAAAAGCTCTGTTCGAAATGGGTATCGCGTTTGCTCACAGTGGATCATAAACGACAACGTTTTGATGATTTTGATCGCTGTTTGGACCTGTTTAAGAGCAATAAAAAGGATTTTTTTGCGATATGTAACAATGGATGAAACGTGGATCCACTACTACATACCGAAATCAAACAGTCAGCTGAGTGGACAGTAGGCGATGAAAGCCGCCCGAAACGACCAAAGACACAACAGTCACCTGAGACGGTTTTTGCCTCTGTATTTTGGGATGCGCATGGAATAATTTTCATCGACTATGCTGAAAAAGAAAAAACCATCAATAGCAAATATTATATAAAGTTATTGGTGCGTTTGAAGGCAAAAATCGCAAAGAAACGGTCCCAAAAGAACAAGAAAAAGTGCTCTTTCATCAAGACAATGCACCGTGTCATAAGTCAATGGTTACCAGGGCAAAATGGCATGAATTGAAGTTCGAATTGTTTCGTCATCCACCGTATTCTCCAGATTTGGCCCCCAGCGACTATTATCTATTCGCAAATGTCAAAAAAGGCTCGCGGGAAAGAGATTTGGCTCCAGTGAAGAAGTTCTTGCCAAAACTGAGGCCTATTTTGAAGGCAAAGACAAATCCTTCTACAAGAAAGGTATAGAAATGTTAGAAAAGCGTTGGACTGATTGTATCGCTCTTGAAAGGGACTATACTGATGAGTAAAGTCGAATTTTGCAAAAAAAAAAAAATGTTTTATGTAGCTAGACTAAAAACTTTTCAGCCTACAGGTTATAATATTTTACAAGATTATTTTTTATGTTTGCAGATTGGATTATTTTGGTCAAGTTATCCTGCACAAAAGGAGGCGCCATAATTTTCATCAGTGGTCCCTTTAACCCGATAAAAAATAATGTTAATATTTAAAACATATTTAAAAAAAAATCTTATAGTTTAAAGTATAATTTATAACCTTTAAAATATATATTTTTTTAAATATACATACTTTTTGCAGCGTTCAGGTGTATGTAATCCCTGGTTCCGAAACTACTGGTGGGCCCCTATCTCAAAAAATGGACAGCCAAAAAACCTAAATACAATGCTTGTTTGTTGATGTTGAGACTAATCCGTAATCAAAGAGTTTTTAAAAAACCTGATCTCAGAGCTCTTTTAAGGATATTACAATGAGAATTGAGGATCTAATTGGACTACGTTGCTTTAATTTTCGTGATATAACCATTTAAATCAACTCTAGTATTCACATGACTACTTGAAACAGATTCTGATTGGTTCAACATACAATTGACAGGCAAGAATAAAGTAGAAGAAAATCTGAAGCTATTTCCGCTGGAAGCTAGTTTATAAATGCTCTTGATGCAGTACAGATAATAAATAGAAAAATTTTATACATCAATTAACACTTGAATTACATTTTTCTTTACGACTATTGTACCATTTGAACCCGATTTAGTGATTTAAGTCTTTTGGTGAAAACATACGTCATATTTGGATGCAGCGTGCTGCCGCGTTTAATGACAACAAAAACTCAATTCTAAATTCAACTCACCGCTTTTGCTACAGCAACAATATAAGTAATATTACCACGATGTTGTGACCCTCGAAAAAATAACGTAAAACACACAGTATATTCATTGAGCATAGACACAACATATAGGTAGGTAGGGGTTAAGTCATGACCAACAAGTCGAGACATTGTTTCTCCGCATAATATTTCATACAATTTGGTCCTTGAAGATTATCGAAGCAGAATATTTCCTTTTGCTCGTTCATTAAAAATTTCTGCTAACGTGTTGACTTTTAATAACTAATATAAAGGCCCCCGAGGACCGTTCATGCTTGATCGATTTTATTCATACACTTCTCTTAATAAGTAAAAAATAGCACCTGAATTTCTTCTGCACAGTTCGTTAAGTCTAGACAGTAATATTGCCCGAAGACTTTAGCTACCACCCACTTGCCTATAAAATAGAAAACAAGTTGCAGTAAGTGTCTTTGCTCTGTTTACTAATGTTTGTTTGACCATGTGCGATTTTCTCTGTATAGATATTTATCAGCAGGAAATCGTATATTTGAATTGTTTTATATATTCGTATTGCAATTTAAACGACACCCTGTAGGCTTTTTGCTGATATGCGTAGAAGTTACCAACAAGTTACAAAGATAAATATTATTTATTAAAGTGTATTTCGAAATAAATTCTTGTGGGAGCATAAAAGACGAAGGTTGTGTAGTTCAATGCTCATGCTTGCTGTAGTTTTAATCAATGAGAATTATTTTTGTTCTGTTTTAATAATAACAATTATCTTTATAAACGTCTTTGAAAACAAAAAATATATTAAATAAATACACAAAAATCTTAACATTCAAACAAGGCAACACTAGGGCTACTCTTACTAACAAAAAATTTCATTATGAAAAAAAAAAATACAAAAAGCAGTTTCCTGTAATGCCCGACAACGCGCCAAACATTTTGTGGCTTTAGCAGGATATCTTTAAATTTTATTTTAAGTCGATTTTATATGGACGGCTTTTTTAAATTAATGGCAGTGATGAGTTTGGGTGAGCCGATACTGAGTTTTTTTTTTGGGGAAAATCCCGTTTTTTAGGTAAGATATGGTTTTTCTTCGAGCAGCTCCCCCCTGTTATCATCTTTTACTTTCTTTGTTAAAGAAAAGCAGTGTTTTTCGTAAAACAACTACTCTCGTTTTAGAGTCTCGATTTTAGGCTCTCGATATCAAAAAAATCACCCATTTCCGTCGGCCTATTTCTCTGTTGGTCTGTTGGTACGATAACTCTCGAACGAAATAAGACATCAGTTTCAATTTTGGTATACTAATAATGCCTATAGAAGGAATGAAGCCTATAGTTTTTGAACGATATCGTTTAAAGGGAAAGGGGGTGAAATGGGGGAGTGACGATGAGGTTTTAATAGTAGTATGGTCATTTTTCTGTTTTTTTTTTATTGAGTCAATGAACAGATTTTCTGCATAATTAGTTATAGTTAAACTTGTAAGGGGTTAAACGATGGGGGAGGAAGTTACAGGGGTTACTTCGTATATATCTTGTTATATGTCCTTTTCAGGATTCTTGGGTTCACAAAATCTGAAAATGAAGTTTGTTTTTTCATTACTTTCAATTTTAACATGATAAACTAGTTGGGGTTTATTATTAGTTTTGTGAGCATTTGTCCATGTTCTTGGTTAATGTAAATTTTAAGCATATTATTTATAATAAAATATATATGTGGTTAAAGGAGCTGAGGGGAGGTTAGAGAGGCTACTTAGTATATATCATGTTATATATGCTTTTCAAGGTTGCTGGAATCGAGAAATGTAAAAATTAATTATTTTTTTATTAATATTTTATATATTAAATTATAAATTATATTTTTTAAATTTATATTTATATTTAATAAATAATTATTTTTTTAATTAATATTTAATAAGGTGGATTATATTAAGTTACTATTTTAGTGTGATAGTCAAATTTAGTATTTAAGTGCCGAGTAAAATACTATTTTTTCAATAAGGCGTCTTTAATCATCGATTTTTTGGATAGGAGAGATTTTTACCGCCGAGATGGTGAATGCACATCCGAAGTTTTCTCGTCCTCCTGGACCAAATCCGCCCCTGATTTATTGAGCAATAAATTAAACGCTTTTTGCTTCATTTTTGTGGCTTATGTGACAAATATTTCTTTTAAAACTGCATAGCTCTGATTGGACCATCAATTCCTATATTTATGCGAAATTTCAATTTTATATGTCAAATAGTTTCGGAGAAAGTCGGGGGTGACAGACAGGCAGATAGACGGACAGATGGACACCGAAGTGATCCCACAGGTGTTCTGTACGGAACACTAAAAAAGTCGAGATACTTTCCTCGCCCATAATCAAATTTTTAGATTATTTTATGAAAACATTGTTTTTATGGATTTAAAATATAGAAAAATTAAATTTCATCCATGCTTACGAGAAATTATTTTTACAGTAAAGGGGTGGAAATTAGGTGTAATACGCCTGTGACTTTATTTATTTAATGATTAATTTTAGTGTATATAATGTCGAAAAGGTTTTCAGGTGAGTGTTTTAAATTTTCAATTTAATACTTTTTATGAAAATGTGTTAGTTTTATTTATTCAGTATTCCTAAGACACCGTGTGCCTTTTTTGAACCACCTTGGATTTTTTTGAGACGGAAGTTTTTTGCAACATTTGAATTCTAAATGTAGCAACTCTTTTGACAATAGAAATTCCTTGTGCGACTAGAATGCAACGCCTCCATTCTACTAGCTTAACAAAAGTAGTTTACTATAAATCTTTCTTGGTTGCTTATTAGATGTATTTTAGATCAAATGATTGCATTCCTGTATAAATCAGTTTTGATCTGGATTTCAATGGTACAACAAAAATATCCACAAAAGGTATAATTTTAAATAGTTTTTACTATTTTATTTAATGTATAAAGGCTTTCAACATATTAATCCAAAGAAAAACTTTTTAAAAATTATACTGTAAATGGACAGTTTACTAAGAATTTTAGATAGTTTGGGAGCTACTTTCTACGATATCTGCCGGTCGGTAAGATGAAACTGAATTGATCTGAACCATGTATAATTTGACTTTTTCCAAAAAGTCAGTAAAATAAACTTCAGTCCCTACTAATTTTCGACAAAAGCTATTTTTAGATTGTCTGAAGCTACGCTACTACCAAAACATTTACAAGCAAACTCTTAACATGCAAGAACCTAGAATCTAGGTTTAGGTTAAATCTATAACTATTATACAATGAGCTGAACTAATCATGCTTATACATTTATGTCTTAAAATATTTACATGTCAGTAACCTAAATAACTTAACCTAGGTAATGAGTTTTATCTAAATATGGTGAGAGAGAACTTAAGATATTAGAACTTAAGATATTTCATGCGTATAAACTTAAAATTAAACTTTAAATTAGCTTAAAGCTGGGTGGTGAAAAGAGTCTTAGGTAGTGACTTCTGGCGTTGGGTGGAAGTTCATAGGCATTTCTGAATGTGGGATTGGGGTGGTGAGTGGCTTTCTCCAGCAATTTGAGCTAAACGTTGGTCATGAATTCCCGGATTGTAGGAACCTGAAGGTCTCGATGAATCTGGGTGTTACGGACAAACCCTGGGGCTTTGGCGACGATTCGGAGGGCCTTGTTTTAAACGGACTGGAGGGTGGATTAACATACAAGAAAAAGAGTATTTTCCTGTTATAGTTTTGCAGTCTTGCCATAGGGGCGGTGGTCAAGACATAACTTAAAGTAGCCTCGAGGTCATTGCTTATCTTCCGGCCGGCGCGGCATTTCTCAGTTTCAATGCCAGCGGCGCCGGCCGGCGATGCCGGTTCGGGCTTCGCGTTGGTAGTACACATGAAGGCGCACATTAGACTTAAAATCGCCAACATCCCATACGCCGTACACATTATACTATACAGCGTGTTGCGATTCTCCTCCGCATATCGCGTGGCTGCATAGAAACACAGGGTGGCGGCATCAACAACGGGACCAAGCCTAAGACCCGTCTATAAATACCGACCGTGTCCGTGACTCCCATTCAGTCCCACGACGTCGCCAATTTAACACAAACATCCACGCACCAATCTGTACAAGAACTATAAATTCATTTTGTTACTGCCTTTTGACATGCTAGTTTGAAAATTTGTTTTAATTCGCCCGCGAAACAGTGACGTATAAGTGCGCCGTTAGTGCTCGTCTAGATCGGACTTGCGTTTTTCGACTTACGTCGGTACTGGGAGAAAATTGTGCTAGTTTTTTTGGTAATTAACCTTATCAAGGTTGAAAAGTCGTTTAATTTTCAAAATGGTATCATTTAAGCCTCTGTTACCCCTTCAATAAAAATATTTTCTAAAATCTGTTCATATAAAAAATAATGTTGCATTTACAAAATTTAATTTTAATTTTTTTTGGATTTCTATTTCTATATGTGTTTTTTTTATTATTAAAGACTGCATCCTATTTGGAATAGCACATAAAAGTATTAAACTTCCATTTTTTTTTGATTCTTGAGCGTTAAAACAACAAAACGTTTTATTTTGTAAATATCAGTCCAACCATTACCTACTTGGAGATCTCAATAAAAAATAAGTTTATAACTGAGAGTTAAATAATGCCCTCTTATTTATTTCAAAAGTTAAAGAAGGTTAATTAAAAAAGACAAGACCTGTCTTATTCAATAGAATTTTAAAAAATTCTCATTTCTCTTCTTCGTCTTAATAATTATTTATTTTTTAAACAGTGTCGGAAATATTTTATTAATTTATGCAGCTCATTTTAAAATCTTGAGAGTAAATAATTTTCAGTACTAAAGTTATTTCAATTTTAATATCTGGTACGTCCTCTCGCCAACTAAAAGAGATACGGAAACCATCGAATGGGGAAAAATCCTATTGTTTCTTGATATATCCGTAACAAAATGAAATTGGCGGATTCGACTTTTTTTTTTAGAAAATTATTCTTATTATTATTGGAAAATAATTATTAGTATGTTTTACAGGCGTTTTTTTAAAGATGTGTAACGAGTTTACATTTTATTGTCAATTACATTTTTTTTTAACAATTTTGATTTTTTTTTTTGTTTTTGTCAATATTTCGTATCTATAATGAAAGTTTAATTAAAAAATTAATTATGTTTTATATTAATCTATACGAATGTATAAAAAATTTTGAACTCGCCGGAAAATTTGTCGCACGACTGGTAAGTTTTCGGAATCCATCTGGGGCATAATACTTGCTTATTCCTCCTACGAAATACTATTTTTTGAATTTGATGCGCAAGTCACTATAAAGTACGAACCTAATTTTTTTTAATATATTTATTAACAGCTTCTTCTATCACATTTCATGTTGTCTCGAAGAATACAAATATACCTTATAAGATACAACGCGTGAGAGAAGGATAGTTAGATCGCTTGAGGATTAACGAGTAACCCATCCAAAATTTTAATAATTTGTAAAAATTGCATTAAAGGATCTAGGTCCGTATTTGAAAATTTTGATGTATTGTCGGCCGCAGAAAGAAAAAAATAGTGATCCTATCTTAAAGATTCTGTAAAAATGTCTTTGGCATATACGGAGTATTTGCCAATATTAATGAAAATAAAGTAAAAAAAGTTATTTTATTGGTAATACTTCCCTCACAAATACAAGTTATAGTCAACATATATTTTTGGAGTCACTCTGTAATTATATCGTAGTTCCTTTTAGATATTACTTCTGTTAAGATTCGAAATAACTAAAACTAACACGATTTGCGGATTCCCCGACTACAACTCTGAAACCTCGTATTACATGATTTTTTCGAAGCCACCCCCCTCTGTTCTCATTCTTCATTTTTAAACCTGTATAGTAGCTGTAGATTTGACTATAAATATGTATGCTTAAATTTTGTTCATTGTAACAACCAAACACCAAGAAAAAAAATTGTCAACCTCCACTCGTTTCACGCCCGTTCCCTCAGGCAATACCGCTCAAAAACTATATATTTGTTTCCTAGTTTATATATAAAAATTTGAAATCTATATCTCATTTCCTTCGAGAGTTTTCGTGTCAAGAGCCAGACCTTCCGACAAACCGGCGGAAATTGCAAACCATTTTGCTCGGTCTAGAGACTCTGAAACATGAAAAAATCTTGGATAATGATACTTTCCCGAACAGAATACTCCTAACCTAAATTTTAGTTTTTGTTCTTGTTCGGTTTTATTAAGCACGTTTCGGCATCTAGAGAACGCATCTTGATATTATCACATCCTCGCAAATATTTTTATGATATGCAAAGGGGTTAAGTCCTACTAGGGCATTTTTTTTATGGGTCCACCACACGTGCTGCAGGGAAGTCTCTAAGGCGCTCCAGAGGCGGCACGCGTGCGGAAAAAGCGATTCACGTTGTTCTTGAATCGCTGTAAGTTGTACTCGGTGGGAAACACAGCGCTGGGCAAATTATTTCAAAGTAGTGATGTTCTCCATATAAAAGACTGCTTGAAAAGCGTTGTACGCGGAGTAACAAGCTGAACCCCATACGGATGTGAAGCACCAGCGCGACATGTATTTCTAACATGCACCGCTTCGGGAGAAATTAAGCGGGCTACATCCTTCAAACACTTTCCATCGAGGCAAAATATCGAATTCTCTAAAATTCTCCCTCTTTATGTTTGTAGACACACTTTATAGTCTTAAAGGACTAATATTCCTCTTTAGAAATAATTATTATTTAAAATGATTTTTAAGTTATTTGAAATGAGGGCTGCGAACTCGCCGGGACTGACTGGGATACTTCCAAATCAAGGGTGTATGCCCCAGCCTTTAAGTTTTTAAAAAATGGTTAACACACAACAATCTTTATTGCGCTTGTTCCCTCCGTTAGTTGAGTCTAACTTGTCCCTGACTATTGACCCTCAAAGTTGGCAACAGTGCTTAAAGAATTCTTTCCGATTATATGTATAGCTTGTTGTTTTACTTCTATGAACTTCTTACTCTGGATTTCTTTAATACTACTAAGTCTTAAAGAGACTTCACTATTTTTTCTGACCAGCGGTATCGCTAGGGGGACTGACTTAACTCTAACCTAAAAATTGATAAGGTCTATGTCACTGATAAGTTTTTAAGACATAGTTCGAACATACCTATTAATTCTCCTTCCTCCGTTACATTCTCTTGATAACATGAGCTAAATAAAGTTCATGATTGTAGACAACAGTACATAGAAGAAGGTTGTTTTTCTTTTAGCAATTTTTAAAAATTAAAAGAATAAATTAATTAATTAATTTTTGTCACATGCATAGTCCCGTTATATTATTTTTACCATATTTAAATGCCTTAAGATACATGCATATCCCGCCATCATAAAGCTAATATTTGTCTAACCATCGACCTAAAATGAAGAACTGTAATTCCGCTATAAAGTTTGCAAACTACTTCTATTATCTTTTGAAATAGGGTCATATTTACTTAACTTCTTATTTGAGAACTTATTATTTACTGAGGGATCTTAAGTAAAATTGCAAAATGATTTTGTGTTCCAACATATAAAGTAAATTTAGCCTATTGTCCGTTTAAATATTTGTTTCAAAGTTGCTTAGTGCAAGAAATTGCCTAAACTATTAGATCTACCAAACAACTGACACACTAGCAACTTAATATTTTACAAGAATTTTATCCATCGTTTATACATATTTACGTGGACAAGGTATTGTTTTTCTGTAAAGCATTTTTTTTAACAGGTTGTAATTTTTATAAATCACTTCGATAAATTTCATTTATATTCCACCCTAAACTTGGATTTAGTCCGGCTTGAAATAAAGCCACGCGCAATAACAATGACGTAATCGATTGCGAAAAAACAAATTTGTACATAACATTTTGCTACTGTCTTGGATTGTTTTGTCTTTGTCGTTTACCTTTCTTCTTTCATAAACTTCAGCCTGTGAATAGTGATGATCGATCTGAATGTTGTCACTTAAATTTTTATGGAAAAAAAAAATTGTCAACTAAACTTAAAAAAGAATTATTATAACAGTACCGAGACTTTGTCGGAGTAAATGGCTTTTTTCGTAGCCAAGAGGGGATGTATGCATGTAGACACTAACATCACCTTAGAAACAGGATTTTATTTCGTTGGTTCTTTTTTGTTAAACATTGTCACCTTCCCGGTCATCAATTTTTAAATGAGGTTTCAGTTTTTAAATTATTATTGTATGAAAGGAATTTTGGTCATTGATTTTAATATTTTGAGGTATAAGTTGTTAAAGTTTTATTGTTGGAGAGCCGAGAAAAATCTCGCTTTCCCATCATCGATATTTAAATTTCGTTTTTAGTTGTATGTAAGGGTTTTTTTTGTGAAAAATTTTCACCCCCTGGTCATCGATTTTTAGTGTACTTTATTTGGAAGGGCCTAGGCCAGTGCAACAGGGTTTTTCTTTTCATCAAGGGGCTTCGTCTACTGGTTGTCGATTGCGCTCCCCCTCTTATAAGTAACTCCGCCGTCCGCCTTAGTATTCATATGCCTTCCCGCCCCTACAACCTGAGGCTTATCTTTTAAATACCGTGGCGAAGTGATTTAGTCTTAGGGGTACTATATATAACCTGTTAAAAGAAGTTTCAACTTAAAGAATACGTTGTATACTTAAAAATGTCATAGTTTGATATTCTGATGGACTTAATCTTAACGTTGACCATCAGCCATTCTATGAAGTGTCAATAACATGAAAAATCAATTATCACGTAAAACACATAATATCTATCACACCACTTCAAGCTGATCGATGTCAAATTTCAAAACGCCAAGACTAGTAACACCTGTAAATTACCCCCTTTTTCTTTTCTTCTTTTATTTATAACATATTTAAAAGTTCATGTTAATTAAGAATGTTCAAAATACCAACGTATATATTTTTTTGCAACAATGATACCAAAAACTAGCACAATTTTTACCAGATTTTCTATAAATTCTGTCATTCAGCTTAGGCAACCCGTCTAACAAGTAGGTCCGTCAGAGGCAACCACCTACACCCGTCATCCGACATCATGGACGCGCCCCAGGTAACAGATTACGACTGGCGGACCGCAATAAGCAGGGGGCAATGGGGTTGCCTCTCGTCGCTGTTGCCGGTTCTCCACTACGTTTTCCTAAGCCTGGTGCTTGCCTTCGTGGCTAAGCTTTGCGTGAACGCTTTTGGACCTAGGTTAATGGACCGTTTTCGCAGGGTATTGGTCACTATCTCTCATATTAATGTTGTTTCATGATTGTATCGCTGTTGATAATTATGTAAATGGTGAATGGGTTTTTCGAAAAAAGGTTCAGAGCGTGACCTTAATGAAAAAATCATTAATGGAAAAAAGGATTTATTGTATTATTAATCCACTTAAAATTATTTTATAATTTTGATACATAATTTATTTCGCTACTGAATTTTTGTTCAATCTTTTAGAAATTGTTATACAGTACCGATATAAAGTAAGGTTTTTCTATTTAAAACAACACCATAATTCCGCATGAATAATAAAATGTTAAATAATTATTGGTTGAATCAGTAGAATACAAATTATGATGGTTTTCCTTATATTCTAAGCATTAACTGGTGATTTTAATACATGTTCTCTCCCCTATTACCCAATGCGTAAACCGTAAACGGAAGAAATCAAAGCGGTTTGCTTGTTTTAATAGTAATATTTTAGTATAAAAAAACGAAAAATTTTGGAAAAACCGAATATTTGAAAAGATAATTTTTTTTTAAAACAAACTCTTCAATAAACATATTATGTTTTTTTAAGTTATTTACGTTACCATACTAAGGTTCTAAGTACGAAGTTTTGCACGGGTTCGTTGTGTTTTGCAGTTTTTACGATTATTTTTCTTCCGAAAAATGAGTAAAAATAATGCGGACCTTCGCGTAGTGATAAAGTTTCTCACCAAAGAGGGAAATTTACCAAAAAGTTATTCATGAAAGAGTTTTCTAGGTAAAGGACAATGACGGCCCATTTTATTTCCAAGTAAAATTTTGGTCTAGTCTAAAGATTTTCGATGGGGTCAAGGCTCAATTCAGGACGACACCAGATTAGCAACATCGGTTGAGGCAAGAACTGAGAAACCATCAGGGTTATTGAGGTTTTGGTACGGACAGATTGAGAAATAAAGATTGCAATGTTTACTAAAAAAGCTGGGTGTTCGAAACTACAGTTTTCAGTTTGTACGTGAACATTTAGGAATAAAAAAAATTTCTGCACAATATATCCCTAATAACTTTATTCCAGAGCGAAGAGGAAAAATTTGGCATGGTTTAGAAAACTCAAGATCATTCGGACCATTTAGTTAGTTATAGTTATTTTTTGCAAATCCTCATACGCAACGTGGCTTGGGTGTTCTGATGGGATCCTCCTACGTGAATTTACCGAGTTACACATCCACTTTTCAGCCCTGATTTAGCGCCGTCTAGCTTCTTTTTGTTCAAACATCTGAAGAAACCCCCCAGGGGCTGAAAATTCTTTGCAAATGATGAATTGAAAGCCGCTCTAGCGACATTTTTGGATACGCAAACCAAAGATTTTTTTGAGTGGAATGGAACTTGAGAAACCCTGTCGTTAATATAGACGGTAGCTATGTAGAAAAATAATTTTTATTTGATTTCTGCTAGTTTTTATTCATAACTGGGTAGATAACTTAAAAAAATTCTCCTTGATTTTACACAAGCAAGTTAAAAAGTGAACTTAAAACTAAGATTTTATTTAAGACGTACCTGAACAAACTTGAACTAGTCTCAAAAAAATAGTTTAATTACTGTAGGTTAGTTGAAATAAGTTTAAGTTAAACTAATTAATTTAGGATTTCAATTCAATTAAATTTATTAGTTTAAATTTACCTAAATTAACTTGAACTAACTTTTTTTAATAACTAGTATGGTTAGGTGAATTTGGCTAGTCAAGGACAGAGGTTAGGTAAGGGGGAACCTTTTTTATATTTTTTTATTCACAATTCATAAATGCAATAAATGTAAAACTTTAGCAATTTAGAAAAACCCTAAAAGAATCCAAAAATTTTTTTTTTATGTAAAAATATTTATTTAAACAAAGGATGCAGCATATCTCGTGGAGCATCTCGGGTATATACACCCTGATTGGCGTGCAATCTCAGGCTGCACGCTATTGTACTTGTTTGGAAAAAGGCTCGGCAGGTAAATAGAGTTTTTATTTCGTAAAAAGGAAAGTAGCCTTGTATTCTACAAATTTTAAAGTGTATTTTAACCGAAAAAAAAATGCTCAAAAAAAATTTCTGGATCAAGATCCCCCTTAAGGTAATTTTAATTAAACTCCAATTTAATTCATTTATTATTATCTGAAGTAACCTCTGACCGCGGTTAGCCTAAATCCTATCCGCCCTAAAAATTTTGCGTCATATTCCGTTTTTCAAAAGTTTATCCTTAACAAAAATTTCGTTTTCGAAACTTTTGTTTTTTGAAAATTTTGTATTCTAGATTTGCGTTCGAGAATTATTCGAGAACCCAAAAATACAAATTTTACTTTAATTTTTAATTAGAATACACTGAACCATCATAGTAACATAAATACGATTACGCAGGGGTGAAAGTCAACGTAAGGAAAATATGGAGGGGACTGAACGCCCAGTAATAAGAGAAATACGAAAAAACTCACAAATAATAATGAAGAAAGTTTTCATTGTTTTTTCAAACGACCCCAATATGAAAAATATTTTGGTCATTGTGGCGTTATAACATATTTTCTTGTCACCACCTCAGACTTAATTTACCAAAATTCGAAAATTTCGTGGTTAACTATTTCTTACTATTGCAACAACTTCTTTCAAGTGTATGTTCTTAAACCTTCCAATTTTTAGCATTATTAAATATAACTCAACAACGAGGTTATCAATGCAATAAGCAAAAACAAATAAACATCAATCATTTTATTTATTAATTATTAACTGAGCTTATTTTCTTCAATTAAATTATTAAAAATGATTATTGTCCCTACGTATTTGTCTAGACTTCAAACTTATATTCTTTTAATGTCTTATCAGCATTTAAAGTTCATCGACCATTATCACAACTTTGTGTTGCGATAAATGGCATACGGTTAGTTTCCTTTGTGCCTCATTGCCTTTCATGTGCGCACAGTTATTCATTCCGGTGAAACAAATTTCTATTTCTGAAATTAGTTTCGCCGGATTATAGCAACAGAAACTTGGAAGGTGTACCATTAGTAACACTTGATTCCTTTGATAGTCTTTAGTTATATCAAGGATGCTGATGTTATCAGTCTTACCATAATAATGTATGGCTGATTCTGGTATTATTAATGTTGAATTTAGCCCACCTTTTATTTGACAACAGCGGAAAAAGTTCATTCCATTTTGTGCTGATATTACTCACAATTTTCTTACTGTATCTAAAATAATATATGTTAAATAATATTTTATTTTGTCTGCTATAATCAAGGTTCTCATGGTACATAAAAGATTTTGCATAAGATATATAATCTTACTTTATATCGGTACTGTGTATTTGGTTATCCCCAAAATGATCGGCTTTATATGGACAAGTTTTCGTTAACATATTTTCAGGTTGTCTTTAAGCTAGTCTTACAAATCTATAATTCAACATCTGTTTCTTAAAACTTTGTTAACCGATGCCGCCCATTTGTTCTGATACTGTATTGTCCCGAAGTCATCATTCTTAGGCTAGTTGCACATTAGGCGGATACGATACAATATCCAGGGGGGATATCTGCCCATCTAGTTTTTATTTTAAAATGTTCTTTGCCACTTATTATTTTGAATTTTTCCATTTACACTTTTATAGTTCTCCTTAATTTTTCAATTACAGCACGAAATCCGCCTTTGTATCATAAAGTTCACGAAGGTTTTTTTTAAGATATTAAATCAATTTTACGCAAATTTTGTTTTGGAAAAAACTAGATCAATATCGCCGTTTTGTGTTGAATTTAGTGAATTTCGCCCCGTTCCCCTTTGGTTGATATCACTGATTTTATTTCAAATTCATATAAATGTAAATTTGTTTGTGCTCAATTATTTTTTATTGTATTCATTTTCTCGTTATTCTATCAGAGTATTAAATATTTGTATAATAAAAGGTTAAAATGGATTTACGACCCCAAACTTAGTATTTTTTTATTAGACAATAAAAAAAACGACGATAAATAACCCTATCGGAATTCCGGGGAATATTTATAAACGCCATTGATAATCAACTATACGAGAAAGTTTAAAGTTAATATATCAACCGAACAGGAAAAAGGCGAGATTCCCTGAATTCAGACAACGAGAAGTTCATTGTTACTAGGTCAGTTTCTTCAAAACTAGATTTATTTAAACTCTTAAAAAAATGGGTAAAAAAAGGAGAGTAAATTTTCTGATGAGATTGAAAAACTAGATAACGGGGTATTAGTGTAGATGGAAAAATTGAAGACAAATAAACTTAAAAAATATTTTGGAAAGGAAGATTTGCTGCCAAATTTTCTTTTCATATTCCTAATACAAAGCCCCAGATATCTATGCTCTGTAAAAACTGCAAAGTTTGGCGTGGCACGGGGTAGCTATAAAATTTCCAAGCATCCGTTGAAAATTTCGAACTCTGTTGCTTTATCGTCTCGCCCGTAAATGTCTACAATATTACTTTAATAAATATTTCAAATTTAATATAATGTATTTTACAATAATATAAATTTTAAAATGTTGAAATAAAGCGATTTTTTACTTATTTTTCAATATTGTATAGAAGTGAAAGAAGCATTGTTAAGTATCAAAGTCCATATAAAGCGGATGTACATGCTAATGTATATAAACTGGATAACAATATCGAGGGTACAAAGTCTCTGCAGGTCATGTTTCCTTTATAGTTTGATTCAGACATCAATAAGAGATAAAGACGTTATAAACACCAATATCATGTTACTTGCGACTGCCTATTGTGTTGTTAAAATTGCATTATGATATTTGCATTTTGCTAGCATGCTTGAGTGGACTAGAAGATTATACTAACTATTAGAGCATAACTAAAAATGTGGTGTGTACATGTGCCAGTCGATTCTCATGCATATCACTTATATCACATATCATGTCATTTCTAACAGTTTCATTTATTTCCTTGATATCCATGTCAATTTTAGAAACTTCTCGCTTATCTAATTAGGAGGTAATTTTGTTGATTATATCCATTTTTTTATCCTGTTAAAAATATCCCCGAGAGTTCAACCTGTAACTTAATAGCGACTATATAAAAATAATAAATGTTATAAAGATATGGAAATGTTACAAACTATATATATCCCGAAGGTGCCAAAATTTTGCCTGGGGATTTTTTTTTTTTAAAAAAAAAGCCTAGTCTTACGCAAAAGGTAAGTTAACCTTATAGTTTAGAGAGACAAATGCACAAAAATTCGACATGTGTACAGTTCCTGTATACAAGATTCAACGCTGTTTCATCTTTATATTGAAAAATTTGTTTTCGACGTGGTAACTAACTGATACAAATGTTGAAATAAAAAATAAATATTACTTTTCTCCAATAAGGGCCATAAATGAGCCGATTTGTTTTTATAATTTTTACCATACAGAAATAACTAATACAACTCGTTCCAAGAAAATGCCATAAATGTACCTGAAAATAACATATATTTTCACCATTTTTAGCAGACTAAAAATAGCAGGGTTTACACAAAAAATTTTCATAAGAAAATTTTATGTACTCTGATGCATTTTTCTCAGCTGTAATTATATGCAGATTTTGTATATATAAAATAAAGGCATTAAGATTGTTTTTAGTGTTCCGTACGGAAACTTATAAGATGACTTCGGTGTCTATTCGTCTGTCTGTCTGTCACACCCGATTTTCTCCGAAACTATTTGTTATAGAAAGTTGAAATTTGGTAATAATATAGGAATTGATCCCCTCATCAGAGCCATGTAGTTTTGAAAGTTAAATTTTGACTTAAGGGGTTAGTTTTGGGGGGTAAAATCAGACGTCAAAAAAAAAATTTTTTTTACTGGTTCATCGAGTGTGGTGTCAAATGAAAGCTTGTGAAAACACGAGTAAAAAATATCTATATAATGTAATACTTGCGCGCACTTTTTTTTGTATTATTTTTAAAAAATCGCGAAAAATTGCTGTCCAACCGCCTTTTCTCGAAAAGTACTTATCAAAAACTTTTGAAAAAATTCTGGAATATTCTCCACGGGGTGTAGATTGAACGAAAATTATCACGAGTGCATTACCTTTAATAATTTATCCGGTATATAAAAAAAAAACAAAAATTTCAGGGTCGCCAGATTTCAGTAAAGACTGGAAACAAATTTTGTTGAAAACTCATTTGAGGTGTGTTTTGTGAAGTCATTTTATACTCCGTAACAACATTTTTTATTTTAAAAGCAATCAACCGTAACAACATTTTTATTTATTTTTTACATTTAATTTAAAGACATTTTCAACCAGATTCCTAAAAGGGTCCAAAAAGTATAGTCAGCCTAGTTGCCGTGGAATCTAAAACGTCTAGTTGTTCAATTGACTATATAATTTTTAGTGTTCCGTACGGAACACTTATAAGATCACTTTTGTGTCTCTTCGTCTGTCTGTCCGTATGTCACACTCTATTTTCTCCGAAACTATTTGACATAGAAAGGTGATATTTGGCACTAATATAGGAATTGTTGGCCCCATTAGAGACGTGTAGTTTTGAAAGTTAAAAAGAGTTAGCTTTGGGGGGTGAAATCGGAGGTGAAAAAATTTTTTTTATCAGTTCATCGAGTGGGATGTTAATTGAAAGCTTGTGAAAACACGAATTCAAAAATATATATAATGTAATACTTGCGCACACTTTTCTTTCTATTTTTTTTTAAATTGCCAAAAATCGCTGCCCCCTCCCCCCTATCTCAAAAAGTACTGATCAAAAAATTTTGAAAAAATTCTGGAATATTGTCCACAGGGTGTAGATTGAATGAAAATTATCACACCTTTAATAATTCATCTGGTATATAAAAAAAACAAAAATTTGAAGGTGATCAGTTTTCAACAAAGATCGGAATTTGTGGAAAATTCATTTTGGGGTGTGTTTTGTGAAGTCATTGATCATTTTATACCTCCGTAACAAAAGTTTTTATTTTAAAAGCAGTCAACGTACGGAACACTAATTGCGCAAGTCCGACTTGTACTTGGCCAGTTATTTATTGTAAATATCAGCGAATCAATATTTTTATAGGAAAATTTAGTATAAAAATAAAAGAGTTACGGCGTTGAAACTGGTAGTAAATTCAACAGTTGTTAAAGTTTATACACAGTGTTTCATTTTTACCGGTTTAATGATAATTAATGACGAATTTTCTTCACAGCCTCATAACTTTAATTAACTTGCTGGTACTCCAGTCCATTTAAACATATAATTATTAAACTTGACCAGTTTTAAGTTAGATCTTTTGAGTGAAACAGTTTCAATCTAGTATTTAGTTTCTCACATTTTTAAATATTTTTTTCTTTAAATCCTTTTTCTTTGGGGATGTATTAGGTTTTAACATCTGGTCTGAAGTTTCTGAAAATAAAACATTATTTATTTTACTTGTTGTTTCAGAGATTTCGGTATAATCTTTCCATTACAGAAAATGCATGGTCACTAAAGCAAATTGAATGGGGCTGACTTGTAAATATTAAGATAAATGGCATGAATAATCATATCTTATATTAAACTCATTATAGTGCCAAAATAGCATCTTATTTGAAGTTTCATAGTTACAAAATGCTTTATGTTTAAAATATTTAGATGTGTAATCTTCTATTCTTTCATTTATTAAAATTATTTTCTGCTTTCTGTGTGTTTTCGTCGTGAATGAGGTAAGTGATTTCGAATTGGGAATAAACATTAATTGCTCTTGTAAAACGCCCTAGTTCAGACCTGTATTTAATTAATTTAATAGTTTTTTTTACCTGTATACATTACAAATTCGGTTGGGTGGCATATTTTCTGTCCAGTCGGTAAAACTATTTATATGGGTGAACAAATGAAAACTGATAGATTAGATAGATAGATTATTTTCATATTTTTATTTGCAATAAAGTATCTAACATATTGTTTCCGAGTTTCTAAACTTATTTTTCATAAATGGAAAATCTTAAAGACCAAAAAAAATACGTACATTTTTTTGTACTTTCTTATTTTAGTGTTATTATCTTTTTAAATATTTAAAAGGAATCCTTTTTCTTCTAGAACTGCTACGAGATGTGTTTAAAATGCACTACTTATTGCGTTTGGAAATTTCTCCTAGCATATGAAAACTCCTTAAAAAACACTGAGTTTTCAGAATTTTGCACACGCTGCGGCGTAATAAAATTGTTTTATCAAAAATCTACCAACCCGTAAAAAAGTATTCATTCCTACAAACTGCAAAATAGTACAACTACAGGGTGAGTCAACGATAGAGTAAAGTTCATTATCTCATTTGTTTCGGGAATGACGAAAAAATGTTAAATACAATAGTTTTAGGGAATGTTAAGGTGCACAGTTTAAAATTATTTTTGAGTATACAGGGTACTTCAAAAAAGTGTGGCCGATATAAAATATGTTTTTTTTAAACGAAACATCCTATTTTCTAATTTATTTTTAAATTCGCGTAAAATTTTATAACTTTTTTATTAATGAAGTTATATACCTAAACTTAGTAGTTTTTCTAATATTTCAATTTTTTTTTTAAAAAAAATACTTAGTTTTCAGTTTTGTAAAAAATTGCCAATAGTGCCATTGTTTCTGAAGGTGGAATACTCATAATTGGTACGAGCGTTTTATAGAGATGAAAAAAGATATATGTAAAAAAAATTTGAGTTAGATGCTACAGGGTGTTCAAAATAAATTTATGCATTTCAACTATTTTAAATTGAAAAAGTCTCAAATTTTTTAAATGGCACACCCTGTATATTATTATTTTTTCTGATAGATTTTACAAAACCCTCCAACTTTTATTAAGTATGTCATATACCTATTTCTAATAGTTTTCGATTTATTTGAATTTTTCAATTTTTACCCTTGTTTTTAATACACTTACGCTATAACATCATAGTTGCCAAAACAAAACAAAAATGTAGGCATTGTCAAATTTTGACATGTCTATTAAGCAAGTAAAAATAGTTTAATTTGTTGTAGTAAGTGACGTATAAAGGTAATAGTTATAGATTTTCCTAAAAATGAACTAATTAAATAAATCGAAAACTATTAGAAGTAGCTATATGACATACTTAATAAAAGTTATAAAATTTTACGCAGAATTTAAAAATAAATTAGAAAATAGGATGTTCCATTTAAAAAAACATGTTATATCGGCCACACTTTTGAAGTACCCTGTATACTCAAAAATAATTTTAAACTGTGCACCTTAACATTCCCTAAAACTATTGTATTTAACATTTTTTCGTCATTCCCGAAACAAATGAGATAATGTACTTTACTCTATCGTTGGGTCACCCTGTAGACTTGCAGAAAAATTATGTTTATAAAAATTTAGTTCATGTACTCGTAAAAAAGTATGGTCTACTACATATTTAAAAAGCACTGCACATATAATATTGAAAGTAACGTAATTAAGATGTTTTTCCTATGTTATTTTTGTTTTTTACTTGGTGTTAGGAATTATGATAATTTAACTTTAATGTTTTATGTTCCTCAATTGCGTTTTTAATTAATATTTCAGTAAATTTATGTTAGTTTTTCGTTTTGCTTGATAAAAGCCAGCAGCAGCAGCAGCCGTGCTCTTGTAGCCTAGCAGTTTTTAATTAGCGTTGAGAGCTTAATAATAACGCTTTTAGTTAGGTGCGTCTATTTATAGGTAGGAATAAAAATAAAATGCACACAACACAAGACTGGTTACATCGTAGCCATACCTCTGCAACTTAAATAAGACGAAGGTGAAGATGCATTCCTAAGAATACTAAAATATCTGATCTTTTTCAGCTGCTGTTACTTGCATAGATATTTTTTGTTTTTTCCTTATACAAGAATACTTTTCATGATATAAAAAGTTTTCGTTTTTAAGTAAAAAGAACAGATTTGTTATTACATTATCGGGGTGTTGTTTTTAGTATATAATTTTTAGTTTTCTGGTACTTTAACTAAGCCACCGTTCTACAGGTTTAATCGGAAATTTGATTACGATTGATAATTAACTAATTGTATTGGTGCAGTCACAGGAAACATAAAACACAGCGACAGTCCGACTCGACACCTTTGATCTCAAGGGGTTCGAGTTTGTAATGATATGATCTGTCGCCATATTGCTGGTATTATGTTCGCGAGTTTTTGAAATATTCAAATTCCTTCTTTCAAAAAAAAAATCCTATTTTGTAGAATAAAAATGAATTTTGCTGATTGAAAGGAAGAAAAAAACGAGAAAAGTTTTTTTAGAAACTTTTTAAGGGTTCCGAACGGAACACTTATAAGATCACTTCGGTGTCTGTCTGTCTATCCGTTTGTCACACCCGATTTTCTCCGAAACTATTTGACGTAGAAAGTTAAAATTTGGTACTAATATAGAAATTGAACCGTGTGTTTTGAAAGTTAAATTTTAACTTAAGGGGTTGGTTTTGGGAGGTGAAATCGGAAGTGAAAAAAAAATTTTTTTTACTAGGTCATCGAGTGGGGTGTCAAATGAAAGCTTGTAAAAACACGAGTTCAAAAATATATATAATGTCTTACATGCGCACACTTTCCTTTGTATTATTTTGAAAAAATCGCAAAAAATCGCTGTCCTCCCTGTCTATCTCGAAAAGTACTGATCCAAAAATTTTGAAAAAATTCTGGATTACTCTCCACGGGGTGTAGATTAAAGGAAAATTATCACGAGTGCATTACCTTTAATAACTTATCTGGTATATATAAAAAAACAAAACTTTCAAGGTCATAAGTTTTCAGTAAAGATCAGAAACAAACTTTGTTGAAAACTCATTTGGAGTGTGTTTTGTGAAGTCACTGATCATTTTATATACCGCCGTAACAAAAATTTTTATTTCAGAAGCAATCAACGTACGGAACACTAATTGGGCAAGTTCAACTTGCACTTTGCCGGTTATTTTTTCTCTAACATGAAAATACAATTATCATAATCTTTATGAAATATATTGCATAATAGAAATAAAGAATTATGAATAAATTATCTTTTAAAATCTTTGGGATATCTAAAAAATCTAACTCCTTTAAAGATACCACATATATTTTTATAAGCACTAACCGCACAACAAAAATTTCCTCTTGACATCTTTTTTATGATTATTTTCAATTATAAATTATTATAATTTCGGAGCGCGTTATAAAATGATTGAAATCCAAATATAAATACAACCCGCGACCGCTCCGGGAGCCACGTTGTTGCTATGATAGAGGACGCATGCGTGATAAAAAAAAACAGGACCTCAAAAGTTTATTGAGCGTCGCTACTGTGTTTTATGTTTACTGTGGTGCAGTTCTCTATCAAAAGACAAAATTCTCCAGTCATTTGATAAGAATTTATTTGCCAGTAAATGGTTTCAAAAAGTATTGCGAATAGAATTACGATAGAAGGTAAAATTTAGCAAATAAGGAATAGGCTAAACTTAAATGATCGTCTGATCAGGACGTAATAATTTTTATAAATGTCAACTGTATTAAAAAATTCTTGTCTCATCACATGATAATAGAATATATTGAATCAACTGAGATATACTGTATGAGAAATCATTTCAAATTAGACTAGCCTTTAACGTTTGGCAGTCGGTATTAATACCTTCTTGTAAATCTGGTGCAGCGCGCAAATTATAGGTAACGATGAAGAGTTTCTCAAAACCTTTTTCGGAAAGATATCCTCAAAGATGGATCTTCTCAGGGTGTTGCACGGTGCGCTGAATCTATCGGTTAGTGGGAAATGACCAGGTTGGTCAGGTGATAACATATCCTCAAAATGAAGCTTCATCGGAAAAAATTACATTGCCCAGTCTCCATCTGTTTTCCTCTGCTCACGCGCGTCGTTTCTCTCTGTGTTTTCCGCTCAACAATGGTTTCTTGATTGTCCCCCGCTACTGATGAGATGAATGTGGATCGTTTCGTACGATCTATCCGAACCTTTTTTCTTTAGTTTTTGCGCCCCTTTGAACAAAGTTAATAATTTTTGCGTCCTTGCCCGACACTTTTCCTCTATAACCACGTTCTGGTAGATCAACATTTTTTTAACTGCGAGTACCGTTTCACCAACTTGCTAATGAATGCCTTCCACTTGCCCATATATTTAGCAGCTGCTGTGTGTCATTTTCGGACCTGTTGGATGAATACATAGATTCACAGCCCCGTAGCGTATGCAGCACCCATGTTCGATAATGTACTGTTTAACCATACCAGGTGTACAAGTATGAAATGCGGATTTGTTTTTCTAAAAAAACATGTTAAATTCGGAAGAATGATAAAAAAGTGCTTTATTCAAAGTATCCTCCATCGCTTGTTATACATTTTTCCCATCTTTCGGGCAATTTGTGAATACCACGCCAGTAAAAATCTTCCCCTTTTGCTGCAAACCATTCATCGAGCCATTTTTTCACATCTTTGTACCAACCAAAGCGCGCTGCTCAGCAAGTGTGTGACCCATCGATGCAAACAAGTGATAATCGGAAGGAGCCAAGTCTGGTGAGTAAGCCGCATGGGGTAGAACTTCCCAGCTGAGTGCTTCCATCATGTCGCGAACTGGTTTTGCCGTATGTGATGGAGCATTATCATGAAGAAAAATGACTTTGTATTACCTCTTTCGGTATTCTGGCCTTTTATCAAGCAGCGAACGGTTCAAATCGGTCAATTGTTGTTGGTAACGTTTAGTATTAACCGTTTCCCCAGGTTTTAACAGCTCGTAATAGACCACGTCCCACCCCCTGTAACTATACGATGCAAAAAAACGACTTCCTTTTGTACCTAGCGAGCAAAATGTCACACGTGTTTTTGCGTTTGTGTTCCATTTGCCTGTCGTTCAACTGTACCCATCTACCGGTGTTCTGAATCTTTCCTATCTCTCGTAGCCGATTGGAAACAGCTTATTGACTAACGCCCAATTGCTCGGCGAGTTGTGTTTGTGTTTGCGAATCATCTTCATCCAACAATGCTTGCAATTCCACATCTTCATCTTTTTTTGGCGGTTTTCCACGTTCCTTGTCTGCAACATCGAAGTAACCACTTTTGAAACGCCGAAACCATCGTTCACACGTATCTTGCGATGGAGTATGTTCACTATAAGCTTCTCGAAGTAATCGGTATGATTCAACAGCAGTTTTCTTCAAATGAAAACAAAAAATTAATGCTGTTCGCGAATGATCTTTGTTCGGTATAAAATTCGAACAGAACAATACCTCCCAATACCTATGCACACACTTTTTCAATTTATCACTCGTGCGTGTCTGACAGTTGTTGATGACACAACAAAATGGCGCAGGGTCAAATCTTTATAGCACAAACTGCATTGGTGCACCATCTGTTGTCTGAAATCCGCATTTCATACTTTTACACCTAGTAAATAAGGTTAGAAATAAATCTCTTTCCAGAAAGCATTAATTGCAGAGGTGCCAACAGTAACTTAAAAAAAAGGAATTTCTTTTACCGACTACAAGTTATAGGCGATACGTTTTTTACTTTTCACGTCGGGGAGGCACGTAAAAATAGCTTTTAAGTTTTTACAAAAACAATGAAACAAAAAAAATTTTAGTACAAATCGTTTCACTGTTTCTCAAAATATTTGCCTATAAGATTTATACACTTTTGCATGCGTTCAAAAAAATGCTCGAAACAGTTTTTCCACTCTGAAGTTGGTACCTCCAAAACATGGTTTTGAAAGGATAAAACAGCTTCTTGAGCGATGAAAATCGCTAACAACACATTTTTTTTGACATTCGGGAACAAAAAGAAGTCGTTAGGCTATAAATCAGGTCAAATTATGTGGAATCCATTGAAAGCAGATATTTTTCACAGCTAAATGTTCATGCAAAATCGAATGTATGACTGCCTCTATCTCAGGGTAAGTCATAAGCCGATCCTCTTCAATCGTGTTGTGTAAAGCATCGATGTTTTTTGGAACAACATCCGATTTTGGTCGACCTCCTCGAAATTCATCGCTGACGAAAGCACGATCATGACGAAATTCTGCAAAACAGTTGTAAACAGTCTTTTTTGATGCTGATTCATTACCAAGAGTTGTACGAACCGATTCGCGGCATTAGTTAAGCTTTTACTAAAATCGTAAAAAATCATCCAACGAAAACCTTCACGTGAAATTTCCATTTGTTCACAAAACCCTTTTTTAACGCTCACTGTAAACAAACTACTCGGCCAATTTCTGGACTGCCACTGTTTTAACAATAACAAATGTCAAATTTTACAACAATGGTAATGTCACATCTCAATAGCGCCATCTAGTGGTCATTTAAGAAAATTTAAAAGGCGACCCTTGTAAAAATGTTTTTTTTTTTATTATAAATTTTGTTAAACTAGATTTTTTTGATTCTTTAGATACATTTCGATTTGTCTTGTGAAAGCTTATTATCATCTTATCATAACGTTTAGCTGGTGGTAAGTAAATCAATCAGTTCTTCCCCCATTCCTCTAATATTATAATACAGTTTTGTATAAAAAAAGTCATCAGTTTAAACGAAAATATTTTTCTGTTCAATTCTATGTCTAACTTTGTCCCCCCCAGACATTCGTTTTGGCTTTTCTTTAGATAATTCCGATTCTAAGCAGGTTTGAATGTTTTTTCAATTCGTAAAATGGTAGTACTTGTTACAAACGACTTAATGTATATATTAGCGAAGGTTGAAAATTTTAAAAAATTAAGAAAATGACTGAAATGCTCATCAATCGTTACCTTAATTTAACTTTAAATAGCAATCAAGACTACAGAATTGAGACTTTGTTTTTAATTTTGGGTTCAAAATTGTTAACGGATTCTTTGGCAATGACTTTTATTTAAACCCTTGATCCCACACACTTTCAATTTTATTCGGATTTTCTCACCAGCGCCTTGTCTGCGGTCACACCCACCATGGTGTTGATAAACACGAAAACATTTTGTATTGAAATTTGGGAAAACTGCCAGAGTTATTACATCAACACTTGACTGACGTTAAAATGATGTTGATAGCTTCTTTTATTGCCGATAAATCAATTTTTATACATTAAGTTAGAATATTTTTGATTTTATACGTAAATTAAAACATCAAAATAAATTTCATTATCTGTTCGCTATAAAGTTTTGGCCGCAATTATGCATAAATTAGCTAATAGACTTATTCTGAAAAACTGTAAGCCAGCAATTTGAAAAATATTAAAAGCGAAAACGCAAACTGGTTTTAATATACCATCGTAACAAATGGATTTATTTATTTTAATATATATATATATATATATATATATATATATATATATATATATATATATATATACATACACATACATACATATATACATACATACATACGAGGGGGAACCGAGAAGTAACTGGAATTTATTTTTTTGAAAAATGTTTTTTTTTTTTTAATTTTTTTACAAACAACTATTAGTCTCCTTCAAAATACTCTCCATTGGAGCTAATACATTTATCCTATCTTTTATTTCATTGTTCAAAACATTTTTTAAATTCGAATCCAATGTCCGTCAGAGCCTGCGTCATTTTTTTTGTTTTACTTCTTCTATGTGAGCAAAACGTCCTTCTTTCAGGTCTCTTTTCATCCTGGGAAGCAAAAAGAAGTCGCATAAAGCCGAATCCGACGAGTAGGGTGGGTAGGTCAAAGGAGTCATGTCCTTTTTGGTCAAAATTGGCGCACAGTGAGAGCCGTGTGGGCTGGCGCGTTGTCGTGATGGAAGAACCAATCGTCTGACTGCCACAAGTCAGGGCGTTTCCTTCGCATCTTTTGGAGAAAAAATCGTCGAACTTCAAAAATTAATTCCCGAATTTTGTTAAAGGATGCCTGGAGCGTGGTTGGTCTTTAATCGACATTTCACCTTTCGCGAAGCGGTTTTTTAAACCACTTGTAGACTCGAGTTTTACTCATAGCATCCTCTTTGTAAGCAGTTTTTAACTTATCAACATTTTCTGCTTCACTTTTTTCAAGTAGAAAACAAAATTTCACAGCCGCGCGTGGTTCCCGAGAAACGGCCATCTTATAAAAAGACTAGTACACAAAACAATTTGTACAAAAAAAAATTTAGGGGCCTCTCACAACCTTCTATCCGATGCCGCTTGCCAGACTGTCCTGTTGGAAAATGTATCTTTTTTCGAGTGCTAATTTTTGGACACTTTCTCCTAAATTGTCTCTCAAAATTTTCAGATAAACATGGTACCATTAATAAATTTAAATTTCCAACCCCTTCAGCGAACATGCATCCCCAAAGCAGAACACTGCTACCCCTGTCTCACCTTAGAACAAATGTTTTTAATATCGAATGCGGTATTCTTCTTTCTCAAAACTTTAGTTCTGCCATCAGACCCAAAAAAGTTTCATCACTAAAGATTACGGATTCCCAAAATTCAGGAGGTTTAGTAACGTATTCTTAGCAAAAGCTAACCGCTTTTTGCAATTGGCTTCCGAAATTAACGGCTTCTTCCTGGCTGCACACCCCTTATAGCCTGCCCTGTGTAAACAATTTCTCACTGTTTGTGAACAAACATTTTTCGAAAATAGTTCCCGTACTTCTTCTTGTAA
The DNA here is from genome assembly GCA_019049505.1 of Pachyrhynchus sulphureomaculatus. Lineage (NCBI taxonomy): Eukaryota > Metazoa > Arthropoda > Insecta > Coleoptera > Curculionidae > Pachyrhynchus > Pachyrhynchus sulphureomaculatus. Next base: position 168,950,491 of record CM032456.1, read on the forward strand.
TTTTGGTGCACTTGGAATCTATAATTATTTTTCTAACAATACTGGCCTCTTCACGTGGAGTCAGTTTCTTGACGACAGGACCGTGGTCGAATTTTATAGGAACCCGTTGATTTAAACTCGTTTACTGAACAGTAGCATGCGACTTTTTAACAATTTTTCGTATATTTCTGTACGATTTTCCATCTTTCCACAAATCAATTATAATCTTTCGAACTTGAAATGGAATTTCATAATTTCTCTCGCTTATTTTTAATACTACTTTGAAAACCCACTGCAAAATTACTAGCAACAAGTGACAGGTTATAAAGTATGGCCGAAAATTATTCATTTGTTTTCAGTTTAGCGAGCAATAGATAGCTCGATAAAATGTGGCTTATTATATCGTGTTTTTTTCAATGCAGTTCTGGAGTGTATGGAGACTCTTTTTGACATTAATTTTGTTTATATTTTTATAACAATGTTTTACATTTAAGAAACAATGATGTAACTTCTAAATAAAATGTTCCGTAGTTGTTTTTAATACTAATCCTCGTTGGTTAGATGTCTAATATTAATTTAAACATGTTTTCTCATAGTTCCAATTAATTAGTTAAACATAAAAATAGTATTAATTATGGTGGTTTTTGGGCTGACTGTATATCTGTGTAAAGGTAGGAGATATAGGGAACAAAACTACCAGAACCACACGCAGTTAATATTTTTCCTCCTTGTCGAGCTAATCTAAAGTACCGCCTAAAACTAAAAATGTTTGTTCACTTGGTTAACGAATTCGTATAATCATATAATTGCTATATCTACTAAACGACAGTCAGTTATGTGATTTGTGGCCTCACATTTTGAAACGTAAAATAAGAATTGTTGAGCATTAAAAGAAAATTAAAAAAGGTCCTTGGAGACTACTCCGTCCCCCCCCCCTGTCCGTGAGTGAGTTCTTCGTCTTTAGGACACCTGCTCGTTGTAAATGTTACCTTGTAAAAATATTACATTTAAAATCACTACGCTACGTTTCATCGGCTTTCCCGAGATCAATAATAGACAAGATAAATTAACACCTAAATAATAAATTGGCTTGATGATAATATATATAGATAGACACTGTATGCAGGTGTTAAAGAGAGAAACAATTTTCTTGGTAGTTAGACTTAGAAAGAGCTGACTTATTAAAACATAATTTTTCTTCCTATCTTAGTATAGTATTTTTACGGAAGAATTGGCTTTTAATCAAGATTATTTTGTTAAGAGAATTGAGTTCTATCACCAAGCTAACTAAGTGTTGTATTCGTAAAAAAAAAGACTCTTTGAGATTTTTGTATTTCTTCACGTTTCAAGTCTTCTAGATCAGGCGAAACGTGGTCCCCAATTTCCGTGGATATGTGGCACTATAACTCTCAAATAAAATTAGATCGATTTCATAATCGATATACATGTAAAAAATCACCGCTCAAGTGCAAGTTGGACTTGCGCAATTAGTGTTCCGTACGTTCATTGCTTTTAAAATAAAAATTTTTGTTACGGAAGTATAAAATGATCAGTAACTTCACAAAAATATCCCAAATAAGTTTTCAACAAAGTTTTTTTTCGATCTGTAGTGAAAACTGATGACCTGGTAATTTTTTTTTTTTTTCATTTCCGATTTTACCCCCAAAACTAACCCATTAAGTAAAAATTTAACTTTTAAAAACTAAACGGTTCTGATGAGGCCACCAATTCCTAAATTAGTGTCAAATTTTAACTTTCTATGTCAAATAGTTTCGGAGAAAATCGGGTGTGATATAAGGATACCCGGACAGACAGACACCGAAGTGATCTTATAGGTGTTCCATACGGAACACTAAAAACGGTCAACTGCAAGTTGAACTTGCACAATTAGTGTTTCGTACCGCGTTTGCTTTTAAAATAAAATAAAATTCTTACCTAGGCTAAGTTAATTACATCTGACATCTTAAGATCCAATATGTATTTTCACGTTTTTTTTAGTCAGTAATGTATAATAGTTATATCATCTTAGCTACCTAATAGCCAATAAATCAATCTAGCTCAATCTAGTAATAAAAGTGTAAAATAAATATTTACTACACAATAGACAAATAAAAAAAATCGTCTCGCTACAGAAGCGACGCGCGACAGTAGTGTACTCAAAAGTATATTAAAAAACACTCCATCATAGTGTCTAGTCACACAGTTTTCATAGTTTTTTTTATACCAGATAAATTATCAAACATAATGCACTCGTGATCATTTTCGCTCAGTCTACATTTTATAAAGAATATTCCAGAATTTTTTCAAAATTTTTTGATCAGTAGTTGTCGAGATAGAAGGGCGACAGCGATTTTTGGCAATTTTTTTACAAATAATACAAGGAAAAGTATGCGCAAATATTACATCATATATATTTTTCATTTGAAACACCGCTCAATGACCTAGTAATTTTTTTTTCACTTCCGATTTCACCCTCCAAAACTAATCCTTTAAGTCAAAATTTAACTTTCAAAACTACAGGGCTCTGTTTGGATTATCGATTCGTATATTTGTGCCAAATTTCTATTTTGTATGTCAAATAGTTTTGGAGAAAATCTGGTGTGACAGACAGTCAGACGGACACCGAAGTGCTCCCATAAATATTCCGTACAGAACACTAAAAAGTATGGTAAGAGAGTTAGAAGTGTTGCTTCGAATATATCATGTTAATAGGTCCTTTTCTGGGTCTTGGTCTCAAAAGTAAGTTATTTTTTAATTATTTGCAATTGTGGTAGAAATTGTATGTAGAAGTCAATGGCAGATATCAGTTATTAATATCTTTAAAGCTCCTGCGTTTAATATCGTACCATAAGGTACCTATAATTTAAAATATTGAGTCGATTAACTTATTATTTAGTGTGAGAAAGTTCAATTCAGTTTTTTTTAGAACTGCATGTAGGCTGAAAAGTTTTTGGTCTAGCTACTTAAAACACATTTTTCATCACACAATTCATCAATATAATCTCCTTCAAAAGCGATACAATTAGTCCAACGCTTTTCTAACATTTCTATACTTTTCTTGTAGAACCGCCACTGTCGTATTTTGTTAAACACACGTAAATCCGAAACATAATCTGTAGATATAAATGCTGCAGCACGCAAAAAGTTTATTGTCCTTGGTTATCTTAAATTCTATTAATAGAAAATATTGTGGGATAGGATCTGGATTTCTATTGGTATAGCGGATAAAATAAATAGTCATAAAGAATTTTTAACTTAAATACCGGCTGTTAAAACAATGCTTGGTTAATTAACTATGCTTTTATGAACGATAAAAGTAAATACAATAAAAGTCGTAGAGAGCTATTAATTCTTTAATAAATATTTGTTGACCGGGCATGGACTTGTCTTTAGTAGGTCTAATTGTTGGTGACATATGACGTATTTGGCTTATGTACTAGCAGGTATAGACCAATCGGTTAACAAAACGAAGTTTTAAATCATCCAGTTTCAGGCCGGTTTTCGGTAAAGATGCTAAGGGTCCCAGAAAAAAGTGTTAAAACTATTGTAAAAAAAAAAATTGATACAGTAGAACCCCGGTTATCCGAGGTAACGTGGGGGCACCCTCCTCGGATAACTGAAAACTCGGATAATCCGGATTTGTTCATTCAAAAAATAAACACCAATACTTTAAACCGATGTATTAACGTTTTTAACATATAAATAGGTACATACATAATAAAACAGTGAAATAGGTATCTATGCGCTTCTTTTTCTTGCTGCAAAGTTTCTCCATCTATTAAGACGAAGCAAATCCGCTGGGTTTGCCTCTGGTTGTTGTTCGATATACCTCAAAGCTTTTTCCAAAGAAGCAAAACCTTCTTGATGAGAGATCTTAGTGGGAGAGTGTTCATCCACCGCCGCTTCGTCTACGTCATTTGATTTTTCTTTCTCCTGAAAGGCATTCGTTATTTCTTCAATTCTCATTTCTTCTAAATCATTTGCTGTAATCCATTCAACAATATCTTCTCTTGTCACATTTTCGCAACCTTTTAATTTTTGCATTAATTCAAATAAACTTTTTTCTTTTTCTTCTATCTCGCTGTCGGTTTCTGTTCAGAAATTTAGTCACAGATGGCACGAACTCTTCCTCAAACCAGTTAGTAAATAAGGTCGCATCCATCCATGCGCTCTTCTGACTTTTGTAATAGACTGGTAGGGCTTTGGGTGAGATGTCTTTTAAAGCTCTTGGACGTGCAGACTTGCCAATCACCATCAGTGGGATTTTGTGCTTGCCCGATGCATTGGAACATACCATTATAGTTAATCTTGCCTTACTTCGTTTGTGCCCAGGAGCTGATTTTTCCTGTCGAGATGCCAATGTTTTTGATGGAAGCATTTTATAATTCAGACCAGTTTCGTCACAGTTGTAAATTTGATCACATGTGTATCCACAATCTTCGATTTGCTTTTTTTAAAGTTCTGCTTAAACTTCTCAGTTGATGACACATCAGCAGAAAGTTTTTCACCACATACAGTCAGTGGTCGTACACCGTACCGTTTTTTCCAGCGGTCAAGCCATCCAGAACTATCGGTAAACTGATCTATCTCTGGAAATTGCCTACTAATCATTATTGCTTTTTGTTGTAAAATTGGACCTGACAGAGGCACACTTTTTGATCTCTGTTGGTTAAACCACATGAATAAAGCTTCATTAACCTTTTCATAGTCGCCGGTTTTCATTGATTTTCTTCCTGAGGACGAGGAGGCTTGATTTATACACCACTCTTCTATTTTTGTGCGGTTTCTTTTCCAAGTGTTACCTCACCTACTCCATAATCTCGTGCAACAACTTTAATTGTTTCTCCTGCTTCAATTCTTCTGATGGCTTTTAATTTTTCTTCAATAGGAACGACGATTCTTTTACGCTTGTTTTACTCCATTATAATACGACAAATAAAAATTCAAACAAAGCAGTTCGTATTAATTACATTTAATTACCAGCACTCCAATCAAATAAATTATGTGAGTATACTCGTATTTCTCCGTAGTAAATGCTATAACGCACTGCATTCCCGCAAATTTACATGCTGAAAGAGTCCAAAAACATAAATAGGGGAACCCTTCACACGGGCCAGGGGGATTCCCTGAAGACCCCGACGATTTTAAATGGAAATATGTACATACATATTTTAGAAGCTCGGTTAATACGCAGCACAGACGCGCGTACCTCGGATAATCAGGCTCTTAGATTGGCTCGGTTAATCCGGAGCTCGGATAATCCCGACTCGGTTAATCGGGGTTCTACTGTACATGAAAAACTCTGTAACCATCTAATTATAACTAACAACATTTTATAAAGCTTCATCATTTCTACCTATCATTTCGGATGAATAGTTATTACGCAGCCTCTATTATCCTCAAAGAAGTACTGACTGATTATTCCACGTACCGATATTGTGACCAAAGTTGTCACTTTGTGAAAATGTAAAGGCTTTTGGTGCTTTAATTTCGAATTTATCGGTCTCCAATAACAATTTTGTTTAGTAACGTGACTGTTAAGGTGGAAATGTGCCTTTTCCGAGAATAAGATGTTGATAAATTTAAATTAACGAAAATTGAACGAACTCCTTGGTACATTTACAGCACTTAAATCGTTGACGTATTGATAGCTTGGGATTTCCCGAATGCTTTCCATTTACATCGTTTCCTCCAAAATTCTCATTTTTTATTCAGTTAAATATTGATGACTTCATTTACATATATTGGACTTGAAATTTTCTCCGCGCGGCAGTTTAAGAGTTATCTATAATATATAAAATGCAACGTCTCTGTCTGTCAGTCGGTCCGTTAGTGCGCTTATCACTCGAGAGTCAGTTATCCGATTTACGTGCTTTTTTTTTTAAAGATACATTCGTTCTCTATCCAGGTTATAGGCTATATTTTATTACGTTAGGTAACATAAGGAATAAGCAGTGACCATAATAGTGAATCAAGTCGGAAAAAGGTTTTTCGCTAGCGCGTTCTCTTGCAATCCACTGCCTAAACTATTAAATATGGAACAATATCATAGCAAAGAATATAATCTATAATATATATATATAAAATGCAACGTCTCTCTGTCTGTCTGTCTGTCTGTCTGACTGTTAGTGCGCTTATCACCAGTTATCCGATTTACGTACTTTTTTTTAAAACATACGTATGTCCTCTGGCCAGGTTATATGCTATATTTTATTACGTTAGGTAACATAAGGAATAAGCAGTGACGATAATAGTGAATCAAGTCGGAAAAACTTTGCCGTTAGCACACTCTCTTGCAACACGCTGCCTAAACCGTTAAATATGGAACAATATCATCTAACAAATACAATATATATAAAATACAACGTCTCTCTCTGTCTGTCTGTCTGTCCGTTAGTGTGCTTATCATTCGAGAACCACTTATCCGATTTACGTGTTTTTTTTAAATCTTAACTTAATATTTACAAAAAATCTATAATATATATAAAACGCAACGTCTCTCTGCCTGTCTATCCGTTAGTACGCTTAGCACTCAAGAACCACTTATCCGGTTTACGTGTTTTTTATAAAATACATATATTCTATGTTACGTTAGGTAACATGAGGTATAAGCAGTGACGATAATAATGAATCAAGTCCACGCGAGCGGAGACGCGGGCACTGCTAGTTATTTTTATAAAATTCTCACACAAAAGGTCACGAGCCACTCTAGTGAAACGATTTATAGCAACTAAGTTTAACAGGACCGGAGTTAGCTCTTGACCCTTCCGCATTTTCTATTTATGATGTAAATAAAAAAATAATTGACCAAATGCAAGTCGGACTAGTAATTAGTGTTCCGTACGTTGATTGCCTTTACAATAAAATTTTGTTACGGAGGTATAAAATGATAAATTACTTCACAAAACACACCCCGAATAAGTTTTTAACAAAGTTTTTTTTTTTTCCGATCTTTACTGAAAACTGATGATCTTGAAATTTTTGCTTTTTTATATACCAGATAAATTATAGTATTCGAGAATATTCCAGAATTTCTTCAAAATTTTTTGATCAGTATCTTTCGAGTTAAGATGGGGACAGCGACTTTTCGCAATTATTTTAAAAATAACAACAAAGTTTTCATGTGACACCTCATTCAATGACCTGGAATTTTTTTTTTTCACTTCCGCTTTCACCCCCCAAAACTAACCCCCTTAAGTCAAAATTTAACTTTCAAAACTACACGGCTCTGATTGAGCCATCAATTCCCATATTTGTGACAATTTTTAATTTCTGTGATAAATAATTTCGGAGAAAATCGGGTGTGACACACGGACAGACCCGAAGTGATCTTATAAATGCTCCGTACGAAACACTAAGCTAGTGCAAGTCGGACTGGCGCAATTAGTGTTCCTTACGGTGAATGTTTTTAAAATAAAAGAAAATCCTTATCTAGTTAATTAGGTCCCTGGCATGTATATATCTTAACATCTAATGTGGATTTTGACGTTTTATCTTAGTCAAGAATGTATAATAGTTATAGCTTCTTAGCTACCTAACAATAAATAAATTTAGAGTATAGGAGTAAAGGTTTAAAACAAATATTTACTATCTAAATATTTGTTTAATTATAAACAAATAAAATAAAATGATTTTGTCTCGGTACCTATCCGTTAGTCACTAGTCATCATTAAAATTTATTTTATCTGTGATTGGCCAAATCCAGTAACATACTGAAAAGTATGAGTATATTACTGATTGCACCGAATACGTATTAATGTTTTGTAGCCCTTAGTCCCGGTTAAATTCACAACTTTCGACGAAAAAACCTTCACTATATTGTGAAGGCAAGTAGTTTTTTATAACACATAAATTAACAAACGTAACGCACTCGTGATAATTTTTGCTCAATCTACACCGTATGGAGAAAATTCCAGAATTTTTTGATCAGTACTTATCGAGATAATGGGGTGGACATCGATTTTTGGCAATTTTTTTTTTAATAATACTAAGAAAAGTGTGCAGATGCATTACATCATATATATTTTTGAACTCGTGTTTTCACAAGCTTTCATTTGATACCCCACTCGATGTTCTGGAAATTTTTTTTATTTTCGATTTCACCCCCAAAACTAACCCTTTAAGTCAAATATTTAACTGTCAAAATTACACGACTCTGATTGAGCCATCAATTCTTATATTTGTGCCAAATTTTAACTTTTTATATAAAATAATTTCGGAGAAAATCAAGTGTAACAGACAGACGAACACCGAAGTGATCCCAGAAGTGTTCCATATGGAACACTAAAAATACGTGCAATATGCCAATTCTATATTTTTGTGATACATATTAAAAAATTACTGTTTTTCGTACAATTACACTACCGTCAGAAAGTATTTGCCCACCTAGTTATTTCAGTCCCAAGACGACAAAAACCCAGATAATATATTTTTGTTAATTTCAATGAATTATTATTTATTTTCACATTATTTACAGTCTAGAAAATCAGAAAAGTATTCATGATTTTCCAGGATTTCTCTCATTTATGTGACCTCCCTTATTTTTAATTACCGCTTTACAGAGTTTCGGCATTCTGTCCAGTAGTTTCTTCAGAGTTTCTTTGGTTGTTTTAACCCATTCTGCTTGTAAAAGTTCCCACAAGTGATTTTCTGATGTTGGATTCAGTTTTCGAACACACCTGTCCAAATGGTCTCACAGCAATTCGATGGGGTTCAAGTCTGGTGATTGTGGAGGCCACGTCATCGGATTTCCATTGGTCCAAAAGTTCTCTAATTTGTTTAGCAGAATGTTTAGAGTCGTTGTTATGCTAAAAAATAAATTTCCCTGAAAAATATCTCTTCCAGGAAGCATTTGAGTTAGCAAAATTTCTTGATACTGTTCTTTTCGCACGATTCCTTCTATTCTAAAGTTTTTTCCAACTTTACCGTTGCCAAAACAACCCCAAACCATTACTTAACCTCCACCATGTTTTACTGTAGGCTTCCAACATCCTCTCTGCAACTGACCGCCGCACGTAAACTCGTCGATTTGAACCGAAAATTTCGAATTTAAATTCGTCGCTCCAAAGGACGGAATTCTATCGTTCTGATGTCCAATTTCCATGTTCTCGGGCCTATTCTAACCGTTTACGTTTATTCACTTGCCTAAGAAGTGGTTTCCTCACTGCAACTCTCCCATCTGGTCCACCTTCTGCTAATCTTCGGGAGTCGTTTTTCGAGGCCTTCCTAACGTTTTTGGTTGGAATTCCATGTCCCGCAGAAATTTTTTTTACGATGTAGTCCACCGTTCTCCTTGGCATTCGCATATCACTTGCGATTTGTCGACTCGAGTGACCATTTTGATCTCTCGCAATTATCAGAACTCGATTTTCAACGGAAACTTCTTTCGTTTTTGGCATTTTCACAAAACAATTGAGCCTGTATCAATCACAAAGTACTGTTTGCGAATGGTTAATTTCCAAAAGAGCAATGGTATTTATAGCATAGTTTTTATCATAAAATGTCACTAGGAATTTCCATAATCCCTAGAAACTTGAAATGAGTTCTTACTTCAACTGGAATTCTCAGAAATCGCCTCAAAACGATTATCATGCAAAATTTGAAAATTTGTTCTAATTGGTTTTTAATTTGTGATTTCACCAAAAAGGCTTATCTAAACAATTTTATGATGGACGCTTGTTAAGAACAATTAAACTTACCTAATATAATAAAAGGGTTTAATTAGGTATTAAATTTTGGCACTTACATTGAAATTTCTAGATGGGCAAATACTTTCTGACGGTAGTGTAGATAGCATTAAAAACAGTTTTCAATTCTATGCAGCTTGACAACAAAACCTAGCATTAAGCGACATAATTAAACATGCCCCAGGGATTAAATAACCACATTAATATTTCATAAACACAGAAATTAAATGATCCATAAACATTAATTAAATGAAAACGTTATCTATAAAATGCCTTTCTTCCATAGGTTTATACTAAATAATAAATTTAATATTAATATTTCTACATAATTATCTCTTGCTTATTAGGTATGCACTTATATACTACTTAAGAAAATGTTGCAGTTTATAAGTATAATTTATAATAAATCTATAATTAGTCATGTATTAGAAAATCGTCTATAAATTACTCTATTCAGAGAAAATGAGGCATGAACACCTATCATTATGTATTAGGAACACGTCTCAAATCGGAGGCCTGCGGAATGCACTATAGTGACATCTATTAAATCATTCTGGCTGACCAACTAGCACTAACTCTATTTAGATGAATATAAGTTACTCAATTCTGGTAACGAATGCAATCTTTCCGTCTACACATTCAATTTCATACATGCGAACATACGAAGTCGCTATTTCGAAAATTTATAAATATTTCGCACATACTTATTCAAGTATAGAATAACAGCACATCAGTTGTATAAATTATCTTGATTTACACTGAACAGTTTCAACGCTGTCGCGGAAATCTGCTTGTGCAACTGCTGTTATAAATACGATACGATATATGGTGAAGCACCGGGAAGTTAATTTGGATTAGTGGAAGATATGTGTCTCTGTGACTTTTATATGCTTTGTTACTTCAGTGATGCACTAATCCATGCTAGCGGAAGCCACTGGCACATTTATAAATTTAAACACATTGTTGAACATAAGGCAACGGACTGCAAAAGATGGCAAATGAAACCGATATAAAAATAATAAATACTTTCAGTTATCAATCACCAGAAACCTTTTTAGTGTTCCGTACGGAACACTTATAAGATGACTTCGGCGTCTGTCTGTCTGCCTGTTTGTCTGTCTGTCACCCGATTTTTCTCCGAAACTATTTGTCATAGAAAGTTGAAATTTGGTAATAATATAGGAATTAATGGCCTCATCAAAGTCGTGTAGTTTTTGAAAGTTAAATTTTGACTTAAGGGGTTAGTTTTGGAGGGTGAAATCGGAAGTGAAAAAATTTTTTTTTACTAGGTCATCGAGTGTGGTGTCAAATAAAAACTTGTGGAAACACGCGTAAAAAATATAGATATAATGTAGTTCTAGGACTCACTTTTCTTTGTATTATTTTTAAAAAGTCGCAAAAAATCCCTGTCCTCCCACCTTATCTCGAAAAGTACTGATCTGAAAAAATTCTGGAATGCTCTCCATGGGGTATAGATTGAACGAAATTTATCACGAGTGCATTACCTTTAATAATTTATTTGGTATATAAAAAACAACAAAAATTTCAAGGTCATCAGTTTTCAATAAAGGTTGGAAATAAACTTTGTTGAAAACTCCTTTGGGATGTGTTTTGTGAAGTCACTGATCATTTTATACCACCGTAACAAAATTTTTTTATTTTAAAAGCAATCAACGTACGGAACACTAATTGTGTAAGTTCGACTTGCACTTGACCACCAAAAGTGGCTCTAAATCCGCAGATATTTTCGGTTTAACTTAAGGATGTAGCCCGCTTAATTCCTCCCAGAGCGGTGCATGTTAAAAGTACACGTCACGCTGATACTTCACATCCGTATGAGGTTTAGCTTGTTACTCGTCGTACAACGCTTTTCAAGCAGTCGTTTATACGGAGAACATCATCCCTTTAGAATGGCTTACCCAGGACTGTGTTTCCTACCAAGTACAATTTACAGCGATTCAAGAACAACGTAAATCGCTTTTTCCGCACACGTGTCGCTCCTGTAGCGCTTTAGGGACTTCCCTGCAGCACGTGTGCTAGACCCATAAAAAAAAAAGAACCACTTAAGAGGACCTTAAACTGATGTTTATAATCGGCGCAAACAAGATTTAACCAACTTGCATTTAAGATCCACCTAAGAGACAATGGAGCGTATACCTGTGAATGATAAAATTTGTAGAAAAATACTCGCAATATTTCTGTAACATACTATGGAAAAAGAAAAGAACTAAAATCTCCGTCATAATAAAAAAAACCGGTCAAGTGCAAGTTGAACTTGCACAATTAGTGTTCCGTACGTTAATTGTTTTTAAAATAAAAATTTTTGTAAGGGTGGTATAAAATAATCAGTGACTTCACAAAACACACCCCAAATGAGTTTTCAACAAAGTTTGTTTCCAATCTTTACTGAAAACTGGTGACCTTGAAATTTTGTTTTTTTTATATACCAAATAAATTATTAAAGGTAATGCACTCGTGATAATTTTCGTTCAATCTATACCCCGTGGAGAATATTCCAGAATTTTTTCAAAATTTTTTGATCAGTACTTTTCGAGATAAGGTAGGGGACAGCGATTTTTTAAAAGTAATACGAAGAATAGTGTGCGCAAGTATTACATTATATATATATATTTTTTACTTGTGTTTTCACAAGCTTTCATTTGACACCATACTCGATGACCTAGTAAAAAAAATTTTTTTTCACTTCCGATTTCACCCCTCAAAACGAACCCCTTAAGTCAAAATTTATGTTACGGTGGTATAAAATGATTAGTGACTTCACAAAACACATCCCAAATGAGTTTTCAACAAAGTTTGTTTCCAATCTTTACTGAAATCTGATGACCTTGAAATTTTTGTTTTTTTATATACTATATAAATTATTAAAGGTAATGCACTCGTGATAATTTTCGTTCAATCTACACCCCATGGAGAATATTCCAGAATTTTTTTCGAAATTTTTTGATAAGTACTTTTCGAGATAAGGCCCGGGACAGCGATTTTTCGCGAATTTTTAAAAATAATACAAAGAAAAGTGCGCGCAAGTATAATATTATATATTTTTTACTCGTGTTTTCACAAGCTTTCATTTGACACCACACTCGATGACCTAGTAACAAAAACTTTTTTTCACTTCCGACTTCACCCCCCAAAACTAACCCCTTAAGTCAAAATGTAATTCTCAAAACTACATGGTTCTGATGAGGCCATCAATTCCTATATTATTACCAAATTTCACCTTTCTATAGTTCCGGAGAAAATCGGGTGTGACAGACAGACAGACAGACACCGAAGTGATCTTATAAGTGTTCCGTACGGAACACTAAAAACGGTCAAGTGCAAGTGGGACTTGCGCAATTAGTGTTCGGTACCTTGATTGCTTTTAAAATAAAATAAAATCCTAACGTAGGCTACTAAGTCTCTGACATCTTAAGATCTAATATGTATTTTCGCGTTTTTTTTTAGTCAATAATGTCTAATAATTATAGCATCTTAGCTACCTATTAACCAATAAATTAATCTAGCTCAATCTAGAATCTGGTGTAGTGTAAAACAAATATTTACTACCTAAATATTTGTTTAATTATAAACATAAAATTATATCTCGGATAAGAGCGACTTAACACGCGTTTACCGTAATGTATACTTAAATATTATAAGAACCTTCACCATACGTCAAGAAACCTAGTTTTCATTTTTTCTTTCATACCAGATAAATTATTAAACGTAATGTACTCGTGATAATTTTCACACAATCTACACTTTATGGAGAATATTTCAGCCACATGATGATTGACAATTATCGCCCCTGATCAAGCTAACATGGTTAGCGAAATGCGCGTCGAGTGCAAAAATAAAGTGCTTAGTGTAGTGGTGATATATACTCAGTAGAATAGTTTTCGAGATAAGGGGGGACAGCCATTTTTCGCAATTTTTTAAAAATAATATAATGAAAAGTGCGCGAAAGTATTACATCACATATATTTTTGAACTTGTGTGAGCTAGTAAATTTTTTTTCCAGGTTCATCCCCCAAAACTAATCCTTTAAGCCAAAATTTAACTTTCAAAACTATACGGCTCTGTTTAGGCCATCAATTCATATATTTGTGCCAATTTTCAACTTTCTATTTCAATTAGCTTCGCAAAAAATCGGATGTGACAGACTGACAGACGGACGCCGAAGTGATCCCATAAGTATTCCGTATAGAACACTCAAAATTACAATTGACTGCATGTTCCTAATGGTAGTCCAAATAGGGAGGATTTATTGCTATATCTTAGATACAGTTTACTACAATTTGTTCTCAGCTCTGCTGACAAATAAGCTGTCAACGTGCAATGTTTAATATTTTTGTTGTTGTTTTATCTTCTTTTTACTTGAATTATGTTAAATAGTTAATAATTAAATAATTTACCAATTTTTAAGAACAATCTGATGATTTAGTAAACGGCTTCCTTTAGCAAGAACTGCACAAACTAAAATGTATTAAATTATGCAAATAATTCTACAAAAAAAAAATGTATACTAATTGAACAAATCTTGTTAAATTCGGTTAATGCTAGATTAAGTTATGGTTATTTGTTTAAATAAATATTCACCTTACTGTAAACCTTTTATGTAATGTGCTGTAGCAAAAAAGCCAGTCTCTGTGATTTGATAATAAAAACTTTGCACTCCTCTAAGCAACATAATGCCCCTGGGTTTAAATGTATTTGAATATTTTATCAATGCGGAAATTAAGTGCCCCGTATCATTAATTAAATTAATGGTTATCTTCGTAGGGTTATATTGCATAAGAGAATTTAATCTTAATAGTCTGAAATAGTGCTTAAGAAGAACACAATGCATTTTCTAAGCGTAAAATGTGATAAATTTGTATTCAATTATTTACTAGAAAACCATTTGTATGTAACTCAATTATCAGTATTGATTAAGAACGTAATATTCAGATTCGACGCCTGCAAAATGCGTTATTATGTATTTTTAAAATAATTACAAAAACAGACAGGAAGTTACATCTATGAAATACTTTTAGTTGGCTTACTGAAAATAGCACTAATTCCTTTTGGATGAATGTAAAGTATTGAATTCTGGTGACTAACGCCGTCTGACTGCCTGCATATTGAATTTTTTTTTTGTTGTTTATCCCATTTATTTGACTATTAAACATTGTTTCTCGAAGTTTTTGTTTGTATCAATCAGAATACAATCAAAATTTAAAAATACATTATCACAGATAGCATAAAGCTTTAAAAAACCGTGTCATTTAATTCTATATTATTCACTGAATTAATTAAAATCGAACATATAATAAAATACATAAATAAAGTAGGTACTACTATATATTTTATTAATCTGTCGAAAGTTAGATGACCCCGATATAACCCTAAACAGAATAAAAATAGAATTAGGGGGTTGGGTATCAAGAAATATATATTTTTTTATACACAGAAGCTGTGTTGTATTAGAATTTCAGTTTCCTAAAATATTCAGATAATAATTATCCATAAAACTTAATTTAAAATTATTAGTAAACAAAATAATTGTAAAGTACATATTATAGAGACATAGAAACATCTTCATAATTTAGTCAGTTACTAATAATAATAACGTAATACTACAAATCTGATGAAACTACCTTACGAACCAACAGTTTCAGTGTCAAGGTTTATTTAGATAAGAGACAAAATGGCAAGAAATTCGTATAACTAATTAATTAGTCCCTATTATGATAGGTAACTTTTAGCCGAAGACCTTACGTGGCGACGTGAAAAAAATATTCATGACATGATTTCTTTAGGGTCTATTTTTTCCTTTATTATTGAGATCCGCTATTTAAGGTGAATTTTCTGTAATCAGTCTTACTACAAGGAGGCACCAGCCCCAATATATGCAGTAAACAACACCCCGTATATAGATATATATATATATATATATATATATATATATATATATATATATATATATAATATATATATATATATATATATATATATATATATATAAATATATATATATATGTATATATATATATATATATATATATATATATATATATATATATATATATATATATATATATATTATATAAATATTTATATATATATATATATAAATATATATATATATATATATATATATAAATATTTATATATATATATATATATATATATATATATATATATATATATATATATATATTATATATATATATATATATATATATATATATATATATATATATATATATATATATATATATATATATATATATATATATATATATATATATATATATATATATATATATATATATATATATATATATATATATATATATATATATATATATATATATATATATATATATATATATATATATATATATATATATATATATATATATATATATATATATATATATATATATATATATATATATATATATATATATATATATAAATATATATATATATATATATATATATATATATATATATATATATATATATATATATATATATATATATATATATATATATATATATATGAAGTTCCATATCCGATAAGGACGTAGGCAACCCTCGCGTCTTTGCCTGTGGTGGGTACCTTTTTAAGTGTGTCCACAGACAAAGGGAACCTACATTTTAATACCGGTTTCGAACGGCCAACGTAAGACCTTAGCAGGCATGACACTACGGGTGGTATGCCATTGGCTTCCCGAGAGCTTTTTTTTTTTTTTTTTTTTTTTTTTTTTGTCAAGGAGAAATCCGCTTTATGGATTCCGGAGCAACTTGCGTCACCATAAGGGTGCCCCAAGGTGCTCCGGTTATGTGGGGCTCTCCAATCTGAAGGATTGGCATACCCACTAAAACTCCTTGTGAGCCGGGAAAACCCTCTCTACTCCTTTTACATGTCTGACTGATTAATATCTAGGATTGTTTTGCGGAGTTTAACACTGTTAACTTTCACTCACTGGACACTACCTAAGCCTACTTAATCCTAACTTAACCTAACTTAACCTACTTCCCTCTTTGATGGAGTACATGCTACCTCTAAGTATAACTTACTTCTGAAGGAGTGGCTCAATCCCTAACCTTAAGATAAGTGGTTCGTTTGTCAGTCAATAGTCAAAATGTCTGTCGGACACAAGCGCGCACCCGCGACATTCACATTGCCACTGAAAGTGTCTGCTATCTCTGGGTTTGGGTGAATCGCTGCTTTTTCAAGGAAGCGAATCTGAGAATCACGCATGAAATCTTTTATCCTGGGTATATCGAACTCCCGGTGCAACTGATCGTTGCGAACGAACCAAGGAGCACCAGCAATAATGCGAAGGGTTTTATTTTGAACTGCCTGGATCCGAGAGAAGCAACCGTCACGTTGTATTTTATCGAACTCGGGTAGAAAGCAGACACCTTAACCCCTATGCTATGGCCGCCTATATATATATATATATATATATATATATATATATATATATATATATATATATATATATATATATATATATATATATATATACACAGGGCTGTCCAACTGTAGATATCCACCTACACAACTCAAGAACAGTTAAGGGATTTTTTTAATATTGTGTTTTAATTTGTCAATTTTAGGTTTTAATACTGCCATAACTTTTACATACCACCATTACATAGCAGTCGATTAATAAAAAGACATGGATAAATAAAAAAAAAAAGAAATAATAATTTTTAAGCAACACTTCACTCTTTTTAAGTAAAATAAAATATTAAAAATGTTTATATTAAAATATAGGGTGGGCCATTTAAAAGTTTAAATTTAAAAATGCAATAAAACAAAAACGGTTTGAAATTTTGCCAAATTTATTTTTTTGTTGTGAAGTACAATTGTTCCGGTTAGAGATGGACTATTATTTCATTCATATGGCTGCCGCGGCTGGCCTCACAGTACCCCATTCGATCGGACCAATTTTCGAGCACTTTTTCGAGTGTATGGGGTCGTATCTCGGCAATGGCATCACGAATGTTGGCCTTCAAATGCTCAATTGTCTCTGGTTTGTCGGCATAACACTTGTCTTTAACGGCGCCCCACAGAAAATAGTCCAACGGTGTCAAATCGCAGCTTCTTGGCGGCCAATTGACATCACCATTTCGGCTAATTAAACGGCCATCAAACGTTTGACGCAATAAATCGATTGTGGCACCATCCTGTTGAAACCAAACATCGTTCACATCAATACCATGAAGAGCGGGCACAAAAAAATCGGTTATCATGGTGCGATAGGTGTCTCCATTGACCGTAATGGTTGCGCCGTCCACAGCTTCGATATTTTCGGGTGTACGCACTGTACGAGCACGCTCACGTCTTGGCGCATCAACAATGAAACCAGTTTCACGAACTTTAGCAATAAACTTGCGTATACCGGGCACTGTTGGTCCTTCTCTGCGACCAAATTTTGTACGACATTTTCGTGCAATTTCCGACCAATTGTCTTTGTTTTGGAAATAAATTTCCAATAAATAATCCCAACGTTGCTCAAGCGTAAATCGATTCATTTCGTTCAGTGGAGATAATATACTGAATTTTGTGACAGAATAGAATGACATAAGTATTGCCAGATTCGAAATAACCGGTGGTTCAAATTTAAACCGATAGATGGCCCACCCTTTAGTTTCGTGAGCGTACCAAAGTCATTTTTAACGGAAAAAAGTGATAATGAGTGTTTTTAACGAACTCTGAAACTGTTGGTGTTCCATTTCTTTCTGTATGATTTTTTTTTTAAATAAGAATAACTTCCACACACTCATATGATGGTTATTTTTTAACCTGCCTGGAGAGAATGTTATTAGTTCCATTTTTTTTTAAATTCAACTACTCTTAAATTTGATGTTTTTTTATTATTTCGCCTTACCTTTAAAAAAACAAACAAAGTATTAAACATTTCTTATCCAATACTTTTAAAATCAAACCACAAAAACACAGTTTTCAGACAGAAACAAAGCTTTTCCATTTGTAAAAACTTTTTAGTTTAATAGATGCCATAAGAATTTTACCGATCCAAGGTTTGATAGGCCTAGAATTCTTAGAATTAATTTAAAACTGTACTATAAAAGCTTACTAATTGTATGTATGCAATTTTGGGTTTTTCACTAAATTTTGGTGTTAATGGATAGAACAGCAAATGATAATATTTTCTACTTTACGATTTAATTATTTTTACTCAAAAAATTACCACAGTTATTATAGTTAATTTATTGGCCAATTAGGCATTAGCTCTTACTGTTATACTTTCACACACACGAAACATAATATACATATTAGATCTTAGGGACCTAACTAACTTAGCCTAGATAAGGAGTTTATATAAATGTTTGGAAGAGCTTATATTAAGATATTTGAACTTAAAATATTTCATGAACCAAGACTTAAGGTTAAACTAGAACGTAAACTAACCTAGTGGCATGGGGTCCGAGGGCCTCGAGAGGCGACGTCGGGCATGGCGTGGGGGAGGTCGGTAGGCGGTCCTGACTATGGGGTTAGGGTGGTTGTTCGTGGCTTTGTCCAGGAATTTGAGTTGGACGTTGCTCATAAATTCCCGGATTGTTGGCATCTGGAGGTCTCGGTGAAGCTGGGTGTTGCGGATGCACCATGAAGCTTTGGCGATGATACGGACGGCCCTATTTTGCACAGAAAATGACCCAGTTAAAAGAAATCTTATGAAAAATACAAACCGCGATTTATACTTGGTTTTACGCAAAAAAAATGAGCTTGTATAAATATTAAGATCAACTGGATTTTTACTGGAGCATTCCATACTGACATGTTAACCTTCACAGGTGTATTATGTTTTAAGATACTGCAATAGAAAGCTCTTGTACCATTGGCGACATTTGTGTTTTTTAAGATCACGAAAAATGGGGGTTTTAACAAGAAAATGTTTTATTATTATTTGCTTCAACTGTAGAACTATTATCGGACATTTTTCAAAATCCAGATATACTGGATACAATAAAAAGCAAACACTAAATGTAAATTGGGAAACGAGGGGAGCGCTATTGTGTTACTAAATTCAAATTAATTTTATTAGATTCTCATTAACTGTAAAAAGATAATAGTGAATCTGTGAATATTAATATTATTATTATTATTGGAAATAACATGTAATACTCTAATTTAAAGTATTGGTATTCAAATTATAAACTTCGATTGTACTAAAATAGTCCATAAGTTTATTATATGACACAGTCTTTCAGTATAATGTAGCTAGTGCCGTCAAATCTCATATCACCGAATTTGAATTGAAAAGCTCTATCTATTAAAATAAAAATATTCAGAATGTTACGTTACAAAATTGGGAGAATAACTATGAAGATAAGAAAACGAACACATACGAACTTGGCAAAATTTGTTTCCCTTAACTTTCCGCATGTTTTTGGGTTAAAAAAAACAATTATTTTTATCTGGAAAACCCTGTATCTTACGTTCAGTTTCTTCTCTTAATATGCCTACTAATAGCGCATTTAGGTAAGTTTAATAGCTGATATAACTAATAGCTGATATAACTATATATTGGTTACCTATCAAAACCACTCTGCCATTATCAAATCAGATAAATTAAATAAAATTTTACATTTGCAAATGTCATTGATCTTTTCAATTGCTGTTAGTTAAAACTGCAGTCTCGACAGTGCCCAATTAAGGTAGTCAATTATTTGTTGTTTATTTATGATCGTAAACAATTGAATTTATGTCCGGTGAGAAGGGCTCGAAGCAGGATCGGGAGCGTTTTCGTCAATCGGACCATGTAATCGAATCATTTATTCCGCTGCGACCGATTACACTTAGATAACCGCACGGCCCACGGGTCTATTAAAATTTTATTGAAGCGCCATTAAACAAGAGTCATCCTGGAAATAGGTTTTATATGCACCCCAAAGGGGCTTGTCGGAGAAGAGGAATTGCAAAATAAATTCAAATATACTGTCATCGACTAATGTCTAACAATTACAATTTTGTTACTTAATTTAATTGTTATTACTTGTAATTTATAACACTACAGTATTTTCTTTTTATTGTTACAGAATGCAGAAGATAAAGACGCTTCCCCAATCACTGCGGAAACGCCCAAAACGGAAGAAGCCAAGGCAGTGGAGAGTACCGAATCTGCCACAGTAAATACCGATGAAGCAACTCCTGTAGAGGAGTCAGCCAAACTTGCGGAAGAAGCACCTAAAATGGCAGAAGAAGCTCCGAAACCGGCAGAAGAAGCCGTCAAACCTTCCGAGCCTGAAGTTGAGTCAAAAGTGGAGGTAATTGAAGAGTCAGCCAAGGAAACTGTTGCAGAGGTTCCAGAACCCGCTGTCGAAAGTGCTCCGTCTGCTGAGCCTGAGGAGGCTCCTAAAGCGGAGGAGTCCAGTAAAGAGGTGCGTACTGAAGAAGTGCCCCCGCCGTTACCCTCCTCCAACCCCCCATCCCCAGTTACAGTCTTTGCCGAATCCACTAAAGCAGATGCCGCGCTCACTTCGGGCCAAGTTCCCCTGGAGGAACCTAAAGAGGTTCAGGAAATAATAGAATCATCCGTCAAAGAGCCCGTAACAGCGGAAGCACCTAAGGTGGAAGATTCATCACTTCCTGAGCCTCCTGTCGTTTCTGAACAGGCCTCAGTCACGGAAACGACCACGGATTCAATAACTCCCGTTCCGTCAGAATCCCTGATAGAACAATCCACTGAATCTGTCCCTTCACCAGCAATCCAAGAGAAAATAGAAACAGCTGAACCACTTCCTCCTAGCCCTCCATCCCCTGTTCCCGAACAAATCGAGAAAAATATTCCAGAACTGCCAAAACCCTCTGTTGAATCATTTTCAAGTGCTTCCTCTGAAACTACTCAAGAAATTTCAGAAAGTGTTCCTCAACCTAAAGAGTCTATTCCTGAACCATCTCCGTCCGTTGAAGAATTACCACCTGCTCCTCCCTCTCCAGTGCCTGAACAACCCACTGAAGCTAATACAGATAAAGAATCTTTGCCATCAGAACCTGCACCTGTTGTGGAAGAAGCACCTGTGCCTACCGCAGAACCTTCACCTACCCAACTCAATCCTCCTGAATCCTCTTCCGAAGCTCCTTCTTCTACACCGGTAGCTGAAGAAAATAAAAAGACTGAAGAATTATCAATTGAAGCCGAGCCTCCAGCGGAACCTATTTCCCTTCCTGAACCACCAAAATCTGAAGAAGTGCCTGTGGATCCATCAAAAGTAGAACCCTTAACACCTCCTCCTACTCCTGCAGCAAGTACCGAGATAGCTCCAGCTGAACTTCCTTCAGCTGCAGAAATTCCCTCAGCAGCTTCACCTGCACCTCCGTCAGACGTTTCCGAGCCTGTAGCGCCCGCAGATTCGCTTCCAGATATCTCGACAGAATCACTTCCAAGTCTTCCTGAACCAGTGTCAGAGAGTCTGGCCCCTATGTCCCTTCCCCCAGTCGATTCAGTACCTGAACCAATCGCACCTTCAGAACCTGAATCGTCCCCAAAAGAGGAGCTACTTCCCGCGCCTCTTACCAACGGAAACATGAATGGACACACTTCTCCGTCGCCCACTGAAGATGCCGTTTTACCGTCAGAGGTGCCAGGACCAACGAAACAGGTGATTAGCCCCGCAGACTCGGAAGCTGTAGTTCGCTGGGTGGGCAAAAGGACAGATATTTGAAAATCGAATCTTTGGTTAATTCATACCTTTAACATTTTTATAAACCTGTAGCAGTATACTTTTAAAAAGAAGTTGTGTTTGTTGCTAATATTACTGCGTGTGACTAGTCACTTACTAAATCTTCTTATAGGTTTATAAAATTGTCTCGGTAAAACCAAAGATTCGCCGGCTTACTAGACGTCTTGCTTGTTTGGTGTAACTTTGGGTTGGTTGGAGGTCCTTTTGTGGGGGCAATCAATTGAATCTTACTATATTTTCTTTCCTCAAGGGTTTTTCAAGATTTGGATGAATACGCATTATTATAGATAATTAAACACATGTAAATATATTTATTAAAAAAGTTTTTTTTTTTATAAAACAGTCGATATTTTAACATTAAACAAAAATAAGCTTTAATTATTATAAAATTGATAAAAATTTAGTTGATTTTGTTATTAATTAATTTAATTTAATTTGAGGTTGTGGCCCAATTAATGAAACTAGGTTTACACTAGCTTGCTACATGATACTGTGTTTAGTTATCTGTAAATATGACATATTTTAAGGCAAACCAATTTTGTACCTTTTGACTATCTTGGTTATTGTACCCTTTGCACCACTCCAAAGTTGAACACTATAAACATGGAAGGCACTTTTTGCATCACCTAGTGTAAGATAGTTGTGTTATGTAAATACTAAAAATGAGTTTGCTCGATTTTTAGTGGATTGCATTTTAGAAGAAATTGAAATAACTCCAAAATCCTTTTGAAACTTTTAACCCTCTTTCCAACGATTTGTTTGTGCTAACCCATTTGAGTTTTTTTTTCCGAAATCCTTTTTTACCATATTGTTTGATACCCTTTACTAATATATTTAGTTCCTAATAATTTGTTTCTTGTGTTGTTTTGTTCCTCCTTATTATTTGTGGTCTTGTTACTTATTAAGTTGGTTCTTGCATTCTCTAATATTTTATTTTTTACTATATATATATATATATATATATATATATATATATATATATATATATATATATATATATAAGCCTGGTATCAGAAAATTTTAACTCATCTAAAAGTAACGGTTGTGGATTAATTTAATTGTAGCTACTAGTGCCAGTGGTGCGTCAAAAATTTTCCGAAACCAGTTATTTACACTATTCCTACTTTAATTTGGGTAATAAGATTCTTACACGGCTGTAATTTAAAGTTCTTGTCAATTGCTATATTATTGGTGGAAAAGGTTTGTCAAAATATATAAGATAAAAGAAGTTTTGAAATCTTTCATCAAGCTATTTTTAATATAGTGCGAAATTTTCAAAAAAAAGTGTTTTTTTCGAATTTAATTGTTTTTTGTCCAGTTTTCTTAATTAACTCAAAAGCTGTACCAGCAGTTTGAATGTTTACTATCAGGTTTTAGGATTAGATTTCGGTAATAAATTTTAAAATTTTTTATAATTCCCTGGTCAAGTGGTTGAGAAGCTGATTTACAGTTAGGGGGCAGAAACAAGATTTTTATATTTTTTAAGCGGACGTCTTTTGAATGAGATGTTGCATTGTCTAAAAGTAACAAAATGTTTCTTTTTTCTTTTGTCATTTTCCAATCAAGATCTTGCAACCACTTTGTCATTTCTCCTGTCATCCAAGCTTTCTTATTATATTCCCAAGTTGCAGGCAGGTTGTTTATGTTAATATTTTTAAATGCTCTGGGTTTAGCTGCCTTATCAATGACTAAGAGTTTTTCTTTTTCTCTCGCCATATTTACACAATGCAAAATTGTAAACCTCTCTTTGGGATATTTACCTCCAACACATTTTTCTTTTTTAATGTTAACGTTTTGCTGGGTAGAGCCCTAAAATACAGGCCTGTCTCATCGGCATTATAAATGGCTCTCGGTGAATATCCCTTAATTAAAGAAGGACATTTTTCCCAGAATGATGAAACATCTTTGCAATAACCGAACTCCCTCTCCTGAAATCGCTTTAACACTTATATTGTGGCAAATTCTAAATTTATTAAGCCAACCAGAAGAAGCACTGAATGTAGAATGTTCCAGAAGCTCGGCTATTTCTTTTGCTTTGCATCGTATTAGCGGACTAAAAAAAAAAATAAACAATAAGTTTTTTTGCATTTTTGTCACGATAAGCCTACTGATACTCTCACTCCTTTTATACATTCTTTGAGTTGATATGAGAAGAAAATCAACGCATTAGTTCCAGAAAACCTTATCTAAAAAAAATAATTCATGTGGATATCTGTCAAAGGAATCCCCTTATGGCGAGCTGCTATAAATTAGTTATAACACAACTTGTCAATTTTGGTACCATCACCACAACAAAGCTTCTTTTGTTGTTTAGAAGGATTTCTTTATGTTTAATTATATCAGCAGCTTGTGTTTTTCCGATATTAAAACGCTTGGATAATTCCCTTACTCTTAACTTTTCCTTATTGTGAACAACAATCTCAATTTTTTGTTTAAGCGTGAGAATTTTTCTATTTGGAGCCATTTCTACAATGAATATGTCGCCCACTCTCTTTTTCGCATAGGCGACAAACTAATATTAAATCCCCGCGTGTACCGAAAAATTGAGGGCGGTAAAGCCCCGGTTTACTCGGGGAAGTCCCTCAGTGAAGGCAGGCAGCGACGTTGTCGCGCGGCGCGATTGGGAAACGCAACAGCGATACTCGCCACAGAAAAATGAGACAAGGCGTTTATTTTTTATTGTTTTTTTTGTCCGGTTAACATTTTTTTGTGTCTGCGTCCGTTTAAGAGGAAGTTAACACAGTGCCAATTATATGAGAGTCGGTCGGGACCATGAGAAACTGTATGTTCAAGGGAGGTGTCCGTGTAACAGGAGTGTCCGCGAAGGGGAATTTCTCTGTATACGGTAGCGCAAGTTATCGTGAGAAATTGCAGAGGTGGGTGGTTAGGTGGGAAAAAAATATATATTACATACACAAATATACATGTTCATTTTAAGCTTTTTTAAATACTTTAATAGTACTTCGCATTCTCCAATACACTTCTCTGCGCACGCGCACATATACAGACACACAAACATACGTGCCCTCGCACACACTACACACGATTCACGCACATAAGCACATCACATGTATTATTTTATTTTAAATAGTTAATATCATCAATTAAAATCGAAAAAATACATTTTTTAAAAAAATTTTGCGCTATATCAAAAATAGCTCAATGAAAGATTTCGATTTTTACAATATTACAATTGACAAGAACTTTAAATTAAAGTCAGTTCAAGATAGCCGTGCTTATAAAGTGCTAGTTGATATTTGTTCTACATAAGTAAGCACAGTGAACTGAAAGCGTCGTATGTTATATATCTCGAGTAATTTCACCATACTTTCCACACTCATTAGAGCACATGTTGGGATTAACTTGACCAACATGTATCAGCGACTTTCGACTAAGTTACTTACTTCAGAGATTTTGCGTTGATTTCTTTTATTGCTACTGCCCCTTAGCAAGCCGAGCACTTACCTTTACTCATCAGATTAAAATTATGATAATAGATCTGAGAAATTTGGGTCATAATGTAATCGGAGCGTTACATTTTTAATTTTTTTTTTCAAGCGATTCCTTTTGTGTGCTTAACACGGACGACTCTGTCGCGCCACTAAATGACTGTATGCCCTCCTTGGAAGTAGTAGTCCCATTTATAACTATTACTGCGTTCGGGAAGCTTACAAACAGCAATATGGTTGCCCATTTAAAAGCTTTCCTGCTGTAGCAATAGTTTTAAATAGGACGACGACATATAACGACAGCGTGTCGCCACTTAGTGGCGCGATAAAGTGGTCTAGGTGTAACGGCACTTAAAGACACTTTAAAAATATTTTTCTGTGTAGTACTGAAGCTACTAACAGTTTTTATTATCTATCTGAACATCTAAACGTCCAAAAAATTATTTGGATCATCAGAGTGAACGAAAATGTTTTTAGTAACAAATTACTACAAGTTTTACACGAGTGATAATTTTAGTCACTTCAGTGTTTTAATCTCTAAAAATAAAGCTTCCTGAAGATGTCTCGTACAATCCTAGGCGAAACATAGAAAAAGTTTTTAATTTTGAAATGGTCTGAACCATGAGTACTCACCAAGCTTCCATTCAATGTTAATTATTGTTAATTTTTTATGGCATTTTTGTAAAACTAAAATCTAACCATTGCGTTAAAAATTATATTCTCTTTTTTAAGTCAATAATTATTTAAATAAGGGTTTTAAAACCCAATACAACATTGCAACCGAATGAATACAACCGCAGATTAAAAAGTTCACTGCAAGGTTATCCAGTCTTGTTTTCTTTATTTATGTCGTATCAACTTGTATAGCGACTTTTTTACTTGACTTAACACTAAGCCTGCTTATTTTTGGGCTCCTTTTTTCATTTGGAGAATATTACGAGTAGCATTTACGGAAACGGATCTTATGCTAAAACATGTAAAGAGCTACAGCCTTGGCCAAAAGTATTAGGCACCCTACAATTTAGTTCATTTCTTGTGTTTCAGGGTAAAAAATTAAATTCGTATGTTTTGTAAAATCGTATATTGAGGTAAAATTATGAAATAAATTAATATTTGGTGTGTCCGCCCTTGGCTTTAATTACAGCAACAATTCTTTGGGGCATGCTGCGTACAAGCCTAGTACATTCCGTTGTACTTATGGCATTCCACGTATCCATCAAAGCGCTTTTTAGCGCTGCTTTTGATGTTATGCTATGCTCCCGTATCTTGCGCTTCAGAATACCCCAAAGATGCTCGATAGGGTTTAGATCTGGAGACTGCACCGGCCAATCCAACATTGTCTCTAAACCAGCGCATCGTAGCCGCTGATTTATGACAAGGTGCATTATCTTGCTGGAATTTGATGTCGTCTAAATTAGTGTCGCCAAAAATGCGCGTTAGCGAAGGCATCAGTACAGTTTCTAGCACATTTATGTACTTTTGGCTGTTCATGCGGCCTTCACAAACGAACATTTCGCCGACACCTTTAGCAGCCATGCAGCCCCAGAGCATAATGCTGCCTCCTCCGTGTTTTACAGTAGGTACCACGCAATTTGGATGGTATTCCTCGCTGACACGCCGCCTCACGAATGTCACACCTGACGTTCCGAATAGCTGTAAGAATAGAAAAAATACTCAATTAAAAAATTATTTATAATTTTGACTAAAACGGATTCAATCAAGAGTAATT
This sequence comes from Pachyrhynchus sulphureomaculatus, assembly GCA_019049505.1. Taxonomy (NCBI): domain Eukaryota; kingdom Metazoa; phylum Arthropoda; class Insecta; order Coleoptera; family Curculionidae; genus Pachyrhynchus; species Pachyrhynchus sulphureomaculatus. The sequence goes on from CM032456.1 coordinate 168,978,042, forward strand.
GGATGTAGTTATTTTGTTAAAATAAATCATATAAAAACTTACCTCAAAGTTGGATTCGTCGGACCATACAACATTAGACCAATCCTCTTTGCTAAAATGTTGGTGCTTCAGAGCCCACGTTTCTTCCTAGTGGTCTCTGAAAGCCAAGGCTTCTTTCTAGCTTTGCACCCTCTTAATCCAGCTTCTGTCAGTCTTCTCCTTGCTGTTCGAGAACTAATCGGCGTCCAAATCTCTTCCGACAGAGTTGCAGCGAGCTCAGATGATGTTTTTTTTTTTTTTTCGATTTTTAATAGACTCCCGGATGAGTTTTATGTCCTGTCGCTCATTAGTCTTACGTTTTCTGCCCGTTCTCATTTTGTTGGCATGGGAGCCAGTCTCCACAAACCTTTTAATAGCACATTTCACTGCGCACCGAAAACATTTCACTAACTTGGCTATTTCTACTTGGGACTTGCCTTGTTCATGTAGGGTTTGAATTTTAATTCGTTTTTCGATACCAAGCTCACTTTTCTTAGGCATATCTCAAATATAAGAATGTCCAGTTCACAAAATAAAACACGCACGGAAGCTTCTTGACACTAAATTAGTAAAAAGATACTGATAAAACATTAAAAATATTTTTCAAAAAAACCTCATTATCGCAATTTTGTGGGCCAGGTATTTTATGGACCTGTAAAAAAGATTGTCTACTGTTTAAGTTGGCCGCCTATAGTACTGTTAAACCAATTAGGCTTTTTTTAAATATTTTATATTTCACGTGTTTATTAGGGGTGTCTAATACTTTTGACCAAGGCTGTATGTGCGTTCACTTACACATTATGTGCGATATACCTTTGTTTGTCATAGTTACTCCTTTACCACTTAATAGTAATTTTTAAAGTTTGTCAATAAAAGTAGGGACCCGGTAAATTATATAGGCTTGCCAGACTTCTAATACTGTAAAGTGTTAAGGCAGAATACCGTAGCCAAACATAAGGTCCCTGATTACAAATCAAATTGGAAAACTAATGCAGAGCAAATATTTGCCTCAGCAGTTAACAGAAATTCTGCCTCTCCTGTCTCGGTTACGATGTTTGTTGGGATTTAGACAGATAATGTTAATTAGGAAGGGATCGAGAATCCATGCAAAAACTGTTTTATAATCACCCATTTAAGAGTACGTTACTCCTCAAATGTTGAAACTAACAGTCTTTAGAATATTACAAACTTCGGTCATTCTCAATGTTAAACCCTATTAATTATTAAATTAACAACCCATTTAGAAGGACCTACTTGTGACTTCCGACAGATTCGTTTATTACTTGAGTAAAAAGCCATATTTGTCATTTAAAAAGATATCTTTCGACTTTTATTCTTCATTTTTTTTTCTTTACTTTATGGAGTTCGGACAACAAAATTAAAATCTACGAGGCCAGTATTCTGTAAAGTCTTTTTAGTGCCAGTCTATAGGTTATAATAAAAACATCAAATAGTACAGTATGTACAATTAAATATGTAAACCATTGGTAAAGTTCCATTGGAGTAGATTAAACCTAACTGATACAACGTCTGTCAAACATCTAATACCTGATTGCATCTCCCTCATAGTCACTCCGCACGGGGTGTGCCAGGAATTACAAAATCTGATGCCGTTTATAGTTCATCTAACCATCACCAGTAGCCAGTTGGCATGTTTCATTTCAAGCTACCCTATCGTCTCAATATGGACTTCATACTGGGCAGGTATACTCAGCAGTTGAAAAGCTTAGGGCACTTACAGTTGTAAGTAAAACTGACACCCTGTTTGCTGTAATATAGCTTCCTTAAGACGTTGTTTTGAGTGTGTATTCGCTCTGATATGCATTGGCACTAATATCGCAGTATTTTAGGCACTCGTGTGCTCCATCTGGTGGCCTGGATCTTCTAAAGATTTGGTTTTAGTGAATTATTTTTATAATATTGTTACATACTCGATAAAATTCGCGACTTTATAAATATGGTGGTTTTGAACTAAAATAGCTAAGTCGTTAGCGTATAGGAAATGCTTTCTTTGCATTCCGTTTTACCTGGTAATCGTTGGTGTATATATTAAAGAGTAGTAGTACCAAAACATTACCTTAAAGCAAATCGTTTTTCTGGTTCCTTCATCTTCTTGTTACCTTCTAGGCTGATCTAAAAATTTACGAATATAGTTTCGGTATTTTTGATAAGATTGTAGTATTTGGACATGTCTAAGATTTTCGAAAGTACTATGGAAGACCCATAACAGTTTTTTTTTTCGAAACATTCTTCAATGAACTCGAGGTTCAGTACCTGACTTGTACATGATTTTCCTAGACTAGAGCCGGCTTGTTGAGGAATTATTCTTGGTTCAAACAGGACCCCAATACGTTCAAAAATTAATGGCAGAGCACTAAGATAGGTCATAGCTGCTTGGTGCTCCAGGATTCTTCCTAGGCTTTAAAATACAGTGATTTAGAATCTTCTTTATTTAAAAAGTTTTTTTTTCGACAATTGCTGAGCAGTTTAAATCCTTTTTTTAAATTTGTTCTACACAAATATAAAATAAAAAGTCGAAAAAGTATTGAGCTATTTTTTTGTTATATAGCTTTAGTGTCACATATCTCTGGTAATATAAGTCGCATTGGGTCATACTTAGCAACAGTTAAAAGCTGACATTCGAAAATACCAGGTGTACAAGTATGAAATGCGGATTTTTTTTTCTAAAAAATATATTAAATTCGGAAGAATGATAAAAAGTGCTTTATTCAAAGTATGCTCCATCGCTTGCTTTTTCCCATTTTTCGAGCAATTTGTGAATACCACGCCAGTAAAAATCTTCCCCTTTTGCTGCGAACCATTCATCGAGCCATTTTTTCACATCTTCATACGAACCAAAGCGCGGTTCAGCAAGTGCGTGACCCATCGATGCAAACAATTGGTAATCGGAAGGAGCCAAGTCTGGTGAGTAAGCCGCATGGGGTAGAACTTCTTAGCTGAGTGCTTCCAAGGTGTCGCGAACTGGTTTTGCCGTATGTGATGGAGCATTGTCATGAAGAAAAATGACTTTGTGTTGCCTCTTTCGGTATTCTTCGGTATTCTTTTTTCAAGCGAACGGCTCAAATCGGTCAATTGTTGTTGGTAACGTTTAGTATTAACCGTGTCCACGCCCCTCTGGTCCCACCAAACACAGAGATCGTCTTTCGGTGTTGCGGTCGATGTGGATGGTGCGCCTGGGTCTACTCGTGCTCGGAATTATCAAAATAAATCCACTTTTCATCCCCTGTAACTATACGATGCAAAAACGACTTCCTTTTGTACCGAGCGAGCAAAATGTCACACGTGTTTTTGCGCTTTTCCTTTTACCTGTCGTTCAACTCATGTGGTACCCATCTACCGGTTTTCTCAATCTTTCCCATCTCTCGTAGCGGATTGGAAACAGCTTGTTGACTAACGCCTAATTGCTCGGCGAGTTGTTTTTGTGTTTGCGAATCATATTCGTCAAACAATGCTTGCAATTCCACATTTTCGTATTTTTTTTTTGGCGGTTTTCCACGTTCCTTGTCTGCAACATCGAAGTCACCACTTTTGAAACGCTGAAACCATCGTTCACACGTATCTTGCGATGTTCACCATAAGCTTCTCGAAGTAATCGGTATGATTCAACAGCAGTTTTCTTCAAATGAGAACAAAAAATTAATGCTCTTTTGTTCGGTATAAATTTCGACATATTGAACAAAACACAACACTATGCACACATTTTTCCAATTTATCACTCGTGCGCGTCTGACACTTGTTGATGACACAACAAAATGGTGCAGTGTCAAATCTTTATAGCACAAACTGCATTGGTGCATCATCTGTTGTCTGAAATCCGCATTTCATACTTGTACACCTGGTAGAAGACGTGCAAAAACTATTGGAATTCGTTTATTCAGACTTAATTTAGTGCGCCTTGACGATGATGAGTGAAATTTCTACAAAAGTTCGTTACATTTGACAATTTTATTTCGATAAAAACACAAATGCTATGCATGCCCATAAAAAACTTGTGCTGTTTTTGGTCAAGATACGTTATCAAAAGCAATAGCCAAACGATGGTTCAGTCGCTTTCATTCTACAAATCTCGATGTCAAAGATGCAAATCGCACTGGTCTACCAATGACAAAAAAAGTTGATAGAATTTTGGCAAGAGTTGAGCAGGACCGGCATGTAAGTAGCCATGACATCGCCAAGTAACTAATCATCCATTACTTAAACCATTTGGAGAAAGCTGGCTACAAAAGAAGCTCGATATTTGGGTACCACATGATTTGACGCTAAAAAATTTACTCAATTAAATTTCCATCTGCGAAACTATAGAAACGTAACGAAATAGAACCATTGCTGAAGTGGTGGATCACAAAGAATGAAGCTCTAAAAAGAGTAGCAAAGCCCGGATTGACACCAAAGAAGGTGATGCTGTGTGTTTGGTGGGATTGGAAGGGAATCATGTATATCTGATTGGAAGGGAATCATGTATATGAGCTGCTGCTGCCTGGCTAAATGATTGATTCGGTACTCTACTGTCAGCAATGGACAAGATTGAAGCAAGCGATTGAAAAAAACCGGCGAGAACTAGTCAACAGAAAGGGTGTCGTTTTCCACCATAATAACACCAGACCACACACTCGGCAAAAATTAAGAGAACTTGACTGGGAAGTCCATCCACCGTATAGCCCGTACCTATTACCGTCGGACTACCATGCGGTTTGGTCTTTCTAGTGTTAAATTAGTTTCAAAAGCAGCCTATGAAAACCACTTAATATAATTTTTTGCCCAGGAACCACAGTGACGGCATTATTGTGTTGCCAGAAAAATGCCAGGAGGTCATCAGACAAAACGGCATATATTTGGTTTAATAAAATTCTTTTAGAATATAATAAACAATTTTCTCAATTTTAACTTTAAAAGGTCCAATACTTTTTTGCCATCTTATATATTTTTTTATATATATATATATATATATATATATATATATATATATATATATATATATATATATAATATACACAGTGGCGTGCAAAAGTTTCCGGCCAGTGACATTTCGTACTCTAATTTAATAAAAAAAAAAGACTAATGAGATGCGAGTATGCGATATAGGAAACAATATAGTAAAAGAATTATTTATGTTTGTGAATATATTTATTATTATTATTCTTAAATTTATATGTACAAAAGTTTCCGGCCACTTTGTACTACGAGAAAAATTATTAGGCCATATGCTCTATAATAGACTTAAATTATATTTTTATGTTAATATTTTGTAGCCATACCCTTTGCAGCGATAACAGCCGCACAACGATGTGGCATTGACTCAATTAATCGATTAATACAAGCAGGTGAAATTTTATTCCATTCTTCCTTCAATGATTTGAATAATGCGGCTTTATTTGAATATGTACGGTTTCGAACTTGACGATCTAGTGTTTCCCATAAGTATTCTATTGGGTTCAAGTCCGGTGATTGAGATGGCCAGCTTAAAATCTCACATTTGAAGCAGAAAACCACTGTTTTAACAACTTGGATGTATGTTTGGGGTCATTATCCTGCTGAAATATCCCATTCTGCGGCAACGTTTCTTCAGCATATGATAACAAATTGTTTTCTAAAATGTCCTTGTAAATATCAGCGTTCATATTTCCGTTGATCTCGATCAATGGACCGACTCCTTGCGCAGAGAAAATTCCCCAAACCATCACACTTCCTCCATCGTGTTTTACAGTAGGAATTTGGTACCGAACATCATTTCTCGTACCAATAAGACGTCGTACATGTTGTCTACCATCGCTTCCAAAAAGATTAAATTTAGATTCGTCGGAGAAAGCTACTTTTTTTCAGTCTTTGATTGTCCAATTTAAGTGATATTTGGCAAATTGTAATCGGGCCTTCTTTTTCTTTATACTGATTAATGGTTTTTTAATACCTATATGGCCAAAAAGTCCCACATCATGCAGTCTTCGTGTCACAGTACTACGATTAACATTAGCTAGGTTTTCATCCTTTAGCTCGCGTGCAATTTCGGCAACAGTTTTCTTGACATCTGCAGTTGATTTGCGTTTAATAATACGATCTATTTTTTTAGACGTTTTTCTTGGTCTTCCACTACGCGGACGATTTTTTAAACCATATCCAAAACGGTATTTTACAATAATATCGTTCACGGTTGATTTACCTATTGATAATAATGAAGCAATCTCACGAGAAGACTTCCCTTCTTTTGAAAATTTTATTACTCTCTCAGGAATTTGGATTTGCATATGCCGAGCCACGTTTATGCTCCCACGACCTTTTATGAAGTAAATGTGAACATTCAACGCGCTATTATTCGTAAATACGTCTTTGAACGTCCTACTTCGTCAATGTATATTATGTGGCCGGAAACTTTTGCACATATAAATATAAGAATAATAATAATAAATATATTCACAAACATAAATAATATTCTTTAACCATGTTATTTTGTTTCCTATAACTCATACTCACATCTCATATTGATTAAAAATCATTAGTCTTTTTTTTTAATAAATTAGAGTACGAGATGTCACTGGAAACTATTGCACGCCATATATATATATATATATATATATATATATATATATATATATATATATATATATATATATATATATATATATATATATATATATATATAAATAAAATTTCATTTTTTTTATTGTACAGTTTGTCTCGTATATCTTAACCCATTTAAAATCTTTCGGCTTTTAATCTTTTTTATTGATCAAACCCACTATTTTAAACCTAGGTCGGTCTTCTTAGAAATTCTGTGTAATATAAATATGTTTCTCTGTTATTTTTTAGCTTTACAGTTCTTCTTTACATGTACCCAAAATGAGTGTCAGTTTTATTTGAAATGTAAATAAATAATGCATAAATAGAAACTGTTTATTTATGAAGAAGTTCAGTGAATCTGACGAGGTTTATTTTCAGATTGCATCAAACGTGGCGAAAGAGAGCGAAATTAGCCCCGAATCTGGAGACAACCCCAGCGAAACTGCAGTAAGTTCATTTATATAGTCTGATGCTTACTGATATATTTAATATTTATTTTATATCTTCACATTAACTTTATGATGTAAGTTTCTAACCCTATAGATATAATTATATGAGCTAGACTAGTTAGAACATCACATCCCGTTTTATAGAGTAAACATTAAAGCGCAGCCACACCTATCAGCCGTCTTTATTTTAACACTATTGAAAATTGCTCGGTAGTGATAAGCTCGCCTTAAGGAGGGTTACCAGATCAAATAATGAAATTTCCTGACAACGTCCCTGACTTTTCAATAAATTTCCTGACATTTTGTCTAAATGTTGCATGTGGTATGTCAAGGCAGCGAGATTTTCAAAATATGCGCCGCGCACCTAATTTTTGAAATCTCGCGCATCACGCATGCACTCCGCCCGTATTGTAGCCTGCGAATGCGACTGTGTGTAGCTTCTGTTAAGGCTCTACTCTTGACACAGTATAATTTAAAGAACACATTATGTGAAGAATTTCATAAAATGGTTATAAAAGCAATATCAAGTAATAAAAAGAAACTGTTTGATTGACTAAATTAATTAATATACTTAACCAATAATTCACCCATTTTGTTAAGGTTTGACTATTTTATTTTTTGTTACTAGAATGATTAATAAATATATTTATTTTATTACTTATATTTTCTTCTTTCAATTTCAAAAAATCCTGACAATTACAGTTTTTCGCTGTTTCGATGGCAGAGGGCCAAAATTTCGGACATGTCAGGAATATTCCTGTCGTCTGGTAACTCTAGCCTTAAGGAAATTATTTTGTCCTTTAACTGTCCAGGTAAATGTTTCACCTCCCAAAATATTGTATTTTGGAAAATATTACCCTTCGCGATTTTTGCAATTTTCACGTTTCAAGGTCAGTAAATCGCGTTAAGACATGTTCTTCAATTTCCGTCTGCTATCGCGATAATTCCCAAGCGAAAAGAGACGTCGATTTCAAATTTGGTGTATTTATATTATTTAAAAATTTTGAGCAATGTTGTCTTAAGAGAAGGGGAGGGTTCAGCAAATGATCTAAAGTTTCAACAGTTGTAGAATTTTTTCCTAATTTTAAGTATTTATTGTAAAACATGTAATAAGTGGAGGAGCAAAAGTCTAGAGGGGGTATCTTGTGATATGTTGTTTTCAGCGTTGTTGGAATCGATGAAATCTGAAGATGTTCCGAAATGTTTGCATTTTTTACGTTTTAGGGTCCCTAGATCAGGACAAACATGGTTTCTCATCTCCGTCAGTCTGTCTATCGCTCTGCTGGCACGATAACTCTTACACATGGCTCACACTTATTATGTAACGTATAGCTTTTAAACTATATCGCAACAGAAAAGAGGTTAAAAGAAGTGAAGCATCGGCAAATTTTGTAAAGCTTCAACAGTATTATGAAGATTTTTTTGGTTTTCGCTTTACATAATGAGACAAATTTAAACACAATTATTTATAGTCAAATATGTAAGAGAATAAAGGGTGGGGGCTAAAAGGAGTAGCTTCAAATATATCGTGTTATATGTAGAGATGGGCGATAATGAACTTGACCTATCGATAGTTAATGACAACCTACCCAGCTATAAATTTAACTTCTCGACACATCTATACTGTCGATAATTATCGATATGTCACTATATATTAGTAAATATTAACACTGAAGTAGAGCTATGGCAAAGTATTTATTTGGTATAATTTAAAATATTAACATTTTCAGTATGTTTACTGATTTCGAAATTTAGCCTAATCATATAATATTCTATTCAATTGTTGTAAAGGACTTAACCGCACTTCTACGATATATCGATAACTGGCGATATTTCGATAACGTTTGGATTTAATGGTTGTTCAATATATCGATGTATTAAATATGTCATCCCTATTTATATGTACTTTTCGGGGTTTTTGGAGTCAAGGAATCTGAAATTTATTATTTTTATTCATTACTTCTAATTTTATCAGAAGTCCTTTCTCAGCTTAATTTTTCTTTTAACTAATATGTCACCTTAAAACACCTATGATTTAAAATATTGAGTTATAATACTTGGAGGATCAAGGTCAAAGTCGATGTTTATTTAAGAACTGCATATTTGCAAGGGAAGTACTGAGAAAATAACTATACCAAATGTTATTTTCAATCTCAACGGACATAGCGTTATGTGAGGTTTCCCTTGTGTAAACGGGCAATGCTGTAAAGTATTTGGTACTTTAGTAACCTGCTTTCGAAGAATCGATGTTACCATCCATAATTTAGTCTGAGCTTAAAAGTAGGTCGGGGATAAATATACTTTTTGTTTTAGTTCGTTTCGTTGTTGCGAAGCGGCAGACTCGGTCCAAGGTAACGCTAAATTATAGATGTAATCTGAAATTGCAAAACCTGTATTGAAAAAGAAAATTACAAGGAGAGAGAAGAGATACATCAGTAAATGCGATTATGCTAACAAAAAGTACCGCAGCGTATTTACTAACGAGACAACACATTTAATGGTGGAGTTTAAAACTATGCAGTTTTAACTTACCTATTGTTTAATATTCTTTTCCGACTAGGATCATCTACGTAATTTGTTTCCTGTGAAAGTTCCAACATAAATTTCACGAAAAGGCACTGTCGTCTACCTTGACAAGTCATTAAATTCACATTACATCACGACTATCCGAAAATCTTATGAAATAAATTGCTTGAAACTAGTTATATGCTCGAAAATCTCGTAATAACTGCAGAAATGTTTAAAAATTGAAATAAAACTGCAAATAAGGTTTTTTTTATTAACATTTATGAAGTATTCCCAATTTTCACAATTTCTAAAACAAATCGGTTGAAATATGATATAAAGTAACTTTGCTGGAAATGAACTATTTTCTATATTTGTAAAAGTTTTCCAGATCTTAGTAACTGATCTTTTAGTCTGATTTCTAAATTAAACATTTTGTAAGTTTCCTTGGATTGGATTACAAATTTGGGTTTGAAACTATTTCGAAATAACGTATTTTTACCTAAAAAATATATAAAAATTCGGTAAAACTAACCAACCACGCATCTCGACTCGATATTTTAGATGACGAATAAGTACACGTGGTGGTATAAATTGCAAGAACAATCGAGCAACGTAAAGGGCTTTTAGATTCTTAAAATCAAAATTTCCTTGACATATCCCTCTGCCTACTGTTTCTGTTAAAATTGAAAATAATAAAAAAATAGGAATAGATTCTTCAACTCCAAAAATTCTGAGAAGCAAGCCTTTGCTCTACACAATTAACGCTTGCTATCTTCCAGTTTCAATAATTGTGTTTCATATTTGTCTATAAAAACAGGACTTTTTTTATTAGAGGTTCTTTTTTGAGAAAAATTTTCACGCCTTGATCTTCGATTTTTAAATCTAGTTTGAGTTTTCAAGTTTCACTTTATGAAGGGTTCTTTTTTATGAAAAATCTTCACCCCGGTCATCGATTTTTAAATTGAGTTATTTTTTTTTAAGAGACTCAACCCCAGGTCACCGATTTTTAGTCTACTGTGTCGTAAAGGGCCTAAGCTTTTCAGGTTTCAGTACAAGCATATTTTCTTTTCCTACAAGCAACTCCGCTTTTAGTAAATTCTTTTTTTTTCCTTAAAGAAATGACCTTTGTGTCCATATGCCCTCCGCCCCTTGAACTTGGCTACGCCACAAAGTGCATCGTATACGTAAATTATTCATTAAAATGATTCTCCACTTTTATAATATGAAAGATGACACATGCCTCGGCTCTTAAAAACTCATCACAGAAAATTTTTCGCCCTTCTAATCTTTAATATTCATTCACATGTTACAAGATCGGAATTATAGGGAAGCGACTTCAAGGAATTTAGTTGTTCTTGATGGCCACCAATAATTTGTGGAAGTTACGTTTCAGTGCACCAGAAGGTCGTAACTACGATCACAATATTTTCCTATTTTTCTGATTGATCGACTATTTCTAACCTGCACTCAGTATTCTAAGTTAGTCCAAATTGTCTAATCCCAAAAACCACGACGTATCTAACCAAAACCGTGAAAGCTTTCATTGAAATTATTTAATTTCTATTAATGTAATATTTAATATTTGCTAAGCAACTTTTTAGTGTTCCGTACGAAACACTTATGGGATCACTTCGGTGTCTGTCTGTCAAACCCGATTTTCTCCGAAACTACTTGACATAGAAAGTTGAAATTTGTCACAAATATAGGAATTGATGGCCCAATCGGAGCCGTGTAGTTTTGAAAGCTAAATTTTGACTTAAGGGGTTAGTTTAGGGGGTGAAATCGTAAGTGAAAAAAATTTTTTTTCACCAGGTCATTGAGTGGGGTGTCAAATGAAAGTTTGTAGAAAGATGAGTTCAAAAAAAGTATATAATACTTGCGCAAAATTCGCAAGGTCCTCGAGTGGGGTGTCAAATGAAAGCTTGTGAAAACACGAGTTCAAAAATATATATGATGTAATACTCGCGCAAACTTTTCTTTATATTATTTTAAAAAGTTGTCCAAAAATCGCTGCCTCCCCTATCTCTAAGAGATTCGAAAAAATTCTGAAATATTCTCCATTGATTGAGTGAAAATTATTACGAGTGCCTTTGATATTTTATCTGGTATATAAAAAAATAAAAATTTCAAGGTTATCAGTTTTTAACCAAGATCGGAAACAAACTTTATTGAAAACTCATTTAGGGTGTGCTTTGTGAAGTCATTTTAACCTCCGTAACAAACATTTTTGTTTTAAAAGCAATTGTACGGAACACTAATTGAATTGAAACGACATCTTTAAATTTTATTTTTTTCTCATTATTTTTTAGGTTGTTAAGACTGAAGAGTAATTATCTCGAAAAAATATCAATTTTACAATTTGGAGAAATGCAAAAAGCAGATCATTCCTGGGCAGTGATGGTATGAGGATCCTCGACCAATCAAAAATATTTATGGAAACTGCCATATTTCAATTTTAGATTTTTAGTAAAAAATATTTAATATTATATACAATAAAATTGTCCACAACGCGCAAAAAAAATACATTTAGTTAAAAAGTTTTTAATACTCCATTTTATAAATGTTTTATATTTAATTTTTAGTGATGTTTTCCGTCTGGACAATTTTTAAATATATGTATGTGTCGAACGATCGACGTTTTTTATCATATACAATTGTATAATAATAAAAGGTTAGAAGTTAGTTCTTTTAGTAATAATAAATTTTAGAAATGAGCTTCTTTTATTAAGTATATTGTAGTCTTATTTTAAAAAATACCTGTAATAATAATTTTATCATAATAAGCATTTTTGTAAGTATGTGTTTTTATTTTAGCTTTTTTTTAATTTGGCTTTGATTTTAAAATTAGTCGTCGTCACTACACCGAAATATTTACACAACAGTCATTTTTATAATGTTAGCCAGCTTTAAAAGCTAAAACTGATTCTATTATTTACAGGCAAAAATTTAAAATTATTTAAATCATTGTGTAAAAATAATTAAAATACATTCAAATTTTAAACTTATAGGTGTGTAGAATAGATATTCGGCTGTCTTTTATATATACGCCAATTTATCAAATTCTTATAAAAATTTGTTATTAAAATAAGTAAACAACGGCGAAAATCCATTAGTTTGGCCTAACAAAACAGTTTTTTTTATTACGTTAATAGTAAGTAAATTTTATATTCGGTGTTTCTTATATTGATGCTCTCTCTCTATTAAACTTCCTTAATATTAATACAAAGTCATTGTAATTGGTAGATTACTGACAATTTTGTTTTTCAATACATACATGGGGTTTGAAAATTAAACCACGTCCTTTCAAAATTATTTTCTACATGTTAAAAGAGACCTAGCAACAGGGTCTTGAGAGGTTAACGTATTTTCCGAATTTTTTTAATATTTCATACAAAAACGGGAATGAAATTTTAAAATTTGGAAGATACATTTGAATAACTATCGAGTAACCATTTAACCATTTCTGTTAACAATACGAAAAAAACACTTTTTTCACTCTCCATTACCTGAATGTTTGAAACTGTGCCCTGAAAATGGGAAAAAATTGAGGATTCAATAGGAACTCGTAGATATCGAATTGTATTCCCCTTTCAAACTTGTATGTTCATTCTAGTTGGAATTATTTGAAAATTCGACAGCGAAGTATTTTTGAATTGATGTTTATAATACTGTAAGGATGCGGTTTAGTTTTGAAACACTCAATAAATTTGTGGGTTTCATACGCTGCTCTCTGGGCAGGTGCATGTTAGAGAATTAGAGCAAATGTTATTTTAAAATCATTACATTAATTAAGTAAAACATATTGTTACATTTCAGATCCATCAATAACGATGTCGGGTTGTGTTAGGTATACCATCAGAAGTAAATCTTATGATATTCAGTTGATTTTAAATCGTTCGTCCGTGCACGCAACATACATTTTTATAGGAAGTTGATAAAATAAATCTTTAGTATACGTATATGGTGTGTTGCATAATAGAGTAATAATTATAACTGCGTAAGGCAGCTCGAACACAATTATTTCGTCTTATTTTGGCTGTTGCAAGGACCAAGTGACTGTGTTAATGTTAAAAAAATCAAATAAAAATTTTATGTACAGTTGGTTTTGATGAATTTGTATAAATTGCAACGAAATTAAGTGTTTTAGGTCTAAAAACCCATCTTTAAAAAATTCATGTTTTCATTAAAAATTTCTGATGCGGAATTTAGTTTTGATTTTTTTTTTTGGTAAGAAACTTAAAACTATATTCTCAAAGCCACAGCTGTTTGATATTTCGCCATTTATAGTACTCAATCGACTTATCAGAATGGCTGTGCGAATAGGTACATAAAACTATTTCATGTATGTGTGAATGTGTTTATAATATAAATATATAACTAGGATGTTTCCTAAAAATTTGTCTTTCTTTTCACTCCCATCCTCCCTTTCTTATTGTTGCCTTTATTATCAAGCGAAGAGTCTGCAAGTAATAATTATACATAATTAAATGATAAAAATAAGTATACTTTTTTTAGGCATGCATCAATTTAAATATTCTGAAAAAAATCACCATTCAAGATTTTCACATTTCTCTACGTGTCAGGGTATTTAAATCACGGAAGACGTATACTGGTGAGCAAAAAAATCAACTCAAATTATTTGGCTTCATTTAACACGGATCTGAAAGCCAATTCTATTCTCTTTCTAATGATACCAAATTGCATAGATACCTCATGCTTTTTGCTGATTAAAATGACAGAAAGTGGAAACAAGGATTGAAAATGGGGGTAAGAGAAAAAAAACATTTAAGTTTAACAATTAAATTTATTGATAAAAGCCAAAATCAATATTTTGTTTACCCCTTAGCGATAAAGCGGCTCGATTTCTGGCTCGAACCCTTCTTTTGTGCCCATCCCACATGTGCTCGTGCTGATATTCCCACTTTCGTCAGGTATTGCCGCACCAATGCAGCAGCATGTGGCCTCGCATTGTCTTGCATTACTACGAAGCTATCGCCAAGATACCCATATAAGGAGGACGTGGTCCTGCAGGGTCCCTCAATGTACCGGTGAGCAGTTAATCCACCGCTACGAGTCTCATCAGTTACAAAAACCAAGTCATCCAGTGAGATGCTTCCCCACACCATAATAAAACCTCCTCCGTAGACGATCATTTCAATAAGGCAGCACTGCGCATAGCGCTTCCCAGACCTCCTATAGACTCGTCTTGTTCCATCATTGCCATGTAGGCACATTCGGAATAAAACGGAGCGCCATTGCTCTAAGGTCCAGTCGACATGTTCTCGGGCAATTCTGAGTCGTGCTTGTCTTTGGGCTGCGGTCAATTTGGGTCCGTTACCTGGTCTCTTCGGAATTAGGTTAGCTTTTTTAAGTCTCCTTCTGACTATCCAATGACTGACAGTCCGACCATGAACTTGTCGGAGCTCCTTCTGGACCTCAACGCCGGTCAAGTGACGATTTCTTAGAGTTGTGTTGACAATGAAGCGGTCGTCTCGCGTCGAGGTACACGTTCTTCTTGATTCTGGTCTCCGTGTAAACGCGCCAGTCTCTTGATAACGCTTGTAGGCTCTGGAGGACAGCTGATTGGCTCAGATGCAGTTGCGCAGCGACTACACGTTGGCTATGCCCTTCTTGCAATAGGGCAATGACTTGTGCCCTTTCTTCTGTGGTGATATCCACTTTCCAATAACGTAATTAATGAGCACGTATGGCAGAGACGTTGACCGTTCAAGTTCAAATAAAGGAATGATAGGAAAATGCAGTAGCATGTGTTTTTATAGGTTCTATTGAGTAAAACCGTTTTAATCAGTAAAACTTTTTGGAAATCCAAACGTTTTTGGTATTATTGGAAAGAGCAGAAAATCAGCATTCTAATGATACCAAAAATAATACCACTGTTTGGTAATTAAATTCAAGGATCGATGTTAAACGAAGCAAAATCGTTTGAATCGATTTTTTTGCTCCCCGGTGTATTTTCTAGTTTCCGTAGGTTTATTCGTCGGTTTGAAGGTTTATCCGTTGACACGATAACTCGCGAGCGAAATAAAATATAAATTTCTAACGTGGTACACATGATACTTGAAGTAAGGAAGAAACAGCTTTTTAGCGATAGAGCTTCAAGCGAAATAGGTGAAAGGTGTTGGAGTAGATAAATACGAGGCTGGTTTGAAAAGTCCGTGCAAAATCCGAGAGATGGCACCACCGGCGCGTATCGAGGTCATGTTTAGTTAGTAGCATCTCTTGAATGAACGCACACCAAGTTTCAGCCATATTGGTATATTTCTTTGTGTTTGGCATTCGTGTGAATCAAGGAAGTCGAGTGATTTTCAAGAAATGGACGAAAAAGAATTTCGTGTGGTGATTAAACATTACTTTATGAAAGGCAAAACGCCTCAGGAGACTAAAGAGAAGCTTGATAAACATTATGGTGACTCTGCACCTTCGATTAGAACAGTTTATAAGTGGTTTCAAAATTTTCGGACTGGCCATATGGGCACAAGTGACGCTGAACGTTCTGGACGGCCTGTGGAGGTTACGACTCCAGAAATCATTAATCAAATCCATGATATGGTGATGGATGACAGAAGAGTTAAGGTGCGTGAGATTGCTAGTGCTGTGGGCATCTCGACTGAACGGGTACATAATATTTTGCATAAACATTTGGACATGAGAAAGCTATCCGCAAGATGGGTGCCGCGATTGCTCACGCTTGACCAAAAACGGAATCGTGTGAAGTGTTGCAAGGATGGTTTGCAGCTGTTCCAGAAGAATCCGGAGGACTTTAAGCGTCGTTTCGTCACTGTGGATGAAAAGGCGAAGACCTTTCCTTCGGCCGGAAAGGTTATGGCGACTGTCTTTTGGGATTCGCAAGGGATAATCCTCATCGACTATCTGGAAAAGGGTAAAACTATTACAGGCGAATATTATTCATCGTTATTGGACCGTTTGAAAACCGAGCTGCAAGAAAAACGCCCGCGATTGGCCCACAAGAAAGTCCTTTTCCATCACGACAACGCACCAGCACACACCTCAGCAGTTGTGGTCGCAAAATTAATGGAAATAGGATTCCAACTCGTTTCACATCCCCCCTATTCTCCAGACTTGGCTCCCTCGGACTACTATTTGTTCCCCAATTTGAAGAAATGGCTGGCGGGACAAAGATTTTATTCAAACACTAGCAGACACTAATGGATATTTTGCAGACTTGGACAAATCCTATTATTCGGAAGGGATCAACAAACTAGAACATCGTTGGACGAAGTGTATAAGCCTAAAAGGAGACTATGTCGGAAAATAAAAAAGGTTTACCCCAAACACATAAGTAGTTTTTATTTTTGCACGGACTTTTCAAACCAGCCTCGTATAGTATAGTTTTAATCGTATTATGAGATTTTTTCTGCTTTTTTTTTTGGTTGGATAATGGACAAATTTTAAGCAAAAACAAAGAGGTGAGGGAGAAGGCTTGCTCTCAATGTATTGTGTTATACGTTATTTTTGATAAATTGGAGATAAATAAATTAAAAGTATGTTACTGATTCGTTATTTTCAATTTTGAAGGGAAACTGCATGTAGAGTAAAATGTTAGTTTTTAGTTATAAGCATCTCTGCTTAAAATATTATATTCGTGAAATAAATCGACCACTACGATTTTTTCACTTCTTTACGGTCTAGGGTTCCTAGTTCACGAAACATGGTTTTTGATTTCCGTCGATCTATTGGCAAACAAAATCAAAAATCAGTGTCAAATCTGGTAGATATTAATACTTAATGTGAGGTAGAAATTTGCAGTTTTTCAGCAATAACGCCACAGGAGAAGGGGGTGAAAGTGATGGCAATCAATAAATTTAGTATACGAGGATGTTCTTTTTAGTGTTCCATACAGAACACTTATAAGATCACTTCGGTGTCTGTCCGTTTGTCACACCTGATTTTCTTCGAAACTATTTGACATAGAAATTTGGTACTAATATAGGAATTGATGGTTCCATCAGAGCCGTGTAGTTTTAAAAGTTAAATTTTGACTCAAAGCGTTAGTTTTGGGAGATGAAATTGGAAGTGAAAAAAAAAATACCAGGTCATCGAGTGGGGTGTCAAATGAAAGCTTGTGAAGACACCAGTTCAAAAATATATAACACGTAGGCTGAAAAGTTTTTGGTCTGACACATAGATGTTGCTCTTTTCAAAATATCCGTACGTTCTTTAGGAAGTGCCAACCTTCAAACGATACGTGTCAAAATTTCATGACATTTCGACGATTAGTTTATAAGTTACAGTGGTTTTAGTGACGCTACTTATAATATTTTCAAAACAATGGAAAAAATCGAATTTCGTGTGTTGATTAAACACTGTTTTTTGATGGGAAAAAAACCGTTCAAGCAAAGCAATGGCTTGATAAGTATTACGGGGACTCTGTCCCTGGAAAATCACTCATTATTTACTGGTATGCTGAATTTAAACGCTGTCGTACAGACACAGGTGATGCTGAACGCTCTGGACGCTGAAATGAGGTGGTTATACCGGAAACCATTAAAAAATCCACAAAATTGTTTTGGATGACCGTAAAGTGAAATTGCTGACACCCTAAAGATATCAAAAGAATGTGTTCATATTTTGCATGAACATTTGGGCGTGAGAAAGCTCTGTTTGAAATGGGTACCGCGTTTGTTCAGAGTGGACCAAAAACAACAACTTGTTGATGATTCTGAGTGCTGTTCGGAGTTGTTTAAGCGCAATAAAAAGGATTTTTTCATGCGATATGTCACAATGGATGAAACATGGATCCACCACCACATACCGGAAACAAACCGGTGGTCAGCTGAGTGGACAGCAGCCGGTGAAAGCCGAGTGAAGCGACCAAAGACACAACGGACGGCTGGGAAGGTCTTGCCCTTTGTATTTTGGGACACGCATGGAATAATTTTCATCGACTATGCTGAGAAGGGAAAAACCCGCAATAGCGAATATTATATCAAGTTATTGGTGCGTTTGAAGGCAGAAATCGCAACGAAACGGCCCCAAACGAATAAGAAAAAAAGTCCTCTTCATCAAGACAATGCACCGTGTCAGAAATCAATGGTTATGATGGCAAAATTGCATAAATTGAAGATTTAGCCCCCAGCGACTATTATCTATTCGCAACCTCAAAAAAATGTTTGCGGGAAAGAGATTTGGCTCTAGGCATAGAGAAATCCTTCTATAAGAAAGGTATAGAAATGTTAGAAAAGCGTTGGACTGATTGGATCGCTCTTGAAGGAAACTATGCTGATGAATAAAGTCGAATTTTGCAAAAAAATGTGTTCTAAGTAGCTAGACCAAAAACTTTTTAGTCTACGTGTTATAATGTAATACTTGCGCATACTTTTCTTTGTATAATTTTTAAAAAATTGCAAAAATCGCTGCCCCCCTTACCTCGAAAAGTACTAATCAAAAAATTTTGAAAAAATTCTGAAATATTTTCCACAGGGTATAGATTGGAAGAAAATTATCACGAGTCCATTAACTTTAATAATTTATCTGATATATAAAAAAAAACAAAAATTTCAAGTTTTCAGTAAAGATCGGGAAAAAACTTTGTTGAAAACTCAAAAATTTTTATTTCAAAAGCAATGAACGTACGGAACACTAATTGTGCAAATCCGGCTTACATTTTACCGGTTAATTATTTAAGATCTACCTAACCATGAAAATGATGTCATAGAAAAAACTGCGTGATTATCGCTGTCCTAAGTGCTTTAACGAAATTTTGTACGAATTTGTTTTGTTCTGCAGCTTTTGAGATTTTTTCTTCCAAGAAGAGTGAAAATAATTTGGAACCTCACGCGGTGATAAAGTTTCTCACTAAAGAGAGAGATGAACCTTAAGTCATTCATGAAAGAACGTTCCAGGTGTAAGGCAACGACACCCCATTTTACTTTTAAATAAAAGTTTGGTTTAAACAGTTTCAATGGGGCCGAGACTCTATTTAGGATGACCCCA
Source organism: Pachyrhynchus sulphureomaculatus (assembly GCA_019049505.1). Lineage (NCBI taxonomy): Eukaryota > Metazoa > Arthropoda > Insecta > Coleoptera > Curculionidae > Pachyrhynchus > Pachyrhynchus sulphureomaculatus. The sequence continues at coordinate 168,997,565 of CM032456.1, forward strand.
GATAAGGGAACAAACTTCTCGCTTGTCCCAACAATTCCAGGTCCTTTTGGGCAGTCGCTAAGGCAGTTAGTCAAAATTTTACCAAATCCACCATACCACCACTCACACGGCCAGATAATTCCATTGCAACCACACCTGTTGAGAGAGCGAACTTGTTGGCTGAACTCTTTGCTTCACATTCTACTGTCGATTTCCAAGAAAAAACACCACCTACTATTCCCATATTGCAGTCAAGGATGCCCGATGTTGTCTTCAGACAGCGCATCATAAAGCGTATTTTAATGAAGCTAGACACCAAGAAGGCTTCTGGCGCTGACGGAATACCTGCCATAGTTCTCAAAAACTGTGCGAGGGAACAAACACCAGTTTTCTGTAGACTTTTTAACCTATCCTAGAGAAAGGGAATATTTCCGTCCTGCTGGAAATGTGCCACGGTTCAGCCGATACTTAAAAAAGGTAAGAAGACCTTGCCAAATAACTACCGACCAGTTGCACTGCTTTCAATAATATCGAAAGTCATGGAAAAGGTTATCAATGAGCATCTTCTAAAATATCTTGAACGACTCAATATTATTAGCGATCACCAATATGGTTTTCGTAAACATAGATCAACAGGAGATCTTCTGACTTATGTAACACATGTTTGGAACAACGCAATTGAACACTTTGGAGAATCTCGAGCGGTTGCTCTTGACTTATCCAAGGCATTCGACCGTGTTTGGCACGATGGACTGTTGGCTAAGTTACGCTCTTATGGTATGTCTGAAAGGTTCTGTTTGTGGCTCTCATGTTTCCTCAGAGAGCGTTCTTTACGAGTGGCTGTCGACGGATTTCTTTCTAACACACTCACTATCAACGCCGGTGTGCCCCAGGGCTCCATACTGTCTCCTACTCTCTTTCTCATTTACATTAACGATCTGCTGGAAAAGACCGGGAATCCAATCTATAGTTTTGCAGATGACATTACGCTTGTCTCTTCATTCACCTTGAACGCTCGGACATCGGCTGCTCAGGCGAATATCCGCAGACAGCAGGAGGTCGTTCAACTTAACAAAGACCTGGAAGAAATTCTATCTTGGGGTGACAGTAACCAAGTGGAATTTAACGCTACAAAAACCTAAGCGGCAGTTTTTTCTAAAAAAGTTAACGTTGCTGAACCCGACATAGTTATGTCGGGGCACTCCATTCCCCTAGCATCGTCGCTCAATTTGTTGGGCGTTAGTTTGGGAGCAAATATGTCTTGGCATGAACATGTTGCAGGCATAGCAAGGAGAGCTTCTCAAAAGTTGGGAATATTATTTAGAACCAGAAAGCTTTACACCCCACAGCAACTGTTAATTCTTTACAAAGCCCAAATTCGACCAACTATGGAATACTGCTCCCACGTTTGGGGCTCCGCTCCCAAACATACACTGCATTTGTTGGATTCTGTTCAGAGAAGAGCGGTCCGTCTGATTGGGGACCCGGAATTGACCGGCGGCCTTGATTCGCTGGAACATCGAAGAACGGTTGGCGACTTGAGTCTGTTCTACAAGTATTTTCATGGAAAGTGTTCGAAGGATGTAGCCCGCTTAATTCCTCCCAAAGCGGTGCATGTTAGAAATACACGTCGCGCTAGTGCTTCGCATCCGTATGAGGTTCAGCTTGTTACTCCGCGTACAACGCTTTTCAAGCAATCTTTTATATGGAGAACGTCATCCCTTTGGAATAATTTGCCCAGCGCTGTGTTTCCGATCGAGTACAATTTGCAGCGGTTCAAGAACAACGTGAATCGCTTTTTTTTTTTTTTCCGCACTCGTGCCGCTCCTGGAGCGCTTTAGGGACTTCCCTGCAGCACGTGAGCTAGACTCATAAAAAAAGAGAGTACCGGTTTGAAGCAAAAAACTGAGGAAATCATCAGGCTTGATGAGGGTTGGTTCCTGTCAGATTAACGAATGTCTGTGCCTGCTGAAGAAACTAGAGTCTCCGAAACTACAGTTTCGTAAATCGTGTACAAAGTTTTAAAGATAACAACAGCTTCTGCGCGATGGGTACTCGAATTCCTTACACCAAACCAGAAATTTTTCGAGAACTATTGGCCGCTTTTAAGAATGATGAGAGGTATTTTTTCGCGTACTGTCACTGGCGACAAGACTTGGGTGTTTTATTGAGAATCTCCCCCAGGACTCTATAAATAAAATGGGCTCTCAACCTCCAAAGAAGACGAAAATTCAGTTATCTTTTGGAAAGTTAATGGCGATCGCGAAGAAATTTTGGTGCTTGTTGGATATATGAAAAAAAGTGTCCACATTTAATGGAGCGGTTGTCGAAAGGACAACCAAAACCCGAAAAGGCCATTAGAAGAAACCATCAAAACTTTGCTCTTGCACTACAATTGCGAGGTTAACAAAGTTTGCTTATTTCCAGCCATTACTGAAAGCTGCGGATTCACCAAGTTATCATATCCATCCTATAGCCCTGCTTTGAGGGCCCTGCTACCTCTTTTTGTTCAAACATCTGAAAAAATTCCTCAATTTTCTTCAGATAATGAGTCGAAAATGACTGTAGCGGAGTTTCTTTTTTTGATGGAATGAAACAACCCCAAAAAAGCTAGTATTAGATTTTTTTTATGGGCATAGCGCACATGCTACAGGGAAATCCCTAAAGCGCTAGAGGAGCGGCGCGTATGTGGAAAAAGTTATTCACGTTGGTCTTGAATCGCTGTAAATTGTACTCGGTGGGAAACACAGACCTGGGCAAATCATTTCAAAGGGATGAGTTCTCCATATAAAAGACTACTTGAAAAGAATTGTATGAGGAGTGAGTTAAACTTGATATAGATGTAAAGTATTAGCGCGACGTGTATTCCTTGCATGTACCGCTTTGGGAAGAGTTAAGCGGGCTACATTCATGGAACACTTTCCATGAAAATACTTGTAGAATATACGCAAGTCGCCAACCATTCTTCGATGTTCCAAGGTTGCTGGTCAGTTTTGAGTCTTCAATCAGGTAAACATCTCTCTTCAATGCAGTGTATATTTGAAAGCAGAGCCCCAAACATGGCAGCAGTATTCCAAGGTTGGTCGAATTTGAGCTTATAGAATTAACAGTTATTGTGGAGTATGAAGCTTTCTAGTTCGAAATAATGTTCCCAGCCTTTGAGAAGCTCACTTTGCTATGCTTGCGACATATTCCTCCCAATTCGTTTCCAAATTAACACCCAACAAATCGAATGACGATGCGACAGGAATGGAGTGCTCCGACATAACTATTTTTTTTTATGGGTCTAGTCAGGTTCAGCAACGTTAATTTTTTTTAGAAAAAGCTGCTGCTTGGGTTTTTGTAGCATTAAATTCTACTTGGCGGCTGTCACCCTGAGACAGAGTTTCTTCCAGGTCTTTGTTAAGTTGAACGGCTTCCTGCTGTCTGCGGATATTTGCATGAATAGCCGATGTTCGAACTCTCAAAGTAAATGAAGAAATAAGCGTTCTGTCATCTGCAGAACTGTAGATTGGATTTCTGGTCCTTTTCAGCAGGTCGTTAATGTAAATGAGAAAGAGAGTAGGAGACAGTATGAAGCTCTGTGGCACACCGGCGTTGATAGTAAAAATGTTAGAAAGAAATCGACTGCCACTTGTAAAAAATGCTCTCTGAGGAAACACAGGAGCCATAAAAAGAACTTTTCAGTCATACCATAAGAGCGTAGCTTAGCCAACACGGTCGAATGCCTTGGCTATATCAAGTGCAACCGCTCGAGATTCTGCAGTGTTCAACTGCGTTATTCCAAATATGTGTTACAAAAGTTAGAAGATCTGCTGTTGATTTTTGCTTACGAAAACCATATTGCAAGCAGTACAAGTGGTCGGTAGTTGTTTGGCAAGGTTTTCTTGTCTTTTTTGGGTATCGGCTGAACTGTAGCGCATTTCCAGCAGGAAGGAAATATTCCCTTTCTGTAGGATAGGTTGAAAAGTTTACCGAAAACTGGCTGGTTAGTTCCCTCGAGCCTTTTTTGTATACTATGGCAGATAATCCGTCACGGCCAGACGCTTTTTTGGTGTCTAGCTTCATTCAAATACATTTTATAATACGGTGTCTGAAGATAGTATCAGGCATCCTTGCCTGCACTGCGGGAAAATTTAGTGGCGTTTTTCCTCGGAAATCGACAATAGAATATGACTCAAAAAGGTCAGCTAACAAGTTGGCTTTTTCCACTGGTATTGTAGTAGTATTATCTGATCGTGTGAGTGGTGGTATAGTGGATTTAGTGAAATTTTTACTAATGACCTTAGCGACTAACCGAAAGCACCACCGGAGCAGGCAAGAAGCTTGTTTTTAATTCGTTGATTGTTTGTCCTCTTGGTTTCATGGATAATTTATTTGCATCAGCAAGGCTTGCCGTTGGAAGGATATTTCTTTGAAAAAGGGATGTAAGCTTCCATACCAGTCAAAATGACATCGGAAACTTCCTTAGCACAATCAGATAAACGGATCTAAAATAAACGCCTCACCAAAGGAAAGTTCGGAAATATTCTGAGCTCCCATTTAGCAGATTTGTACTGTGAAATCATACGCAGTTTAGACACCTCTTTGCCATTAATCGGTAGGATACTCGATATCGAAAGCAGTTCATGGTCGGAAGAACGTAACGGCGGATTTACAGTGACAGGGTAAATATCTGGATTGGTGTTTAAAAAACAGATCAAGAAGACTGGCGAACTTTCCACCTCGATCAGGGCCCTGTATTGGTTCATCGATAAACTGAGAAACAACTGATTGAGAATAATTCTGCTTCACGGCCTTGTTCATCGGTCGTATTTGAATACTTAAGCCAATTGATGTTGTGGATATTAAAGTCGCCCAGAATGGCAATTTCGGCATAATTAATCTCTAAATAATCGATGGTGTCTGCAAGAGAAGCGAAAAGTGTTCTAGAGCTAGTATCACTTGGTGGTCGATATAGGCAGCAGATAAACCTTTTAGTTTGTTGAGTCGTTATTTTTAACTATATAACATCAAAGTCAGAGCCTCCTCCCGTTGGCAAAAGAGATCGAGATTCTAAAGTATAGAAGTCATACCCAGGATAGAGAAAGGTGACTGTGCTGGTCGATGAACTGACCTTGATTTCACAGAGAGCAAATACATGAGGGTTGGTGTAGAACAGGGGTGCTCAAACGGTCGATCGCGATCGACAAGTCGATCGCGAGTGCTTTTTGAGTCGATCTCGAGAAAAAAATTCCGATATAGAACTATTCACAGATTTTGTTTTAGGTAACTAAAACAAAATGTAATAAATAAACTACTAAAATTTATTCGATCCACAATTAGGCCAGAATAACCCCCTCATCACTTTCTTTTATCGTAATAACCCCCTGCTAGCGGCAAAAGGCGGCTTTATCAAAGGAACGCGCGGTACTTGTCAAAGAAAAGCCGCCTTTTTGATTCCCGCCGATTTTTCTAGAATCTTCGGGCGGCGTGTTTGACGGGAACATTCGAGACTTCGTTCGCGCCGATATAACATAAATGTCGCGCCTGCAGGAATAGGAGTTAGTCTGAGTTGTAAGGCGATACATCGATACAAAGTTTATTAATAAATAGTCCAAAATGAGTGCGGCGAAGAAAAGTAAAACTTATCATTTTAATAACGATTGGGAGGAAGAATTTTTCTTTTGTATGGTAAAGGATAAGTGCATTTGTCTCATTTGCCGTGCGTCAGTTGCAATACCTAAGCATGGGAACTTAGAGAGGCATCATAAAACGGTTCATAAAAACTATGAAAAGGATTTTCCGTCACAGAGTGAATTAAGAAAACGAAAAGTACGTGATTTGATAACTTGTTTGAAAAAAGAACAAACCATGTTCACAAGACCAGCCAAACAATCAAAAGTTGCAACGATCGCGTCATTTAAAATATCTCATATATTGGCGAAACACAAGAAACCATTTGATGATGGATCGGTTGTGAAGGAAGCATTTATTGAAGCGGGTGAGACTTTATTTGGAGATTTTAAAAATAAAACAGAGATTATGTCTATTAGAGAACTTCAGTTGTCTCGTCCGACTGTCACAAGGCGTGTTGAAGTCATGAGTCAGGACATGGCAGATAAACTAAAACATGATATCATGGAATGTACATACTTTTTCTTTACAGTTCGACGAATCCACCGATATGACAGACACTGCCCAGCTGTGTATTTTTATTCGAATAGTATTCAATGACATGTCGGCTAAGGAAGAGTTTTTGACAATGAACTCTGAAAGGAAAGACCCGTGGCGAAGATATATATGCCGTTCTCTTCAATTTTGTAACAAACTACAAGCTACCAATATATAAACTAGTGTGCATTACAACCGATGGAGCACCAGCAATGACTGGAAACAAAAACGGTTTTGTGGAATTCTGTCGAGCTAATGATGATTTCCCTTCATTTTTCTCCTTCCATTGCATTATACATTAACAAGTTTTGTGTTCAAAAGTTCTAAACATGGAGGAGATTATGGGCATTGCAATAAAAATTGTGAATTCTATCCGTGCACGTAGCTTGCAACGTCGGCTCTTTAAATTGCAGTTGGAAGATAGTGAGTCAGCTGAACACACTGATTTAGTTCTTCACACGGACGTCAGGTGGTTGAGTCGCGGAAAATTCCTACAAAGGTTTCAAGAATTATTGCCCGAAATAACAGCTTTTCTGGACGAAAGAGGTGATGACACTCAGATGCTGAAAAACGAAAAATGGCTGACTGATTTGGCATTTTTGACAGACATCACAATGCATTTAAACACCATTAATTTGGAGCTTCAAGGTAAAGGAAAAACTATTATTGAGATGATTAGCGCAATAAACGCATTCAAAAGTAAATTGCAACTTATGATAGATCAACTGAAAAGAAAGGATCTGAAAAATTTTCCGTCTTTGAAAGCAAGGATTCCTCAGTTGAATTATGATATTTATGAGGCAGAATTATCAAATATTTTGGGCCAATTCGAAATACGTTTTTATGATTTCAGTAAATTGACAAATATCGCATCATTTATGAGTTATCCTTTTTCGTGTAGAAACATTGAGGAATTAGCTACTGAAATAGCAAGTCAGTTTAACATGGACTCATGTTCTGTTGAAAATGAGTTAGTGCAGATTATATCAGATATACATCTCAAAGCCACAACATCTGATACAAAATTCTGGTGTTTTATATCTGAAGATAAATATCCGAATCTAAGGCAAATCGCCCTTCAACTGACGGCAATGTTTGGGTCAACTTACTTGTGCGAGTCTGCATTTTCTGAAATGAAGATAATTAAGTCAAAATATCGCAATCGACTAACTGACGAACATATGTCATCATGCTTGCGATTAGCACTCGGTCATTACGTACCATCTTATGAAAAGTATGCTGAGGACATGCAGTGCCACGCTTCAACATCCAAAGTCACTCTTTAGTTAAGTTTAGACACTAGAACTCGTTTGTTTTGTAAGAACCAATAAACTCGCAATTTTGAATAATTATGAGTTTTTTCATTGACATTTTAGAGCAGACTTACTAAAAAAAATGCATATTGTGCGGAAAACTAATATCTATGCCACGATACACCCTACCTAGACGACAATCCCGCATCACACTTACTTGCAGCCTCTCAGAGTCGATCAATCGTAGTCTAACAATATTGAGGTAGATCGCCAGCAGTTCAAGTTTGAGCACCCCTGGTGTAGAAGATAGATAGAACACATTTTTTTTATATTTTGCATTCCTTCGTAGGTAGGTGGACAACTTATAATTATAATAATACCCTTAGTTTCAACAGTGTTATAAAAGTTTCTCCTGATTTTTGGTTTTGATAATTGAAAAATTTTAAGAATAATAGTTACACAAATAAGGGTATATATAATTAGTGGGGGAAAGAGAGAGGTTGAATTGCAGATATTATGCTATAGGTCGCATTTAATTTATTTCACAGCCTTTTGGGGATACTGTAACAACTGCACTGACTTAGCCGTTACTTGATGGAGATCCATAATAACTAGGAATAAAAATTTAAACAAATGTTTAAGATCACCACTTATGTTTATTATTTATTTATTTATTTACATTTTACAATTTACATCGTGCTCCAGAAGAAGACACAGGGTGTCGAAACAATTGTCAGCAATAATAAACATAAGGGGTGATCTTAGACATTTGTTTAAATTTTTATTCCTAGATTCCTAGTTTTTAACTGAGTTTATCCTACAAAAACATTCTGTCCGATATATTTGTAAAGCTTAAAACTCAAGATTATTTTCATCTTTTTATTGGACATAAGTTACTCACATTAAAATGCTTATTGGCTGTCAAAACTGTTAGTTTTATACATAGAAAATACGTTAAACTTTATACATATACTGTACTAATACTAGACACTACTCTTCCCCTTTCTATTCTCAGAACAACAGCTTTAAATAAAACATTAATTTTCTATGACAGTAGGAAGATATATAACCACCTGGGTCAGTTTTTGGATTGCTCACGCTTGACAAAAACGGAATCGTGTGAAGTGTTGCAAGGATGGTTTGCAGCTGTTCCAGAAGAATCCGGAGGACTTTAAGCGTCGTTTCGTCACTGTGGATGAAACATGGATACATTACTATACTTCTGAGACCAAACAACAATCTAAACAATGGGTTACCAAGGGGGAATCTGCACCAAAAAAGGCGAAGACCGTTCCTTCGGCCGGAAAGGTTATGGCGACTGTCTTTTGGGATTCGCAAGGGATAATCCTCATCGACTATCTGGAAAAGGGTAAAACTATTACAGGTCAATATTATTCATCGTTATTGGACCGTTTGAAAACCGAGCTGCAAGAAAAACGCCCGCGATTGGCCCACAAGAAAGTCCAACGCACCAGCACACACCTCAGCAGTTGTGGTCGCAAACTTAATGGAAATAGGATTCCAACTCGTTTCACATCCCCCTATTCTCCAGTCTTGGCTCCCCCAATTTGAAGAAATGGCTGGCGGGACAAAGATTTTATTCAAACGAGGAGGTGATTGCAGACACTAATGGATATTTTGCAGACTTGGACAAATCCTATTATTCGGAAGGGATCAACAAACTAGAACATCGTTGGACAAAGTGTATAAGCCTAAAAGGAGACTATGTCGAAAAATAAAAAAGGTTTACCCCAAACACATAAGTAGTTTTTATTTTTGCACAGACTTTTCAAACCAGCCTCGTATATATCGGTTTATATGTCTTTTTCGGGGTTGTTGGAGTAGGGAAATCTTAAAATTAGGTTGTTTTCCATTATTTTCATCTGAACTAACCTGAACCCTAAAACGTGATGAAAAACAAAATACAATATATTCCTTTAGTAAGAAAAATAAAAACACTCCCGTTTCGTATTTTAAATCTTTTTACTTCGAATGTTTTTGCAGAAAACTAAAATACAGAAATCTTTTTTGTTGTTTTATTCAGAAGTACTATATCAGGTTTGCTGGCTTGCAAAAGCTTTGTAATTACAAAGATAAAACTCTAGTAAAAAAGGCACCTATCATTTTTCACAACCGACTAAATCTCTCGAAAGATTCTGCAGATTGAAAACGTCATCAATATTGTACGAATGTCTAAGATGGGAGTAGAACACGCGAGGCCCCATTATAAGGATGTAAGAGGATATAGTATGAACTAGTCATGCTAAAAGCACATGCCTAAGTGATTCTGGTTCTTTGCTACACACTTAATGTCCGCCAGTTCGGTAAACTGTCAACGATACAATAAGGTATTAATCACGCCATCCTGTCAAACTAGCCTCGGTCTCTGAAGACTTGCCTATTGTAAAAACAAAATGTAAGTTTTTTCAACAGCTGTAGCTAATCAAGTTTTCTGTAAAACACTCCATGTTGGGGCTTTCCTGTATGCTTCCTATAAAGTCTAAGCGGTTTTAGTCTCCCGCTTCTCTCTGTTCATAGCTGCATATCATCCCTAGGAAAGAATGGCAACTCTTTGCAGTACACTCAGCATACTGGTATCAGCAACTTTATTACATTTTGTGAGTTTTGACGACCAGATTTGTTTTAATCGTTTCCTATACTTGCTACGGAGTACGGTTTTAATAGTTACTGTATCTTGTATGCAATGTTGTGCAATGCCTAGATAGTTTCCTCAACATTTAAAGATGTAGAATATTAATATCTGATCATTGCATGTTCTCTGGATGTTCACGATATTGCTCTCTGTCGAGATTGATAGTATACATTTAAAAAAATCAAGTAAATTAATGTTTGAAAAATCAAGTAAGAAAAAAATTCGAGTAATCTCTAGAAAGTACTTAATTTTAAGTAAATACTTTAAAATTCATCTAAAGTTTTTTTACGAATTTCTTGCAAATATCGGCATAATATTTCATACAAAATAGGAAATTAACCCTTCTCGAACGTAATTATACTTGAAGAATGCGGAAATTTTTATTTTGATGCCAAAAGCTGGTATTACTAACAAATACGGATTTGGGCCTAATTGGGCCCTTACCAAAAGGCCAAAACGATTTTGTTCATTGGTATTAGTTGTTCCGAATTCCACGAAGAAAAATGGTCAATTTACCCTCCCAGATAGGCTGTCCCAAAAATTGCATAAAAAAAGCTTTTTCAGGTCCATGGCGAAAGGCCCGACAACTATGAGGCCTCGAGAATGGCAGTCATCCGGTACGAATTTTATGTAAAACCTATAATAGCGTCTATACTATCAGAATTTCGATTTTTTTTGAACTTTGAAAATGTCTTGGATTGTTTGGGTACAAGTGAGGCATCTGCCCTTGTGATATTTTATTAATTTTCCAAAAATAACTTATACAGACGCGTAGGACCCAAAACTTGGGACTTACAGTCTTATTTATTCAAAAACTTGAAAAAACGACCGTTTTGGCTGGAAAAAGCGGGTCCAGCTTCGTCCACCGGTATTGGCGGCGTCTGCCTTTTGCAGGTTCCGTCTTATCTTATTAAGAACAAAATAAATTTGTTGATTTTATATGGTTAAATGACAGTCCATTTTTGGATCGTTTTTTGGGCCCTACAGCTGGTCCGGTTTCGGCGGCGTCTGCGCTTTGAGACGCTCGGCTTTTTTAGTGTTAACAAATGTGGTACTTGATTCAAGTGGTTAATCGTTAGTCCATTTTTGGGTGTAGCATTTTGGGCCTTATCTAGGCATTCTAGGGCACGGGAGCTGCAAAATCAACGTTAAAGGCTTTTATTCGACTCGCCACATAGAATCAACAATTAGGAAGACGGTTAGTCGACAGGTCAAACTTTTGGGTAGCACTTTTGGTCTATAAGGCTGATTATAGGTAACTTAATTTATAATCAATTATTGGGATCTTACCTGTGGGCGAACCCTACTATATTTATTATTAAGATGGCCGAAATATGGGTGCAAATTCAAATTTGTAACGTGTGAAGCATAGCAGCCATTTAATAATATTATTATCAATTGGCAATATTTGCAAATGGGCCGGCACAAATCCTGCCCAAAGGAATTTAACAGTAAAAAAACTTTTAAAGTCGAATCTATCGCGCCCAACATAATGAAAATTCAAGCAGCATGTATATCCACGACAATTGCGAACAGCACTGTTTCAGATAAGTGGCACTTTCAACAGAAGAAAAATTTTAACTGGTTTCAAATCAAATGTTAATTCACTTCGGAGGTTAATATTTATTGACACTTTATGATTTTGAATGAATACAAAATAACTCAGACAGCATTTTATCAAAATAAAATCTGAAAAATGTTATCTAATAAGGAATTTTTGTTTGACACATGTACACAAATTACAAAAAAAAAACAAATGACTGTTCAAGAATAAAAAAATTTACTTACCTGGAAGAATTTAATCTTCTTTTTTAAAAAGTTTAGAACTTGCAGCATCAATTGAGATTTTTCGCTCAATTCGTAGAACTTTTTTTCATACTTTCAGTCTGTCAACTTTTTCCAATTGCCTAAATGCATTAGTAATATTTAAAAACATTTAAATCCTTTGGCAGATGACTTTCACAATTGTAAACATAGCATAATTTTTTTTTTTTGATTTTTTGCGGAAAGTAAAAATTTCGGTGTTCATTTTTAAGGAAATTTGTAATATTAATTTACACAAACGCTTATAACAGATTTAAAACTGCACGTCAAGTTTAATTCCTGAAAGAGCTGCGAGATGTCGTATTGAATATGTAAGATTCCAATTGGGATCTTACCTGTGGGAGGAGCCTACTATGATTATTATTCAGACGGCCGAAATATGGGTGCAGATTTAAATTTGTAACGTGTGAAGCATAGGGAATGTGTTAGTATTTTCCAAAAATATTATTAACAATTGGCAATATTTGCAAGTGGACTAGTACAAATCCTGCCTAAAGTAATTTCACACTCGGTGAAAAACTTTACAAATCAAATCTTTTCCTTGGGTGTGGAATAATCGATGACAAAACTGTCGCACCCAATAAAACGAAAATTCAAGCAGCATGTATATCCATGGCACAATCGCGGACAGCAGTGGTTGAGAAAAATGGCACATTCAACAGTAAAACAGGGAAAATTGTATGTATGAAATGCTCCTGTAAAGTCAATGAAGGTGAAAAATGCAAACATATCCTCGCAACTCTTTTGTATTTTTACTGGTAAGATTCTAATCTATAAATGTCTAATTTACATTTCAATTTTTGTATGAAAATGAATTTTTTCAATTTTTCAACCGCCTTCTTAAACTACTCAGTATATATCACCACTACACCAAACACTTTATTTTTGCACTTGACGCGCGTTTCGCTAACCATGTTAGCTTCATCAGGAGGGATGATTGACTAAAGCTAAACTACAAATCTACCCTATTTATACTTAGCCTAATCCTTCAATTACTCAGGCGGAACTAATGGCATAAGCAAGGCCATCAGTTCCCGTCAAGTAACCAGTAGAGGGGACTATAAGGAATAGGAATAAGAATAGAAAAGCAATGCGACCCATTGTTTCATCGGTCGGATCACCCACATATTTAATATCCAAATGGTTATCAAAAGAACTTGAGAATTTACCATTAAATATTTTCGCAGTGAAGAATTCGTTAGAATTCATTAACAAAACAAAAAATCTAGTTCTTAATGAAGGTGAAGTCTTAATTTCTTTTGATGTCAGTTCTTTGTTCCCAAGTGTGCCAATTCCAAAATCTAGTTCTTAATGAAGGTGAAGTCTTAACCAACATTACATTTTATCATACCCGAGAAAAAAATCTGTTACCTTATTTTTCTCAAGAGAAGGATTTAGTTTTTTGTAACGATGTTGGTGGTATTTTGCAGCAGATGGGATTAAAACAGTACCAACCTAGTGATTGGCGTCTTTTCATAGACAGCAGCAAAAGAAGTTTTAAGTGTGTTTTGCTTCATAACGGTAACAAGTACGGATCTATACCTATTGCACATTCGACGACTTTAAAAGAAGAATACGTAAATGTTTCTAAGGTTATGGAAAAAATTAAGTATCAAGACCACAAATGGGTCATTTGTGTTGATCTGAAAATGGTTAACTTTCTTTTAGGTCAACAAGGGGGGTACACAAAGTTCCCTTGTTTCATGTGTTTCTGGGATAGTCGTGACAAACAACACCATTGGTCACAAAAAGTTTGGCCAGTGCGGGAAGAGCTAAAAGTTGGTACAAAAAAATGTTATAAACGTGCCTTTAGTTAGCTGAGACCGCATCATACTTCCACCACTTCATATTAAACTCGGCATAATGAAACAGTTTGTGAAGGCGCTTGACAAAAGTGGCGAATGTTTTAATTTTCTTTCACGTAAGTTTCCAGGATTAAGTTCAGAAAAATTGAAAGCTGGTATTTTTGATGGGCCACAGATTCGGCAACTTGTGAAAGATCCTAATTTTGTCAAATCAATGACTGAAGTCGAATCCAAAGCTTGGAATTCATTTGTTTTGGTTTTGAGTAGCTTCCTAGGCAAAAAGAAATCTGACGACCATGTCGAGCTTGTTGAGTGCATGCTATCGAACTTGCAAGAGCTAGGGTGCAACATGAGCATCCACTTTCTGCATTCGCATTTAGACCGATTTCCACAAAATCTGGGTGATTTTAGTGAGGAGCAGGGTGAAAGATTTCATCAGGATCTTCGGACAATGGAAGAGCGTCATCAGGGGCGGTGGGACTCACATATGATGGCAGACTACTGCTGGAGTTTGCAAGGAGATCTACCTAAAATCGTTCATTCAAGGAAATCTTATAACAGATCATTTGCTAGTGTTCAATAGAAATTTTGTTAACATAATGTATTATTTTTTTGTATTTTTTTGGCAAAATAATAAAACTGTATATTTCAAAAGGTAAAGCTGTTAGCAATCTCCCAGTATTTTTTTCATAGTCAGGGCCATAGAAATACCCAATAACAGAAAAAAAATAAAGGAAACAAGACTTGTGTTGACCAGTGTAATCTAAGGTTAATAAAAAATGTATCCGATAGGAGATTGTTGAACGCATACGAGAGTATGGAAATTATAAAATGTAAAAGTTTAAATAAAGATAGAGGACCTATTCCTTATAGTCCTCTCTACTGGTTACTTGACCGGAACTGATGGCCTTGCTTATGCCATTAGTTCCGCCTGAGTAATTCAAGGGTTAGGCTAAGTATAAATAGGGTAGATTTGTAGTTTAGCTTTAGTCAATCATCGCTCCTGATGAAGCTAACATGGTTAGCGAAACGCGCGTCGAGAGCAAAAATAAAGTGTTTGGTGTAGTGGTGATATATACTGAGTAGTATCATTGTGCCAAAGATTCCACATTCCTAACTTAGTACGCCTTCTTAAAGGACAGAGCATCTGAAACGAAAGAATATATTTAATTCCAGAATATTTATCCAAATTTTAGTGAAATGATATGTTACAGTCAACGATGAGAAAAATTTTAACTGGCTTCGAATCAAATGTCAATTCACTTCGGAGTCTAAAATTTAATAACTATTTATGATTTTGTATGAATACAAAACAATTGAGACAGTATTTTATCAAAATAAAATCTGAAAATGTTATCTAATAAAGAATTTTTTGCTTGAGACACGCACTCAAATTACAAAAAAAAAACAAATAAGTGTTCAAGAATAAATAACTTTAATTACCTGGAAAAACGTAATCTTCTTTTTTAAAATGTTTAGAACAAACTTGGGCATCAATTGGGATTTTTCGTTCAATTCGGAGAACTTTTTTTCCACACTTTTGTCACTTGTTCAAATGCATTAATAATAGTTAAAAACATTTATATCCTTTTGCAGGCGATTTTCACAATTTTAAACACAGCATAAAAGTCTTTTTTTTGATTTTTCATGAAAAGTAAACATTTCGGTGTTTATTTTTTAAGAAAATTTGTAATATTAATGTACACAGATGTTTATGACAGATTTAAAAATGCACCTCAAATTTAATTCCTGAAAAAGCCGTGATACCCTACTAAATAGGTAAGATCCCAATAGTGACATCTATCAGTCAAAAACTAAACTTATAATTTAAGGTGTTTCCTGCAGGGAGTAGGGTGAAATGACAGACAGATACTAAAAACTGAAAATCTTTTATGATTTCGACATCACTACCATAACCTATAAGATTTTACCGGTTTTTGACTTTTGACACAACATTGTCGAATGCCGAATAAACTGGAAGATTCTGGAAAGCGAAACGTGGGGTAGTGTGTGAATAAACAATTTATTTTATTTATTTAATTATTTGTTCAGTGAAGTGCACGGTGTAAATATCAAATATAGAATGGATCAGGTGCGTAAACCGTCTTAAATTTCTAATAATGAAATTAAATAGGGTTTTTAATACTAATTTTAACCTTTAGGTTGCTGCTTTAAAAGACAAGGGAAATGCGGCATTAGCCGAGAATAAAATAGATGAAGCCATAAAATATTATACGGAAGCAATTAATTTAGATGAAAAGAATGCAGTTTTGTATTCCAATAGGTCAGCGGCCTATGCAAAGGCTAATAAATATGATTTATCTTTAAAAGATGCTGAAAAAGCCATTGAACTTAAACCTGACTGGGGCAAAGCCTTTTCCAGAAAAGGTACAGCTTTGGCATATCTAGGTAGATTAGATGAAGCTATTGAAACTTACGAGAAAGGAATACAATTAGATCCCAATAATGCTCAGCTTAAGGAAGGGTTAGCAGAGGTAAAGGATACTTTATTAATTAGCAAACATATAAAAGTAATTAGGTATTGCTCATATAAAGGAAGTCTGTAAGATGAAGACCTAACAATATAATATCTTATGCTTTTATGTCTCCTAGGACTTGTATTTTGGTAATAGTAAGATATTCTTAAAAATGATGCCAGTTTTTTAGGAATTTTGATCATATTTTGTAAATTAGTGATAGCGAGTGAAGACAACACCACATAGTAGTTTTTATAGATTTTAACATTAATTTTGAATATTTTTAATAATTTCCACATTATCCACTAATGTTCTTAGTGGTGTCATTTGTATTTTTGCTCCCACAAACATAGATGGCATATGTAACACGAAGCACATGGGTTTTGGTACTAATAAGGTATTCTTAGAAACTATCAATTTTCAAAGATATATTATACAAGAGGAATAGTTGAAAGTGGTTACCATTCCATAGGGCACAGAAAGTACAAAATTTTTTATATTGATATTCTATGACACTTAGATTAAGTATGTCAATTTTCAACCTCCCATTGGTCCAAACTCCAATATGATGAGATGGAGTCTGTAACCCTCCCTCACCCTCTAGGGGACATAGAAAGCTTAAATTTGTATTTTGGCAATAGGAAGGTATTCTTAAGAATTTTAAGAATTGTTTATTTTACAGGATAATAGGAGGTGACGTTGTTTTTGAATGTGTATTTATTTACGCTGGTAATTAAAATTGTTTGTTTCAAAGTTTTAACATTTTGAAGTGAATTGTTTTTGTTAAAACACATTGAATGTCATTTATTCTTTTTTTCATAATGTAAATAACTGGTCAAGTGCAAGTTGAACTTGCATAATTAGTGTTCCGTACGTTAATTGCTTTTAAAAATAAAAAATTTTGTTACGGTGGTATAAAATGATCAGTGACTTCACAAAACACATCCCAAATGAGTTTTCAACAAAGTTTGTTTCCAATCTTTACTGAAAACTGATTACCTTGAAATTTTTGTTTTTTTTTTATATACCAGATAAATTATTAAAGGTAATGCACTCGTGATAATTTTCGTTCAATCTATACCCTGTGGAGAATATTCCAGAATTTTTTCAAAATTTTTTGGTCAGTACTTTTTGAGATAAGGTAGGGGGACAGCGATTTTTCGCAATTTTTTAAAAATAATACAAAGAAAAGTGTGCACAAGTATTACATTATATATATATTTTTTACTCGTGTTTTCACAAGCTTTCATTTAACACCACACTCGATGACCTAGTAAAAAAATTTTTTTTTCACTTCCGATTTCACCCCTCAAAACTAACCCCTTAAGTCAAAATTTAACTTTCAAAATTACATGGCTCTGATGAGGCCATCAATTCCTAGATACTAATCTAGTACCAAAGTTGAAATTTGGTACTAACCAAATTTCAACTTTCTGTGTCAAATAGTTTTGGAGAAAATCAGGTGTGACAGACAAACACCGAAGTCATCTTATAAGTATTACGTATGGAACACTAAAAATAGAACTTGAGGAAAATTAATAGGGTAAATAATAAAATATTCTTTTAGAAAGTTAAAATTAAGAGTAGATTTCAAGAAAAATATATCTATTTTAAAAAAAAAGAAAATCAAACTGTCTCTATTTTTAGGAATATGGGGAAAATGATATTTACTTTACATAGGTAGTAGCTGTTATAGAAATATGATAATGCTGGCAGCACTACCGCAAACATACTGTGAAATACAAATGTATGTTTCTGCATTTAGACAATATTGACAGATGTTACAACTACCTCATTTACCTAGAATTACTTGTTAGTAAAACTTAGACTCATTTGTCTGTATTTTTCAGGTTAAAGCTCAAAAACAATCGCAAGGCAAAAGTTTTCCGAACTTATTTTCAGGCCCCAACATTATTCCAAAACTTAGTGCTGATCCGCGTACGGCGGCTTTTTTAAAAGATCCTGAATATTTAGCATTACTTGCTCAACTGCAAGCAAATCCTCAATCACTGGGCCCCAAACTACAAGATCCAAGAATACTGACTACTTTAGCTGTATTAATGGGTATTGATCCTGGTAAGTGAATTATTATTTACAGGAACAATTTTAGAGTATGTAAAAAGCGGATGTTTTTGTATGATTATACGAGATTTTAGGCTTTAGTTTTTTTTAATTTTTTATCATTGCTAAAAAAATGTATCGACTTATGACTGTTTGAGAGCATTTTTACAGTGTTTAGTTTAAAATTAATGAAGAATACATTAAATGCATGCATTAGTTTTTACCCTTACTTAATATCAAGATTATAATTTGTGCTGTTCACCATATTAAGAGGATAAAACCAGGTTAACTCAGGATTCATCTTTTACAAAACAAAATAAATAAATTTGGATATTTGCAAGTGTTACCGAGGTGGCAGTCTGGTAAACCCACTTGTCATTATTTTACAAGACCAGAAAAATTAAATTTATTTCATTCAGTAATAGAGATGTAAGGTACCCGGCCGAAACTGGGTACCCAACTAATTTGGCCAGGTCTCAGGTGTGGCTGGATACATTATTCTCTGGCTGGGTACCCTGCCAAATTTTTTGAGCAAAATTAAGCCAAATTAACAGTAACATTTATTCAAAATATATATGAGAGAAAAATTTTAAATGTAACAATAATAAGAAACCTAAACTATTTATAGTAGTACAAAATTTAAACATAGACTATTTGAATATTTAAAATCAAGCAAAGGCAAATTGTGATGGGGGTATGTTAGCATTTCATCATTTTCAGATGACAATCTTTTTTTTCATCTATATTTCCAAACTCAGAAAATAGTCTTGCACTAAATATTGAAGACCCGGTGCTGAAAGAAACATTACGGCAAGTTCTCTGAACCTTGAAATCGATCTGCTGCTATAAAAACCAATTTGCTTTACGATCTCTCAATGGCAAAGTTAAATAAGAACTGAACTCTGTTTCTACCTGTTCTATTCCATGGGGGAACTTCTTATTACTGGTTTTAACCAATATTAGAGAATACATCCCAAAATGTCTGCTTCGGTTTCTTTTGTTTTTAAGATACTAAGTGGGACATCATCTGAGGAGTGTGCAACATAACAGGCCAAAAGGGTGGAAAAGGGAGGTAGAACAGTGACTTCGTATTTATGATGTTACAGGTTTTTTTCAAGTCAAGGAATTGAACCATTACATTTTCTTTTTTCAATATTTTTATTGTTAACATGGGAAGAGGGTGAAAGGGGTAGGGATAATTGTATCGTTCAATAGTATTATGATAATTTTTCCTCATTCTTAATTGGAGTGCTGGATATTTATTTATTAAAAAATTTTTTTTTATAGTTTATATATATATATATATATATATATATATATATATATATATATATATATATATATATATATATATATATATATATATATATATATATATACATTTCAGTGTTTTAGATTTCCCATTATTTCCAATTTTAACAGAAATTGAATATAGATGGGATCGAGATCTGGTGACAAGTAACCTAAAAAAATATTAAGATGAATATAGAACAAACGGTTAAGTTAGTTGAAATGTATTTATAACCCACCTTTGTATTCGCGAGAAAATTACTGTTCGAAATTGTTGGTTTTCTTCACGTCTTATTTTTCCTTTTTCATCAGTCTGTCTATCTGACTGCTGGCCTGTTGATCTATTGGCATAATGTAATACTTGAAGTATTGATGAAACCTACAGTTCTTAATGGATATGGTTTCACGAGAAGGGGATGAAAGATGTGGGAATTTACTTAATCTTTACTTGAGTACTTATTTTAGAACTACATGGTTGCAAGGAAAGTACTGAGTAAATAACTTTACCAATTTTTTCCTCAGTAGTGTCTATTGATTGACTTTTTCTCTCTACTTATTTCCCATAAGGTTTCATAACATCATCTTTAGTGTTATCAGTAACCACTGTGTCCTATTTCCATTATTTAAGCCATTAATGATATTACTGTGAATTTATACATTTCCTAGATTTTGTTTTTGTTGTAATGTGACAAAATGGATACATAAACACAATTTTGTACTTCAATTAAATACATGTTATAAGAAACCTTAGTGAAAATAGACTCAAAACTCTGTTACAGGTGCAGAAGAACCAATGGATACTGAACCTGTTTATACTCCACCACCCAAAAAGTCGGAGCCCAAGCCTGAGCCTAGAAAAGAACCAGAGCTGGATTTGCCAGAGAATAAAAAGAAGGCCAAGGAGGAGAAAGAACTCGGAAATGCTTGCTACAAAAAGAAAGATTTCCCTGGTATGTAAGATTTGTATTTTTTAAGGGGTTTACATACACCTGAGCACTGCAAAAAGTATGTATATTTTAAAAAAAAATAATTTAAAGGTTATTAAATGAATAATAAAAAAGAATGGTGATTATATATTTTTACTGTACTTTAAATTAAAAGTGATGTGTTTTAAATGTTGACATTTTTTTTTATTGGGTTAAATGGACCACTGATGAAAACTATGGCGCCTTCTTGTCTGCAGGATAACTTCAAAAAAATAATTCAATCTGCAAAAATAAAAATTAATCTTATATAATAATAATATAGTAATTAAAAATTGTCAAAGGGTTTTTTTTTTTCAGAAATAGAAAATTTACGGTGTTTCAAATTTTAGTATGCATTTTTCAACCAAAAAATTTATGTATAATTATTTATAAAAAATGGTCTATTAGAAAAATTTAAATAAAACCTCTGTAAAAAAAGTAATTTAAAAAAAAAGTTAAAAAAATATTAAAAATTGACTGAGTAATATTGCAGACAGTGTCTGAAGACAGGCAGCGGTCCCAATCCGACGCCAGGTCATATTTAATGCTATAACTTTGTAATAGAATGGAATTTTTTTTGAATAATTCTTAGAAGTGTAGAGAATAGAAATTCGTAAAAAAAATCGAATTTTTGAAAATTCGAGGTGTATGTAACCCTTTAATGGTTATTTATGTTACAAATTCATATAGTTGAACTGTTTAATTTTATGGGCGTAGCACACATGCTGCAGAGAAATCCTTAACGCACTACAGCAGCGACACGTGTACGGAAAAAGCAATTCACGTTGGTTGTGACTCGCTGTAAATTATAGTCGGTGGAAGACACAGTCGTGGGCAAATCAGTCCAAAGGGATGAGATTCTCCATATAAAAGACTATTTGAAAAAGGTTGTACAAGGAGTGACAAGCTGAACCTCTTACGGATGTATGTATTAGCGTGATATGAATTCCTAACATGCACGGCTTTGAGAGGAACTAAGTGAACTACATTTATTGAACACTTTCCATGAAAGTACTTGTAGAATACACTCAAATCGCCAATTGTTCTTTGATGTTCCAAAGATTCAAGGTTGCTGGTGAGTTCTGGGTCTCCAATCAGACAAACAGTTCTCTTCTGAATAGAATCAAACCAGTCCAGAATGAACATTTGTCATATATGAAAATGGGACATTAACGAGTAAATTAGATGAAGATTGAAAAACAGAACCCATAAAGATCAAGAAAGGTGTTAGGCAGGGCGACACAATTGTTTACCCTAGCCTTGGAGGATATATTTAAAAGTCTTGAGTGGGACGAAAAGGGGTTTAAAATCGATGGCATATAGTTATATCACTTGTGATTTGCAAATGATGTAGTACTGATTAGCTTCACAGACTCGAGATGAACATCAAGAAAACAAAACTTCTAAGCCGGCAAAACACAAAAATTGAGATGGGCACAGGGAGATCGAGAGAGTGGAAGAGCATATATACTTGGGACATAAGATTAGATTGGATAAGGACAATCAAACAGCGGAAATACTAAGGCGAATTGGTCTCAGCTGGACTGCATTTCAAAAACTGGAATTCATTCTAAAAAAGAGACATATCCTTGTGACCTTAAAAAGAAAAGTGTACGAGAGCGGCATACTTTCAGTAAGTATGTATGGGCTAGAAACCATGACCCTTACAAAAAATAGTCTTTGTCGACTCTAACCTACTCGACAGGCCACAGAAAGACATATGTTAGGTGTTAGTTTACGAGAACATATTAAAAGCGAGGATATTTGATGAACAACAAAACATACAGATGTCAGTGAAAGAGTGGCAAAATTAAAGTGGGCGGAGCATGTGGCTGGAACGAATGATGGTAGATGGAGAACAAAATTACTTAAATGGGAGAGCAGATAAAGTGTCAGAAGACCAATGAAAAGATGGACTGATGATATCAGGTTGATAGCAGGCAGTAGATGGCTCCATCTACCCACATGATAGAGATAATTGGAAGAAACTTGAAGAGGCCTATCTCCTGCAGTGGAAAAGCAGTGGCTTATAAAGAAGAACAGTTGTTGTGGAGTATAAAGCTTTCTAATTCGAAATAATATTCCCAGCTTTTGAGAAACTATCTATGCATATGACATGTTCATGCCAAGACTTATTTGCTCCCAAATTAACGCCCAACAAATTGAGTGACAATGCTAGAGGATTGTAGTGTCCAAACTGCCATTTAGGTTTTTGTAGTAGATATCGGTATAGAAAGAAGTGATTTAAAATAATTATATGTGGCAAAAACGAAAACGGCAACATGACTTAATGGACGAGTGATATACTAAATTTTAATTCATATGACTGGGAGTTTTCACCGTTTTGGTTAGGTAAAAAAATCGTGGTTCTCACTTGATTTAATCATTCGGTGTGTAGATGAAACATCGAAAAGCTTATTACACAAGTATGCAAAAAAAAAAAAAAAATTGAGAGCTGTTTTGGTTTTTTTTTGCGTAATTCCTATGTTTTTGGGTGTACTAAATCCGAAAATGACTTTCATTTTGTCATAGAACTTCACGTTTTCTGTCAATGTAGGTATCTATGTTAAACAAGTTATCATCTTAAAATAAAAGATAAAAGACTAAAAAAATTTTTTTTGATTTATAATTGCGTAACAAAACTTATTTTTTTATCTAAAATACATTCATTAGTAAGCACTAAACACATTTCTTTTTCCCAGTGAGACGCCTTTTGGTACATTTGCGCTTGTAGGAAGCATCTGGAAAGTCTCTCTGAAGCGTCCAACAGTAGTCTGCCATCATTGAGATGCTCCATCTTCCCTGGTATCTTTTTTCCATCTCCTTAATATCTTAGTGAAATCGTTCACCTTGCTCTTCACGCAGATCTCCTAAATTTTCTGGAAAGTAGTAGAGGTGGGAATGAAGAAAATGTACTTTTGAACTCATTAGGCAACCTAAAACTCGAAATGCTTTTAACATTCTTTTGACGATTTGTTTGTAGTTAGGGTCTTTGTTATTGCCTAAAAATTTCTCTATGACCTCTTTAAAGGCAATCCACCCTTCTCTTTGAGGATCCGTCATGGTTGTGATGAATTGTGGATCAGCCATAAGCCATCTAATGTCTGGTCCAACGAAAACAGCTTCCTTCAACTTTGCCTCCGAGAGGCCTGGAAACTTTGATATTTGAAGCAATTTCCATCTCTTGGAAGTGACTTTACAAATTGCTTCATCAATCCCAGCTTTATGTGAAGCGGTGGTAGAAGAACTTTATGAGGAGGCACCAAAGTTTCATGCAGGACGTTCTTTTCGTCAACTTTAAGCTCCCTCGGAGGCCAACACTTTTTGGTCCAGTGATTTGCTCGGTCTCTACTATCCCATAGACACAAAAAGCAAGGGAATTTGGTAAACCCAGATTGTTGTCCGATCAACATGCCCAAGATTTTTAAATCACCGTACACTTGCCAACCGTGGTCTTTATATTTTAATTTGCAAAGAACCAATTCCAAGTTCTTGTAGGTTTCCTTGAGGTGTACGGAATGACCGACAGGAATGGAAGCATAGAAACCGCCATTGTGAAGCAGAACTGCTTTAAGGCTTCTTTTTGAAGAATCTATGAAAATACGCCACTGTGCTGGGACGTATGAGATCTTAAATGTATCCATCAAACCTTCAATATTGGTACAATAAACCAACTCGTCCTCTTGGGCAAAGCAGGAAGTGAACTGCTTCTCACGATATCTAAACCAGGAGGAAGACACTCCCGGCAAAAGTAAGTTCCTGCTTTTGAGCCTCGATCCAAGCAACTCAGCAGCGTTTTTGGGAAGATTCAAGTCTCTTACCAAATCATTTAGCTCGCCCTGGGAAAACAATTTCGGACTGCTGTCATCTTCAAATTGAAAACTTGACTTGTCATCGGGTTCAGGTACAGCACCATCTTCGTCAGAACTTGGAATCTCTTCCAAGGTAGCAGGGGCCTTGGGCACTGGTATTTCGGTCCCATGAGGGATGGGACGAATAGCCGATTGCAGATTGGGGTATGAAATGGACTGCTTCCATTTTGAATTATATCCTTTCACATTACACGAACAAAAGTAACAATCATCACTATAGTTCTTTTGCTTGCGCCATACCATAGGAATCGCATATCGGAAAGCTTTTTTCTTGCCCTTAAACCAATTTCGAAGGTCTTCAACACATCGTTTGCAGACTTTATGAGGTGCCCAAACTTTATCCTGATCTCCAAGTTTTAAGCCAAAATACGTGAAGTATACTTTTTTTACAAAGTCCGTAATATTAAGTTGTTGCTTTAATACCATATATTCGCCACAAATATAACAGAAACTGTCAGACGAATTCACACACTTCCGCACAGATGACATTGCACTATATTGAACCAAGATCTATAAAACAATGACGAGTTAACACGTAATTATACCGCGCCACTTTCTACACTATCGGAGCGCGCACGTTCTGGTTACAACGTTTATGTTTGTTAATTTAGCTCACACAGGGCGTTCTTTATTTAGAAAGTAATGATAGTTATGGCCTGTATACATTTAAAAACAGTAATCAAAATAAAATTGTACCTATTTATTTATGACTTCAAGTTAGCCCAAAAAAACCCTTTTTTATAATAAAATTTTGCGTTTTGCAAAATAACCTGACGTTCTGGATTTTTTTGAGTTTTTTTTTAGTTCTTAGAACACCTAAATACATAGAAATCAATTGAAAACACCCAGACAGCATTTTTGTTGCAAACCTGTGTTATTATTATGTCAAAAGAGAAAATTGTCTGGAAAGTAGCCCAGCCTAAGCAGCCTATTACCGACTCTGATACTGCGATATCGTAATAAGGGGTAACTTCTACCTAATAGGCAGGAAAAAATAGGCTCTTTTGGAAATTTTTGTACACTTTACTATACAAGCAACAAAAAATCTGTTGTGAGGTTTTTAATATACTTACTTAATCCTTAGCCATGTTACCTCTCGGTGTAGGCTGGTGTGAGTGGGTTGGGGTCTTCCATATTTCTCTCCATCCTTCTCTATTCCGGGCCAACCTTGTTACCTCCTCCCACCTCACTCTTCTCTATTGCTCCCCTTACTTCCTCACTCCATGTTCTTCGTGGTCTTCCTTGACTTCGTTTTCTGTTCTCTCTTGCTTCATTAACTCTTCTTACCAGTCTTTCCCGCCCCATTCTTTGTATATGTCCAAACCACCTCGACTGATTCTCTTCTATTTTCTCCTGTATCGGCTTCATCTCCAGTGTTTCCCGTATATTAACGTTTCTTATCCTATCCAGTCTTGTTTTTCCTTCAATCTTTCTGAGGAATCTCATTTCGATGCTTTGTATCTTACTTCTGTGACTTTGTGTTGTCCACATCTCGGATCCGCATGTAATTATGGGTATCACCACCTTGACTAGGAATGTGTTCTTGATGCTATTAAAGAGTTTTTGTGCTGCCTCTGTCCTCGCTCTAATCTCCCCATCCAGTTCTCCATCCCTTGCCACCATTGCACCCAAATATTTGAAACTCTCCACCTGCGTATCTTTTCTTCTCTTAGGTATATTTCATGCGTTTTGTTCTCCTTGCTTATGATCATTGTCCACGTTTTTTTCATGTTTATATTCATATTCATGCGTTCCAAACTTTCGTTATACACCTTTAGGCTTTTGTTCAAATTTTTCTGCTTTTTTGCGTTCAGTACCATATCGTCAGCCTATGTTATCTCTGTTATTCCAACTCTCTCCATGTTCCGGAACCTCAGCCAGTATTTCTTTGTTTGTCTTTTTGCTGTTTTTATGGCCTCGTCTATTACTATCGAGAACAGTGGACAGTATACACCCCTGTCTGCCTTCTTTAAGTGTTTCAAAACTCTCTGACTTTTCATGTCTTAGTCTAATATAATTTGGTGTTTGTCTATATAGACATTTTATTCCATTTTTTTGTCTTTTCATTAATTCCTCTATTCTCCAGGGTCCTCCAGATGTCTTCTCTGTCTATTCTGTCGAAAGGTCTATGAAACATAGGTGTACTTCTCCTGCTTCTCCTAGCGCTTTTTCGCTCACTTGCCTGACTATGAAGTTGGCATCGGTCACTCTTCTGTTTGGTCTGAAACCAAATTGTGTGTCTTCTAGTGTTTCTTCCAGTTTTTTTCTCTCGGCCTTTTTTCCATCACTCGTGCGTATAGTTTTCCTACTACGCTGAGTAGTGTGATTCCTCGGAAGTTATTGCAGTCTCTTGTGTCTCCCTTTTTTATATATGCGTATTAAAATGTACATAGTAATTTTTTTATTTTATGGTATTGGACCAAATAACGGCGCACTAACACGCAGAACAGAGGCCTCTGTTTTTGGAGGTGTTCCGCGGCCGACAGTAGAACAATTTTAACTCTCCATCTAGAGCAGACAAACAATTTTTTTTTATTATTTACATTTTTTTGTTGTTTGTTGTTGTTTTGTTAGAGAAGTACACACGATTATTGAAAAATATATCTTTTTCGGCCTTTATATTTTTTTATAAAAAAAATAATTGATTAATCCTAATAATCGTGTGTACTTCCCTTGAAAAGCTATAGTTAAAAGCTCAAGTGAATCGGATGTAAATTGTTGGAGTTATGCTGCCGGCCGATTTAAAAAACGTAGTTTTAAGAAACACGCTTTTAAAATTTCAAAATGTTTTCTCTATGACATTTTAAAAATTTTGGGATGCCAATTTTTTTTAGCTTTATTCTACAATCCCAAGACCGTCCAAATCCAAATTTTGGTCCTCAGCCTTTGAAAAATGCAACAACACAACGTAGCAAACACGTCTTTACGAACCAGTATTCAACTTTTTGTTTAAGCTACACCACTGTCGTGTGCCCCGGCATTTGTTTATCACTATCTTTTCTTTTGCATTATGCATTGTCTCAGCCTCTTCGGTTGCTTTGATGTACTGCATGACGTAAACAGAATGTGGAATAAAATAGGCATGGTATCTAATGTATTAATAAAGATGTAATGATGCCAACTATACTTAATTTAAGATAGTATTAGTCGTTAGTGATAGATCGTACCGATTAAGCCAAATAACTCCAACAGACTGCGCGCAAAGTAATCGCCTTTTCGTGCGCTACGACTTCTTTCAGAAATTAAGTGCTAGAAGCCCAAGAAAAAATTTTCAATCTAAAATAAGGCTATGATATATTTTTTAAGACTATAATATGTCATTTAAGCAAAAAAAAGTCGATTTTTTCAAAAATTGCAGGTAGATAAGCCCCCTAAATGATATGTGTTTGTTTTACAGTTTACATATCCAGGGGTAAGTAAGTTTACCAGTTTTTTTTTTTTGCAGGTGCTATTGAACATTATAACAAAGCTATTGAACATGATCCAACAGATATAACATACTACAATAATTTAGCCGCTGTCTATTTTGAGCAAAAAGACTTTGACAAATGTATTGAAGAGTGCCACAAAAGCATCGAAATAGGTAGGGAAAATCGGGCCGATTTTAAAATGATAGCTAAAGCCTTAATGAGAATCGGTAATGCACACAAAAAGAAAAAAGATTACAAGAATGCTAAATTGTACTATGAGAAGTCAATGTCAGAACATAGAACTCCTGAAATTAGAACATTGTTGTCTGAAGTAGAAAAGATTATTAAGGATGAGGATAAGAAGGCCTATATTAATCCCGAATTAGCTGAAACGGAAAAGGAGAAGGGTAAGTTTTTATGCTTTGGTTTTATATTTGTTGGCCAATAAAATTTTATATTGTAAGTTCTAAAAAAAGTTAAAATATATTTTTGTTCTTTTTATAAAAGTAGGCATTCTTCATGATAGCTCTTAGTTTATTCAGACAGTAAAATAACTTAAGTTGGGAATGTGGAATCTTTGGCACAATGATACTACTCAGTATATATCACCACTACACCAAACACTTTATTTTTGCACTCGACGCGCGTTTCGCTAACCATGTTAGCTTCATCAGGAGCGATGATGAAGCTAACATGATTAGCGAAACGCGCGTCGAGTGCAAAAATAAAGTGTTTGGTGTAGTGGTGATATATACTGAGGAGTAAAATAACTTGTTGATAATAAGATAAACTATAATGTAGTATTGGGCCAGCTGGCAGGTATTTTAAAGGGCTTGAATTCATATAAGCATGAAATAACCTTTACTTGCTAGAGGTGGATCTCACATAATCTGGCACGCCTTAGGAGACTTCGCTTTTACCATCAGTTTGAAAAAATGTACACGAAACATTTTGAAATTCGTCGCGAGTGATTATAAATATTCTGTAGAATATAAATAAACAACAGTTTCAAAGTTACATTTTGCTATTAAAGAGTAGTGCCACAGTTTTCTACTTACTATACTTCAAAAAAGTTTTGGATTTTTATTTTTCTTCTATATGATTTTAAAAAATTTTCTACAAAAATTGATCCCTATCCAATATTACTTTTAATGTGAATATTGAGAATTTTTTGAAACTTTTATGTCGATATGGCGATAAAAGCTGGAACTTCTGGTGGGTACCAAATCACTATGTGGTATTTGAGACTCGACTAAAGTGGTTAAAAGCAATTCCAGATTTTTTCATACTAAATTTTATGCTTTTGGTTTTATGGTACTTTTTGTATTAAATCAACAACAAAGATAAATGTTATTTCAGTCCCAAGACAACAAAAACCCAGATAATATATTTTTTTTAAATTACAATAAATTATTTATTTTCACATTATTTACAGTTTAGAAAATCAGAAAAATATTCATGATTTTCCAGGATTTTTCTCATCTATGTGACCTCCTTTGTTTTTAATTACCGCTTTATAAAGTTTCGGCATTCTGTCCAGTAGTTTCTTCGGTTATTTTAACACATTCTGCTTGTAAAAGTTCTCACAAGTGGTTTTCTGATGTTGGATTAAGTTTTCGAACATACTTCTCCGAATGGTCCCACAGCAATTCGATGGGGTTCAAGTCGGGTGATTGTTGAGGCCAAGTCATCACTTCCAGGATGTCATCGGATTTCCATTGGTCCAAAAGTTCTCTAATTTGTTTAGCAGAATGTTTAGGGTCGTTGTCATGCTGAAAAATAAATTTCTCCTCAAAAATATCCCATCAGAAGGAAGCATTTGAGTTTGGGAAATTTCTTGATACTGTTCTTTTTGCCTGATTCCTATCCCAAAGATTTTCCCAACTTTACCGTTGTCAAAACAACCCCGAACCATTACTGAACCTCCACCATGTTTTACTGTATTGGACCAACATCCTCTCTCCAGCTGACCTCCGCACGTAAACTTGTCGATTTGAATCGAAAATTTCGAATTTAGATTCGTCGCTCCAAAGGACGAAATTCCATTGTTTTGATGTCCAATTTTCATGTTCTCTAATCGTTTACGTTTATTCGCTTGCATAAGAAGTGGTTTCCTCACTGCAACTCTTCCTTGTAGTCTACCTTCTGCTAACCTGTTCTTCACCGGTTGTCACGCCGATGGGGATGGGCCGCTCCAGGTTTACTTGAGCCGTGATTTCTAGTGCGGTTAGGCGGCGATTACGTCTGCTGAACATTGTTATAGCTCTGTCTTCAGCGGGAGTTGTTTTTCGAGGCCTTCCTGAACGTTTTTGGTTGAGAATTCCATGTCCCGCAGAAAATTTTCTTACGATGTAGTCCACCGTTCTCCTTGGCATCCGCATCTCACTCGCGATCGAGTGACCATTTTGATGTCTCGCATTTATCAGAGCCCGATTTTCAACGGAAACTTCTTTCGTTTTTGGCATTTTCACAAAACAATTGAGCCTTTATCAATGACATAGTACTGTTAGCGAATGGTTAATTTCAAAAAGGGTATTTATAGCATAGTTTTTATCATAAAATGTCACTAGGAATTTCTATAATCCCTAGAAACTTGAAATGAGTTTTTACTTCAACTGGAATTTTCAGAAATCGCCTCAAAACGATTATCATGCAAAACTTGGAAATTTGTTCTAATTGGTTTTTAATTTGTAATTTCACCAAAACCTCTTATCTAAACAATTTTATGATGGACATTTGTTAAGAACAATTAAATTTACCTAATATAATAAAAGGGTTTAATTAAGTATTAAGTTTTGGCAGTTACATTGAAATTTCTAGGTGGGCAAATACTTTCTGACGGTAGTGTATATATATATATATATATATATATATATATATATATATATATATATATATATATATATATATATATATATATATAATATATATTTTTTCAAGAACTATATACATTACAACAGCTGTACATATAAAATATTTTTGTTAGTTAAAGGACACCTGTCCACCTCTGTATTATTAAAAATCAAGCTTGCAAGTAAGCAGCAAAACAAATGGTACAATCTCGTATTAATTTATGTATTAAGTTTAATTGTCAGTCCTAGTAATAAAAAGTTGTTTCTACCGCTACTTTCAGTTAACTAATCAAATTAAAACCACCTGAACTAACCAATGCCTGATAATGGAATTCTGTCAGGAACATTCGGTATTAACAGAATTCAGATAGTGAAATTTGCTATCAAATCAGGTTAATATTTTCTCTAAGCTGACACAAGATATGAGGTACAACAATTTGATTTTATTATTACCATCTCGATAGTTTTGACTAACGGTGTCAATCAATCTTGCCTAGGGCGAAAATGCCGGTAATTTCGGTTAGTTTCAACCTTACCATTGATACAACACTGCATATTTTCACTTAAACGGTTTTCCGTTTATCAACGTCACATTAAATGTTGCAGTTCTGGAAAAATATTTACTTAATAAGCTAATTGTTTATGATTGAAAAATAGGTTGTATAGCTGGCATAAAAGGATGGTAAAGCATGTGTCGGAAAAACAAATCTGAGTAAAACTCGTAATTTCTAAATTGCAACCTTCTTCGAGTGCACATCGCCAGTTAATTATCCATTCCAATCTTCAAAACTTATACTTTCTTTAGCTTGTCTGAATCCGCTCGCAGCGACTCTGTTATCGTCCTAGATTATTGATGCGGAGCCACGAATATTGTTTTAGACCGGGCCCGCGTCCTCAATCATCCATCCAACATCATATATAGTCAAACGACTATCTTCAATATTTTAGAAAATACACCCATAAAGCTTGTTGGTCGATAACTTGTGACACTTTCTATACCCCCCCCCCCCCCCCCCCCCCCCATTTAAATATAGTTGGTCAACTTTAGGCATTCCGGAAATCCTCATCATCCAAACACATAAGATAGGTTAGTATATAAGCATATATATGATAATTATTTTTAAAAGTCATGAACATGGTGTGCAAAATAATAGGCGTTCATATTGTTACGGTAATATTAACAAATTACCTAAAAAAAGTTTCGGTGTATAGTACAAAGTTCCTCTGAATACTCTTAAGTTCATTTTACATTCTTTTTTAATATCTATAAGTTCACGCTTTTCATAAAGTATCATTTTTTGTATGTGAGGAGCGGAAGAAATATAGAGTAATCTGTAAGGTGTCCATAGTCTAGAAGCTTCGATATAGTTTAGCATTTTAACTTTAAGTGACCAGGTTCGACTCTCGTATATGACCATGTAGGGTTCGCCATTTGCCAAACAAAATTCAAATTTTCAGTCTCATTTGATTTATGTTTGAACAAGCCAGAAGTTCGTAGTGAGCGTGTTTAACCTCATAATGCTCTAGCAGATAAGATCGATTGCGGAGCATGACTGAAGAGCGGTGATAATTAATCGTTCAAGAGTGATGTGGCTAAATATTTTACTTAGAAGGCTTCCAATGATGTCCCTATAGTAGGTAAGAGGAAGTTTCCAGTATTGTTTCACGTCCTAAGCGTCGTCTCCACTTCTTTGAAAAGGAACAAACCGTCACAAAAGTTTAATTAGTCATTCTAAAGAGGGTAGTGAACCGGTGGATGGATGTGACCACCAGGAGGCGCCTTGGCGCAAAACTGGTTGTCGGAGAATGTTGGCAAGTTTTGGTAACACTCCAGATCCAATTCCTTTGAATTATTATGAATAAAGTGTCATTGAACGAGTAACCAACAAGTCGAGACATAACATCTCTACAGTCCCTTATGAAGGTGGTATTTACCAATATGGACAAAATAAGAATTATAAAATTTGTAAGATTCAAATTCAAATTAGTTTTGAATTGAGGTGACATCTTTACTAGAAAAAATGAAAACTGTTTCAGCATATGAGGGGCAAAAACGAATGGCAAAGTGACAAGAAAATTGGGAAATCGTTCGGCTAAGCCGATAATAATCGAACTTACATTAGAGAATGACCATTTTAACATTCATTAGGAAATTAACTGATTTTTTTCTGTTATAGAGTCCCAGTCCTGGAACTGGTGACTATTACATTTCTACTAGGTCAATGAATTTGCGTTTTCGTTCATCACTATTTTTAAATTCATTTTTTCAGCCCTGCTAGGTGTCTTCACTCGTCAAACGAGGTATCTATATTAAAAGATTTTCTCAAAAAACGCGGACGTCAATTAAAAACACCTAGGTGGTAATGGAGTTTATATATTTGTATTCATTTCAGGTAACGAATTTTTCAAAAAGGGCGACTACGCCACTGCAGTAAAGCACTACACGGAAGCTATTAAACGTAATCCCGACGATGCAAAATTATATAGTAATCGTGCTGCTTGTTACACAAAATTAGCTGCTTTCGATTTGGGACTTAAAGACTGTGAAAACTGTGTAGAGCTTGATCCCAAATTTATTAAAGGTTGGATTAGGAAAGGAACGATTTTGCAGGGTATGCAACAAACTAGCAAAGCTTTAGTGGCATTCCAAAAAGCGCTTGAATTAGATCCAAATAATGCCGAAGCTCTTCAAGGTAAGAAGTTTCTTGAAAGTACTAATAAAATATTTAATTTATAGCTCGAGTTTCTCCTAATAATGATTTACAATTATGTCTTAATGGCAATTTTCGTTGACCAGAGAGAAACATGAAAAAAGTAGGTCTGATTATTTATAGAGGTGACCAAGAAACGGTTTTTTACACGGACTAGATCTGTCTGAAAAAATAATTTTAACCTCCTCGAATATTTATCGACCTAAAATGTACCTTGGTACATTTAGTAATTTTATTTAGCTCTCACCTTTAGAAATACTCTTACAATATTTGATTCATACAACACGCCTTAGTTTTTCGATATATTAATTTGATTTTTGTTTTATCAAGACTATAAACTTTAAAAACACCTTTTACTTTTTATAATTGACGTTTTTACATTTTCAGTTATTGTCTTTTTATGAAAAAAAAAAAAAACAGTGAAGTGCAAGTTGGACTTGTGCAATTCGTGTTCCGTACCGTGATTGTATATAATGTATAAAATGAGGAGTGACTTCATAAAAGACACCTCAAATAAGGTTTCAATAAGACAAAAAGTTCCTGACTTGTATATATCTTCTTCTTTTTCCGACTTATAGCTTGGCAGTATTGCCCGTTTTCTTTGTTTCCTGCTCTATAGATCTTCGCTCCATCTCTTTCTTGGACACCCCAGTCATCTTCTTCCATTCGGTGACTTGTCTCTTGCTATTCGTACTATCCTGTTTGCTATTCTTCCTATGTGTTGATCCCGTTCCACTTTTCTTCCTCTTATCCACTGGTTAATATTTTCTATATTACATGTGCATCTTATATCTTCAATCCTTTCTCTATCCCTCGGTGTCTTGTTTGTACATCTCCGAAGTATTCTCATTTCGGTTCATTCCACCATCTTCTGTGTTATACTTGTATCAGGTCTTGTTTCAGATGTGTCCGTGGTCTTCACGGAGAGGAATTTATCTCTAAATATAGTATCATTGAGGCATCCCGCTATCTTATTAGCCTTGTTAATTTGATGTTTTACTCCTTTCTCGATTTTTCCAATACTAGATATTTTGATGCCCGGGTTTGATGACTTCCATCATCTGTTCTATTGGTTTATCTTCCACCATCAGCTTGTAGCTAATCGGCTCTGTTGGTATTACTATTGTCTTGGTTTTTTCAGTTCAGATTGACATATTGTTTGCTGTAGAATTCATATAGCAGCCTTTGCAGATCGTTCTCGGTCTCAGCCATTATTATCGCGTCATCTGCATAACATATAATTGTAAGTTCTCTGTTACCCATTCTATATCCCTTCTTTCTTTTGACATTCTTTATAATTTCATCCATGACAATATTAAATAGAAGATGACTTAAAGAGTCTCCCTTCCTGATTCCAGATTCATAGTTGATTGGTTCTGTCATTCCTTCTGCTAATCTCGCGATTACTTTATTGTCTTTGTATATATTCTCGATAGTTTTAATTAAGTCTAATGGGATTTTCCTGTTATATAATAGATGAATAACGTCTTCTATTTGCACATTGTCGAGATCTTTTTTTAAGTTTATCAGGCACAAGTATGCTGGAATGTTGTATTCTATGGATTTTTCTTTTACCTGCCTCACAATGAATACGGCATTGGTGTATGACCGCCCACTTCTGAGTCCTTGCTGTTCTTCTTCCAGTTGTATTCTCGTGTTTATTTTTGTTGTAATAATCTTTGTTGTTAATTTCAGTGTACAGTTTAGTAGATTTATGCCTTTATAGTTATTTAGATCTTTTTTTTCTCCCTTCTTGTGCATGAATGTAACTGTCGCTGTTCTCCATTCATCTGGGATTCTGTTCGATCTTATAATCCTCTGTATAAGTGTCTGGAGTTGCTTAACTAGAGAGTGTCCTCCATATTTTAGTAGTTCATTAGCTATTTGGTCTTCGCCGGGAGATTTATGGTTTTTTAATCTTTCCAGTGCTTCTATTACGTCTGCTTCCGTTATACATGTTTCTTTGTTTATCATTATCTGTGGTGTTTGTGGCAGTGTGATACTCTGTTCTCTTTTATATAATTGTGTAAGATATGTTACCCACATTCCTTTCTTCATGTGTGTATACTCTGTATATATCTTAAGATACAATATGTATTTTCACGTTTTTTCATAGTCAATAATGTTTAATAATCCTAGCATCTTAGACTATCTAATAGCCTTGACCCCTTAAGTCAAAATCAATCTAGCTCAACCCAGAATCTAGTAATAAAAGTATAAAACGAATATTTACTATCTAAATATTTGTTTAATTATAAACAAATAAAATAAAATTATTTTGTTTCGGTACCTATCCATTGTTTACCAGTGTGTGTACTGAAAATTATATTAAAAAACCTCCACCACATTGCCAAGCCAAATAGTTTTTTTTATACCAGATAAATTATCAAACGTAATACACTCGCGATAATTTTCGCTGAATCCACACTTTATAGAGAATATTCCAGGCTTTTTTTTCAAACTTTTTGTTTAATAATTTTCGAGATAGAGGGGGCTGCGATTTTCGTCAATAGTTTTTTTTTTGAAAATAAAGTGTGCACAAGTATTACATCATGTATGTTTTTAAACTCGTGTTTTTACAAGCTTTCATTTGACAACACCCCACTTGATCACCTGGTAAAAAAATTGTTTTCGCTTCCGATTTCACCCCCCAATACTAACCCCTTAAGTCAAAACTTAACTTTCAAAACTACATGGCTTTGATTGGGTCCTCAATTCCTATATTTGTACCAAATTTCAACTTTTTATGTCAAATAGTTTTGGAGAAAATCGGGTGTTACAGACGGACAGACAGACCGACACCAAAGAGATGCCATAAGTGTTCACTAGGGAACGCTAAAAAATGTAAAAATGAATTAACAAATATTTAACGTAAATATGTAGTCAAATGTTCATTGGGTAATTAAAGCCGCTATTTAGTAATTATATAAATAAACATTTGTGGTATATGATGTATTTTTCTAACTTAAACAAAGATAGCATGCCTACCGGATCTAGGCTTTGTTTTTCATACGTGAATTTTGAATAACACGACCCGAAAAAGTTACTTTATAATTTACAGATTTTACAAAACAGTTTAATAGAATGATAGATAGAACGTCGGAAAAAATTAGCGATGTTGTAAACTTTTTTCCTTATCCGAAAATCTTAACGGATTATTTCCCAAGAGATGCTTTTTTTCAAATTCTGGGAGGATTATTTGAATCTACTTTACCTTATTTGATTGTAAAGCAGTCTAGCTATAAATTTCGCATGCAAGATTTGGGGCTGCTAATTAGAAAATGAGACCGGATCATGTCAGCCTTTGTATTTTGGTTATCTGGCTAGAAAATGTCCGAGAAAACAGAACAAGTAAATATGCTTAAGATTTAACATAACACAATAACTAAATGCATACAAAACATTAAAGGTTTACAAATTTAAAGTAATTTTGTTATGGGAAAGTTTGTCCTATTTTGTCATGGACTTTCTGGCCGTTCAGCTAAGTTGGACTTGCGCAATTAGTTCCGTACATTGATTGCTTTTAAAATAAAAATTTTCGTTACGGAGCATAAAATGATCAGTGACTTCACAAAACATATCCCAAATGAGTTTTCAACAAAGTTTTTTTTCCGATCTTTAGTGAAAACTGATGACCTTAAAATTTTTGTTCCTTTTTAATATATCAGATAAATTATTAAAGGTAATACACTCGTGATAATTTTGGTTCAATCTAGAGAATAATATCGAATCAGTGTTTTTCGAGATAAGGTGGGGGGACAGCGGTTTTGCGCACTTTTTTAAAAATAATACAAAGATAATTGTGCGCAAGTATTATATTATATATATATTATATTTCTTTTTTTTTTTACAAGCTTTCATTTGACAGCCCACTTAATGACCTGGTAAAAAAAAAAAAATTTCACTTCCGATTTCACCCCCCAAAACTCACCCCTTAAGTCAAAATTTGACTTTCAAAACTACATGGCTCTGATGAGGCCATCAATTCCTGTAATAGTGCCAAATTCCAACTTTCTATGTCAAATAGTTTCGGAGAAAATCGAGTGTGACAGACAGACATACAGACGGACATCGAAGTGATCTTATAAGGGTTCAATACGGAACACTAAAAAAAAAAGGAACATAGGATTATGCCATTTCTCCTGAATTAACCACAGGGTACAATGTCTCTTCTGGAAAGTAGTTATAACTTTATCTTAATTCATAGTTGCTATTAATTTACTGAACTCTTGTACAAAGTATATTTTTTTTAGGCTATAGATCATGTTCTATTGAGAACTCCAACTTAGATGGTGATCCAGAGAAAATCAGACAAAGAGCAATGGGAGATCCAGAAGTTCAAGCAATTCTCAGAGATCCAGCCATGAGAATGATCTTAGAACAAATGCAGAATGACCCGAGAGCACTCCAAGACCATCTAAAGAACCCCGATATAGCTGCTAAAATTCAAAAGTTGCTCGAATCTGGGCTTATTGCAATTCGCTAAGTCTTATGATAGCTTTAAAATTGCTAACTTGGCTGTAGTTTGGTTGTTGTTTAAACTTATTATTCGAAACTTTGGAATTTTAAGAAAAAGAAATTTAATTAAATGGCTGATATAAAAGCCGCAGGTTAGCTTAAATTATACCATTTAATTAAGTACTGCCAAAATATTTTTATCATTTTTAAAATTAGTTAGTTATCATTTAAATTGAACATATCTTAAGACTAGAATAAAATATTAAAAGGGACAGAATCGATAAGCTCTCGAAACTTTAACTTTCTACTTGTATTCTTTTTTGCACCGCTTTTATTTTGTTACATACTTTTTACCTTACCTATTCAAAAGGAGGTATTTTGTTACTAAGGCAAAGTAATAATAAAACTACCATTATTTAAACTAATTCGTTTTCATTTATAAAAAGTAGCCGCCGCTCTTTCTAAAATTTTGATTACAATAGACTAATTGCAAATAAGTTTTTTTTTATTTTCCATCAAATTTTAAAGAAAACACTTTCTGTGCACTTCACTGAATTGAAAAACTAAGAAATATAATTCGTGCTTAAGAAATAACTCCAGTAGAGGTCAGAAGATAAATAGATAAAAGGAATTAAAACTCATGCCAAAAAATGAAGAATCAAAGAAGTCAATAAAGAATACAAGACCTAAAAGAAAATCTGGAAGACATTATAGAAAATAACAAGAAAGAATAAAATTAAGACTTGAACATAAAAAACTAGAGAACCGAGAAATAGTCAGTACAAATGAATCCTGCCAAACAAAATGTATATGATTAAAAAAAAAAAAACACCAAAACAGCATAATATGGTAGTAAAACTGAGACTATTAAACAGCTATGCTAAAGAGCAAGATTTTTTTAACTCCAGTAAGTTGTATCTCATAAACCTGATCTACTAAAACATGGCGCAGACAGTTCTACATTAGAAGGTGACTACACTTGAAATTACTCGACACATAAAATATGTTTTTTTATCTAAAAAAATATACTTATATTCTAGTGGTAACTTACAAACCTACAATAAAACTTAAAACAATAGGTCTTCTAAAACAAGTTTCTTTTTTTCTGTCGAGCATGACAACTCTAGTTTACAATTACATCCAAATAAATGTGATAAGTATATAAGAATAAAATAAACAATAAAACTTTTCATGGCAAAGAATAAAGAATCAAAGAAGCTAATAAACAATACAAAACCTAAAAGAAAACCTGGAAGACATAGGAAATACCAAGAGATTAAAATAACAGAATTTAAAACAACTTACACGTAAAAGAACTGCGAACCGAAAAATAGTCGACTAGAAATGAATCTTGCTAAACAAAATATATAGGTCTAAGAAAATCAGAGCTGCATATTATGGTACTAAAACTGCGACTATTAAAGAGCAGTGCTTAAGAACAAGATTTTTTAACTCCAATAAATTGTGTCTCGTGAACCTAATCTACTATGACTTAGCGCAGACAGCTCTACATTGTGAGATAACCTGATCACTCTACATATACATAAAATAAGTTTTTTTTATCCAAAAAAATATACTTATATTCTAGTGGTAATTTACAAACCTACAGTAAAACTGAAAATAATAGGTCTTCTAAAACAAGTTTCTTTTTTTCTGTCGAGCATGACAACTCTAGTTTACAATTACATCCAAATAAATGTGATAAGTATATAAGAATAAAATAAACAATAAAACTTTTCATGGCAAAGAATAAAGAATCAAAGAAGCCAATAAACAATACAAAACCTAAAAGAAAACCTGGAAGACATAGGAAATACCAAGAGATTAAAATTATTACTGGTCAAGAAACTATAACAGAATTTAAAACAACTTACACGTAAAAGAACTGCGAACCGAAAAATAGTCGACTAGAAATGAATCTTGCTAAACAAAATATATAGGTCTAAGAAAATCAGAGCTGCATAATATGGTACTAAAACTGCGAAAATAATAGGTCTAAAACAGCTTTTATTTGTTCT
Source organism: Pachyrhynchus sulphureomaculatus (assembly GCA_019049505.1). NCBI lineage: Eukaryota > Metazoa > Arthropoda > Insecta > Coleoptera > Curculionidae > Pachyrhynchus > Pachyrhynchus sulphureomaculatus. The sequence continues at coordinate 169,037,346 of CM032456.1, forward strand.
CTCGAGCATGGCCACTCTTTATTTTACACAATTAAATGTCCAGATAAATGTGAAAAGTATCGGGAACACTCCAATTGTCAGCAAAAGTGTAATTGCGACGAAGACGTTTGAAAAGCAATGTTAAAGTTCAAGGTCAACAGAACGAAAGTCGAGTAAATTATCCGTCCTTTTCCTCATTCGTATATTCTTGTGCTCTAAGTAGGTTAAGGAGGCAAACGATTTTCGATGGGAGATCTTTTCTGAAAAGGGATTACCACTATTATTAGAACATTCTCCGCCCCTACAGCCAAAAGTATAGCTAATTTTGCTAAGATAACTGTGCAACAAATTGTCATTGCTATGTGAATGTTTCTGCTCGATGTCGAACACGTCTAAGCGAAAACTAATGGAATTTGAAAGAGGGGAAAGGA
>CM032456.1:169042755-169054062 GCA_019049505.1 Pachyrhynchus sulphureomaculatus
GAATGAGAATTTGTGTTAGAAATAGGGGCGACCATATAGAACATGAATTATAATTAATAAAAAATATTAAATTGCAAGGTTTTTTGTTTTATTTGTGTATTTTTCGTATTTTCACCTAGAACTAAAAATTTACCTTTTGCTACCCGAGCCCGCTTTAGGTGTCATTCTGTGTACAGTTTTCCTATTAAACTCCTAGTATTATACCTTTTTTGATAGCTAAAAAGACGTAAAAGTTTTTAAAATAATTTGCAGAATAACTTCCATACATTTTTTTTTCTCTTTATTGATTTAAACTAGGAAACACTTGGTAAAAATTCGTAATTTAGAAACATTAACAAGCCGCCATTTGAAACTGTTAGTAACTAGTTCAAATTTTTTTGATGATTTTTGATACTTGACATACAGATTAACTAAAAATAACCAAAAAATCGCACTCGAGAACCTCTAATAAAAAAAATCGATATAAAAGCAAAAAAAACATGTTTTTTTTTAGAAAATCTTTAAACTTCAATATCTCGAAAACGGTTAAGTTTGGGACATCATGTCATAGAGTCAAATCGGTCAGAAACGACCTAAACTATAACGTCCTTAATTATCTAGGACGACTTTCCCTGTAACCCGTATATATATTATCAAAATAGAATCAATTACGCCGTGTTTTAAACAAATTTACACATCTGCATGTCCTTTCATCGATAAAATTTATCCCAAGGCTTCTCAATCTCTCCTCTCAATACATCCTCTTCAATATTGACTTTCGCTGTGCTTAGTTTAAGTATCTGAAGAATGGAATAAAAAAATAATTGATAACGTGGACTGGTACACAAAGAGGATTGAATAAAATACAATTATTTTATTTTTATTACAATTTTTCACATTAAATATACCTATAATAAGAACTGAAAGTAAAATATAAAACCTGATAGTAACACACTTAAAATAAGCTACAGCCACAAAAACGATCGCTATTGCGATAATGCACATACAGTTAACGAACACAGAAATGTAATATAAAAAATAATTTGAAACTGATAAAGGCTAAATTAGCGGTCATTTATAAATTACTTAATAAATTTCTGAGAATTTTAAACATTGTTATGTAAAATGGCAAAAAAAAAAAAACATTAAAACCCCTAAAGGATTGAATGATTGTTAAATTTATTTAAAATAGTTGATCAAATCACTTGAAATACTAATGTGGCCTTTACTTTATATCAAAAACTTATCAAGGGAAAATATTCTGGCAGAATGCTAATGCTAAAAATTGCTTTCCCAAAATATTTTTAATAATTTTTATCTAGCATACCATCATCTAACTTAACTAAATTTGTACGTCTCACTAGTATAAAATTTTTGAAGACAAATGTTATCAAAATAATCTTTTAAATAGAATAACATACGGTAAACATTTTTTGTTAACTCTAATTTGTATACATATAACGCGTGTCCCAAAAGTCTCTTGAACGAGTGCCAAAAATAAATAAGTTTATAGAATACTATTTATCACATCAAGTACGTGAGCAGACACAAACGGAATGTCGTACCAAGACATTAACGCGTACGTTGCGACCACATTACCGCAAATATATTTTCTACTATATGTATCTACTTGGTGATTGGTTCTGTCAAGCGACTTGTGGAACATCTCGTATTTAAGTTTTTACTAATAAGTTTTCTAACATCGTAAACTGCATTTGACATACTAGTTAAAAGAAAACTACGATTTTCTTCCAAACGAAATAATTTTTGTAACTTTAATTACGTAGTAGTTGGTTGCGTATCTTTTACAACCGTATAAACTGTTCGGTTTATTTATCCGAATTGCGGGAAACTTTTTTGTCCTATATAAAAAAACAGAATAATTTACAATAATAAAAATTTAGATACACTATCAATTATCAATACAACATTTTGGGCTCTCATTTTAAATTGACATACTTATTCAGACAAAGTTGTCCAATACGTCTAGCCCAGAAGGCAACAAAAATCACCAAAAGTTAGTTCACCGAAGCTCATTTTTATTTATACGAATAATTTTTAGTTTATATTACTAGCCGTGGTTGAGGATGCTAATAACAATATCGAATCTAAAAATATCATCAAAATTTACAGGGTATATTAGTTACTCTCGACAACCATTAAAAAATTCACGGATGGATAACTGCTTTTTTCTTTTAGGAGCACATCCGTTAGTCAATGTTTTTTTTTGACAGGAAAATCGCCGACGTTTCGCCAAAGTCTTGTTTGGCATTATCGATACTTTCTGGTCAGCGGTTGAGGGTATACCCTTTCCCTTTGTAATGCCATATAACATATATATATATATATATATATATATATATATATATATATATATATATATATATATATATATATATATATATATATATATATATATACACTACCGTCAGAAAGTATTTGCTCTCCTAGAAATTTCAATGTAGCTGCCAAAATTTCATACCTAATTAAACCCTTTTATTATATTAGGTAAGATTAATTGTTCTTAACAAGCGTCCACCATAAAAATATTTAGATAAGCTTTTTTGGTGAAATTACAAATTAAAAACCATTTAGAACAAATTTCCAAGTTTTGCATGATAATAGTTTTGAGGCGATTTCTGACAATTCCAGTTGAAGTAAAAATTCATTTCAAGGGATTATGAAATTCCTAGTGACATTTTATGATAAAAACTAGGCTATAAATACCATTGTCCTTTTGGAAATTAACCATTCGCAAACAGTACTTTGTGATTGATACAGGCTCAATTGTTTTGTGAAAAAGCCAAAAATGAAGTTTCCATTGAAAATCGGGCTCTGATAATTGCGAGAGATTAAAATGGTCACTCGAGTCGACAAATCGCAAGTGATATGCGAATGCCAAGGAGAACGGTGGACTACATCGTAACAAAAATTTCTGCGGGACATGGAATTCCAACCAAAAACGTTTAGGAAGGCCTCGAAAAACGACTCCCGAAGATTAGCAGACTAGACGGGAGAATTGCAGTGAGGAAACCATTTCTTAGGCAAGTGAATAAACGTAAACGATTAGAACGGGCCCGAGAACATGGAAATTGGACATCAGATAGAATTCCGTCCTTTGGAGCGACGAATTTAAATTCGAAATTTTCGGTTCAAATCGACGAGTTTACGTGCGGCGGTCAGCTGGAGAGGGGATGTTGGAAGCCTGTCAGTTGCCTATAGTAAAACATGGTGGAGGATCAGTAATGGTTTGGGGTTGTTTTGGTAACGGTAAAGTTGGAAAAACCTTTAGGATAGAAGGAATCATGTGAAAAGAACAGTATCAAGAAATTTTGCTAATTCAAATGCTTCCTTCTGGAAGAGATATTTTTCAGGGGAAATTTATTTTTCAGCATAACAACGACCCTAAACATTCTGCTAAACAAATTAGAGAACTTTTGGATCAATGGAAATCCGATGACGTCCTCCACAATCACCCGACTTGAACCTCATCGAATTGCTGTGGGACCATTTGGACAGGTGTGTTCGAAAACTCAATCCAACATCAGAAAATCACTTGTGGGAACTTTTACAAGCTGAATGGGTTAAAATAACCAAAGAAACTACTGGACAGAATGCCGAAACTCTGTAAAGCGGTAATTAAAAACAAAGGAGGTCACATAGATGAGAAAAATCCTGGAAAATCATGAATATTTTTCTGATTTTCTAGACTGTAAATAATGTGAAAATAAATAATAATTCGTTAAAATTAAAAAAAATATATATATATTATCTGGGTTTTTGTTGTCTTGGGACTGAAATAACTAGGTGGGCAAATACTTTCTGACGGTAGTGTATGTATGCATGTGTATATATATATATGTATATATGTATATATATATATATATATATATATATATATATATATATTATATATATATATATTTATATATATATATATATATATATATATATTTATATATATATATATATATATATATATATATATATATATATATATATATATATATATATATATATATATTATATATATATATATATATATATATATATATATATATACATATATATATATATATATATATATATATATATATATATATATATATATATATATTATATATACATATATATATATATATATATATATATATATATATATATATATATATATATATATACATGAAGATTAAGTTTTAATGCATTTTCTGCAATATGTCACTACTTCTCCACCTGTTCACTCGAATTTAAAGTTATTTAATATGATGATTTAATATGATTTGAAGAGCCCATGAACTTTCAATTGGCAATAAGCCGATAATATTTTTTGTTACAATAAAATATAGTTATGTAACTGTCTTACATCCATATATATATATATATTATATATATATATATATATATATATATATATATATATATATATATATATATATATGTACTTAATATCCAGTAAATATGACATTCTTTTGAACAAAGTAAAAAAAAAAATATATATCAAGGCACAGTAAATGTCAACTGACAATGCAACTTATAGGCACATTACATTAGGCAAAATACTTACCATATACCTAATCAAAAGTTTTAAAAAACTTCTCTGGAAATGTCAGCTCAATAATAAATATATGAGAGTAAGATTATAACAAAAATAAATCAAAAAGAAAAACAAGTCACATCTGGTAGTGAATTGCGAGACCTTAAAAAAAATCATTTTCGTTAATAATTTTTTTTTCAAAATGTCAATTGTTATTTGTTTAAAAAACAAATGTAAAAAAAAAACGGTTAAAATGACTCCAAAAAAAATTTTTTTAATGGCATCGGAAAGCTGACGTCGAGACCTAAAATTTTGAAAAAAAAAAGATCCATTTTGGACTAATGACTTAAAATGGTGGGCATTTCAAATTTTAAATAACAACTTCAATTGTGTCCACGAGTTCAATATTTTTGTACCAAAATTCAGGGTATTTTTGCTATAACAAAAGGAATATTATCTGAAAGTTTTAAGCCGATCGGTTCACTTAGTCGACCCGTACAATAAAATGAAAAAAAAAACAGATTTCTTTCTGCCTGTTTTTTCAATTTTGTAGGTTATCTACAACAGTGAGCGCATAGACATAGAGGATGGACTGAGCATTAACCGCCGAAAATTGACCACTCTCTAAAAAGAGACAAAGCGATTGGATAGCCAATACCTCTCTCTTTTCTGTAAGCCTGTAATAAACAAGGCGCAGTACCCCAAGACGGAATTCAAGGCGAACAAAAACTCCCACCCGATTTTAGTTCAAATAGCACACACACAGAAATATTATTTTCAAGAGCACCGTAGCTTAGCGGCATTCTAGAAAGAGGCTTTCTAGCGGCATTCTAGAAAGAGCTCATTCGCTTTGTCTCTCACACTTGCGTCCGAAGAGTTTAGTTTTCTGTTTGTCTTAATCTGACTGATATAACCGAAGTTATTCACATTTTATACAACATGGACTTCTGAACTTTAATCGGTAATTTACATTTTTTGGATTAGTGCATGAAAATTTTATGGTTTTTGCCCTAATAAAATAAACTGATCATCGCATGAATATTTGAGTAAGTTTTTAAAATACAGCACGTAAGAAAAAAGCGGTTAGACGATAACTTCGAATCGATTGTTGACTAGTCTATTTCCTAAATAAAAGCTAGAAGAATAAGAAAGAGGGAGAAAATTTAAGAATCTTATGACGTCACAAACTCCCTGGATACGTTAACTTAACGATAATTTCTTAAAAAATAACAATTAGCTTGAATAATTGATCGAATATTATCATGCATTTGACATTATATCTTATAAGATAGCGCCTTCTAACTATAGTGCTACATTTCTACAAATTTTTGTTTTCAGAGATTGGTGGGACAAGAGTAAGGCGCTTATGGTATAAAACTATGGCATATCATTTGGTTTTGTTTGTCTATTGTAAATAAGATTTAAGGCCTTGTATCATTTATCATTGAAAATTGTAAATATGTAAGGCACATTTATGTGTTTCTATTAAAACAGCAGCCACGACGTACTTTTTATGGGTTCCTCGCCTACAATAGTATTTAATATTTTGTAAAAAATGTCTTTTTAGTGTTCCGTACGGAACACTAACGGGATAACCTCGGTATCCGTCTATTTGACATAGAAAGTTGAAATTTGGCACAAATATAGGAATTGGATGTGACTCAATCAGAGCCGCGTAGTGTTGAAAGATAAATTTTTGAGGTTAGTTTTGGGGGGGGTGAAATCGGAAGTAAAAAAAATACCAGGTCATCGAGTAGGGTATCAAATGAAAGCTTGTAAAAACACGAGTTTCAAAAATGTATATGGTTTAATATTTCCCTACACTTTTTCTTTGTAGTATTTTTTAAAAAAATTGTCAAAAATTGAAGTCCACCCCCTTGTCTCCAAAGTATTGATCAAAAAATTTTGAAAAAATTCTGGAATATTTTTCATAATGTGTAGATTGAATGAAAATTATCATATCTTTGATAATTTTCAGGTATATAAAAGTATTTAAAAAATTTCAAGGTCACCAGTTTTTAACAAAAATCGAAAACAAACTTTGTTGAATGCTCATTTACGGTGTGTTTTGTGAAGTCACTGATCATTTAATACCTCCATAACCTTTTTTTTTTTTCACTTAAAAAGCAATCACCGTACGGAACACTAATTGCGCAAATCTGACTTGCGCGGTTTTTTTTTTTTTTAAAATTATTGTTTAGTAAAATCAAAAATTATAATAAGTTATCACTTAAACTGTCTTGGTCACAAGCGGCAAAAGAAATAACTAACAAATGAACTACCCTTTAATATCTTTTCAAAAAAAGTATTGACAAAATTTTCATCCAAGAGACTGTTCCCCTCTAAAATAATTAAATATATTATTTTGAAATATGGATGGGGTGTCGAAAAGTAAAGGTTTTTGATTTCTTATATGTTAAGAAAGGTGTATTTAATCCAAAGGTTGGTCGATGAATGCATTTGAAGACGTAAAACTACCCTCCAGGTGGGTTTACAATAGGACATACATTTTGTAAAATTTAGGTAAGGCAATGTATAATCTTAATACCAATATAGGTATTCACATGAGTTTATTTAAAAAATAAAGCACGGTTATGTCAATTGACACCGCAAAATAGGCAATTAGAGGCACCATACAATAATCAAAATTACTAATTTTTTTATAATTAATTACAAGTAATAAGACTTCTTTCTTTCCAGTTTACGACAATTTTCGTCTCCGTTGATAGAAAAGTGGCATAATCAAAAATTCAACTTACACAGTTTTTCGACCAAGTAACTTATCCAAGTACCATTTCTAATGTCATTCGTGGGTATATCACTTTTCATCATAAGGGTGTCATATTAATAATATCTTTGAACATAAAGGTGTTTCACCATAATTTTTTAGCGCAAAAGTAATTCATTGCCTATGTCAAACGAAACATAATTTCCTTGAATAAATAATATGTATACAAGGATAATACGTTAGTTCATCTATATAACGTATATTTTAAGATCTTCGGACATTAATGCAACGCGATTACTTGCGTAATTTTACACACCCCGTAAAACACCGGAAGGTAACGAATAGTTCAATTGGTGTTTTGTAGGCGTAAAACTTGCCCGTAGTATAGTTGCCTAGCAACTTTATGTCGTGGTCAAAAAAAGAGCAGCTGTAAATAAACACTCATAAATGATATAGGTAAGCGAGATCAAAGGTGGCAGTCGAAGACAAATAATAACGTCTACAGCCATCCGTTTAAAAAGTGGACAGGGCACATAGATAGGACTACCCAAATATTATATAGCGATGTTTGTATTCAGTAAGATTTTGTTTTTGTCAGTCAATTGTATCAAAACTTTAGTCAAATTAAACGATTACCGTAAAATTTAATTGGAATATTTTAGGCAAACTTACCTTACAGTTCAAAATCACTCTCAAGACTACTCTTTTTATTAACTTCATTAGGATGTATATATAGTCGGCTCATCGGTTGTATCACCTAGGCTGGCTAAAAAGTTCTCGGCTCTCTGGCGTTACAAACTGCGAAAACTATAATTGTATTGGAAAGTTCCATCCTTTATATAAACATATGTAAAATTTTTATTTCGATCTGTCAATTCATTCGAGTAGTAGCAGCTGTTTAATTCATTCGAAACTGTTAAAAGTGTATAAGGATGCGTCACCTTCACTTTCTACTGTGAAAAAATGGGCTGCTCTTTTAAATATGGTCGTACACGCCTCGAAGATGATCCACGCGAAGGTCGTCGAAAAACTGTTACAAACACCACAAATCATTCAATAGGTCTATGACATGGTGTTAGATGATCGACGAGTGAGTGCGTGAATGAAATAGCTGAGGCCATAGGCATCTCAAAAGAACAAATTGGAATATTTTGCATGAAGAATTACATATAAAAAAGCATTTGCTGACAATTGACCAAAAACGCATTCGAATGCGTATTTCTTAAAGCGTGTTTGGATCATTTTAAGCAAAATAAAATGGATTGCATAACTGTTAATGAAACTGGGATCCACCATTACACACCAGAGCGAAAACAATAGATTGAAACTGGTGGAAGTGCGCCGAGGCAGGGAAGGTTATGGCACAGATTTTTGGGGATTACAAAGGTGTTTTGCTGATCGATTATCTTCAGAAAGGTAAAAAAAAATAATTCTGAATATTATTGTAACCTTTTGGATCAGTTGGATGCGAAAAATTCGTGAGAAAAGACCTGTTTAAAGAAGAAAAAAAATCATTTTTCATCAAGACAACGCACGTGTTCACACAAGTGTTTCGGCGATGGCGAAATTCAACAAAAATTAAAGTACGAATTGCTTGAACATCCGGCGTATTCACCAGATTTGGCTCCTTCTGACTATTATCTGTATCCAAACCTAAAAAAAAATCCTTGTTGGAAAGCTTTTTACATCAAATGATGAAGCTACTGCAGCCGTGGTTGGATATTTTATAGACCTTCTGGGATCCCCCCATACTTTAATGATGTTATTGAATTATTGGAAAGACGTTAGAATAAATGTAATGACGTTTCAGGAGATTATATTGAAAAATAAAATACAGTCTTGGCCAAAATATTAGGCATCCCTAATAAAAACACGTGAAACTCATAAAATATTTAAAAAATACTAATTGTTTTAACAGTACTACGATAGGTGGCGCTGTCAAAAGCTAACTTAAACAATAGACAATCGCTTTTACAGGTCCATAAAACACCTGGCCCACAAAATTGCGATAATGAGGTTTTTTTGAAAAATATTTTTAATGTTTTATCAGTCTCTTTTTACTACTTTAGTGTCAAGAAGCTTTCGTGCGTGTTTTATTTGTGAACTGGACATTCTTATATTTGAGAAATGCCTAAGAAAAGTGAGCTTGGTATCGAAAAACGAATTAAAATTCAAACCCTACATGAACAAGGCAAGTCCCAAGTAGAAATAGCCAAGTTAGTGAAATGTTTTCGGTGCGAAGTGAAATGTGCTATTAAAAGGTTTGTGAGACTGGCTTCCATGCCAATAAAATGAGAACGGGCAGAAAACGTAGGAGACTAATGAGCGACAGGACAGAAAACTCATCCGGGAGTCTATTAAAAATCGAAAAAAAACATCATCTGAGCTCGCTGCAACTCTGTCGGAAGAGATTGGGAACGCCGATTAGTTCTCAAACAGCAAGGAGAAGACTGACAGAAGCTGGATTAAGAGGGTGCAAAGCTAGAAAGAAGCCTTGGCTTTCAGAGACCACTAGGAAGAAACGTGGGCTCTGAAGCACCAACATTTTAGCAAAGAGGATTGGTCTAATGTGGTATGCTCCGACGAATCCAACTTTGAGGTAAGTTTTTATATGATTTATTTTAAACAAATAACTACATACATTAAATTACTCTTGATTTAATCCGTTTTAGTCAAAATAATAACTAATTTTTTAATTAAGTATTTTTTTTATTCTTACAGCCATTTGGACCGTCAGGTGAGACAATCGTTGAGGCGCATGTCGGCAATGTGGAATACCATCCAGATTGCGTGGTAACCTACTGTAAAAAACACGGAGGAGGCAGCATTATAAATCTGGTGCTGCATGCTAAAGGTGTCGGCGAAATGTTCGTTTGTGAAGGTCGCATGAACAGCCAAAAAGTACATAAATGTACTAGAAACTGTACTGATGCCTTCGTTAACGCGCATTTTTTGGCGACATTAATTTAGACGACGTCAAATTCCAGCAAGATAATGCACCTTGTCATAAATCAGCGGCTACGATGCGCTGGTTTAGAGACAATAACATTGTTTTTTGTTGGATTGGTCGGCGCAGTCTCCAGATCTAAACCCTGTCGAGCATCTTCTTGGGGTATTCTGAAGCGCAAGATACGGGATCATAGCATAACATCAAAAGCAGCGCTAAAAAGCGCTTTGATGATGAGTGGGATGCCATAAGTACAACTGAATGTACTAGGCTTGTACGCAGCATGCCCCCAAAGAATTGCTGCTGTAATTAAAGCTCTAAGGGCGGACACACCAAATATTAATTTATTTCATAATTTTACCTCAATATACGATTTTACAAAACATACGAATTTAATTTTTTTACCCTGAAACACAAGAAATGAAGTAAATTGTAGGGTGCCTAATACTTTTGGCGAAGGCTCTATATTTCACGTAAAAAAATTTTCTTTCATTGTTAGGCCAAGAATTTTTCAGACAGCCTATCCATTACGTCAGTGAATATTCTTTAACAAATTCTGTTTCATTTTGGGTATGAATAGTTATAATTTGTTTGTTCCGTTAACGAATTTAATTAAATATTTCTAACCGACCATTTACTAACTCATTTTTTAAAATATTTTTCTCGCTCGCTCGTCGACTTCTTTATATCTATGTACTTTTACTTTTTTTTATCTAAATCGATATGAGAAACAACAAAAAGCACTAACTTCTTTTAAAATGCATATGTATCATTGTTTGAAAAAAAATCCACAAAACCAACCCGGGCTACAATACGAGGATTGATAGTCTGGTAAATTTCTACGACGAAATAGCTGGAAGTTTTGTTAAGCGACATGACTGTTGATAAGCACAATGTTTGTAATGGTTGTGCTCAAAATTTCAAACAGATACAATGTATAGTTGTTTTGTTGGCAGGTATCGTAAGTGATCGGTAATACACGGTATTTTTTTAATAATAAAATATTTTTATTTAAAAAGTGGATGGCGCTCCAGATAGAAACTGAATTGAAGGTAGTTTCATGGGATTCCACGCCAGCACTCAAACCATTTATCACTGGACAAATAAATTTAATCGCGT
>CM032456.1:169054162-169154162 GCA_019049505.1 Pachyrhynchus sulphureomaculatus
TATATTATATATATATAATATATATATATATATATATATATATATATATATATATATATATATATATATATATATATATATATATATATATATATACATATATATATATATATATATATATATATATATATATATATATATGTATAATATATATATATATATATATATATAATATATATATATATATATATATATATATATATATATATATATATATATATATATATATATATATATATATACATATATATATATATATATATATATATATATATATATATATATATATATTATATATATATATATATACATATATATATATATATATATATATATATATATATATATATATATATATATATATATATATATATATATATATATATATATATATATATATATATATATATATATATATATATGTATAATATATAATATATATATATATATATATATATATATATATATATATATGTATAAAAATATATATATATATATATATATAAATATAATATATATATATATATATATATATATCAGTATTTATATATATATATATATATATATACAAGGTTACAGGGAAAGTCGTCCTAGATAATTAAGGACGTTATAGTTTAGGTCGTTTCTGACCGATTTGACTCTATGACATGATGTCCTCAACTTAACCGTTTTCGAGATATTGAAGTTTAAAGATTTTCTAAAAAAAACATGTTTTTTTTTGCTTTTTATATCGATTTTTTTTTATTAGAGGTTCTCGAGTGCGATTTTTTGGTTATTTTTTAGTTAGTCTGTATGTCAAGTATCAAAAATCATCAAAAAATTTGAACTAGTTACTAACAGTTTCAAATGGCGGCTTGTTAATATTTCTAAATTACGAATTTTTACCAAGTGTTTCCTACTTTAAATCAATAAAGGAAAAAAAATATATGGAAGTTATTCTGCAAATTATTTTAAAAACTTTTACGTCTTTTTAGCTATCTAAAACGGTACAATATCTACTGGATCTATTGAAAATTCTAAGAAAATGAGATTTCAATAGGCCCAAATGTAGAGTAACATAATAATAGAATTTAGATACTATCAATTACCGGTTTACTACCTGCACCTTAAAAGAATAAAAAGGGTTGGGTAAGCATTTTTTCCGGTCGGGGTACTCTCTGTGCGAGTGACATTTTCTGTTCATTAAACATTATCGAATGATTTTTAGTCTGCTCATGCGATTCGTCCGTGGTAGATGTGCTATACCGTGCTTTTTAAAAGATATCTGTGTTTCATCTTCTGACTGTGTGAATTGGCTGTTGGGCAACACCCTTACCACTATACGCCCGTGCAAGTCATTGAAGAAGGGGATCCGTTGTGACGATTAGAATTCTGCAGATTTATGCTCAATACTGATGTCGAAGATGCATCTTTTTTTTTAAGAAAATACTATGGACTGACGAGTCGAAATTCGACAAAGACGGTTTTTACAAACTACCACAATGCCCACTATTGGGCTTCTAAAGAGGAAGGCAACCCAAACAAAAAAAGAAGGAAAGGATCACAAACAAGATTCAGCTTAAATGTGTGGATTGGTATAATTTCAAATTATTTGGTTGGGCCATTCTTCCTGCCAGATAATTTGAATGGCGAGGAATACGACAATTTTTTGCGGAACGATTTACCTAATTTGATGGAAGACCTTCCTATTGGTTTGAGACAAAACATGTACTTTCAACACGATGGCTGCCCAGCTCACTACAGAGGAAGTGTTCGTGCATGGCTCAATGACAATTATCCCAACAAATGGATTGGAAGAGGCGGACCCATACCTTGGCCGGCGAGAAGCCCAGACCTAACACCGATGGATTTTATGTGTGGGGTCACATGAAAAGTCTCGTATTAGACCAGATGACTCCTATCGAAAACGTGGATGTCCTAAGACAAAAAATAATTGATGCGGCTGACGAAATGAGGCGGCACCTCACAACCAGCGTTGTGAAAAGTAATTTAAGAAAAAGAATGAGAATTTGTGTTAGAAATAGGGGCGACCATATAGAACATGAATTATAATTAATAAAAAATATTAAATTGCAAGGTTTTTTTTGTTTTATTTGTGTATTTTTCGTATTTTCACCTAGAACTAACAATTTACCTTTTGCTACCCGAGCCCGCTTTAGGTGTCATTCTGTGTACAGTTTTCCTATTAAACTCCTAGTATTATACTTTTTTGATAGCTAAAAAGACGTAAAAGTTTTTAAAATAATTTGCAGAATAACTTCCATACATTTTTTTTTCTCTTTATTGATTTAAACTAGGAAACACTTGGTAAAAATTTGTAATTTAGAAACATTAACAAGCCGCCATTTGAAACTGTTAGTAACTAGTTCAAATTTTTTTGATGATTTTTGATACTTGACATACAGACTAACTAAAAATAACCAAAAAATCGCACTCGAGAACCTCTAATAAAAAAAATCGATATAAAAGCAAAAAAAACATGTTTTTTTTAGAAAATCTTTAAACTTCAATATCTCGAAAACGGCTAAGTTTGGGACATCATGTCGTAGAGTCAAATCGGTCAGAAACGACCTAAACTATAACGTCCTTAATTATCTAGGACGACTTTCCCTGTAACCCGTATATATATATTATCAAAATAGAATCAATTACGCCGTGTTTTAAACAAATTTACACATCTGCATGTCCTTTCATCGATAAAATTTATCCCAAGGCTTCTCAATCTCTCCTCTCAATACATCCTCTTCAATATTGACTTTCGCTGTGCTTAGTTTAAGTATCTGAAGAATGGAATAAAAAAATAATTGATAACGTGGACTGGTACACAAAGAGGATTGAATAAAATACAATTATTTTATTTTTATTATAATTTTTCACATTAAATATACCTATAATAAGAACTGAAAGTAAAATATAAAACCTGATAGTAACACACTTGAAATAAGCTACAGCCACAAAAACGATCGCTATTGCGATAATGCACATACAGTTAACGAACACAGAAATGTAATATAAAAAATAATTTGAAACTGATAAAGGCTAAATTAGCGGTCATTTATAAATTACTTAATAAATTTCTGAGAATATAAAAAGCCTTTTAAACATTGTTATGTAACATGGCAAAAAAAAAAACATTAAAACCCCTAAACGATTGAATGATTGTTAAATTTATTTAAAATAGTTGATCAAATCACTTGAAATACTAATGTGGCCTTTACTTTATATCAAAAACTTATCAAGGGAAAATATTCTGGCAGAATGCTAATGCTAAAAAATTGCTTTCCCAAAATATTTTTAATAATTTTTATCTAGCATACCATCATCTAACTTAACTAAATTTGTACGTCTCACTAGTATAAAATTTTTGAAGACAAATGTTATCAAAATATCTTTTAAATAGAATAACATACGGTAAACATTTTTTGTTAACTCTAATTTGTATACATATAACGCGTGTCCCAAAAGTCTCTTGAACGAGTGCCAAAAATAAATAAGTTTATAGAATACTATTTATCACATAAGTACGTGAGCAGACACAAACGGAATGTCGTACCAAGACATTAACGCGTACGTTGCGACCACATTACCGCAAATATATTTTCTACTATATGTATCTACTTGGTGATTGGTTCTGTCAAGCGACTTGTGGAACATCTCGTATTTAAGTTTTTACTAATAAGTTTTCTAACATCGTAAACTGCATTTGACATACTAGTTAAAAGAAAACTACGATTTTCTTCCAAACGAAATAATTTTTGTAACTTTAATTACGTAGTAGTTGGTTGCGTATCTTTTACAACCGTATAAACTGTTCGGTTTATTTATCCGAATTGCGGGAAACTTTTTTGTCCTATATAAAAAAACAGAATAATTTACAATAATAAAAATTTAGATACACTATCAATTATCAATACAACATGTTGGGCTCTCATTTTAAATTGACATACTTATTCAGACAAAGTTGTCCAATACGTCTAGCCCAGAAGGCAACAAAAAATCACCAAAAGTTAGTTCACCGAAGCTCATTTTTAGTGTTCCGTACCGAACACTTATAAGATCACTTCGGTGTCTGTCTGTCTGTCACACCCGATTTTCTCCGAAACTATTTGACACAGAAAGGTGAAATTTGGTAATAATATAGGAATTGATGGCCTCATCAGAGTCATGTAGTTTTGAGAATTAAATTTTGACTTAAGGAGTTAGTTTTGGGGGGTGAAGTCGAAAGTGAAAAAAAAATTTTTTACTAGGTCATCGAGTGTGGTGTCAAATGAAAGCTTGTGAAAACACGAGTAAAAAATATATATATAATATTATACTTGCGCGCACTTTTGTTTGTATTATTTTTAAAAATTCGCGAAAAAATCGCTGTCTCGAAAAGTACTTATCAAAAAATTTCGAAAAAATTCTGGAATATTCTCCACGGGGTGTAGATTGAACGAAAATTATCACGAGTGCATTACCTTTAATAATTTATATGGTATATAAAAAAAAACAAAAATTTCAAGGTCATCAGATTTCAGTAAAGATTGGAAACAAACTTTGTTGAAAACTCATTTGGGGTGTGTTTTGTGAAGTCACTGATCATTTTATACCACCGTAACAAAAATTTTTATTTTAAAAACAATCAACGTACGGAACACTAATTGTGCAAGTTCAACTTGCACTTGACCGGTTTTTTTTTTTTATTTATACGAATAATTTTTAGTTTATATTACTAGCCGTGGTTGAGGATGCTAATAACAATATCGAATCTAAAAATATCATCAAAATTTACAGGGTATATTAGTTACTCGACAACCATTAAAAAATTCACGGATGGATAACTGCTTTTTCTTTTAGGAGCACATCCGTTAGTCAATGTTTTTTTGACAGGAAAATCGCCGACGTTTCGCCAAAGTCTTGTTTGGCATTATCGATACTTTCTGGTCAGCGGTTGAGGGTATACCCTTTCCCTTTGTAATGCCATATAACATATATATATATATATATATATATATATATATATATATATATATATATATATATATATATATATATATATATATACACACTACCGTCAGAAAGTATTTGCTCTCCTAGAAATTTCAATGTAGCTGCCAAAATTTCATACCTAATTAAACCCTTTTATTATATTAGGTAAGATTAATTGTTCTTAACAAGCGTCCACCATAAAATTATTTAGATAAGCTTTTTTGGTGAAATTACAAATTAAAAACCATTTAGAACAAATTTCCAAGTTTTGCATGATAATAGTTTTGAGGCGATTTCTGACAATTCCAGTTGAAGTAAGAATTCATTTCAAGGGATTATGAAATTCCTAGTAACATTTTATGATAAAAACTAGACTATAAATACCATTGTCCATTTGGAAATTAACCATTCGCAAACAGTACTTTGTGATTGATACAGGCTCAATTGTTTTGTGAAAATGCCAAAAATGAAGTTTCCGTTGAAAATCGGGCTCTGATAATTGCGAGAGATTAAAATGGTCACTCGAGTCGACAAATCGCAAGTGATATGCGAATGCCAAGGAGAACGGTGGACTACATCGTAACAAAAATTTCTGCGGGACATGGAATTCCAACCAAAAACGTTTAGGAAGGCCTCGAAAAACGACTCCCGAAGATTAGCAGACTAGACGGGAGAATTGCAGTGAGGAAACCATTTCTTAGGCAAGTGAATAAACGTAAACGATTAGAACGGGCCCGAGAACATGGAAATTGGACATCAGATAGAATTCCGTCCTTTGGAGCGACGAATTTAAATTCGAAATTTTCGGTTCAAATCGACGAGTTTACGTGCGGCGGTCAGCTGGAGAGGGGATGTTGGAAGCCTGTCAGTTGCCTATAGTAAAACATGGTGGAGGTTCAGTAATGGTTTGGGGTTGTTTTGGTAACGGTAAAGTTGGAAAAACCTTTAGGATAGAAGGAATCATGCGAAAAGAACAGTATCAAGAAATTTTGCTAATTCAAATGCTTCCTTCTGGAAGAGATATTTTTCAGGGGAAATTTATTTTTCAGCATAACAACGACCCTAAACATTCTGCTAAACAAATTAGAGAACTTTTGGATCAATGGAAATCCGATGACGTCCTCCACAATCACCCGACTTGAACCTCATCGAATTGCTGTGGGACCATTTGGACAGGTGTGTTCGAAAACTCAATCCAACATCAGAAAATCACTTGTGGGAACTTTTACAAGCTGAATGGGTTAAAATAACCAAAGAAACTACTGGACAGAATGCCGAAACTCTGTAAAGGAGGTCACATAGATGAGAAAAATCCTGGAAAATCGTGAATATTTTTCTGATTTTCTAGACTGTAAATAATGTGAAAATAAATAATAATTCGTTAAAATTAAAAAATATATATATTATCTGGGTTTTTGTTGTCTTGGGACTGAAATAACTAGGTGGGCAAATACTTTCTGACGGTAGTGTATGTATGCATGAGTATATATATATGTATATATGTATATATGTATATATGTATATATATATATATATATATATATATATATATATATATATATATATATATATATATATATATATTTATATATATATATATATATATATATATAATTTATATATATATATATATATATATATATATATATATATATATATATATATATATATATATATATATATATATATATATATATATATATATATATATATATATATATATATATATATATATATATATATATATATATATAATATATATTATATATATATATATATATATATATATATATATATATATATATACATGAAAATTAAGTTTTAATGCATTTTCTGAAATATGTCACTACTTCTCCACCTGTTCACTCGAATTTAAAGTTATAATTGATTTGAAGAGCCCATGAACTTTCAATTGGCAATAGCCGATAATATTTTTTGTTACAATATAATATAGTTATGTAACTGTCTTACATCCATATATATATATATATATATATATATATATATATATATATATATATATATATATATATATATATATATATGTACTTAATATCCAAGTAAATATGACATTCTTTTGAACAAAGTAAAAAAAAATATATATATCAAGGCACAGTAAATGTCAACTGACAATGCAACTTATAGGCACATTACATTAGGCAAAATACTTACCATATATCTAATCAAAAGTTTTAAAAAACTTCTCTGGAAATGTCAGCTCAATAATAAATATATGAGAGTAAGATTATAACAAAAATAAATGGCATCTTCGAAAGAAAAACAAGTCACATCTGGTAGAGAATTGCGAGACCTTAAAAAAAAATCATTTTCGTTAATAATTTTTTTTTTCAAAATGTCAATTGTTATTTGTTTAAAAAACAAATGTAAAAAAAAACGGTTAAAATGACTCCAAAAAATTTTTTTTTAATGGCATCGGAAAGCTGACGTCGAGACCTAAATTTTGAAAAAAAAGATCCATTTTGGACTAATGACTTAAAATGGTGGGCATTTCAAATTTTAAATAACAACAATTGTGTCCACGAGTTCAATATTTTTGTACCAAAATTCAGGGTATCTTTGCTATAACAAAAGGAATATTATCTGAAAGTTTTAAGCCGATCGGTTCACTTAGTCGACCCGTACAATAAAATGAAAAAAACAGATTTCCGCCTGTTTTTTCAATTTTGTAGGTTATCTACACATGTGAGCGCATAGACATAGAGGATGGACTGAGCATTAACCGCCGAAAATTGACCACTCTCTAGAAAGAGACAAAGCGATTGGATAGCCAATACCTGCCTCTTTTCTCTAAGCCTGTAATAAACAAGGCGGAGTACCCCAAGACGGAATTCAAGGCGAAAAAAAAAGCTCCCACCCGATTTTAGTTCAAATAGCACAGACACAGAAATATTATTTTCAAGAGCACCGTAGCTTAGCGGCATTCTAGAAAGAGACAGCTACTGGCCGCTCATTCGCTTTGTCTCTCACACTTGCGTCCGAAGAGTTTAGTTTTCTGTTTGTCTTGATCTGACTGATATAACCGGAGTTATTCACATTTTATACAACATGGTCTTCTGAACTTTAATCGGTAATTTACATTTTTTGGATTAGTGCATGAAAATTTTATGGTTTTTGCCCTAATAAAATAAACTGATCATCGCATGAATATTTGAGTAAGTTTTTAAAATACAGCACGTAAGAAAAAAGCGGTTAGACGATAACTTCGAATTGATTGTTGACTAGTCTATTTCCTAAATAAAAGCTAGAAGAATAAGAAAGAGGGAGAAAATTTAAGAATCTTATGACGTCACAAAACTCCCTGGATACGTTAACTTAACGATAATTTCTTAAAAAATAACAATTAGCTTGAATAATCGATCGAATATTATCATGCATTTGACATTATATCTTATAAGATAGCGCCTTCTAACTATAGTGCTACATTTCTACAAATTTTTGTTTTCAGAGATTGGTGGGACAAGAGTAAGGCGCTTATGGTATAAAACTATGGCATATAATTTGGTTTTGTTTGTCTATTGTAAATAAGATTTAAGGCCTTGTATCATTTATCATTGGAAATTGTAAATATGTAAGGCACATTTTATGTGTTTCTATTAAAACAGCAGCCACGACGTACTTTTTATGGGTTCCTCGCTACAATAGTATTTAACATTTTGTAAAAAATAATGTCTTTTTAGTGTTCCGTACGGAACACTAACGGGATCACCTCGGTATCCATCTATTTGACATAGAAAGTTGAAATTTGGCACAAATATAGGAATTGGTGACTCAATCAGAGCCGTGTAGTGTTGAAAGATAAATTTTGAGGTTAGTTTTGGGGGGTGAAATCGGAAGTAAAAAAAAATACCAGGTCATCGAGTAGGGTATCAAATGAAAGATTGTGAAAACACGAGTTTCAAAAATGTATATGGTTTAATATTTCCCTACACTTTTCTTTGTAGTATTTTTAAAAAAATTGTCAAAAATTGAAGTCCACCCCCTTGTCTCGAAAAGTATTGATCAAAAAATTTTGGGAAAAAATTCTGGAATATCCTCCATAATGTGTAGATTGAATGAAAATTATCATACCTTTGATAATTTATCAGGTATATAAAAGTATTTAAAAAATTTCAAGGTCACCAGTTTTTAACAAAAATCGAAAACAAACTTTGTTGAATGCTCATTTAGGGTGTGTTTTGTGAAGTCACTGATCATTTAATACCTCCATAACTTTTTTTTTCACTTTAAAAGCAATCACCGTACGGAACACTAATTGCGCAAATCTGACTTGCGCGGTTTTTTTAAAATTATTGTTTAGTAAATCAAAAATTATAATAAGTTATCACTTAAACTTGTCTTGGTCACAAGCGGCAAAAGAAATAACTAACAAATGAACTATCCTTTAATATCTTTTCAAAAAAAGTATTGACAAAATTTTCATCCAAGAGACTGTTCCCCTCTAAAATAATTAAATATATTATTTTGAAATATGGATGGGGTGTCGAAAAGTAAAGGTTTTTGATTTCTTATATGTTAAGAAAGGTGTATTTAATCCAAAGGTTGGTCGATGAATGCATTTGAAGACGTAAACTACCCTCCAGGTGGTTTACAATAGACATACATTTTGTAAAATTTAGGTAAGGCAATGTATAATCTTAATACCAATATAGGTATTCACATCAGTTTATTTAAAAAATAAAGGCACGGTTATGTCAATTGACACCGCAAAATAGGCAATTAGAGGCACCATACAATAATCAAAATTACTAATTTTTTTATAATTAATTACAAGTAATAAGACTTCTTTCTTTCCAGTTTACGACAATTTTCGCTCCGTTGATAGAAAAGTGGCATAATCAAAAATTCAACTTACGCAGTTTTTCGACCAAGTAACTTATGGTTCATTTCTAATGTCATTCGTGGGTTATATCACTTTTCATCATAAGGGTGTCATATTAATAATATCTTTGAATATCAAGGTGTTTCACCATAATTTTTTAGCGCAAAAGTAATTCATTGCCTATGTCAAACGAAACATAATTTCCTTGAATATATAATATGTATACAAGGATAATACGTTGTTCATCTATATAACGTATATTTTAAGATCTTCGGACATTAATGCAACGCGATTACTTGCGTAATTTTACACACCCGCAAAACACCGGAAGTACGAATAGTTCAATTGGTGTTTTGTAGGCGTAAAACTTACCCGTAGTATAGTTGCCTAGCAACTTTATGTCGTGTCAAAAAAAGAGCAGCTGTAAATAAACACTCATAAATGATATAGGTAAGCGAGATCAAAGGTGGCAGCCGAAGACAAATAATAACGTCTACAGCCATCCGTTTAAAAAGTGGACAGGGCACATAGATAGGACTACCCAAATATTATATAGCGATGTTTGTATTCAGTAAGATTTGTTTTTGTCAGTCAATTGTATCAAAACTTTAATCAAATTAAACGATTACCGTAAAATTTAATTGGAATATTTTAGGCAAACTTACCTTACAGTTCAAAATCACTCTCAAGACTACTCTTTTTATTAACTTCATTAGGATGTATTATAGTCGACTCATCGGTTGTATCACCTAGGCTGGCTAAAAAGTTCTCGGCTCTCTGGCGTTAGAAACTGCGAAACTATAATTGTATTGGGAAGTTCCATCCTTTATATAAACATATGTAAAATTTTATTTCGATCTGTCAATTCATTCGAGTAGTAGCAGCTGTTTAATTCATTCGAAACTGTTAAAAGTGTATAAGGATGCGTCACCTTCACTTTCTACTGTGAAAAAAATGGGCTGCTCTTTTTAAATATGGTCGTACACGCCTCGAAGATGATCCACGCGAAGGTCGTCGAAAAACTGTTACAACACCACAAATCATTCAATAGGTCCATGACATGGTGTTAGATGATCGACGAGTGAGTACGTGAAATAGCTGAGGCCATAGGCATCTCAAAAGAACGAATTGGAAATAGTTTGCATGAAGAATAACATATATAAAAAAGCATTTGCTGACAATTGACCAAAAACGCATTCGAATGCGTGTTTCTTAAGCGTGTTTGGATCATTTTAAGCAAAATAAAATGGATTGCATAACTGTTAATGAAACTGGGATTCACCGCTACACACCAGAGCGAAAACAACAGTCGAAACAATAGATTGAAACTGGTGGAAGTGCACCGAGGCAGGGAAGGTTATGGCACAGATTTTTTGGGATTACAAAGGTGTTTTGCTGATCGATTATCTTCAGAAAGGTAAAAAAAATTAATTCTGAATATTATTGTAACCTTTTGGATCAGTTGGATGCGAAAAATTCGTGAGAAAAGACCTGTTTAAAGAAGAAAAGAATCATTTTTCATCAAGACAACGCACGTGTTCACACAAGTGTTTCGGCGATGGCGAAATTCAACAAATTAAAGTACGAATTGCTTGAACATCCGGCGTATTCACCAGATTTGGCTCCTTCTGACTATTATCTGTATCCAAACCTAAAAAAAATCCTTGCTGTAAAGCTTTTTATATCAAATGATAAAGCTACTGCAGCCGTGGTTGGATATTTTATAGACCTTCTGGGATCATACTTTAATGATGGTATTGAATTATTGGAAAGACGTTAGAATAAATGTAATGACGTTTCAGGAGATTATATTGAAAAATAAAATACAGTCTTGGCCAAAAGTATTAGGCATCCCTAATAAACACGTGAAACTCATAAAATATTTAAAAAAATACTAATTGTTTTAACAGTACTATAGGCGGCGCTGTCAAAAGCTAACTTAAACAATAGACAATCGCTTTTACAGGTCCATAAAACACCTGGCTCACAAAATTGCGATAATGAGGTTTTTTGAAAAATATTTTTAATGTTTTATCAGTCTGTTTTTACTACTTTAGTATCAAGAAGCTTCCGTGCGTGTTTTATTTGTGAACTGGACATTCTTATATTTGAGAAATGCCTAAAAAAAGTGAGCTTGGTATCGAAAAACGAATTAAAATTCAAACCCTACATGAACAAGGCAAGTCCCAAGTAGAAATAGCCAAGTTAGTGAAATGTTTTCGGTGCGCAGTGAAATGTGCTATTAAAAGGTTTGTGGAGACTGGCTCCCATGCCAACAAAATGAGAACGGGCAGAAAACGTAAGACTAATGAGCGACAGGACAGAAAACTCATCCGGGAGTCTATTAAAAATCGAAAAAAAAACATCATCTGAGCTCGCTGCAACTCTGTCGGAAGAGATTTGGACGCCGATTAGTTCTCGAACAGCCAGGAGAAGACTGACAGAAGCTGGATTAAGAGGGTGCAAAGCTAGAAAGAAGCCTTGGCTTTCAGAGACCACTAGGAAGAAACGTGGGCTCTGAAGCACCAACATTTTAGCAAAGAGGATTGGTCTAATGTTGTATGGACCGTCAGGTGAGACATTCGTGAGGCGGCATGTCGGCATGTGGAATACCATCCAGATTGCGTGGTACCTACTGTAAAATACGGAGGAGGCAGCATTATGATCTGGGGCTGCATGCTAAAGGTGTCGGCGAAATGTTCGTTTGTGAAGGCCACATGAACAGCCAAAAGTACATAAATGTACTAGAAACTGTACTGATGCCTTCGCTAATGCGCATTTTTGGCGACATTAATTTAGACGACGTCAAATTCCAGCAAGATAATGCACCTTGTCATAAATCAGCGGCTACAATGCGCTAGTTTAGAGACAATAACATTGTCTTGTTGGATTGGTCGGCGCAGTCTCCAGATCTAAACCCTGTCGAGCATCTTTGGGGTATTCTGAAGCGCAAGATACGGGATCATAGCATAACATCAAAAGCAGCGCTAAAAAGCGCTTTGATGGATGAGTGGGATGCCATAAGTACAATTGAATGTACTAGGCTTGTACGCAGCATGCCCCAAAGAATTGCTGCTGTAATTAAAGCTAAGGGCGGACACACCAAATATTAATTTATTTCATAATTTTACCTCAATATACGATTTTACAAAACATACGAATTTAATTTTTTTACCCTGAAACACAAGAAATGAAGTAAATTGTAGGGTGCCTAATACTTTTGGCGAAGGCTCTATATTTCACGTAAAAAAAAATTTCTTTCATTGTTAGGCCAAGAACTTTTGAGACAGCCTATCCATTACGATCAGTGAATATTCTTTAACAAATTCTGTTTCATTTTGGGTATGAATAGTTATAATTTGTTTGTTCCGTTAACGGATATTTTAATTTAATTAAATATTTCTAACCGACCATTTACTAACTCATTTTTTTAAATATTTTTCTCGCTCGCTCGTCGACTTCTTTATATCTAACATATGTATTTTAACTTTTTTTTTTTTATCTAAATCGATATGAGAAACAACAAAAGCACTAACTTCTTTTAAAATGCATATGTATCATTGTTTGAAAAAATCCACAAAACCAACCGGGCTACAATACGAGGATTGATAGTCTGGTAAATTTTTACGAAATAGCTGGAAGTTTTGTTAAGCGACATGACTGTTGATAAGCACAATGTTTGTAATGGTTGTGCTCAAAGTTTCAAACAGATACAATGTATAGTTGTTTGTTGGCAGGTATCGTAAGTGATCGGTAATACACGTTTTGTGGAAATGGATAAAGCCGAGTAACGTGCACTCATAAAATATTTTTATTTAAAAAAGTGGATGGCGGTCCAGATAGAAACTGAATTGAAGGTAGTTCATGGGGATTCCACGCCAGCACTCAAACCATTTATCACTGGACAAATAAATTTAATCGCGTCCGTAGGAGCACTGCAAATGCTGCACGTTTAGGATGCCCGGTTGGGGTTTCTTCTGAAGAAAGAGCTGATAAAATGCATGGTATCGTGATGGGAGATCGTCGCATTAAGCTTCGTGAGATTGCTGAGGCATCTCATTAAACGGGTACATAACAGCCTGCAAGAAGTTTTAAAAATGAAAAAGCTGAGTATGAGACGGATGCTGCGTTTGTTGATTCTAGACCAAAAACGCATGAGGAAGGACATTTCAAAATCGTGTTTGAAAAATTTGCAGCGTAATCTGAAGGACTTTTGGCGTCGTTTTGTGACCGTAGACGAAACGTGGATCCACTATTACACCCCGGAGACAAAACGTCAGTCAAAACAGTGAGTTGGCAAGGGTTGGTGGGAAAAGTGATGGCAACAGTTTTTTGGGTATCATCATGATTGACTATTTGGAAAAGGGTAAAACCGTAACTGGCTATTATTACGCAACTTTATTGGATCGCTTGCATAATAAGTTGAAGCAGAAGCGACCAATATTAGCGCGGAAAAAGTGCTTCGTGATCCGGACAATGCACCTGCGCACACGTCGGCTATTGCAATGGCAAAAGTCCGCGAGCTGTGCTTCGAAATCGTTCACCACCCACCCTATTCCCAGATTGGGCCCCAAGTGACTTATTTTTGTTTCCTAACGTCAAAAATTAGTTTGAGAGATGGAAGTTTTCATCGAATGAAGAGGTTATCTGTGCTGTAAACGAGTATTATGAACAGTTCGCAACAATTTTTTTTTCCGAGGGATTAAAAAAAAATTAGAAACTCGTCGGATCAAATTTATTGAGCTCAATGGGGATTATGTCGTGAAATTTTTGTTTTTGCCATAAAATGTTATTTACCTTGGTTTTACAAGATTTTTGAATCCACCCTCGTACGTGACACTAGACAATAGTATTGGTTTTGTGACCGCCGCCTTTGTAGCCTCCTACCTAAAAGATTTATGGAGGTTTTATTTACAGCTACTTTTTGGTATAGCATAAAATTGTAGTGCCGCTATAATAATAGGCACAGGCAAAATATTCCAACAACAATGTGTTTTTAGATGACAGAAATTTTTATGCCGTATTGCAAGATGATAGTAAGGTCACATGACTATTTTCAAATTCTAAAATTTAATTTAATTTCTCAAGGAGAGGCTAAACTCTGATTAGTATACCTTATGTTACCTTAAGGTTGAAAGAAATGAACTTTATACTTTACTAGTCTTAGAGTAATAAAAATATGCAAGATAGTATATACAAAAGTAAAATTTCGACAGGTAAACAATCATTATAAAAAAGTAATGCCACTTATTGGATCCAAAAAAAATTTAGGGAAGTCAGACAGTACTAAAATATCTTTTGTGTGCATTTGTCCAAAATAGTCATTTTTACAGATCTTGGAGTGAAAGCTATAAAAATTATTTAAAAACCATTCCCATACCTCGGAAAATTTCTGGCTCCGACAGCCCGAAGGCAAAAATTGTCCATTACAAAATTAGATAAATAAACATGTCGCTTCTGGCCTTCTTTTTGTATGCTCCTCTCTAAACAAGACTGAACAACCGAAGATAGGTATTCGACACAGTCGTAGAACACGTATACTGTGCAATATCTCTATGATTTATGACTCATATAACTTTTGACCCTTTCAAAGGATTGGTAACAGTCCTACTCCTGTAAGAAGTGCTATTTTCAACTCGTGCATTGTCCTATCAATGAAGTCTATCAATATTTCCTATTTGTCATACAAATTGTTGCAAATAAGTTTGCTATATTATTTATTTATCAGAAGCAAATTTTTATGATTCAGGCCTGGAGTGAATGTTTTGTGTGGGTTTGACACTAAAATTCGCTTAGTCGCTTTGCAAAATATTACTTTCCAGTTTTGACACTTGAGGAAACTAGTAAAATAACTACTTACAGTGTTTAACGTATTTGTTTATTTATTAAACGGCGGTAATTTTAATATATGCAAAAGTATTTTTTGAATTTATGTTCAGGAATTGGGATCTTACCTATTCAATGCGACATCTCGCGGCTATTTCAGGAATTAAACTTGAGGTGCATTTTAAATCTGTCATAAGCGTCTGTATAAATTAATATTACAAATTTTCTTAAAAATAAACACCGAGATTTTTGCTTTTCGTGAAAAATCTAAAAAAGACTTTTATGCTGTGTTTACAATTGTGAAAGAATTTACATGTATTTTTCATGCATTTCCAAAAGCAAAAGTGGGTTATGTACATATTTTCAGAAAAAGGGAAGTTTTTTTGAAATAGGCTTAAAATGGCCTAATTTTGAAAAACTTACGAGAAAAAATAAGGAAGCGGCTGTTTTTGCTAACCTGAACTAAATAATCAGTAATTACAAAATATATTAAATAATGAAAAAAAAAATGTCCTGCCTTAACGTGAAAAAATGATAATGATATTAGTGACTGGACACTAGTTAGTTCAGGTTAGCAAAACAGCCTCCCCCTATTTTTCCTCGTAAATTTTGCAAAATTAAGCTATTTTAGGGCTATTCCAAAAAAAACCTTCCTTTTTCTGAATAGCCGGTGTACCGAAATTTTAGCAAAAGTTCTAAGAATTGAACGAAAAATTCCAATTGATGCAAAAGTTTGTTCCAAACATTTTAAAAAAGAGATTACCTTCTTCCAGGTTAGTAAAATTATTTATTCTTGTACAATCATTTGTTTTTTTTTTGCAATTTGTACGTGTGCCAAAAACAAATCCTTATTAGATAACATTTTTCAAATTTTAAATTATTAAATACTGTCTCAATTATTTTGTATTCATTCAAAGTCATAAATAGTTAATAAATAATATCTTCCGAAGTGAATTGGCAATTGATTCGAAACTAGTTAAAATTTTTCTCATTGTCATTGATTCTAACGTATCATTTCGCTAAAATTTGTATAAATATTCTGGAATTAAATATATTCTTTGCATTTCAGATGCTCCATATTTAAGAAGGCGGTTCAAAAATTGTAAAAAATTAATTATCATACAAAAATTGAAATGTAAATATTAGACATTTATAGGTTGGAATCTTACTGGTAACAATACAAAAGAGTTGCGAGGATACGTTTGTATTTTTCACCTTCACCGTGTGCCATTTATCTCAAATACTACTGTTCGCAATTGGAACGTGGATATACGTAGTTTTTCACCGTGTGAAATTCTTTGGGCAGGATTTGTACCGGCCCATTTTCAAATATTGCCAATTGTTAATAATATTTTTGAAAAATACTGTCACAGTCCCTATGTTTCACATGTTAAAAATTTAAATCTGCACCCATATTTCGGCCATCATAACAATACTATAGTAGGCTCCGCCCACAAGTAAGCCCAATAAACAGATAAAAATCTCACCAAGCACTGCTCTTCCCATGAAAAGCTGTGAATTTAAAAAAATAGCCAAACCAGTATTTAGTAAGTTTATCACAAAAAGCGGTTTTTCTCACTACTACCTACACCCTTCCTTTAATTGCCTCAACAGATTACCATCTTCACGTTATACGCACATAAAATAACGTATTATTTTAAAAAAAGTTTGCTCTTCATTCAAACATTTCCTGCTGTGTTAACAGTTAGAAGTTTATTTTCCCAAGAAGACATATTTTAACGGGATTCCCGTACACATATAAACAAATGCCAGTGCAGTACAGTGTAGCTAGATTAAACGCAGCCCTGAATCCATTTACATTTGAATTTTTGTGACATAAAGGAGTTAGTGACTTGGTGTTTTGTTAAAGGTGACAATAATTTCTAATAGTTTGAATTTTCGCCAGAAAAAAGAAGATACCGTTGTGTTACAGACTAATTATGGTAATTAATTAAGACTGAACTTGGATTGCTAGCGGGAACTGACGGTGGGTGATAGGATTTTTCAAAAGCAATTTAATCTCAATTATAAAAAGCAAATCTGTTAAAAACAGATTTTAGAGTTCGATCTTCTTATGCCGAAGAGAGGAGTGTTGAATAGTAAAATTAAAGTTTACTTTTTAACTTTTATATAGGTTAATTTGGTGAATAAAATTTAATGAGTATTATAAACAAGAAAAAATATATATCATATACATACACCGATTTGCGGTGTTAAGGTCCAGCAGGAGCTTCGACAGATTAGTGGTCAGTCATTGAACAGTTAGAAGAAGACTTAAAGAAGCTAATTAACTCCAAAGAGACTAGCTAACGGACCCAAATTAACATCTGCCCATCGACAAGCGCAACTAAGATTTGCCCAGGAACATGTCGACTGGACCTTAGAGCCATGGTTCTCCGTTTTATTCTCTGACGAGTCCCGAATGTGCATACATGGCAATATAGTCTATAGGAGGCCTGGGAAGCCTTATGCGCAGTGCTGCATTACTAAAACGCTCGGTTACGGAGGAGGTTCTGTCATGGTTTGGTTTTCGTGACTGATGAAACTCGTAGCGGTGGCTCACTAGTACATCAAGGAGATACTGCAGGAACACGTCGTTTCTTATGCTGCTGCATCGGTGCGGTAATACCTGGCGGAAGTGGGAATACCTACAATAGACTGGCCTGCGCGGACTCCTAACCTCAATCCAATCGAGCACATGTGGGATGAGCTCAGAGCTCAAAAGAAGGATTCGAGCCAGAAATCCAGCTCTTACAACTCCGAGGGGTTTAAAGGTTGCGATGGCGGAAGAATCTCACAGACAGCGGGGTAATACAAAATATTGATTTTGGTTTATATCAATAAATTTAATTGTTAAACTTAAAATTTGTTTAATTTTTCCTTTCTCTTATCTTTTACTAACTATATATATGTATATATATATATATATATATATATATATATATATATATATATATATATATATATATATATATATATATCCTCCACAGTCCTATTACTCTAGCAAGTTTAGTGGTGTTACGATTGCAAGGATTGTGCCCCTACATGAATCATAGTCCTGAGCAGCATGAATAGCTTCGTGCATGAAATGTCCTATGAGCGGCTTCACCTGGACTGTCCATCGATTAGGAGACCTTCCTCTTCAGCGTTTCCCATTTATTTTTCCCTCCACCATAAATTTTTCTAGATCGTTTCTTCTAGAGATATGTCCAAAGTATCGCATGTACGATTGATTTATTTTGGTGGATAAAGGATTCATCATACTCAGTTGATTTAGAATGGATATATTAGTTCGGTGCTGAGCCCAGGGTATCCTCAACATTCTTCTGTATACTCATGTTTCAAAGGCGTCAACTTTTCATTGTAGCTATGGGAAATACTAGTGTGTTAATAAGTTTTAATTTGTTATTTTGAGATATTGCGGAGTCCTTTCAACTCTTGGTCAGTCTGGTTACTATATTTCGAGCTATGTTCAGTCTTCGTTATATTTCTTTATCGCAACTCTCTCTATTTGTAATTAATGATCCGAGATATACAAATTCATCAACTTGTTCAAAACCCACTATTTCCATAATGTTTATTGAGGTTCGATGTATGATCATAATTTTAGTTTTATTCTTAGTAAGTAGTAGGCCATACTCCCCGCTTACTGTATTTAATCTATTCATTATATATTTCAATTCGATAGATGCTATAATGAGTGTATCATCAGCATATCTCAGGTTGTTCACTTTTCGCTGCATCCCTATCTTCCTTTTTGAATGAGTCTGATACGAGTTTGATCGACTTTTACTCTGGCGTTACTATTTTCATATAAGAATCTTATAAGCTGGATAAGGGAACTCCCATACTCTAAGTATTGGCCATAACTTGTGCCATTTTACCCAATCAAACGCTTTGGTGTAATCTACAAAGTATGAAAAAGCCTTGTTGTTAAATTCATACGTCTTTTCTATGATCTGTCCTACATTAAGAATGTTCTCTCTTGTGCCTTTCCCTGAAATGAAACCTGTCTATTCCTCAGATATTTCTAGTAGTATAAATGATTTTAGCAGGTTGTTGATTATCTGCAGTATTATTTTACTAGCGTGGCTTATTAGAGAAATAGTCCTATAATTGTTGCATTCTGTAGGTAATCCCTTTTTTAAAAAGTGTGATGAATACTGATTCGGTCCACTCATTAGGTCATTTGCCAGACTCCCATATTAAGGTACAGATTCTATAAAAAAACTTGCACTCCCAGATCTCTCGTAGCCTTTAATAGTTCTGAAGTTATATTATCTATTCCTAGGGCTTTGTGATCTTTTAATGTGTTAAGGGTTTTTTCTACCTCTGATCTCAGTATATGGGGTTCCTTCTCAGAAATAGAGTTATTTAGATCATTTGGTTATTCCCCGTTCTTCTCTTTATACAGACTGACACAGTATTTTTTCCAGACTTCGCCTATTCTTCTTTTGTATGTAACGATTTCGTTTTGGTCATTTTTTATTAGCTGTGTGCGTAGTTTAAACTTTCTGGCCAGGTACTTAACTTTTTTGTAGAGTTAGTGGATTTCGCCCTTATTTTTAGCATGATATTCTATCTCTTGACTAATTTAACTGATGTGCTTGTTTTTTGATTTATCTTACGTTTAGTAATATATATATATATATATATATATATATATATATATATATATATATATATATATATATATATATATATATATACACATATATGCAGGATGTTATAAACCGATTACAGAAAACAAGTAACAGAAAAAACATGTGTTTCAAAAATCTCGACTACCACTGTTAAAAGGCGATTGTGGTATGCAAGCCTAAGAGCACGTGTAACTTGCAGGAAACCGAAACTAACACTCAACACAAGCAAAGTAGATCGCAACGAGCTAATTCACATATAAACAGGGCGATAGACCAATAAAATGAAGTTCTTTAGACGGATGAATTGAATTTAAAATTTTTTGGATCTAATAGAAGGATGTTTTTGGGGGTAGCCTAATTAACGAAACAGCTTAAGAAATTTACACTGTACCAACTATTAAGCAGGGATGTGGCCCCGTTATGGTTTGAAGATGTTTTGGCGGCCATCTTAATCATCAATCTGTCATTAAACTATTCTAAGATGAGTTAGATCGGAGAGTTAAAATTTGCTGTCCTTTAAGTTGTGCGCTGCTAAAAATGAATGGGAAAGTTGAGGCGGAGTATTTTAATTAATTAATAAATAGGAAGCCGAACACTTGAGATGCAGTAGTCAAAAATAAAGGTGGTAACTTTGGCGAAAGTAAGATTGGATGTAAATACGTTTTGATGAGTGTATTTATGACTGATTTTATAGACAACGCCTTATTGTAAAAGTAGATATTTATTTTACAATAATAAAATCCTTTCTTCCTGTTGAATTTTTAGTTTTAATTGAAAAAATTCTTAGTGCTTTTGACGGTAGCGTATAACATATACGCAACAAAAATATTTAGCATTTTAAATAAAAACAAACTTTTAAAATGGCATAATGCCAAGGAATGCTAATAAACTACCTATTATATCGTTAACTCTGATTCGAAGGGGCTGTACTGCACTGGCGTTTATCTTTAAGCTTCCTGTTTGCAAACCAGTTCATAAGTAATTATCGGTTCTTTTAATATGGAGTACTAATGCAAAATATAGTAATAAGTAATCATATTAATGAGATAGTTATTACGGCAGGTGTTCAGATTTTCTCACAATAATTTAGATGCAAAGCTGTCCGAGGTTTATCATGAAGTGTATTTAATTTTGTCGTCCTTGAATAGTGAAAATATTTTATGGATGAATAAATAATTTTTTAATGAAATTATTTTGATTGCATTTCTAACAACCTCAACAAGTATAATTTTAAAATGCTATACAATTTGAAACCAACATACAAAAAGATGTAAACGATAGTAGCAGTGGGTTAACGAATATGGGTCATTATGTACTCAAAAATGAGGATTTTGTGGTCTTTTTTTATAATCCAAGTTGAAGTTAAATTTTTGGAGCCTGCTAATGTACATAATAATCTATTATTGGTACATATTATGTATTTTGCCGGACATATTATATCATGTTGCCAGTATAGGCCATCTTTATTATATATAAAATATGTATTTATACATATATATATATATATATATATGTATATATACATATACACATATATATATATATATATATATATATATATATATATATATATATATATATATATATATATATATATATATATAGACCCAATCTGGTACAGATCAAAGTTTATGATATGTAGTTTTGAATTTTGAGGGGTATATTAAGAAATTGTGATGATTTGGCCTCAATATCGACCCAAATTTGAAAATGGATTTCAAAACATTTCAGAAAAACTAAAGTAAAAATGTAATTTTCTAATATAATCAAAAGTTTTCTCTGATAATCTGATTTTACCCCAAAAAACCCACAACTTTTGTAGGAAATTTTTTTTTATGGCCTCAATTTTCAGAGATAATTGTCAGTGTATTTGCAATATTTTGGATATTCAACAATTTTTTACTTGATATATACATATATACAAATACATATATATATATATATATATATATATATATATATATATATATATATATATATATATATATATATATATATATATGGGTCATTCTTTTTAAATCGGACCGCCTACCAAGTCAAAATTGGGAGCCACGTAGAGCGGCTTTCGCAGACTCAAATTAAAGCTTAAAGACTCTAGTTTTGAAAGCTGCTGGGCGATTTTCAAAATAAAATATTGCGCATGTGCAGAGGTCCCCGAAAGGAGACTGCTTCCGAAAAAAAATCATTAAAAGTGAAAGAAACCAGGTAGAATGGCTTTTTTTATAATCTCACTATACTGTTATCTTTGTTTTCGAAAAACAAAAAAGTGACCCCTCGTGGATTTTTTTTTGGGAGTCCCGATCGCGAGTTACAACAGGTTTCGTTGGTGGCATTCGTATTCTTCATTGCAAAACAAAACTTCCTTGTTCTATGAACCTGGATTCTAAAGTGCGTTGCTTTCGAGAAAAAAAAATTCGTAGTGCATTTTTCATTTCCCGAGTGAACCAACTGTATAAACTGTGCCACAGGTGTAATCTGTCATTGTAGCCACGGGGCATTTATCATTATAGATGGTAATTTATGCATAAGAGTAATCTGTATATAACAAATCCACAATTTTAGTTTGTCAAAATTTTCTATAGGTTTTCAAAGTGAATTTTCCATGGAAGAGTTTAGCGCCAATTTTTGAATTTTCGATTTTTTCGTTTGTGTAAAAATTAGAAAAATCATTTGAAATATTCTAAAAAAAATCAAATAAATTCCTTACTGAATAACAAATCCTTTTTTTTCCCTATAAACCTGGATCCTGGAGTACACTGCTTCCGAAAAAAAAAATGAAAAAAATGCATTCAGAATTTTTTTCTCCAAAGCAACGCACTTTAGAATCCAGGTTCATAGAACAAAAAAGTTTTGTTTTGCTATGAGGAATACGTATGAATTTCTTTAGATTTTTCCAAGCGATTTTTCGAATTTTGAATTTTTACACCAACAAAACCTGTTGTAACTTGCGATCGGGACTTCCAAAACAAATCCACGGGTGGTCATTTTTTTGTTTTTCAAAAACAAAGATAATAGTATAGTGAGGTTGTAAAAAATGCCATTCTACCTATTTTCTTTTTCACTTTTAATGATTTCGGAGATCCCTGACCACGCGCAATATTTTATTTTCAAAATCGCCCAATAGCTCTCAAAACTAGTCTTTAAGCTTTAATTTGAGCCCGCGCAAGCCGCTCTACGTAGCTCCAAATTTTGGCTTGGTGGAGTCCGGTTTAAAAAGAATGACCCGTATATATATATATATATATATATATATATATATATATATATATATATATATATATATATACATATATATACATATATATATATATATAATATTATATATATATATATGCAAAATAAGTGATGTAGATGGATTTGAGCGATGTCAGTCGATTGCCGCACTGTTAACCTGATCTAATAAATTTTTGTCATATTAAAATTGTAAGTAAAATCCCCACAAACGACGCCTAATAAATGAGGTTGTACAGGACTGTATTTAAAATTTTAAGATTTAATTATAGCCTATATAAAAGTTGGATATACCCTTCTATGAGCTATATTTTAGAGGGTATATCCATATCTGTTTGTTTGGCATAATCGTCGGACTCACTGAGAAAAGTTTGAATTTTTGAGGAATTCCAGGAAACGTATACTATGACGTTGGGAAGCCTAGCAATACCCTTAAGTATCTACCATACTATTTTGTGCCTATGTCTTTTAAACATATTCCCAAACGCGTAATACATGTGTCAAAAAAATATTGTTTATTTCCTTATATTGTTTTATGCCCTTAGAGATGAGTGAGATACTTAAATGAATTAATATAAAAGGATAAAGTCATATCAGATATACAGACAAGAGGAAAAAAATCATATTTTGACACTCAACTAAAGTCTAGAGATTATATATATTTAAAGATAATGTATTCGAATTTGAAAGATATCAAACTTTTCTGAGTATTCATGTTGCCATGAAAAAATATAGGTAGGCTGCTTTTTCTTCTCTAGTTACCGCTTATTCTGATAAGCCAATGAACATGTTTTTCAAACCCGTTGCTCCACTAATTTTTTTGTCACTATTACATCATTCTGTCTACCCTGACCTCAAAAACTAGTCATTTCCAAGAAACTTTGTTGCTTACTTTTATTCGGCCTCTCAACTAGTTAATGTTAAGAGCATAAAAATGCAAAGTCACGAGGAGAGTGAAGAAATAAAACGTAATTATAATTAAGGTGAAGAAACGAAAACTGTAGTACTTGGGACACAATATGAAGGGAGAAAATATCCGCTACAGCATACCCGGAAAATTCAAGGACATCAGGGTCTTGAGAATATGTATAGCGCTCATGAATACCAACTTTTGTAATGAAGCCGGCATTTGAAGAAGAACACACAAACGCCCTTTATTCGCCAACCTTCTTATTTGAATTACTGATATTGAATATTTTAATACTGTCTGACACAAAAATTTACCGGATCACTTAAAATTGCTGCAAAGATTGTAAAGGCGTTGTATCCACAATAAACAAAAATTAAAACGCAAAATACTATTAAAATCAACTAACGTAACGTCATTTTTGGCCACTTTTTATTAAACTAGCGTTACTCTGCTCGTATTAGAAATAACCTTGACATATACTTACTTTATCTAACAAAAATTAATTTACAAACTTGTCATAACTTTTACAACAATTTGTATGCCAAGAACATTAAATAGGGTTTTTTTCATTATTTTAGATGTTAGTATAGTTGGACCATTAAAATCAAAAAAAAAAAAATCAGAAGTATTTGTTCTATTTCAATCTTAAAATTAATTTTTTCTATCATCATTCACACTTGTTCATTAGAGATCCTGTTTTATCATATTAAAATTAACTTACTCTAATATGACAAGTTAAAAAAACTGTATATGTGTATGTGATTAGTAAGTTGTCGAAACTAAAATGGTGTTTAACATTTTAAAATGATACTTAAAACTAAAAATCAAGCTAGATGTAATAAAACTAAATTATTTTAACCAATCTTCAACAAAATATAAAATATTTTTTTGACTAAACTTTTACCATAATCTACCTCAAACAAAAACATTTAAAAGTAAACCTTAACAAAACGGTAAATAAAGAGACGTATAACAAATTTTCATTGCAAAAAACTTTAAGACAGCTATATACCACAGTACAAAAATCCTAAAAGTAGTTTCTTGTTTCAGGTCATTCTTGGGGTACTTTAATTCTATTTTCATGTGGTTCATATTTATTACAATCTACAAAGGTCAGTGACCTGTTTTTAATATCTTCTTCAAACGTGAACTTACCAATTTCAATACACTTCATTCAAATTGGTAAGATGCATTTTTTCATCTCCTATACAAAAGCTTACTATAACTACTACCAATTTGTAAAATAAACTTTGACGTGATTCTATACGATTAGTTCTGTTTTTATATTATATTCAATGTATATTTGGTGCGACACAAATCCAATACTTGGCAGAATGATTTTTTTTACACCAGACCTGCTTCGTCGGTGTAGCAAGTCGTTAAAAGACGAACCGCCCGCTTTATCGTGTGCCCTCGGCTTAAATCCTCCGATCGCCACTCGATGTCGCTTGGGGGTTGCCAGTGACATTTAGTTGTAAAATGCACATTTAAAAATTGTTTTATATAAGTAATATGAACAGTGACTGCGTGAAATGCTGCCTAAGCAAAAAAAAAAAATAGATGCGTGTTTTGCTTTTAATTAACCATGTTAGAAGCTTCAGAAGATCATTCAAAAAATTTAAAGTTTAACAGTGTGGCGATGGTAACATAGGTAAGGAAACCCGTACCAACTGTTAAATAAGAATCTAAGTAGTTACAAGCTGTAATATGGTGCTATGTTACAATTTGTAGAGTGATGTTTATTTGGGGTTTCTATATTCCATAAACCTATATCAAACTAGGCATCCGTAAGCATTAGAGTTATTTTATGCCATTATATTAAAGAGTGGCCTAGTCTGAGCCGGGTACACGCAAAGAGTTCTACGCATTTATTGTATTAAGAGAATAATTATCTATGTCATAGTATTTTTTTTTTGCTCACCTCCCCGGCTGAATAGAGATTTGCCTTTTTTCATATCCTAAGGATATCGGCGAGAATGTCGTAATATCCGTCAACTTTGTCCAAGTGTCGAAACACATTTTTGTATTTGACGGCACATATAACTACTACCTATGTATGTGGCTAAGCCAAATATACTTAATTAAATTAATAAATAAGTATACTGAGCACTCGAGATCTCCTGCACCATAAACAGGTACTATACCACGAAGCTAGGGCCGCCACAAATAGTAATTTAATACCCACAGTGTGTTTATGTACATTTCAGTATGAGTATGTGTATATTGGTTCTTTTAGTCAACGTTTTGAAGTCGATGACAAATTTAGGGTTTTCTTTAGCTGTAACAACTGTTTGAGCACTATAAAATACTAAAAATTAAATGATTTGGCAAATAAAATGTCATAGTTGCAACTTTTCAGTCATTTTTTATTTTTTTTCCATTTAGGTGATATTTTACAAGTTTATTTTTACAAAGATTGTTAGAAATTAAGAGAAATATATACAGGGTAACCTAATAAAAACATTAGTTATATAAAAGTTGAAGATTAATAGATTTATATATATATATATATATATATATATATATATATATATATACATACATATATACATATGTATATACATAGGGTATTATGGAAATCACGGCATATATTGAAATGGGTGACTCGTGGGGTCATGGGGTCAATTCGAAAATTTTTGAAAAATAAAAAAAGAGCAAAACTGGATGTTACCGACAAACCAACCAGCACCTGAAAGACCATTAGTGCACGAACTAGCTCAGGCGCAGGCACATTGTTGCTGTTCGTACAATACGCCTGCGCCGAGTTAAATCTTATTAACACTGTAAATGTCACGTTCTTGTTAACAATCAGCCATATTGTTTACTTGTTGTATTTACCAGTGCCGGAGCAAAAACAATATCTTCATTTTATTCATTTCGTCATTTCTTTAGAGTCGATTTTTTACTTTATGATTGAGATCAGCTATTATCAATTTTCCGCAATCGGGCTTGCTACAAGGAGGTGCCGGTTTCGATATATGCAGTAATTTTTATAACACCCTATATATATATATATATATATATATATATATATATATATATATATATATATATATATACATATATAGGGAAAGATATATGAGTAAGTTACTCGACTTCTACGTTCAATCAAATGAAAATTCAATTTAATTATTTTTACTCTTTCATGCAATAACGAAACAGAAGCGAGTGCTCTCCAAAACAGGGAGATAAGCATGGGTTAAGGAAGACGAAGGTTGCTAAGTAGGTCCGATGTGCTGACAGTTGCTACAAGCTTGCCGAAAGTTTGCAGGAAGCTGCTTCTTTTGTATAACTCTTTA
Source organism: Pachyrhynchus sulphureomaculatus (assembly GCA_019049505.1). NCBI lineage: Eukaryota > Metazoa > Arthropoda > Insecta > Coleoptera > Curculionidae > Pachyrhynchus > Pachyrhynchus sulphureomaculatus. The sequence goes on from CM032456.1 coordinate 169,081,883, forward strand.
GCACTCTTTGAGATTTTGTCTCTTTATTTTCCATTTCTCGATATCTTCTCAAAGTAGTACGGAAATATCAATGCATTAAATAAGAAGGTTAAAGCGATACATTTAAATCTGTAGAAAAGTTTCACACCTTGTTGTAATGGGAGAAAATTAAAATTTACTTTTTTCTCATCCCAAATTATATATCCATTGCAATTGCCCAATCATAGACTTTAGTACTAACTGCACACCTATTTCAGGTATTTCATTTTCAAATGTATTTTAAAAAACTATAGAATACGTAATAAAAACATAATATGTATATTATGTTTTATTATGTTTTTATCGATATAAATTCTCTTAAGCAAAAATTTTGAATGACATTTTTAATTTTAATAAAACAATTTTTAATTGTGCACCCTGGGCAATTTTTTCTAAATTTTACTCAGGTAATTTTTTTATTTTATAAAATGTTTTATTTTCTGGAAATCTATCTTCTTTTAAATTCATATATTCTCGAATATTTTATAGGATATTTCCATTTTAAAAATTATATCTGAAATAGGTGGACAGTTAATTATGAAATGATCTTAATAAATTACAATATTTACAAAAGTTTTAAAATATGAACCACAGTTTTTTCCAGGTGGTTTCAATCACCTGTGTATTTAGTTCAGTAAATAAATCTGTATTTCTACGTTTTTTAAAATAGAATAAAGCTCCCCGAAACATATTTTCAATCTAATCAAGTTAAAAAGTAACATTTACTCACGGCAGAGCCATTATGACACTGAACTAATGGCGTTGTGCGGTGCTCCCATTTGCGTCAGCACCTTGTCCAACCACTGGAGCGGTCCGTGAAGGTGAATTTCGATCCAGCAGGGTGTGCTTGTGACGTCCTGCCGGTGGTATTCAGCTCCCCAACCCTGAAAAAAATATAATTAATAGAGAAAAAAACACTATTTATGTTTCTTGCAACTATTTTACAAATATAGAATATTTTTGAAACACCGAATTATACTGATCAAGGGTTTTGTTAGTCACTCGTCAACAAAACAATGGACTTATAGGAAATCTTACGTACAGATATAATATAGCATTTAGTATTTTTCACCTCCGCTGAATCAATTTTACCAATGATTTATTATGGTTCACTTAGTTATTGTCTTATCCTACCTCAAAACAAGCAAGTTGGTTTTAGGGAGCCCATTCACATTTTTACTAAATATGGCATAAGAAAACTACCACTTGCGACCCTTGACGGTATAAAAAATAAGTTTTCGTTAGAATGTATGTAATGTAATGTAACATTCATTTTTTCCTAGATTTTAAGATCTTGTTACGACCCTGTTTTCTCCCTATAATTTGTATTTTATTAAATTTTTATATTTATTGTAGTGATTTCAATTCTTGAGCCGTGTAGCTTAAAATAGTGTTTTAAATTTTTAAGCAGTTTAATTTAAACCGGCAGAATGTGTAAATCGTGTTGCCGACTTGGTTTATTTAGTTTGCATTAATTTTTCGCCCGGGAGTGAGCCATTTTAAAGACGTCACTTTAAGGAAGATATTTAAGCGGCCGAGAAGCAATTATAAAGGCTTTTTCCATCAGAATGCCGTAGTGGCTTTTTTCGACCAGAATGCCGTAGTGGCTTTTTCCACCATGAAGCCGTAGTGACTTTCTTCTCCAGCACGCCGGAGAGTGTTTTTTTCTCAGTGATGTAGTGCAATAATGGTTTCTAGGTCTCAAGTTTAAGGCTTTTTCCTTTCTTGAAATATCCTACTCATCCTCAGGCATTTCGTGTCAAAAAGTATTTAGCAGCCCAAATGAAACTAGAATGGTGATGGCTGGGACAATATTTTTTTGAGGATCTCACCAGGAAAGGCCAGGTAACTTATGGATAAGCCACAGGAGAAACCAATCGTAAGTCATAAGCACACCAGTCTAAAAATCTCACTTCCCGTCTACAAATGCTTTTCCATCGACTATTCTACACGTGTAATTCGCGGAGTTAATTTCAAAAACTTTTAAAATCGAGTTGTATCAAGCCTTTAATTAAAAACTTAATAATCCTCATTAAAGACTCTATGCCGTAGTGTACACTCTTCTAGCTTAAGGGGTTGTTATTTAGTAGAAGTAATTTTTAAGAGTGTAATAAAGGTATGAATTTTTATTTTGTTAATAAATATACCCTTTTTTATTTGAATGTGTAGTGTCTCAGTAAACTCCTGCTCTTTCTTTCAGGACGCAACGGTTGTACGTAAATTAATCTTATTTTAACAACTAAATAACTCTTCAGTATTTTTTCATTTTTTGAGCTGAAATTAGATTCCTTCTATTCTAAAATGCATGGTGCCCAAAAAAAAATAATACAACCAAATTTTGAACAACTATAAAGACTGTTTTCAAAAGACGTACAAAAATTATCTCTTATCCATATTCTCTATCAGTAAAAAAAAAATGAGCTCGCTGATGTCTTAATTCTGTCCTCTTTCAGTATTAATATCCACTCAATTCATTCTCAGAAATTAAGATATACATGAGGGGCAAATAACGGCTTCTATTTAATAAATAAAATACATATTTATTAAAAGTAAAGAATTTCAAGACGTTACAATCTCCTAAACGAAATTAATTTCGCTTCCATTAATTTTGAAGGGTGTATATTGTCTTCTAATGTTAAATGTATGGAAATTTCTAACATGTTCTATTGGTCCATTTTTAATGAAAAATGATGATTTTATTAATATATAACATTATTTTAATTAACAAAAACACGAGGTACGCTATGAATTTAGTATCATTAGAAAGAGAACAGGCTTTCAAATGATATTAAAATCCATACAAATATATGAACACTAAATTCTAGGATCCGTGTTAAATGAAGCCAAATAGTTTGAGTTGATTTTTTTGTTTGTCAGGGCATTTTATCACACCTAATTCAAAAACTTTTCACAAAAAACTTTCTTTTGTATCTGATGTAGATTCCAAGATTACAATAGTAGCATCACTGCAGTTGGATACCCTATATATGATAGAATAAACTTGCTTACCTTTACGAAACTCATTCGTATGGTACACATTTTAGTGAGCTCATAAACTGCTTCAAAGCCGTGGTTGACACACTGTGAGAGCAACTGCGCGAATTCTGCATTGTTGAAAATTCTTAGCGAACAACCAGCGGGTATTTTGCATACCGTTGAAGGATGGAAGTTGTGGTGATGATTACAATTTCGGGATTGTACAAAAATGGCCGAATCAGAGAGGCATTCTGCGTAAACTTCGCCATTGACATAGTACAGGTGCACACCTACAAACGTATTTAGTGAATGATAATAAAATGTCAGAAAAACAAATTTCTTTCCATATTTTCTCCTTTCATTCATTTATTATTAAGGTATTTCTTACGAGAAGACAGAGAGAGCATTATGTTAGAGAAAGACGCGAAACAATTTAGTTTTCAAAGTATGAGTGTAGCAACGTAGCTTCTCGCTTGCTTTCCGCTGTACGCAATCACGTGTTATTGCATTGCATATATTAGTCCGGGAGCTCAGTACCAAAATGCCTAATCGAAGAGTGGCAAATAATAGTATCACTTTGTTAATTATGTCCCCCTTAGTCTCTCCAGGTAGTTTAAAGCCTCAACTCTAGTTCCTGTTCCTGGAAATACGCTTTAAAGCTGCAAGAAAAAGTTGGTGGACGAACCGAACGCCGAGTCGCAGATATTTTGGGTATAGCTTCATTTCTATGGAATATGACGGAAAAATGAATATCTGTCATGGATATTGGGTCAATCCAAAGTTATAACGGTTTAAAGTTGCAGAAAAATGGACCCACCTGAACCCACAGAGGAGCGAATGTAATTTGTTTTAATACGTTCGTTGAGGTTTGTAGATACTAAAAATAACATTATCTGCCTGTTTGGTTCTTTATTAAAATGCGCGCGTCCGTCTTTCAACGCGCGCGCCCGGCCTCTAATTTGTTTTTCTCTCAAATACTATACACATGCGCCAGAGTCTCGAGAGACGCTCAAATCACCATTGAAACAGTTACAAGCAGATTAACATATTTATATAATTTGCAGTGCAATTTCGCTCTATATATTTTTAGTGTTCCGTACGGAACACTTATAAGATCACTTCGTGTCTGTCTGTCTGTCACACCCGATTTTCTCCGAACCTATTTGACATAGAAAGTTGAAATTTGGTAATAATATAGGAATTGATGGCCTCATCAGAGCCATGTAGTTTTGAGAGTTAAATTTTGACTTAAGGCGTTAGTTTTAGGGGGTGAAATCGGAAGTGAAAAAAAAAATTTTTTTACTAGGTCATCGAGTGTGGTGTTAAATGAAAGCTTGTGAAAACACGAGTAAATATATATATATATATATATATATATATATATATATATATATATATATATATATATATATATATATATATATATATATATATATATATATATGTAATACTTGCGCGCGCACTTTTCTTTGCATTATTTTTAAAAAAATCGCGAAAAATCGTTGTCCCCCCGCCTTATCTCGAAAAGTACTTATCAAAAAATTTTGAAAAAATTCTGGAATATTCTCCACGGGGTGTAGATTGAACGAAAATTATCACGAGCGCATTACCTTTTATAATTTATCTGGTATATAAAAAAAAAAAATTTCAAGGTCATCAGGTTTCAGTAAAGACTGGAAACAAAATTTGTTGGAAACTCATTTGGGGTGTGATTTGTGAAGTCACTGATCATTTTATACCTCTGTAACAAAATTTTTTATTTTAAAAGCAATCAACGTACGGAACACTAATTGCGCAAGTTCAACTTGCACTTGACCGGTTTTTTTTTATATTTAACCTTTAAATTTTATTTATATTTATTATTTAAAATTTATATTCAAATGCCCCAAAACCCCTTTTAATATGTAATTACGAAGATTTAAAATTTTTTTTTTGTAGCTATATTGGATAGTACATATGAACTTTTTGATTTTTAACATGACAGACAATAAGATTGATCCAAAAAACCTCAAGAAATAAAATTTTAAACATTTAAAACGTACAATAATTTTGCCGCATTCGGTTAATGCCAATACAACAATGACCGAATACTCCATTAGCCACCCGGGGTTTCACTGTGTTCTTTTTAAACTTTGAGCGTTTCGGCTACACTCTAGTGTACGTTATGTGTTTTTGGGTCGCAGAATCCGATCTGCAATCAGTTTTTTGAAAAAAAATGACTAATAATTGTTATTAACAATTTTTTAAGCAATTATCTAAAAAAAGTAATTTGATATAATTTATTTTTATAATAACGAAATCTAAGTTTAATAAGCGCTCCACCCAAATCTTTTTAGGCATATTTCGACCCACCACGCCATATTTTTGCAAAAACTGAACCTTTTTATTGTTATAAATAATTTATTATAAACAATTATGCTAATAAACAGAGTTTTAGAGAATTTATCTCCATAACAGTAAAATCTAAGCTTTATACGAGTTCTACCCAAGTTTTTTAGATGAATTTTGTCCTGCTGTCTGAATTTCTAATTCATTTTTCCAATTTAATTAATTAAAAATTAAGAGCTAATAAGTTTATTTATATGCAATTAAATAAAAATATTTGTATTAAATTCCCAAAGAAAAATTAATATAATTTTAATAAATTGTCAGTAATAATAAAATAATATAGTTTTTGAAAAAATGAATAGAGAATTTAAATTTAGCGAGTTAAATAATATTATATTAAGTTATTATAGAAAAAAATTATTTATTGGTAATAAAAACTAATACATTTTTAGCAAAAATTGATTAGAAATTCGACTTTAATAATATAAACTCATGCATCACAGCTAAGTAATAATGCGAATAAAGAAAATCAATTTGTTTATAACTTGCATTAAAAATATAAAATTCTGCTGATAAAAGCAGGGACTGGACTTCATGGCACATATTCGGGATTTCACCTCGTATTATAGTATTCGAACACTAGTTTATTTATCTGCCGCTCTCGAATGAGTTCAGGTGGGTCCAAAAACTCCACAGGTTCAAAAATTCCTAGAAATTTAAAGAACCAGGATCTAGAGCAAATAATATTTTTTCACTTATTTTTGAGTCCAAAACTAACTATATCTCGAATATCTGCCACTCAGCGATAAGTTCATTTTTTGAGCCCATTTTTTCAAGAAAAAAAAAGTTTACTTCCACAGGAACCGGTCTCCGTGGTAGATATTAAAGCTATAGTATCCTCATAACACATAAAACTGCTACTCTGCGATGGGTTTACTTACCCTCAATTTTTTGCAACTTTTTCCCTCCATAACCACGGAATCGGAATTTGAATCTATAAGTTGTATTTTTGGTTCTGTTTGTCACATTTAATAAGTGATATATTTATCTGCCGTTCTTCGATAAGTCCAACATTTTAGTTATGAGCCCCCGGACTATAGATGATTTAAAATTTGAACGCCCCGCATCCGAGTGAGCCGTCTCTTTCAAACTACGTTGCCATAGCGGAAATTCACTCCATAAAATTCTATAAAAAGTAATATTTATCTAATATTTTTGCAATAACTAGGTGGTAAACTATATTTTAACAAACGATAGCAAAATAATTTTTTTTTTTACGTATATACAATTTTTTGTGACCTTTTATTTTTTAATGCACATACGACAACAGAAATTGTAAAAAACACATAACTTTGATCGAAGAAAAAGTATGGATTCCTATCTTATACGTGTTAAACATCTGAAACTTTTACAATTAATTATGGCAAAACGGCGTGGTAAACAATCTTTATATTGAAGCAGTGAACGCATGATGCTAAAATCTATTATTTCTCAAAATTTCAAGCAAAACTACTTTTAACAGTTACTTGTAAGAAATACCTTAATATTTATACAGTTAATAATTTGTTTACGAAACTAAGACGGCGTTTTTTATTACAAATTACCAATCGCTCCGCTTAAGGTATCTCTTATGAGTAACTGTTAAAAGTAGTTTTGTTTGAAATTTTGAGAAATAATAGATTTTAGCATCATGTTTTCACTGCTTCAATCTAAGGATGGTTTACTACGCCATATTGCCATAATTAATTGTAAAAGTTTCAGATATTCAACACGTAAAAGATAGGAATCCATACTTTTTCTTCAATCAAAAGCATGCATTTTTTACAATTTTTGTTGTCATATGTGCCTTAAAAAATAAGAAAGTCACAAAGAAAAATATGTATACATAAGAAAAATTACTTTGCTTCCATTTGTTAAAATATGAAGGGAGTTTACCTCCTAGTTGTTGCAAAAATATTAAATAAATATTACTTCTTGATGTATTTATGAAGAGAATTTTCGCTGTGGCAACGTAGCTCGAAGAAGGTTACGCGCGCGGACGCGCACGTCCTTTCAAAATTTGAATCACATATATGCATTGTACTGATCGGACTTTCTTTTAAAAGATACTAGAATGAACGCGTGTCTCGCACGTGCATTTATTCCCTTATCAATACTTAAAAAAAACACAGGCCAACAAAAAAATATTTGTTAAAACTTTTTAAACCGATACATTTAAGTGTTATGTATTTTTGGGTGCTGAAACCGCATCCGGTATCAGTTTTTTTGTATCATCCACAGTTCTCTCACAATATGACATCGATTAAATTTCAAAATAGGGAAAATTTGATACGTAAAAAATAAAAACTTAAACAGTACTTTTATTTGATTAGGCTACAATTTTTACTCACGATAACATATTTCACTTCAATGCGAATATTTTAGGTGCTTATTTCTTTGTATTTCCTTTCCCTTTTCTCTGTGAAGTTTCTTGTATAGCTTTTTCTCCGATGTGATGCATTTTGTTGTTCTCTATGAAGTAACCAACAGTAATCGCTCATCATGTTGATATTCCACCGTCCCTGGTACCGTTTCTCCATCTCCTTTATGTCCTGATGGAACTATTCCCCCTGCTCTTCACTCACATCGCCTAAGTTTTTAGGAAAAATGTCAAGATGGTTGTGCAAGAAGTGGACTTTAACGCTCATCAGACAACCCAGATTTTTGAACTTGTCTATCATATAAGTTCATAGTTAGGGTCCGTCACATTGCTCAAAAAGCTAGTCACAACTTCTTTAAATGATATCTATGCCTCCTTTTCCTTTGTAATCATCCTTGCTTAAAAGTTGGAATCGAGCATCATTATATGAATATCAGGCCCAACAAAAACCCCTTCTTTCAGTTTGGCTTCTGATATGTTAAATGAGGAAATCTTTTACACAAATATTTAAAACATTCACTATTTTTAGGCAAGGCTTTCACAAATTGTTTCATTAATCCTAACTTGATGTGTAGTGGTGGTAGAAGAATCTTTTTTGGGGCTATTAAAGTTTTATGCAAAATGTTCTTCTCGCCAAGTGTTAAAAGTTTTTCTTACGGGCCATTGTTTTTTAACTGGACCAATGTCGATCCCTTGCTCTGCTGCTGTCCCACTCACATATAAAACATGGAAACTTTGTAAATCCCTTTTGTTGACTAAGGATCTCCACATAGCACCTAATCGTCAGTTGGATAGTTAATTTTCTGTAAAATTATGTTAAGATTTTTCGCAAGTTTCCTTCATATGGACTGAATGAGCAACAGGCAGTGAAGCATAAGTATTTCAGTTGTGTAACAGAACACCTTTTAAATTAGTTTTTCATGAGTCTATAAAAAGCCTCCAATCTTTCTTCTTGTACTCAATGCCAAATTCGTTTATTAGACTACCAATATTATGGCAACCAAATCCTCTTCCTGCTTGAAAAACTGAGCAAACAGTTGGTCTCTTGTTCTATAATGGTAAATACATGTTCCAGATTCCAATAAATAATTTTCTTTCAGCCTAGAACGAAGCAATTCTGCTTTTTCCTTAGTCAAACCCAAATCTTTCACTAAATCATTTAACTCAGCTTGTGTAAACAACTGTGGTTTTAAATTTTCTAGAGAACATTGAAACTCATCATCATCCGGTCGACTTTCATTAAATTCGGGACTGGACTGTAAAAAGTCATCAATAAACTGAGGTGGCTCAGGGATAGGAAGTCCCGGTCCAAGTCCTATCGACCGAAGTATTAGCTGAAGTAAAGTTAGTCATAATTTGAGTGTGAAATTAAAGCACATGGGTTTGAAACACTGCAATGCAAGGTTATATTAACAAAGTCTGGAAGAAAACAAATAGCTGTGACATTTATCAGAACTGCCAACCTAATAACATTTGATTTTACTACCAACCTTATAAAATTCTGATTTTACTGCCAACCTAATAACATTCGAATATAATAAAAAATAAACTTTTCATATTTTGAATATTAAAATGTGAAAAAGTGGTGGGTGATACGACTTTTTTATTATTATTTTCGGACTCAGCACACCAAAAAACATAGGAATCAGGTAAAAGTATTAAAAACGTTTTTTCATCATTAGCTTACGTAATTAATATATTTTTAAAAAATAATCCAAAGGATCGTTTTAATTAATTATACATAATTTTTATTATATATCATGTAAAACTATCAAGGTTATTATAAATAACACGTGATTGCGTGCGGCGGGAAGCAAGCGAGAAGCTATGTTGTCACGTTCATTATACCCTGAAAACAAAATTATTTTGCGTCTTTCTTTAGCATAATGCTCTCTCTGCCTTCTTGTAAGAAATACCTTAACATTATTATTGATTTTATAAAAATAAACCGAATCAAAGAATATTTTAGAGTGATGCCATTACATTAACTTCACGAAAGCGTCGCAATAAGGTGGCGCTTCGCCAGCAAGGCTAACTATTTAAATATACGAATAATTTTTGTTAATTCACATTTGGAATATTGATACCAAACTAACCTTTCCCTATGTGCCTCCTAGTATTCTCAATGGTACTGTTTCGGTTCACATTACTCAACTGTCCCAAACAAAATCGGTCACTATTGTTGCTAGGATTCGTGAATCCATCAACAATAACAGATGTTGAATGACAGTGAAACACTTCTCCGACTCTACTGTTTAGTTCGTAATATGCTATCGATGCCCAGAATGGTTGTTCTTGGTATGGCACTGGTTGGACATCCTGGGTCAAAGGTGGCTCCGGACTTGGATTGTTATTTGTATTCGAAGCATTTTCATCTGTCGGGCTGTAAGCTGGCGGCGGTGTTTCAGCTAAGTTAGCATATGGCGACTGTGGATTATTGGAAAGAACACTTCCTGGACTAGATACACTCGATATGGGCGAGCTTGGACTCATATGATTTGAATTAAACCCATTTGAAGAAAAATTCACATTGTGGGGCATATTTGGTTCGACTAGTTGTTGGAATGGTAATAATGAATGCCCCGGTACAAAGTCGTTGTGTCTTGGGACGAGTACTGGAGGTAAAACTGGACTTTCGACTCTCTTGTAGTGGTAAGGATTTATACAAACTTCTTTTTGTTTAGCTGAGAATGGATATTGACAGTGCTCAAGCGGTTTTAGCTCGTGGTGGCTTTGTAAGTCCGGCCATCGCCAAACGCGGCAATATATGACGTGAGGTAAACCTTTTCTGTGGGAGACCTGCAAGATGAAACAAATAATAATCGCATTATGCATGGTTTAATCAAATTTAAAGATCAACGTTAATACTACGAGGGTCATTGAATAAGAAAAGAGACAAATAGCTTTAGCTCAAGAATGGTTTATCGGATTGCTACAAAATTTAGCCTACTTTTCGACGTAACCCCCCCATTTTTAATACACTTGTCCCACATTTTAGCTAGCTTCTTGATTCTTGCAGCAAAGAATTCTTTCGGATGACGTCGGAGCCACTTTTGCACTTTTTCCTTCACTTCTTCATTGTCGGTGAACCTTTTTCCACGTAGGGCATCTTTGAGAGGTCTGAACAGGTAAAAATCACACGGAGTCAGATCTGGGCTGTATGTGGGATGAGGCAAGATCTCCCAACCCAGTTCTTGAAGCTTTTCTTGGGTAAGCCGGGGCGGGCGGGCGGGCATTGTAAATGGTTTTGAACAGTTCCAACGTTTACTCCAACCTTCTGAGCTATCATTTCAACAGTAATTCTTCTGTTATCACGAATAAGTCCATCAATCCTCGATTCCAACGAGGAACCGGAAATTTCGACACTTCGCTGGTAGTTAAACACTCTTGTTCGGACACTTTTGAACCGATCTATCCACTTGTAAACGTTCGCACGGTTCATGCAACTTTGTCCATACTGTAATAACATTCTAGAATGTATTTCACTTGACTTAACACCTTCTGCTAATACATATCTAATGACAGAACGCTGCTCTTCTAAAGTGCAGTCTTCTAATGGACTCGCCATAGTAAACTGGATATTTTGAGATTATGTTGACGTTACAGGATCGAACAGTTGATTAAAACTCATCAGAAGGTTGTCAACTTGCACTCCTAGAAGTATGAAGCGGTTTCGTTGAATGGGTTTAAGCTTAGACCAATTGTCTCTTTACTTATTGAATGACCCTCGTACTTAGGGTAAAAAGCTGATTTACAATGAAGCAAATTTATCTTGGCAAAAAAAGTGGCAAAAGAGTGTAAGTTAAAAAGTAATTATATCATTTTAAAAATATTTTTTTTTCCATAGGAAAGTACGTTAGATATGGTATTAAAAAATATACGTGGTGTGATCCAAAAGTTCCCAAACTACCGCCAATGAGAAATAGTACGACTCGCGTCGATAGGTACATCCCTAAAAACGCTGCTTGACAGGTTTTAACTCGTTAGCTGGTTCAGACAGTTTTGTATTCACCCTTTGCGTAAAGGTCTAATTGTGTCTCTGCGATTTTTAAATGGATATGAAAAAAGAACAGTGCGGATGTGTGGAATTCTGTTTTAAACTTGGGAAAAGTGCTACATTATTCGCGGAGAACGTCGTCGAACAATTCTGAGCATCTCTGAAGAACTTTCTATTGGTTATGGAGCATATCAGAGTTACAAGAGATTTGTCCTGCATCACGACAATGCATAGGCCCACAGTTTATTCTGTATGCAACAGTTTTGGGGAAGAATTCCATGACTGTGTTCCCCCACCTACCTTATTTGTTTAATTTAGCACCCTGTGGCTTCGAGCTGTATATGAAGATACAAGGTCGCCGCTTCAAGAGATACAACACGAACTGCAAGCGGCGCTGGAGTCAGTGACAGCATCAACCTTCCAAAAAATGTTCGACCAGTCGAAAAAACGGCGAGACCGGTCGCATTCGAGTGCAAGGGGACGGGAGTCACAAGGCCTGAAAGTAATTACTTCCGAGTTTACAGCGTTAATCCAGGAACTTTCGATTGCACCACGTACAGAGCAAAATATAAGAACATGGTATTTTGGTTAATTTTAATTGGCGCACGGAGCGGATCAAAACCCGGACTAGTAATTTTTAAAGGATACAATTTCTTTCATAAGCATCAACATTTTAATGAATTGTTATTCATTATTCCTAACTTGAGAAATTTAAATGGAAGAGACAGAGTATTTTATACAAAGAATTATTAAAGATGAATATTTCAAAGAGAATTTTTTTTTGTAGGCAAACAGCTGACCAAAATAAGTCGGTGGATCAGCAGTTAAATCATACTTTTAACTTGTTTGACTATGAAAAGAGTGTTTTCCTCGGCAATTCCTTTTTAGCGTTCTTCTCCATATCAAAAGTGTTTAATCTGTCAACATTTTTTAAGGCTGGGATTTTATGCTTTAGAAAAGCACAGAACATACACAGCATTTCGACATTTTAGTTTGGAATGTCATACTTGGATATTTGTTATATAGTACATGTCTCATTCTATTGAATGCAATTCAGATCTGACTTCCTTTTAAATAGTAGTTGTCTTCAGTTATTACCGTATATTGATACTTCTAAACTCTCTATACTGGTTTAGCTCCAATCTTGAGATATCATATTCAGATTAGCTTTTGTTGATAACGCTGTTCAGTAAAAAATGCTGCCACACAATTAATTGTAACATACAATGTTTATAATTTTGTAATCAAAAATATCACATATGAGTCTCAGTACAAATAACACTGACTCTGAAATTTCATTTAGATCCGTAAATCACTAGAAGTAAATTTCGTGCTAAATTAATTGGATAACAATCAATAAAATGTATAAATTTGCAAGATAATTCATTCTTGAACTAGGATTGATAGAACCAAAACTCATCTAAGGCATTGACATCCTCCAAAGCTACAATCTCATTTTTAGTGTTCCATAGGGAACACTTATAAGATCACTTCGGCGTCCGTCCGTCCGTCTGTCTGTCTGTCACACCCAATTTTCTTAGAAACTATTTGATATAGAAAGTTGAAATTTGGCACTAATATAGGAATTGATGGCATCAGAGCCGTGTAGTTTTGAAAGTTAAATTTTGACTTAAGGGGTTAGTTTTGGTGAGTGAAATTGGAAGTAAAAAAAATAAAAAAATTTACCAGGTCATCGAGCGGGGTATCAAATGAAGGTTTGCAAAAAGACGAGTTCAGAAATATATATAATGTAATACTTGCACACACTTCTCTTTGTATTATTTAAAAAAAAAGTGCGAAAAAATCGCTGCTCCCCCTTATTTCGAAACGTACTGATCAAAAAATTTTTGAAAAAATTCTAGAATATTCCCTACAGGTGTAGATTGAACGAAAATTATCACGAGTGCCTTACCTTTAATAATTTATCTGGTATATAAAAAAAAAAACAAAAATTTTAAGGTCATCAGTTCTCAGTAAAGATAGGAAAAAAAAACATTGTTAAAAACTCATTTGGGATGCGTTTTGTGAAGTCACTTCCGAAAAAAAAAAATTTTAAAAGCAATCAATGTACGGAACACTAATTGCACAAGTCCAACTTGCACTTGACCGGTTATTTAAAATGACCTTTAGTTTATTTCTATAGCTGGTACCTATTATTAAGTAATAATTTTATCTTAAACCTAAAGTTTGAAAAAGGTTTTGCACTATTCTAAATGGCATTTAACAAAAATTAATCTCATCTTTGAAAGATGACACGAGTGTGACAGTAAATTTACTATTCAAATGCAAGAGGTCAATTGAAAACGTTATTTCTTTCAATAATTTAATTTGTTTGTCACTATCGTTATAGTATAAAAAATAAATGCATGTTATTGTTTTAATATTACTGAACTACATTTACTCAAATTAGAGAGAACCTGCATTCATAGTATTGTCTCATGTTTCATGACTACTAATGAAAATACTATTGAAAAACACAATAGAATAACACTCAATTTTTCAATTCAGTTGAGTTTCTTTACCAGCACCGCAAAATCAGAATGCAGTGCTGGTAAAAATACTAGTCTTAAATGAAGGTCGTCCTCTGAATGTTCAATTTCTTTCTGGGTTCGTTTTGTTATTATTTATTGTTCACACACATCTTTATAATTTAATTATATATATATATATATATATATATATATATATATATATATATATATATATATATATATATATATATATATATATATATAGGGTGGGCCATTTAAAAGTTTAAATTTAAAAATGCAATAAAACAGAAACGGTTTGAAATTTTGCCAAATTTATTTTTTTGTTGTGAAGTACAATTGTTCCGGTTAGAGATGGAATATTGTTTCATTCATATGGCTGCCGCAGCTGGCCTCACAGTACCCCATTCGATCGGACCAATTTTCGAGCATTTTTTCGAGTGTATGGGGTCGTATCTCGGCAATGGCATCACGAATGTTGGCCTTCAAATGCTCAATTGTCTCTGGTTTGTCGGCATAACACTTGTCTTTAACGGCGCCCCACAGAAAATAGTCCAACGGTGTCAAATCGCAGCTTCTTGGCGGCCAATTGACATCAACATTTCGGCTAATTAAACGGCCATCAAACGTTTGACGCAATAAATCGATTGTGGCATGAGATGTGTGGCAAGTTGCACTATCCTGTTGAAATCAAACATCGTTCACATCAATACCATGAAGAGCGGGCACAAAAAAATCGGTTATCATGGTGCGATAGGTGTCTCCATTGACCGTAATGGTTGCGCCGTCAACAGCTTCGATATTTTCGGGTGTACGCACTGTACGAGCACGCTCACGTCTTGTCGCATCAACAATGAAACCAGTTTCACGAACTTTAGCAATAAACTTGGGTATACCGGGCACTGTTGGTCCTTCTCTGCGACCAAATTTTGTACGACATTTTCGTGCAATTTCCGACCAATTGTCTTTGTTTTGGAAATAAATTTCCAATAAATCCCAACGTTGCTCAAGCGTAAATAGATTCATTTCGTTCAGTGGAGATAATATACTGAATTTTGTGACAGAATAGAATGACATAAGTATTGCCAGATTCGAAATAACCGGTGGTTCAAATTTAAACCAATAGATGGCCCACCCTTTATATAAATATATAAATATATATATATATATATATATATATATATATATATATATATATATATATATATATATATATATGTAGTACAATGGTGCAAAATGGTTATCAGATAGTATATATTATATTTAGCAAAAAACAAATCAAAATGCATTGTATTAAGCCATAATTATTATTGTTTAACACTAATTAAAATTTAGTATGCAGACAACCAAACTGACTGACTTCGTATTAGTTATATTCATTTTAAATTTGTTATTTCTATTAAAATATTAAGGAGGTTCGAGCAGTACGTCGCGGAGTAACAGGCAAGGGGGGTAGACTTACGCTAAACACACGAATAATGCAGAACGTTACGAATCATGCATATATATAGCCATCTTTTTTATTGATTCTATGTTTAATGATCACTGTTATCGAATAGATCCAATATGTTAATTAATTATTCAAAAAAAAGTTTTACAAAACATGAACATAAGTAATAAACGTGGCAACGTTGCAAAATAGACATCTGAAATCTTTAGGTTGGTTTAACTGTTGTCCATACAGCAAATTCAAATTTTCAATGATTGAAACTTTCATAACAACAGATTATTTGATATAAAGTTGTGATATTGTAGTCACGAATAGTGTGTGAAGAGAAGAATTATTTTTGTACAAACTTAGGAATTTTTGTGTGCCTGAATGTAATGAAAAACTTAAGAAATAAACGCATCTTATTTTTGGACCTGGCTCCTTTTTTGAAAAATCTGTTCCATTTCTATTATTTTATCATAACTATTAAATATTTTACTTTTCTTTGTTATCATACAATTTTAATAAATATTAGTCAATATTACATATCTATTAAAGAAATAAGTTTTTTTTCCAGTTTTTCAATTTTTAGCAAGTTATTTATATTGTGATTATTTGTAATAACGATATTTAGTTCTATATAATAAATAGGTTTAAAAAATGAAATTTATAGAATCATAATTATAATGATCACCTTACATATCTTGCAATTTTATAAGTAAAGTATATAAGAAATTATTTTCGCTGTTTGAGAGCCGCGCACGTGCAAAGCAATTTTAATTTCTGTATTACTATGTCTATAAAGCCACAATCGCAGATTAGTTATTTTCATTGTATATGATGAAGTATTATTGCTAGAAATCTAACAAGTGAAAGTGAATTAAATTTGGTGTGTAGTTTCTAAAGGCATTGTTATATGTTATATAAAATTTTTATCATTACATGATAAATTATATATTAATCAAATTACTTCTCCATTAGAACCCATATATTTTCAATAACTTTCATGCTTCTTTTTTCATGAACCAATGAGTCGTATCACCTAAAACTTCGCAAAAATCTTTTAATTTCATATTTCGACAACAGTGAATTTTTTGAGTGTTTTCTTATCGCAACCAATGTAATGTCCAAACCTCCTTCAAACAAGATCGTTTTAACTTGACTATAACAATAGGAACTCAATTTATCTAGATGTAGTTTATAAATATCTAACACATTTAATTCAACAGTCAGTCATTAAAACGCACGATTTCAACCAATGAGAATAATGTTGATACTGCCATATAATGTGATGGTTTTAAATTATTCTTCAAAAAAAGTACCTGTAACCGTCCATCTAAGCTCCTAGGAATTGTCACACATTTGCTAGGCTGGCCTGGACAACTCAAAGCTCTTTCTAATTCTTCAATGGCACCCTTTTTCTTTTTAAGTTTCTTTACCAAGCTGTCAACAGCTTTTTCCGCCCATTTTTCCTCCTCGTCTCCTTGTTTCCATCCTAGTAGTTTTTTGACAGCAGGACTTGTGAAAGAGAAGAGACTGTTCAGAGTAGAAATTGGGCCACTGCTCGAGGATTCTCCTTCATCTGTGTCCATGCTGAAACTGAAATTGTTGTAAATTATAAATATGATAGACATTTCAATATAAATTAGTTTTGTATAACAATCTCAGTGTAAATTAATATCAGTGTCGTTTTACTTTAATTGAACTAAATTCTTAGTGCTTGCTTAGATGTGATTAACAGATAGGCCACTTTTTAATACTGAAATAACATTAATAGAGTCCATAGTCTGACCCTGGATGCTTTGCTTAAACTGCCACTCTTCTCAAAAATCTACTAGATTTCTTAATAAGACCTATAGTAATATTGGTCAAAGATATGATGAAATAAAATGCTTAAAGGTAGGTTTGCTATCAGATGAGCGACTAATTATCATGCCTATAACTCTACCCTGTAAAAATTAAATAAAAATATTGATCTTTTGGTACGTTTTTTTTTTTTTTTTTATGGGTCTAGTACACGTGCTACAGGGAAGTCCCTAAAGCGCTACAGGAGCGACACGTGTGCGGAGAAAGCGATTCACGTTGTTCTTGAATCGCTGTAGATTGTACTCGGTGGGAAACATAGTCCTGGGCAAATTATTCCAAAGGGATGATGTTCTCCATATAAAAGACTGCTTGAAAAGCGTTGTACGAGGAATAACAAGCTGAACCTCATACGGATGTGAAGAATTAGCGCGACGTGTACTTCTAACATGCACCGCTCTGGGAGGAATTAAGCGGGCCACATCCTTTGAACACTTTCCATGAAAGTACTGGTAGAATAGGCTCAAGTCGCCAACCGTTCTTCGATGTTCCAGCGAATCAAGGTCGACGGTCAGTTCCGGGTCTCCAATCAGACGAACAGCTCTTCTCTGAATAGAATCCAACAAATGCAGTGTATGTTTGGAAGCGGAGCTCCAAACATGGGAGCAGTATTCCATAGTTGGTCGAATTTGAGCTTTGTAAAGAATTAACAGTTGTGGAGTGTAAAGCTTTCTGGTTCGAAATAATATTCCCAACTTTTGAGAAGCTCTCCTTGCTATGCCTGCAACATGTTCATGCCAGGACATATTTGCTCCCAAATTAACGCCCAACAAATTGAGTGACGATGTTAGAGGAATGGAGTGCCCCGACATAACTATGTCGTTAACTTTTTTAGAAAAAATTGCCGCCTGGCTTTTTGTAGCGTTAAATTCCACTGGGTTACTGTCACCCCAAAATAGAATTTCTTTCTGGTCTTTGTTAAGTTGAATGACTTTCTGCTGTCTGCGGATATTCGTCTGAGTAGCCGATGTCCGAGCGTTCAAAGTGAATAAAGAGATAAGTGTACTGTCATCTGCAAAGCTGTAGATTGGATTCTCGGTCTTTTCCAGCAGATTGTTAATGTAAATGAGAAAGAGAGTAGGAGACAGTACGGAGCCTTGGGGTACACCGGCGTTGATAGTGAAGGTGTTAGAAAGAAATCCGTCGACTGCCACTCGTAAAGAACGCTCTCTGAGGAAACATGAGAGCCACGTGCAAAATATATTATTTCCAAACAAATAAAAAAGCTTAAAAAAAAGTTTGTTCCTAAATGTACAGGGTTCTTGTTTATAAATGAAAACTAAAATTAACAGGAAAAAGGCACCATTAATAGTTAAATACATAATTTAACTAAAACAACTGAAAATTGTAATTGTAATTTTTTGAAATAGGAACACAGTTAAATCAAATTTTATTTTGGTGAACTATAACGTTATATGTAGTGGGAATGCGGATGGCAGTAAAATATGCTCTATTTTTTTGGCTCGGCTTTGCACGTTTGTAAGAAAACTCAACAAGGTAGAATTATCAAACCTTAAATAGTCAATCTCGTTTTAAAAACCCCTATTTTTTGAAAGAAAAATATATATCTATTTACATTGACAACCTGATTTAGAGATATAAATATTAACTTTCATATACTGCAAATTTTACCATTACAAAAGTTGAACCCAAGCATATGACTTGTGCCCATAGAACTAATAATTTATTTGTTAGTTAACACATCTATATTGTCCTTTACGTATCTTTATTCATTTAGCATTATTAAGAGTGATTACCCTGTACCAATTTCTAAATAAGGTTACTAAAAATTTTATCAGGTCCGGTAATATAGTGAAAAATAAGTAGATTAATGATTATTTGGCCTACTCTAAGTTTACACTGTTCCCCTAAGACAAGTCATTTTAGGACACAGGTTAAGTAAATCTACTCTAGTATCATTTTTAGTGTTCCGTACGATACTTAAAATCACTTCTGTGTCTGTCCGTCCGTCCATCTGTCTGTCACACCCGATTTTCTCCGAAACTATTTGACATAAAAAAGTTGAAATTTGGTACTAATATAGGAATTGATGGCCTCATCAGAGCCGTGTAGTTTTGAAAGTTCAATTTTGACTTGAGGGGCTGGTTTTGGGGGGTGAAATGAAAGCTTGTAAAAACACGAGTTCAAAATTACATATAATATAATACTTGCGCACACTTTTCTGTGTATTATTTTTAAAAAATCGCCCCCTTATCTCGAAAAGTACTGACCAGGAAATTTAAAAACAATTTTGAAATATTCTCCATAGGGTGTAGATTGCACGAAAATTACCACGACTGCATTATCTTTAATAATTTATCTGATATATAAAAAAAAAACAAAATTTTCAAGGTCGTCCGTTTTCAGTAAAGATCGGACACAAACTTTGTTAAAACTCATTTGGGGTGTGTTTAGTGAAGTCACTAATCATTTTATACCTCCATAACAAAAATTTTTATTTTAAAAGCGATCAACGTATGGAACACTAATTGCGCAAGTTCAACTTGCACTTGACCGGTTTTTTGATCTTCAACATGGAAAATTTAAATAGTTCTCTTTCTTAAGTATAACCAATGTACCAAAGCTGCTTCTTTAAGAGTAAACAAACTATCAATTCAGATGCACTAGTTATTTCCATTACCAAAAACAAAATTATTTTTGTTAAAAAATTTATTATTCATTAAGCTCCGTTACTGAAAATATATATTTATGTATTTTCAGTATTCTCTAAAACATAATTATTGTTTGCTTTGGTTTTCTGTTATATTTTATAGTTTTTAATGCAACAATTCTCAATATATTTTTGTCAAAATCTTTCAATAAGAGAAAGTCTCTAAGATGGTAATTTTACCGGTAACGTAATAACAGTAATAATTATCGACGGCTTAAAATTAAAAAAAATCTGGGCATTTCACATATGACTGTATTTGACTTATGTGGTTTAATACTATTGTTAGAATTTCTGTAATAATGAGAAGGATAAGGGAAGTATTCTGTCGCCTTTTTCTGTCTCAATTTTAAAAGTGACAATTGAAGAAGGAAATTAACAGTGACTCGACCTTTCCGGAGTCTCATAACCGTGGAGAAAAAGAGATAGGAGACACTGGAATAGTACGCATATGTGTAGGAATTTGATAAAATTAAAATTTATCTCAAACCAAAACATTTTTGTTTGTTTATTAAAAAACTAATTTTCTTGGGACCTGATATTTAACGAAAAGGAATAAAAATCATTAATTTTAATGTTGTGCTGACAAAAGGATAGGTAAACTTTCAAATTTTAATCGGTATCGATATATGGGCTCTTTCAAGGAAATTCATGCACACAAGATGGATAAAATGGAGGCAGATAACCTCGTTTCATAGTCGCAAGACACTGTCATAATCTGTCCTTAAATTATCATGGAAAAAAATACAATTGGTAAAATTATCCGTAGTTCACCGTTTTCTTCCCGGTTTTGGTATTTTACAAGTAAAATTTTAATCGTACCGGTAATTTTAAAATCATCGATAAGAAACAAGTAAATAAAAACTACATAATCAACACTTAATGATGAGTCATCTATCAAACAAAATAGTAGTCATGATGATATTTCGTTCTGGACGCACACGGCACCTATACTCTGTAAATGCCAAATTATTCTCATTTAACTTTTAATTGTAAATCAATTTATGTAAGAGTAAATATGTTGGTTAATATCATAAATAAAAAAAAATATATATAAACAGACTATGTTAACTCCCTGTAAATTTTAGACAATCAAAAGTGGGAGGTAAACTCTTTGCAACAACAGAGGCAGCGCGAATACGAGGTGGACCCATGTTTCAATAATATGTATAATTCACAAGACGTGTTAATAAAATAAGCACATTTGAAGTTCTTACAGTTTCTTGGGATTTTTATGTGTCTTTGTCTTTCAATTCTATATCGATTCATTCATCTGTTTTTATATGCATATATATATATATATATATATATATATATATATATATATATATATATATATATATATATATATATATATATATATATATATATATATACAGGGTGCCCCATATGTATGGAATAATGATTCCACAGCATTTATTAAACAGTGTATCAAAAAAATTACGCATCTTGATTTTTTTTAAATGGAAAATCCTGTATATTAAATTCTAGATATTATTTGTCTAACATGTCTAAATTGAACTGTTTTGAAATTATTGTCATTTGAAATTTAAAATAAAAAAACACAAAAAACTATCAATAAATACTCTAGGTTTATTTTTAAGGTAACAATTGCTCAAAATGTATACCGTAACAGCGAGGCAATGACCCAATCTGTCATAAACAGCTTAAACCGAGTTTTGCAGAGAATCTGGGGTGATCTGTGCTACTTCATATTGAAATCTTCTACAGTTTCAGGTCGACTTCGGTAAACTTTGGTTTTCAAATGACCCCATAAAAAAAAATCGAGTGGCGTAAAGTCGGGACTCCTTGTAGGCCATTCTACAGCACCTCTTCTACCTATTCATCGATTAAGAAAAAGCGCATCCAAATATCTACGAACATTGATTTCATAGTGAGGAGATGCTCTGTTGTGTTGATACCACAGATTCCTGTTAGGGGTATCCAAATTATTTTCTTTGGGAAAAAGACCTGCACAAGTTGGAATAACTTGCTCTTGGAGTAACTGTAAATACCGCTGTCCTGTAAGATTTCGATTGATAAAAAAAGAGACCAATGATATGACGCCCACAAATCCCTGCCCACACGTTTATCTTTTGTGGTCTTTGAAAATGACTGTCGATTATCCAGTGGGGATTCTCAGTAGTATTTAGATTTTTTTTTTGTAAATAGGCTTAAAATGGCCTAAATTTGAAAAATTTATGAGAAAAAATCGGGACGTAGCTGTTTTTGTTAACCTGAACTAACTGAAACTAACCTGAATTAAATATTAGCAATTACAAAATACATTAAATAATGAAAAAAAAAGTCCTACCTTAATGTCAAAAAATGATATACATGCTATGTTAGTAATTGGAGACCAAGGTTAGTTTAGGTTAGCAAGCCTTAGCGAGCCTTACCTCGATTTTTTTTCGTCAATCTTTCAAAATTACATCATTTTAGGTCTATTTAAAAAAAAAAAACCTTGTGATTTGTTCTTTTTGTGTTGTTTTCCGCAAAGAAAATTTCACTGTGAATGTAGCATAATCATTTTGGCGCATGCACATAAATGAACTGAGTTTTCCCGAGCAGTTTCGATCAGTGGCTGTCAATAGCAGAGTAGACTTTCGTACATATCAATGTTTATATGTAACGTGTAACGAAACGGCCGCCTCCCGATATTTTCTCGTAAGTCTTTCAAAATTTGATCATTTTAAGCCTATTCCAAAAAAAAAAATCCTTTTTCTGAAAAGCCCGCGTAACCAAGTTTTACCAAAATAAAATAATATACAGGGCTTTCCATTTAAAAAGATCAAGATGGCGTAATTTCTTCGAACTGACAGTTCCAAACATTTTTTATCAATGCTGTGGAATCATTATTCCATACCATACATATGTGTGTATATATATATATATATATATATATATATATATATATATATATATATATATATATATATATATGTGTGTGTGTGTGTGTGTGTATATATTTGTACATAATACAACGAAAATGCCTAAATGTTAGAAAATACTACATAATCGACAATTTTTTAGTACATTTGCCTTGTAATACCAAATCACCGAACAGCAAATCTAGGCTTCTTACATATAAATATACTTTTCAATATGCCAGAATTTAGGGAGAATTAATGAGTCTGCTTTTTTATAGAAGCCGATATCAAATTTTTTGGGGGAAAAATTCCTAGCTTAATTTAGACCGTTAATGTCCCTAAAGATTTGATATTGCTAGATACTAAATTTTTTTTGTCAGTAAATGTTATGTCAACACTATTATTCTATCAAAAAACAGGTTTAAAACAGTGTTAATTCAAAAAGAGAAGAAATATATTGTAAGAATAAATGGATTTTATTATACCTCTTGTTTAAAAACATAACATGGATGATGCCTTGTAAAGTAAAAAGCCGGTCAGAACACAAATTTATTGTTAAAGTGAATCAAACATTTTCTTTAAATAAAAATGTGCGAGCTTGTAAAAAATGTGTTTTAAAACAAAAACATAAATGAAATATATTATTACCAATGTCTATTTAAGGCTCTTAATGATTTTTATTAATTTTCATTTCAATCTTCCGATGAAATGTTTTTGAGTTAACCTTTAATTTAAATACATTTTACCAAAATTAAAAATGTATATCTTACTACCAACATTCAAAAAATTTGACAAAGAAAATAAAAAAAAAATTTAATGTAGTTTGAGTCATACCTAAGTTTGTTTCAAGTTTTTTATCTTAGTTTGCCTGTAGACATGACTTATTTCATGTCATTTATTTGATATGACCAAATCTATAAACTTGAATTAAAACTATATGCTATCTAAACTTTTGGAAAACATTTAACTCTATGTATTAGAACACACATCAAAACACAAACCAGTAAACACAAAGTTGTTCATTAATAATAACATATACCTAGACTTATACTGATGATGTATAACGATATATAACGATTACCGAACATTTTTTATTTTAAAGTAGTTAATGTTTCATGTCATTTATTTGATATGACTAAATCCATGAACTTGTATTAAAACTCTGCGCTATTTAAATTTTTGGAAAATATTTCTCTATATATGAGAACACACATCAAAACACAAACCAGTAAACACAAAGTTCTTCATTAATAATAACACATACCTCGACCTATACTGAGATGTATATTTACTGAACATTTCTGGGTTCAAAGTAGTACTAGTTAATGGTTACTACTAAAAATTATAAATATACTATTGCTTTCGATGAAGGAGTATGTCCAAGTGTACAACATGTAGGTGCTTTACTAAACTGATTAGCAGTAGATTAAATAATAATTCGTCGTAATATTATTGCTTACAATTTGGGGAAATTACTAAGTATCTGTTGGGACACTTGGCCAAATATTTTCAAAAAAAAACTGTCATTCCAAGAAAAAAAAATAAAACAAATGACTCACAAATTATTGAAGTGAGTCACATAAAACTGGAAATCTGTGGCCATATTATGTCTATTTTGCACTACACACACTTTTCGATCGGTTAAGCGTATGGTACTAACAGTGCACTTCCTATATACTTGGTATTTATCAAGAGCAACATTGCTTTTTTCTGAACAACAAAAATAAAGCAGACATGACCGAGAGCATTTGATCGTTCAGTACCATCTAGAAAGCTTTTCCGTGTGTTTATTAACTGCCTAACATGTTGCTTACCTGAATTATATAAAAAATAACTTTATTATGGCACACTCGTATCCAATTTTGTTTGAAAAATAGCAAAAAACCTCAAATTTTCAACATAGAACGACTTCGTGACGCCTGGCCGAGCTTGTTCCAAGAATTTTTATGAATTGTACAAAATATTTCCCCGATTTGTACCAAATTCAAATTGTACAATTTTTTTTCATTAGACAATTCTAACTGGGAATGTATATTTTTGGTTTAAAATGTGATCTAATGAAACGTCCATCTTTTTATTTATGTCGATGAGACTACTATATATTAGACCTGACCATTTTTCAGAATTAACGTTTTGACTCACTAGCTTATTTATGACCATTTACAGAACACCTGTCTTATGTAGAAAATAATTGTTCTTAAGCTAGCCCATCTAGCTACTTGATTGGTTGTAATCTTTAAATTTATGACTTCAACCAATAAAATACCCAGATTTGTCACTTCATGAAATCTACTTCCTCTCCACTTAATACACATGTGCACATTGTCATTAAACAATTATAGGGTTGCTGTGCTCTTTTGTTGAAAGAGTTGTAAAATGGCAGTCTATCAGAATCCATAGAAAAAAGAACAAAAAAGAGCGCAAGTATCAAGTATCAATATTAAGTACAATAAAGAACGGAGCTCACCAAGAGTTAATAATTTCATGCATATCAATATCGAGTTAACATTAACTCCAGGCTAATCAGTATTGATAGTTGCTGCTAGAACTTAAATCTTATTCCTATTATAAAAAATTAAAAAAGTAACCGTAACGATAATAACAGATAAGACGTTTTTTCCTACTATAAATTTTATGTTATGACCACATGCTAACTATCATTAAACCAGAAAAATTTATTACTTTAAGCTCGCATTCCAAGTAAGATGTACTAAGGAAACAAATATATTTAGGGAATATCCATAGACATAAAGGATGGACTAAGCATTAACTTCATAAAATTGACCATTCTCTAGAAAGAGACAAAGCGATTGTGCGGCCAATACCTGTCTCTCTTCTGTAGGCCTGTAATAAACAAGGCGCTGTATCCCGAGACGGAATTCAAGGCGAGAAAAGCCCCATATCCGATTTTAGTTCAAATAGAATTTTTAATAGCGCCGTAGCTTAGCGGCATTCTAAAAAGAGACAGCTACTGGCCACTCATTTGCTTTGTCTCTCTCTCACACTTTTGCGTCCATATTTACTTCACAGCGGGATACGGAACATTCAGTCCATCCTCTATGTCTATGAGAATATTTAACGTTAGGTAGTGATTAATCTATCATATAGTGTGGATGGTTACCCATACCATATGATATACTTATCATTCGATTAAATAATTAACTGAAACGTTAATTAAAACTGATATTTGTATTTTGTCTGAAATTAGCAAGACATGGTACATTTATTTTGTACTTCATTATGTACTATTGTGCAATGAAATAAAACGCTCTTTCTCCGGTCAACCAAGTGTTTTGACAATTTGACGTGACTATCAAAGGCGGCGCTATAACAACGCGGTAAATTTAAAATAATAAGTTGCATATAAAATTCCTTTAGGAAGTATTTTTTTACGAAATAACAATGCGTGTTTCATAGTTATTTGTTATATTATTTTAAAATTAATAATAGATAAAAATTAATAATACTTTTTATTTTTGCTGTAAATAAATAAGCCAGTTCATTACAGCCTACACATTATACATGGGCGTGCGTATTTAGGATCGTTAAGATCTTATAAATTATGCAAAATGAACTATAATGAATACAATTCCAGCCGTAATGGTACAACTAACTAGATGTTAAGGGCAAGAAGCGAAAGCCATTCATGGAGATGGCTTTCGCATCCTGCATTTAACGTCTTTTGGTGAACTAGGTTAATTCAGGGAAATTAAAAAATTCAACTTTGGTTATATCTGAATGTCATCACCACATTTGTCGTCATAGACAGGGCCGGCGCGCCACATGAATCATTAAATTAACCGATTTAGGCAGTAAATCATCTATAACTAACAAATAACTAGAAATTGGTGGTTTTTAAGACGGGCGCTAGTAAGCTAACATGCATACACTGTAAATAATATAGGTGAATTATTATATTCAGTGGTGAATTTCATAATTGGTTGAATTGGTGAGTTAATGGTTGACAGCTGATACATTGACGTCATCAGCCGTGGTTTCACCAAATAATGGAGGGTATTTGAGAATAAGCATGGACGAGTGTTCATTATAATTTTGGTAGGACACCATATTCAACCACATTGTTAGTTCCAAACTTTAGATCAATGTATTAAACGACTTCTTTTGCATTATTTTATTATTAGATCTAATGCATTAAACGACGAATATCGTCCGGCAACGCTCTTTCGTTGTCAGAATAATCAAGAGCGAAAGGATGCTTATGTTGCTAACCATACTCGACATTTATCTGAACTGAACCCTAGATGGTAATGACACAGTAAAAGTAAACCTAGTAGCGACAGTCCAATTCGGCAACTTTGATCTTAAGGGGTTCGACTTTGTAATGATCACATGACCTGCTATGATGCTCGCGAGTTTTTAAAATATTACTATAAAATAAAACTAACTCCTTTGGAGATACTACATATATTTTTACAAGCACTAACTACACAACAAAATATTTCTCTTGACATCTTTTTAGTGTTCCGTACCCACTTATAAAATCACTTCGGTGTCTCTTCGCCTGTCACACCCGATTTTCTCAGAAACTATTTGACATAGATAGTTGAAATTTGGTACTAATATAGGAATTGATGGCCTCATCAGAGTCATGTAGGTTTGAAAGTTAAATTTTGACTTAAGGAGTTAGTTTTGGGGGATGAAATCGGAAGTGAAAAAAAAATTTACTAGGTCATCGAGTGGGGTGTCAAATGAAAGCTTGTAAAAACACAAGTTTAAAAATATATATAATGTAATATTTGCACACGCTTTTCTTTGTATTATTTTAAAAAAATTGTTGTCTCCCCCTTTATCTCGAAAAGTACTGATCAAAAAATTTTGAAAAAATTCTGGAATATTCTCTACAGGGTGTAGATTGAAGGAAAATTATCACGAGTGCATTACCTTTAATAATTTATCTGGTATATAAAAAAAATAAAATTTCAAGGTCAATCAGTTTTGACGAAAGGTCGGAAAAAAGTCATTTGGGGTGAAGTCACTGATCATTTTATACTTCCGTAACGAAAATTTTTATTTTAAAAGCAACGTACGAAACACTAATTGCACAAGTCCAACTTGCACTTGACCGGTTATTTATAATTATTTTCAATTATAACGTCAAACGAGTCATTTACTTATTGGAAAATCATTAATAATGAATTTCGGGGCACGTATATAAAGATTCTCCTTGAAATCCAGATGTAAACACAACCCCCGACTGCGTTGGCAGCTATGTTGTTGGTATGATAGGGGACGCATGCGTGATCAAAAACAGGACCCAAAAATTTTCTTGAGCGTTGGTACTGTGTTTTATGTTTACTGTGGTAATAACATTTATTTTTTTATCTGGTTTTTGTGTTTATACAGTGTTTTTTCTTGTTTTTTAAAATTTAGTTATGTATTTTATTGTACACTACCGTCAGAAAGTATTTGCCCACCTAGTTATTTCAGTCTAATCGAACGGTTTGATGGTAGTGGTAGCGTTGAGTATACGAAACGGAAAGTAGTAAACCAGAATGCTACCAATGAGAAAAAAGAAATGGAGATTTTACTTCATGTTGAAGATAATCCCCAAGTCAGCAGCCGTCAACTAGCTGACTTATCTGACACATCCCAATCTACGGCTAATTGCACCACGAGAAAATACAAGTATTATCCCTTTCATATGGAACTACACCCAGAATTTCAAGACCGTGATTTTGAACGACGAGTAAACTTTTGTACCACCATGAATGGAGCAATAGAGGCCGATCCAAATTTTTTGTCCAAAATAATGTTTTCTGATGAAGCTACTTTTCGCAGTAATGGAGCAGTTAACAGCCATAACATGCATTATTATTCAACAGTTAATCCATTTTGGGTCCGGGAAGTTCAAAACCAAAACCATTGGTCGTTTAATGTATGGTGTGGAATATTAAATTTTTTGAATTTTTTGTCCATATTTTTTCCGCGAACCGCTTAACGGGCCTAAATATCTAAATGTTTTACAAAACGAATTACCCCAGCTTCTTGAAGAAGCTGCTGCTCATTACCACCGGGAAGTTCGGGAATTTTTTAAACGATCGTTACCCACAAAAATTGATTGGTAGGGATGGATTTATTTAGTGGCCCCGTCGATCATGTAACTTAACACCTTTAGACTTCTTTTTGTGGGGCTACATTAAAGATCGTGTTTACGTGAATTCCCCTACAACACCAGTAGATATGGAAAATAGGATACGGGATGCGTGCAGGACAATAACGCCCTTTATGCTACGGAAAGTGAAGGAAAATATAGTAAAATGACTAAACATGTGTATTCAATTTCATCATATTTTTGAACATTTATTACGTCATAAATTTTAAGATGGCGTAATTTCTTCGAACTGGCAGTTCAAAACATTTCATTGTCAACGTCAGCATGTGCGCCGTATAACACCCTATAACTTTTATTTAAACATTTTTTTGATACACTGATTAATAAATGCTGTGGAATCATTATTCCATACATATGGAGCACCCTGTATATGAAATTATCATCAAAAGCTTTTTTATTTGATGACTAACTTGGGTTTTTAATGTTTTGTTTGTAGTATTGGAAAAAATGGCGACTGGCGACCGCTATATATAAATTTGGTTATAACTACATTGCCAATGTCACATGCGGAATTATAACGAACCTTTACAACTCTCATTTATTAAAATCCATCAAGTAGTTTAAGCTCAACGAGATAATCAGAAAACACGCATTCATGCATTCATAGCGGTGAAAAATCTTACCGTTCTTGCGAACGCACTCGGCTGAAGAAGCTTTTAACTAAACTATAATTTCCACATAAGACGGAAGCACGTTGAAGAGACCTTTGCTGGGCGAAAATCACGTCGCGAAGAGGCTCGCTTGGGTCCACGATAAGATACTAGAGTGGCCCTCACAATCGCGGGACGCCAACCTTATTGAAAACGTTTATTCCCTTGGAAAGATTTTGAGGACTTTGACTCAGTTGTCTCGCGAGATTAGAAAAATTTGCAGAGTATGCAGAAAATCTTTTCGACAGCTTGCCTCGAAGATGCCAGGCGATTGGACAACTTACTCAGGTTTCACATTTTTTTCAAGAATACGAGCGGTCACGTTCTTACTTGACAGACTGTGTACTAAAAATTTGTTTTTAACACTAATTTTGTCAAACTTCATGAAGTTTACCGGCCTATTCACTTTACACTATCTTATTTTAAAACTTGTTAATCTAGACATTAGGGATCTAAAGTGACAAAAGCCCCAGTAAGCCAACTGAAGTTATGAAGTAGGACATTAGAACACCAGAAAATTTGTTTTTATTTATAAAATGAAGAATTGTTTTCATATTCTAAAGAATTTCCTACCTGTTTTAAGATCAGTCTTGTAAAAACGTGTCTTTGTTAACTTTACACATTAAAAATTTACAGTGTCAAAAACAAAAGTCAATTAGATAATTAGTAGTTTTTATCGCAGTAAGATAACATAAATTATATCTCTGGCTTGTGTGTGTGATTTAAAGTCATACCCGCCGACCATCGGAGACTGTTTAAGACAGAGAAATTGTTATTAACAATTACCGCTCTGCAGGCATATCGTTAGGGTTCTGGCCAAGTAATAAAAAATTATTCTACTACTACTGCTACTAAATATGAACAAAGTTTATATTTCAGCTGTGATCACTGTGCTCTTATGTGTCAATCTATCTCGGGACCCGTTTCGTCGTATCACGTCTCATCAGCCGAGCTAGAATCGACAAACAAGAAAATAAAACTTGAAGTACTTATTACCGTACTGGCGTAACATTACACTAACATGTAACAAATTGTATTTTTGATTTGTATAAGTCTAAGATTTAAACGCATACTACCCTCCGTCGGGGGCTATTTAAGCCCACAGACTACAGTGTATGCCTTTGGAGTTGATAGCAGAATTCTCTCATTGTAGATGCAAATACATGTCGGGCTGCGCCCAAAAAAAAAGGGATTTTTTATGCATTTTACTGGATTTTGCTTCCTGCTTTGAATTATTTTTAAGGGTTCACCCTATTTTAGGTAGAAACCTCTGCTATACAATAGAGTCATAAAATGTAAATGAGGGTTCATCGGCAGCATAGCCGTCTGAGCGTAACCTGCTTTTAGTGTTTAACAAATAAAATTATCTTAAAAATAAAGTTATAGAAATATAAGATTTATTACCAAAAAATTTTTTATCTATAGATCTATGTATATATACAAATTCACAATCTATGATATATAAGTACTTTAATTACAATCAAAAACAATCATTATCTTCAAAATCTGAAAACTCGACTTCTCTTAAACTGATAATTAAAGGTTTTATTTCCACAGTTTCTTCGATGTATTCGTCAAGTTTACACATTTTATTTTCTTCTTCTATAACATGTCATGGCATTTTTCCAATTATCCTCTTTGATCCTCTCTATTCCGGCGAGTAATAATTGCCTTACGTCTTGAAGTTTGTGGTCGTGGTGTTTTCGAACGCAACGAAACCTTTCATTTGTGCCCAAATTAGCTCTATGGGATTCAATTCACAATGATATGGAGGTAATCTAAGCATTGTGATATTCCGTTCCTTTGCCATCTCATCCACTACGTATTTTTTGAATTGTGCCTTATCTTGTTTCGCTATTTTGTGAAGTTCCGCTTTTAAGATACCATCTATATGTTCGAGATTTTTGTCTCTTATCAATTGAAGAATATCTGCTTTCTTCCATGAATTTGTCGGGAGTCGTTCTAATAATCGAGAATGGTATGAGGCATTCTGTAATACTATAACTGATTCTGCTGGAATACTTTCAATCATTTGTTGAAGGTACTCCTTAAAAACATCGGCCGTCATCTCCTCATGGTAATCTTTAGTTGACTTTGATTCGAATTCCAACAAGCCACCGTCGAGAAATCCGTTTTCACTACCAATATGTGTTATAATTAGCCTGCTACCGTTTCCTGAAGGACGTTGTAATCCATTTGACTGATTGAATTTTTTCACTGTGTGTCCCTGATTAACCCAAGTCTCGACTAAATAAACAAATATTTCTTTCTTCGGCTCGAAATTTTCTGACTGCTTGTAGATATTCTCTTCTCCAACAAATTATTTCTGTTTTATCGATAAGAACAGATTTTCTATTGTATTTTTCTTAACGAAAATTCAGGCTATGAAGAATTTTCCATAATTTCCATTTTCTAAAATCTGGTAAGTCCTGGTCTTCTCTGATTTCTTGGAAAACTTTATGTAGTGTAGGTATTTCCTTCTTAATAAAAAAATTGTGTACTTTTCTTCCTATTGCGTTTTTAAAGTCTCCATCGACTTTCCTTTGTGATTCTGAGGTTAGTTGCAAGGACCGCGTTTTCTTTCTGTTAGAAATCTATAAATAGTTGCTGATTCAACTCCCGTCCTGGTGGCACAGGTTTCCACAATTTCACGAACTTGGATTGTTGGCTGTTGATTCACTAGCGCATCGCGGACTTTAAATATCATTGTTTGTTCTCGCAGGGAAAATGCAGATTTACAGACTCCGCGAAGTTTAACCGGGGCAAAACTGAAAATTGAAGCCGTCGCTGTTCTGATTTGAACTAAGCATATTATAGGTTTTGCTTTATTTTTTACTTGCACAGAATATTTTTATTGAATACTTAGGTATTTAGGCACGTACCCAGCGATAAGTACTTGGGTTAATTATATTCCAATAACTGCTAAAATCCCAAATAATTTTATTGTACCTATTATCATTAAACTTTATAACACTGTAGATTTCTAGTTATTAAGAATTGTTAATTGTACTCGTTTAGGCCTTTATCATACAAATAAGATTTTTAGTTTCATCATTTACTCATTAAAATAAACTTTGAAATGCGTTGATTTATAGTGCTTATTGTAAAGTTTAAAAGGCATGTAATAAAATATTTTTTAGAAAAAGGTCGCACCGTTGTATAGAGATAGAAAATTGAGGTAATTAAAACTAAAAATGCAAATAATTGGTAGAGAAATTTCGGACGCTTATGGTTTATGGCATTTTAATGTATATAATCCATGTTGTGTGCTATCAACTCCAAACAAACGGACTATAGAGGGTTAAGTAAATTCGGCAGTTAATTCTTACTTATAAGTGACTTCCTGCCATCATCAGACAGAAACAAATACTTTTTTATTATTATTTTTCTGTTATATGTATTTTATTGCCTATGAGCAAAAACCTTCGTGAAAAGTATTACATTATGCAATTTAATGTTAAATATGCAAAAATGTAAAAAAAAATAATGAAATAATAGTTGATAACTTTTTAAAATACAAGTGATAAACTGATTTGCCCAGTATTTTCCTCGCAAACACAAGTTCTAAAATGAATCCTGACTTTGAAATTTCGTAAGTTAAACCGAGTTAACTCAATATTTTTAATGATAGGTACTTTTTAGTAAGAGTCATTGGAAGAGGTAGCGGTTCTGCTAAAATTAGGAATAATGAAATTTTTTTTTTATGGGGCTAGCATACGTGCTGTAAGGAAGTCCCTAAAGCGCTACGGGAGCGACACGTGTGCGGTAAAAGCGATTCACGTTGTTCTTGAATCGCTGTAAATTATACTCGGTGGGAAACACAGTCCTGGGCAAATTATTCCAAAGGGATGATGTTCTCTAAATAAAAGACTGCTTGAAAAGCGTTGTACGAGGAGTAACAAGCTGAACCTCATAGGGATGTGAAGTATTAGTGCGACGTGTATTTCTAACATGCACCGCTCTGGGCGGGCTACATCCTTCGAACACTTTCCATGAAAATACTTGTAGAATAGGCTCAAGTCGCCAACCGTTCTTCGATGTTCCAGCGAATCAAGGCCGCCGGTCAGTTCCGGTCTCCAATCAGACGAACAGCTCTTCTCTGAATAGAATCCAACAAATGCAATGCCTGTTTGGGAGCGGAGCGCCAAACATGAGAGCAATATACCATAGTTGGTCGAATTTGAGCTTTGTAAAGAATTAGCAGTTGTTGTGGAGTGTAAAGCTTTCTGGTTCGAAATAATATTCCCAACTTTTGAGAAGCTCTCCTTGCTATGCCTGCGACATGTTCATGCCAGGACATATTCGCTCCCAAATTAACACCCAACAAATTGAGTCACGATGTTAGAAGAATGGACTGCCCCGCCATAACTATGTCGGGTTCAGCAACGTTAACTTTTTTAGAAAAAACTGCTGCCTGGGTTTTTGTAGCCTTAAATTCCACTTGGTTACTGTCACCCCAAGATAGAATTTCTTCCAGGTCTTTGTTAAGTTGAACGACTTCCCGCTGCCTGTGGATATTCCTCTCAGTAGCCGACCTCTGAGCGTTCAAAGTGAATGATGAGATAATAAGCGTACTGTCATCTGCAAAGCTGTAGATTGGGTTTCCGGTTTTTTCCAGCAGATCGTTAATGTAAATGAGAAAGAGAGTAGGAGAAGGTATGGAGCCTTGGGGCACACTGGCGTTGATAGTGAAGATGTTAGAAAGAAATCCGTCGACTGCCACTCGTAAAGAACGCTCTCTGAGGAAACATGAGAACCACAAACAGAACTTTTCAGACATATCATAAGAGCATAGCTTAGACAACAGTCCATCGGGCCAAACGCGGTCGAATGCCTTGGATATGTCAAGAGCAACCGCTCGAGATTCTCCAAAGTGTTCAATTGCGTTGGTCTAAACATGTGTTACATAAGTCAGAAGATCTCCTGTTGATCTATGTTTAGGAAAGCCATATTGGTGATCGCTAATAATGTTGAATCCTTCAAGATATTTTAGAAGATGCTGATTGATAGCCTTTTCCATGACTTTCGGTATTCTTCCCTTTTTTAGGTATCGGCTGAACTGTGGCACATTTCCAGCAGGAAGGAAATATTCCCTTTCTGTAGGATGGGTTGAAAAGTCTCCAGAAAACTGGTGTTAGTTCCCTCGCACAGTTTTTTGGTGTCTAGCTTCATTAAAATACATTTAATGATACGCTGCCTGAAGACAATATCGGGCATCCTTGACTGCACTATGGGGATAGTAGGTGGTGTTTTTTCTTGGAAATCGACAGTAGAATGTGCAGTAAAGAGTTCAGCCAACAAGTTCGCTTTTTCAATAGGTGTCGTTGCAATAGAATTAGCTGGCTGTATGAGTGGTGGATTTGGTGAAATTTTGACTAACTGCTTTAGCGACTGACCAAAATGACCTGGAATTGTTGGGACAAGCGAGAAGTTTGTTTCTAATTCGTGGATTGTGTGCCTCCTTGGTTTGATCGATAATTTCTTTGCATCTGTTCAGGGCACGAACAAAGGTGTTACGATTCATGGTGTTAGGATTTACACGCCATTGTCGGTAGGCAAGATGTTTAGAAGCAAGAGCTTCTTTGCATTTTCGGTCAAACTAAGGCCGTTGGAAGGGCATTTTTTCGAAAAAGGAATGTAAGCTTCCATACCAGCCAAAATAACAGCGGAAACCTTCCTGGCGCAGTCACATGAGTCGTCAGATCGACAACAAACGTCTAACTAAGGAAAAGTTCGAAAATATTCCATGAGATCTTCCCATTTAGCAGATCTGTAGTGCCAAATCTTGCGCGGTTTAGGCGCCTCTCTGTTACTGATTGGTAGGATACTCGATGTCGAAAGCAGTTTATGGTTGGAAGAACCTAACGGCGGATTTACGGTGACCGTGTAAATCTCCGGATTGGTGGTTAAAATCAGATCAGGGATCCGTGTTGGTTCATCAATAAGCTGAGTTAAGCCCCAACTGATTGAATCACATAATTTTCTAATTTTTTCCCCTGCCTTTTAACTCCTAAATTTGTTCGATATTTCAAAGAACTAGCAGGAAAAATTCAAAATTTATTATAAATCACTAAAAATAAAGTTCAATGGTTTTGGAGAGAAATATTTTATAGACTGCTTAGCAACATTGTAAACATATTTTTTAGTCTACATAAAAACATTAACGTTCTTGTTGCCGAAACAAGCAGTTAAAAACAATTTAAATCTGTTCTGATTTAGAAAATGTTTATTGAAGAATGCAGTGCACATTTAAAAATTATTATTTATTCCAGTTAACTATTTCTGGTGAAAAATATCACAAATTTTCATTGGAAAAAGTGAAAATCCGGAAAATCGGAGTTGCATTCCGCGCATTCTCCGTGTTCGACACTTGCGGCCTGCAGAATTTCGGTCTATAACCGTTGTATTGATCGTGCAAAATGCGTGTCGAGTGCTAAGCCTGGATAATACTGAAAAGATTCCCTGAATTCTGGAAAAAAAAGAGAAAGAATGTCAGCTACTACAAAGGTAAGTGTTTTTCCACTAGTAATATTAATAGAACTTGCGTTATATTTACTCTATATATTTTTTTGTTACTTGATGCGTAAAAGAACTGTACAGTCAACAATGCATACGCTGATCAATTGACTAGATTATTGATAGAGAGCATGAAGGAAATCGTGACATGAAAACAAAGGGTAAATTTAAGGGGATAATTCAATATTATTCGGGCTATTGGGTTCTCTTTTTTGGAAGGGGGGCAGGTGGCGACTGAGAAAAAAACTTATACGATAACCTAATTTAAACACTATAATGAGATATTACTTATAAAAAAAATTGGACATAAGAAGGGCTCATAGATACGTACAGCTGAAACTGACATTTTTACAGCTTCCACAACGGTATAGTTTGGATCAAAGCTGCCTAATTATATATGTTATACTCAAAAATGCCAACTTTTTGTTGAATTGGAAATAGTATTTGGCTGGCGGCAATTAATGGAGAATTTTTTCCTAATTTCATTGAACACATTTTATTTCTCTACATGAACGAAAAAAAAAAAAACGTTTTGGCTCTTAATCACATTTCTCTAGTGAAACTTACAACATGACAAGACTTCTTCACTCTCACAAAAAAAATGACATATAATGTGATATATTGCAAGTTGCCCGTACCCAAATCCTTTGTGCCCGTATATGTGTCGTTATGATTAGGCTCAAAATTAGTTTTTTTTCAACTACAAGAAAAATCTCTAATACTGGTACTAGGGTTATTCTGTTGACTAAATCTCAGTATCCTCTGTATACTGTTTCGGTTAAAATTGAAAAAAATGAAAGAACCCTGAAAAATATTGTGTATATATATATATATATATATATATATATATATATATATATATATATATATATATATATATATATATGTATGTGTATATATATGTATATATATATATATATATATATATATATATATATATATATATATATATATATATATATATGTATATAAATATATATATATATATATATATATATATATATATATATATATATATATATATATATATATATATATATATATATATATATATATATGTATATATAATATATCTTTTCTTAGTGAGTATTCCGTACTTATAATTACTTATACACTTATAAGATCACCTTGGTGACCGTCCGTCTGTCTGTCTGTCTCTCACACCCGATTTTCTGCGGAACTATTTGACATAGAAAGTTGAAATTTGGCACTAATATAGGAACTGATGCCCTCATTAGAGCCGTGTAGTTTTGAAAGTTAAATTTTGACTTAAGGGGCTAGTTTTGAGGGTGAAATCAGAAGCAAAAAAAAATTTTTTTTTACTAGATCATCTAGTGGGGTGTCAAATGGAGACTTGTAAAAACATGAGTTCAAAAATATATATAATGTAATACTTGCGCACAATTTTCTTGATATTATTTTTAAAAAATCGTGAAAAATCGCTGTCTTCTCCTTATCTCGAAAAGTACCGATCAATAAGTTTTGAAAAAAGTCTGGAATATTCTCTACAGGGTGTAGATTGAACGAAAATTATCACGAGTCCATTATCTTTAATAATTTATCTGGTATATAAAAAAAACAAAAATTTGAAAGTCATCAGTTTTCACTAAAGATCGGAAAAAACTTTGTTGAAAACTCATTTGGGATGTGTTTTGTGAAGTCACTGATCATTTTACACTTCCTTAACGAAAATTTTTATTTTAAAAGTAATCAACGTACGGAACATTAATTGCACAAGTCCAACTTGCACTTGACTGTTTTTTTTTTTTTAATTTAGTTCGGATGTTTGATTAAAAGAATATGTTTGATGTTTCGTCCTTATTTCGAATCATTTTCAAAATTTTATTATGTACCCTTTACATCTGAAAAACAATTCGTATATGATAAATTGATTTGACAACTCTGACAGTGGAAATAAAAGTTTTCAGATTTTTACTTGACAAATATACTTTAATTATTACATTGACGAAACGAACATGACATGTTTCATAGCACTGCTACTTTACCAAATGATTTGACAGATACATTTATATCAAAGTATAATTTTTTATGACATAAAATTTAAAATACCAAATCCAATTAAACGTAATTTTTGAAAAAAAAATATGCATCGTGAGACTGACACTGAGATGACACGAAATATGTTATGTAGGTATATATATATATATATATATATATATATATATATATATATATATATATATATATATATATATATATATATATATATATATATATATATATATATATATATATATATATATATATATATATATATATATATATATATATATATATATATTATATATATATATATATATATATATATATATATATATATATATATATATATATATATATATATATATATATATATATAGAATAAAGAAAGAAAGCAAAAAATTGCCGTATCTACCAAAATTATTAAAAATACAATCTTAGTTGGGGAACTCAGCAAGAAAGGGGCGTGATAAGAGATCACATAATTTTCATTAAGCCAATATTTCGGTCCTGGATTGGGACCTTCTTCAGGGCAGAACTGAAAAGAAGAACAAAGCGTATTCACTGATAGTGTCTGGGACAACTTTAAATTAATGATGTCATCGTTAGGTTGTTATAATAAATAAAATTAGTGTAGAACAAGAATAAGATATTAGTCATAATAAGTTAAAAAAAACTCACATGAGAAGTGCAAAGATTTCGTTAGCCTGAATGGCCGTAGGTAGCTTATACATACAAAAGTTGTTACATATAAAAGTTGGTTAATCCATAAAATATATAAAATACACACTAAAACACTGTAGACAAAATTCTAAAAACCAAATTTAAAACATGTATGTAATTGGGAACTTTGGATGTTGAGAACATTGTTAATTATTTCACCTGTGACCACCACACATGGCCACCGCCATTTAGGAAAGATGACAAGGACGACAGGAGACAGCTACCCGACAGAGACAAGGGGTTTAGTCAAGAAAACTCAATTAACCAGAATGCGGGGTCGACACCTGGAAGGAACCGATATATATATATATATATATATATATATATATATATATATATATATATATATATATATATATATATATATATATATATATATATATATATATATATATATATATATATATATATATATATATATATATAAATTTTTTGATATTATGTTTTGCGTCGTCGCCATTTTTTCTTAAAATACCCTCAGGTTTACCTTATATAACACGCAGGCTGAAAAGTTTTTTGTCTAGCTACTTAAAATAATTTTTTTTTCAAAATTCGACTTTATTCATCAACACAGTCTCCTTCAAGAGCGATATAATCAGTCCAACGCTTTTCTAACATTTCTATACATTTCCCATAGAAGGATTTGTTTTTGCCGTCAAAATAGGCCTCAGTTTCGGCGATAACTTCTTCACTGGAACCAAATTTCTTTCCCGCAGCATTTTTAATAGATTTAATAGATTAATAGATAATAATCGATGGGGGCCAAATCTGGAGAATACGGTGGATAAGGAAGCAATTCGAATTTCAATTCGTGCAATTTTGCCATCGTAACCATTAACTTGTGACACAGTGCATTGTCTTGATGAAAGAGCATTTTTTTCTTATTCATTTGGGGCCATTTCTTTGCGTTTTCTGCCTGCAAATGCACCAATAACTTTGTATAATATTCGCTATTGATGGTTTTTCCCTTCTCGGCACGACTGATGAAAATTATTCCATACGCATTCCAAAATACAGAGGCCAAAACCTCCTCAGCCGACCGTTGTGTCTTTGGTCGCTTCGGGCGGCTTTCACTGGCTGCTGTCCTCTCAGCTGACTGCCGATTCCGGTGTGTAGTGGTGGATCCATGTTTTTTCCATTGTCACTTATCGAATCGAAAAATCCTTTTTAGTGCGCTTAAGCAGGTCTAAATAGCGCTCAGAACCATCAACACGTTGTTGTTTTTGGTCCACTGTGAGGAAACGTGGTACCCATTCCGAACAGAACTTTCTTATGCCCAAATGTTTATGTAAAATATGAGCAACACGTTCTTTTGATATCTTTAGGGTGTCAGCTATCTCACGC
The DNA here is from genome assembly GCA_019049505.1 of Pachyrhynchus sulphureomaculatus. Classification (NCBI taxonomy): domain Eukaryota; kingdom Metazoa; phylum Arthropoda; class Insecta; order Coleoptera; family Curculionidae; genus Pachyrhynchus; species Pachyrhynchus sulphureomaculatus. The sequence continues at coordinate 169,122,307 of CM032456.1, forward strand.
AATTTCACTTTATGGTCATCCAAGTGGATTTTCTTGATGTTTTCCGGTGTAACCACCTCATTTGGCCGTCCAGAACATTAGGCATCATTTGTGTCTGTAAGACCGCGTTTAAATTCAGGATACTAGTATGCTGAGTAATTTCCCAAGGGCAGAGTCCCCGTAACATTTATCAAGCCATTGCTCTGCTTGAACGGTATTTCTTCCCATCAAAAAACAGTGTTTAATCAACACACGAAATTCGATTTTTCCCATTGTTTTGAAAATATCAAAAGTAGTTTCACTAAAACCACTGTAAATTGTAAACTAATCGTCAAAATGTCATGAAATCTTGACACATATTGTTTGAAGGTTGGTACTTTCTAAAAATCATATGGATTTTTTGAAAGGGGTGACATCTATGCGTCAGACAAAAAACTTTTCAGCCTACGTGATATATATATATATATATATATATAACATATATATATATATATATATATATATATATATATATATATATATATAAATATATATATATATATATAGATATATATATATATATATATATATATATATATATATATATATATATATATATATATATATATATATATATATATATATATGAAATAAAAGCTAATACATTCAAGGATATTTTGTTGTCTATGAGATTCCACGAGTAAGAGAGAGATTCAAATGAATGGACGTTTCCAGAACTCCTTTTTTTTTAAAATAATTTAAAACCACCTTTGTTACTTAAAATTTTTTCAGAATTTTAGGTTCAATGAAAATTAATAAATATAAGGAAAACTTTTGATGTGAAATCTATCTTTCTATTAAAATTTTAATTGAAGAATTAGTATCAGCCAGTATATATACATACATATATATATATATATATATATATATATATATATATATATATATATATATATATATATATATATCATCATCATCATCATCATCATCATCATCATCATCATTAGCTTATTCCAACCATAGTCGGATGTAAGCCTCCCCATGTTGTCTCCAATGAGCTTTGTTGCTTGCTTTTTGTATCTAATCGTGTCCTGCTAATCTTATATCGTCCTTCCATCTTGTCTGTGGTCTACCTCTGTGTGTGTTCTCTAGGCCTCCATTCAACTATACGGCGTGTCCATCTGTTATCATTTAGCCTTGCGATATACCCTGCCCAATTCCACCTTAATGTACATATTCGTTGCACTACATCTGTCACTTTTGATCTTCTTCGTATCTCGATGTTAGGAATACGATCTTGGAGTCCAATATTTAGCATTCTCCTCTCCATTGCTCTTTGGGTTATCTGGAGTTTATTTATTATACTTTTATTTAAAGCCCACGTTTCAGTGCCATATGTTATTACCGGCAGTACATACTGATCGAATATTCTGGCTTTTATTGTATTTAAAATGTTCAATTTGAATGTAGATTGTAACCTTCCGAATGCGGACCAAGCTAACGAGACTCCTCTATCCAAGTTATCCTTTAAGTTATTTTTTGGTATTTCGATTTTTTTGTCCTAAATATATGAATGTTTGTACCTTTTCTAATGTTTCACCTTCTATTAATAGTTCCTAGCTGTTATCTTCACTTTCATTGTTCAAATATTTGGTTTTTAGACTTATTTCTCGAGACTCCATCAACATTTCTTGTAATTATTCTTTTGTGTTGACGATTAGAGTGATATCATCTGCGAACCTTAAGTGATTTAATCGTTCACGGTCCATTATTATTCCTTTATTTTCCCACTTTAGCGATTTGAACATGTCTTCTAGAGTCAAAGTGAACAACTTTGGGGATATCGAGTCGCCTTGTCTAATTCCTCTTTTAATTTTGATGTTATTTGTTTTTTTCTTCAAGCATTATTTGTGATGTGGCATTTTTATATATGTATTCAAGAAGAGTTGCGTACCTTTCATCGACTCTGCTGTTACTTAAGGCGTTAAGGACTGCCCATAGCCTACCGAGTCAAATGCTTTTTCGTAGTCAACCATTGCTATCCACAAGGTGACCTTATATTCATTTGCTTTTTCCACTAGTAATCTAATTTTTGAGGATGGTCCAAAGCGCTGTATCCCCATCTAAATACCACTTGTTCACGTGGTGATAACTGTCTAATTTGTTCGTTAATCTATATGTTATGATTCTAGGTAGGATTTTGTATAGTACCGATAACAGGCTAATGGGTCTGTAATTCTCCAATTTAAATTTGTTCCCCTTTTTAAATATAAGCACAATCAAGGCGTTTACCCAAGGTGTTGGTATTTTACTTTCTATGAGGCATCTGTTAAATAGAGCTTGAAGAGATTGTATTATCGATAACCCTCCATACTTTAACATTTCTATAGTTATTTCATCGTCCCCTGGTTCTGTGTTGTAGGGCGTTCATTATTTCATCCATTGTTACATTTGGAATTTCTTCAGATCTCCTCCTTCTTTCTCTCTCTCTCTTATATATATATATATATATATATATATATATATATATATATATATATATATATATATATATATATATATATTTGTTTGCATGGCCCTAATTCATAATGGGCCCACAATTCATGCTTATCCCGTTACGCCATTTATAAAAAATTGCTGATACTATGTGTAACTTCACTAATTATTAAATAGTCTACTCTTTTAACTAGAAAAATAAATTTTTTTGAGATGAAACCTTTTACTTCCGAATGAATAATGTGTTGAAAAAATATTAATAAAGGTTGAATACAAACTTTGAAACATAAATAACCGCCTAAGTGCAAGTCGGACTTGGCAATTAGTGTTCTTTACGTTAATTGCTTTTAAAATAAAAATTTGTATAAAATATCAATGACTGCACAAAACACACTCCAAATGAGTTTTCAACAACGTTTGTTTCCGTTCTTTGTTGAAAACTGTTGACATTGAAATTTTTGTTTTTTTTTTTATATACCAGATAAATTATTAAAGATAATGCACTAGTGATAATTTTTGTTCAATCTACACCCTGCGGAGAATATACCCAGAGTTTTTTCAAAATTTTTTGATCAGTACTTTTTGAGATAAGAGGAGGGGGAGACTGCGATTTTTGGCAATTTTTTAAAAGTAATACGAAGAAAATTTGAGCAAGTATTATATTATATATATTTTTGAACTCGTGTATTCACAAGCTTTCATATGACACCCCACTCGATGACCTGGTAATTTTTTTTCACTTCCGATTTCACCCGCCAAAACTAACCCTATAAGTCAAAATTTAACTTTCAAAACTACCCGGTTCTGATGGGGCCAACAATTCCTATATTAGTGCCAAATTTCAACTTTTTATATCAAATAGTTTTGGAGAAAATCGGATGTGACAGACCGACAGACAGACAGACACAGAAGTGATCTTATGAGTGTTCCGTACGGAACACTAAGAAGGGCTATTGTTATTTAATGTATACCAAATATAGTATTTAATAAATACAGAACTACAATCCTCTCTTAAAATCACAAAATTCGTGCGTAAGAATAAAATTCAAATGTGGATGATACAGTTAAAAAAATTGTCAGGTATGCTAAAAAAAACCTCTCGATGTGTTAATAAAAATAAACCTTTGGTGATGTATAGCTAGATTATTATATTTCTATTATTAATTATGAAGTTGGAAACTAAAAAATATGTTTTTCGTGATCTAAAAACCTGAAGAAAAGAAAAATTCCTGAGGTTAATTTTTTGATGGATACAATTCATTCCATTCGCAAGGAAAGTAAATACAATATCTGCTGTTCCATAAATACATTTCTACCAACTTAACCATTTTTATTGTATTATGAAATAGAAGTGTATTACGACATACACGCAATCACCCGCTTAGTCACCTACCTTATCCCTTTCATCCAGGTTATTAAGGAGGAGGGAAGAAAATTATTTTATATTAAATAAATAATATCCCGATCAAAAACCAGAAAACATTCTCATAATACTATTGAAAAATACGATGACCCCCACCCTTTTCTTATGTTAACAATGAAAATAATTTAAAAAATGTAATGCTTCGATGCCTTGACTCAAAAAACCTCGAAAAAGACCTGCAACAATAAAAATACGAAGTTCTCTTGCTTCACCTCTCCATTCCTTTAGCACCTTATATGTTTTATTATAAGTAATTATGCTTAAAATTTGACCATTATCTCATTCAAAAGCCTGAAAATATTCTCATAATACTGTTGAAACTAGACAAGATTCTCTCATCTCTTTGACCCCCTTCCTCTAATAAAACTGCTAGTAATGAAAAAATAACTTAATTTTCAAATTCACACAGTCCAAAAACCCGGAATCGGGCATATAGCACGATATTATGAAGCAACCGCTACCCCACCCTGTTAAACGCTATTAACCCCTTATATACTTATATATTTTACTCTAAATGATACGCTTAAACTTTGTCAACTACAACTGTACAATATTTAACAACCGCCACCCCTTTCACCATTTCCTTGGGTTAAAATTAAAAATTATAATTTTTGAATTCCTTAACTATAAAACCCTCAAAAGGACATATAATGCTATACGTATGTATATGCTCTAATCTCCCCCACTTCTTTCACTCCTTGTATGTTATATTAAAAATATGAACGGAAAATATTTGTTTATTATCTGGAAAACTATAGAAAATGTATCGACTCTCACGCCCTTTCACATTCTTCACCTTAAGCGATATATTTTAAAACTGTAGAATTTATCCTCTCATTAGTTATAACATATTTCTTCCTTCATTTATTAGCCCTGATCGATCCACTCTTTGATATAGGTCTTTCCCATACTCCTTCATCTATTCCTGTTCTGAGCTATCTGGTATCATTTCCTTCCAGCCATCCTTCTTAGGTCATCCGACCATCTTTTTGGGGTCTTTCCACACTTTTTTTTGTTGTAGGTGACCGGTAATGAATAAGTTTATTTGTTCACCTGTTGTGTTCTTGTCTTGCTGTATGTCCTATCCATCTCTATTTTTGGCTTAAAATTACTCTGGCTATATCAGTGACTTTGGTCTATCGTCCTTTGTCTTCGTTCTTTATCTTATCCCTCAAGCTTACTCTGAGCATTGCACACTCTATTGCTCCTTGCATATTTTTGATTATATATATATATATATATATATATATATATATATATATATATATATATATATATATATAGTTATATAAGTATTAAATTGATATCTAATTTCGTTCAACAGTTACCGTGCCGAGAGACCGACAGAGAGACAGACCCACGGAAATGAGTGATTATTTTTTTTGTATACCAGGACCTCTAAAAAAAGAAGAAAAGCAAAAATTTCGAATTACGATTTTTTCACGAATACAATAGTTTCCTTTAGCAAGGAAAATAAAAAGTGACGTCCTTTAGAGTTATGTATTTGTCATATATCATCGTCATCATCAGATTATACTGTCCACTGCTGGACGAAAGCCTCCTTCAAGTCTTGCCACCTTTTTCTATCCTGAGCTACTTGTACCCGATTTCCAGCCACTCTCTTCAAATCATCAGTCCATCGATTTGGTGGTCTAACTCTACTTTGCCACTCTATAATTTTTTTTGTCTATCGCCCATCCTTAAACCTAGCAACATGTCCAGCCCAGTTCTATTTAAGATGTAGAATAATTTTGACTGCGTCTTGTTCCCCCGTTCTTTTCCTGATAGTGTGATTTGGGATGTGCGTAAGGATGGGTAGTACACATCTGTCAAAAACTTTTCTTTTTAAACACATCGTAAGATTAGATTTAAATATATAGCCCAGTTTGGCGTATGCCGTCAAGGAGAGACCTATTCTCCGCTGAATTTCATGTGTTTGATTGCCTCGTCCTATGCTGACTTCATGTCCTAGGTATTTATATCAGTGTACTTGCTCGATCTCCACGTTATGCAGTTTTATAATGTCGTTTAATTCAAGATTTGTCATAAACTGAGTCTTGGATACATTGATTTTTAAACTAACCCTTCCTGGAGCTTCTTGAAGCATGTGCAGCATAGTTTGTGCTTCTTGCATATTGTTTGTTATATAGACAATGTCGTCGGCAAAACAAAGGTGATTTTATTTTTCACTGTTAATCTGAAGCCCCATTTTTCCCAGTTTTTTTTTTTTGTTTTGTTATATATCGGTTTTAAAATACGATATATTAAATACTAGAAATATTCACCTTTTAGAAATACCAAAGCACAGAAACGCGATCTTTGAAAGATATTTCAGCTGTGCTGCAGTGAGTGTTTACAATTCGGTACCGTACGTTATTCAAAGCAGGTCAGTTAATGATTTCAAACTAATTTATAAGAAATTTCTCCTCGGGAACTCAACTTTTATTTTTATTTTCATTTCTATTAGTCATATCTTTTGGTGATGAATTGCCGTTGTCTTCTTCTTCACTTCTGTACATTACGTTATATTTGCTGTTGAGCTGATTGATCGTTGTATGTTGTATGTTTTTTTTTCTTCTTTTTTTTTACCTTTTTCTTATTTTTTGTATTTCTATTTAGTATTTAGGCAGTACTTGGATTTTGTATTAAGGAATTCTTATTTTTTATATTTGTTTTTTTTTATTATTTTTTTGTATCTTGTATGCTTAGTTACTGGCTCGGTTGAGATGAGTAGTTCATAACTGGACTTCGCCGAGTTAAAAATACAGACTTTTTATCAAAAGTGGACAATGTCACAAATTATTAATAAAAAATAGACTTCTAATGTACGAGGCTGGTTTGAAAAGTCCGTGCAAAAATAAAAACTACTTATGTGTTTGGGGTAAACCTTTTTTATTTTTCGACATAGTCTCCTTTTAGGCTTATACACTTCGTCCAACGATGTTCTAGTTTGTTGATCCCTTCCGAATAATAGGATTTGTCCAAGTCTGCAAAATATCCATTAGTGTCTGCAATCACCTCCTCGTTTGAATAAAATCTTTGTCCCGCCAGCCATTTCTTCAAATTGGGGAACAAATAGTAGTCCGAGGGCCAAGGCCGAGGCCGCCAAGTCTGGAGAATAGGGGGGATGTGAAACGAGTTGGAATCCTATTTCCATTAATTTTGCGACCACAACTGCTGAGGTGTGTGCTGGTGCGTTGTCGTGATGGAAAAGGACTTTCTTGTGGGCCAATCGCGGGCGTTTTTCTTGCAGCTCGGTTTTCAAACGATCCAATAACGATGGATAATATTCACCTGTAATAGTTTTACCCTTTTCCAGATAGTCGATGAGGATTATCTGTTGCGAATCCCAAAAGACAGTCGCCATAACCTTTCCGGCCGAAGGAACGGTCTTCTCCTTTTTTGGTGCAGATTCCCCCTTGGTAACCCATTGTTTAGATTGTTGTTTGGTCTCAGGAGTATAGTAATGTATCCATGTTTCATCCACAGTGACGAAACGACGCTTAAAGTCCTCAGGATTCTTCTGGAACAGCTGCAAACCATCCTTGCAACACTTCACACGATTCCGTTTTTGGTCAAGCGTGAGCAATCGCGGCACCCATCTTGCGGATAGCTTTCTCATGTCCAAATGTTTATGCAAAATATTATGTACCCGTTCAGTCGAGATGCCCACAGCACTAGCAATCTCACGCACCTTAACTCTTCTGTCATCCATCACCATATCATGGATTTGATCAATGATTTCTAGAGTCGTAACCTCCACAGGCCGTCCAGAACGTTCAGCGTCACTTGTGCCCATATGGCCAGTCCGAAAATTTTGAAACCACTTATAAACTATTCTAATCGAAGGTGCAGAGTCACCATAATGTTTATCAAGCTTCTCTTTAGTCTTCTGAGGCGTTTTGCCTTTCATAAAGTAATGTTTAATCACCACACGAAATTCTTTTTCGTCCATTTCTTGAAAATCACTCGACTTCCTTGATTCACACGAATGCCAAACACAAAGAAATATACCAATATGGCTGAAACTTGGTGTGCGTTCATTCAAGAGATGCTACTAACTAAACATGACCTCGATATGCGCCGGTGGTGCCATCTCTCGGACTTTGCACGGACTTTTCAAACCAGCCTCGTATATGTATTATGTGCGTAATTTTTTCTGTTTAGTAATACTTTTTCTGTGTCATATTCAATAATAGAAAAAATTGTAGATATATTTAGAATAACGGAAATGACAGATAATAATCTAATCTAACATTTGTTATATATTATACTAGCCACTCGCCACGGCTTCGCATGGGAGTTGTTGTTATATTACTGTCTATTACTCTTCGTTATTTAGTGTAGACAAAAACAGTATGTCTAAAATATTTTTTTAAGATAGTTTAAAATATTTCTTTATACGTCACATTAAGAGTCTCTTCCCCGGGTGCCATAACAAACAGATGTTTGGACTTTTCTGTCTACTCTTCATCTTCACAGTAATAAGGACTTCTTGGGTTACCCTCTTCTACCCTAACCCAGCTCTCTTCTAACTCCATATAATTCGTTTTTCAACATCTCTTTAACAGAAAAAAAAAACACATAAGGGCTTTTTGGTCAGACGACGGTTACCCTCTTCTACTCTCATATGAGGCCTTTCTCAACTACTTTTTAACGAAAAATAACCCATATTAGGCCTTATTGACAATCTTTTTAACAAAAAACCTTTATTTTAGTCCTTTTTCATCAACTTTTTATCATAAAAACACCCCAACTAATATCGCCTTTTTTACATCTACCCACGCACAGATCAACTGTATTCTAATGCCTTTTTAACAACCCCTTTTTTCTAAAAACAACCATTAACCTTTTTCTAATGTATTTTTGATAAACTTTTAATCAAAAAATAAACCTACTAACTTCATTACCGTCTTTTTAACATCTAGCCTACTCCCAATTCACACTAAAAATAACCAAGACAATTCTAACAATAAACTTCATCTTCATAATAAAGCCTTTTTAACCGAGCTTAGAACACCCCTCATCACCATAATAAGGACCTTGTGGTCAACCAACATTAACGCCAGTTCGACCTGCAATCAACACCATACACACACACCCACACACCTCGGCGATGATGTTCATCTTCAGCCTAAAAGATACTACCTCACATAGAGTTGGCGACACTGTCTCATAACGTCCTTTTGACATGTAACCCAACTCCATTATACACTAACAATACCCTAGACAGCCGAAAAACTACTTCTTCACGTAACGTTGGCAATAATGTCTCACCCCTGTGCATGCGCACATACATCGGTGTGGGTCCAAAAATAGCACAGAAAATGCAGATTTGAGGCCCATAAGAAATTACATGGGATTGTGCGGCAGTTTCAATATTGTTAGTTGTAAATCTTTTATCTCTATACATTCAAGCAAGAATTTTGTCACAAAATATTTAAATATAATAGCACACCTATGTATATAGGAGTATGTTTTCTGAGAAAATTCTTATATGTCAATATGCTTTGAGACAAAATTCGTGTTGTTTTAGGATATGAATATGAAGAACCACTTATTTCGAAATTTGAACTAGTAATATATAAATGGTATAATAATAGGCCTAGGGTTAACATTGACAACCAAATTACAATCCATTGTACACTTGGCTGCCTATATTAGAATCGTAAATTTTATATTTATTATTTATTTGTTACATTTTTATCCTATCCCCCTAAAATATAACCTATGTATTTCCGAAAAGTTCAAGCCGCATACCAGTAAAAGATTTTTTAAAATCGGATTGGTAGTTTCAGAGATTACCTACGACAAACATACAAACTTTCCTTCTTTATTATATTAGTATAGATAACATTTGTCTAAGAACGCTGAGTGTTCTGAGTGCGATAGAGAGCCGAGAAGTACAACGAAGAGGACTCGGATCTCTTTCACGTTCTTATTAGCCAATACATGACATCACCTACATATGAGTACTCTATTAAATAATTTATTAAATATAAAATCAGCAATACAGCAATACACAATTTAGAAAAATTATTACTGAACTAATGTAAAACAAATATTTGGGTCATCATTCATAAATTAGTCCAAATAATGTTAGATTATTTTATTTTAGCCAAGTATAGATAAAAGATACACGTTAATCAATGTAATGCGTAATAATATTTTTTGATAAACTTTCCTTGAAACAAGATTTTTTTTATTATTTACCCATAAGAAAGATACTTAACTGCATAAAAGAAAACTAAGTTTTCATTTATAAAATTCCTGCTGAGAAGAGAGCCTTTTGTAAGTATATATAATAAGTAAATAGTCTTTGTTTTTTAGTATTCCGTACGGAACACTTATAAGATTAATTCGGTGTCTGTCTGTTCGTCTGCCACACCCAATTTTCTCCCGAAAGTATCAGACATAGAAAGTGGAAATTTGGCACTAATATAGGAATTGATGGCCTCATGCCGTGTAGTTCTGAAAGTTAAATTTAGTTTTGGGGGTTTAAAATAGGAAGTGAAAAAAAATTTTTTTTACCAGGTCATCTAGTGGGTTATTGAAAGCTTGTAAAAACAGGAGTTCGAAAAGATATATAATGTAATACTTGCGCACACTTTTCTTTGTATAATTTTTAAAAAATTGCGAAAAATCGCTCTCCCCCCCCTTATCTCGAAAATTACTGACCAAAAAATTTTGAAAAAATTCTGGAATATTCTCCCCAGTGTGTAGATTGAACGAAAATTATCACGAGTGCATTATCTTTAATAATTTATCTGTTATATATATATATATATATATATATATATATATATATATATATATAAAATTTCAAGGTATCAGTTTTCAGGAAAGATCGGAAAAAAACCTTGTTGAAAACTCATTTAGGATGTGTTTTGTGAAGTCATTGTTCATTTTATACCTTGGTGACATATTTTTATTTTAAAAGCAATCAACGTACGGAATACTAATTGCGCAAGTCCGACTTGCACTTCGCCGGTTTTTTTTTCATTTAGAAAAGTCTAACAATAAGCAATTATTCCAAAACATTACCGACTACGTTGACTAGTAATAAAGTAATAACCGGTTAATGGCAAGTTGGACTTGCGCAACTAGTGGTCCGCACCGTGATTACCTTTAAAATAAAAATTAGCTACCACATAGCACAACAGTGTACAAGCAGAGAGGTAGTCTGTCCTAAATGTAGTCAGAATCATAAAAAAGAGGAATGTACAAGTGAAGTTGAAATCTGTACTAACTGCAAACATGCAAAGGAGGTATTGAAAATTGCAAATATAGATTACCACCATTCAGCTTACAATAGAAAATGTGAAGCATTCAAAAGATTATTCGAACAATTACAATTAAGAGTTAATTATCCAGATGCATTTGAGAAATCAACAAAGTAGCAATTAAAAAAACAAAATATGATGTATCTTAATATAAATAGTTTAACCGCAAATAAAACAGAACTTGAATGGACAATTACTCAGTGGAAGCCTACAGTAATTTGTTTGGTAGAAACACATATTACCAAAGACTTGGAAGACAGCGAAATAAACATTAATGGCTATAAAGCAGTTCATGCACTTTCAACAAGTAGGCATACAGGAGGAGCTTCTATTTACGTGAAAGAAGAACTTCATTACAGGTCAACTATAAATATAGTAATAGATGGGAATTTATGGTTGGTTGGTATAAACCTATGTGTTAATGGCAAAAAATACAATGTTCTTAATGTCTACCATTCTCCTAATGCCAGTGATATTGTATTCTTGGATAAATTAGAAGAAATAATAGGAGAATATGCTGTAAAACCTGACGGGTTTATTTTAACAGGGGATTTCAACATCGATGTTGCAAAAGATTCATATTATTCCAAGAAACTTAAAGATATTATAAAAAGTAATGGTATGTATCAAATCGTTCAAAACTTTACAAGAATTACACAGAATACAGCAACAATGATTGATCTTATAATAACTAATGAAAAAAGTATTGAATATCAAATTCACCACTCACCCAAAATAGCGGATCACTCCATTATAACTACAGAATTTCCTTCTTTTAAAAGAGTTAAGCAAAAAACAAGTGTCAGAGATACGAAAAACTTTAATGAACTTCAGTTTCAATTGGACATTATGAGCTGTGTATGGCCTATAACCTTGAAGTCCACAAACGAGATTGCAAACTATCTGGTACAAATTATAACTGAGAAATTAAACAAGCATGCTCCAATAGTAGAAAGAGAGGCAATGTGCAAATGGGGAAACAAAAAATGGTGGACACTCGGAATTAAAGATGCAATTTCTAATAGAGACAGATTGTACAGAAGAGCAATGATAACTAGACTTGAAGATGACTGGATAAGCTATAAACAGAATAGAAACAGAGTGGTTCAGCTTATTAAAGAAAAAAAGCAAGCATATTATAATAGAAAAATAGATGAAGCTAAAGGAGATTCTAAAGAAATGTGGAGGACTCTGAAGGGTCTAATCATTTCTAGTAAAAACAATAAACGACAAGAAGGCATTTTTTCAAGGGAAAGATGGAAAAGGATAACAAAATAATAGCAGAAAAATTTAATGACTACTTTTTGCAAAGTATTAGTGCCATAGCAAAAGACATGGGGGAATTGAAACCCAGGAAGTTCTAAACAATATCGAAACCCCAATAAATAAGTTTAATAATTTTGATACATTAGAACTAGCTGACCTTAGAAAAACTGTAAAAAATTTAAAAAATAAGACAAGTAGTGTTGATGGCATTAATGTCAGAATTTTAAAACTAGCATTTGAAGTAATAGGTGATTGCTTTCTGAAACTAATTAACACTATCCTAGTAAGAGGAAGATTCCCCAAGAATGGAAAATGACAACGATTATTCCTATTGAGAAAGTAACTAACACTAATAGATGTGAAGAATATCGACCAATTAATATGGTAGCTACATATGAAAAACTTCTTGAAACTATTGTAAGCAAACAAATGAGAAAATACATAGAGGAAAACAAGTTGCTTACATATTGTCAGGCTGGTTTTAGGAAAAATCATTCTTGTGAAAGTGCACTACAGACTGTTATTTCCAAGTGGAAGTCTTCTATAGGTGAGAAAAAATTGGTTGGTGTACTTCTACTTGACTTTCAAAGGGCTTTTGAAACTATAAACAGACAGTTGTTGGTTCAGAAATTGGAAAAATATGGTTTTGAGGGAAATGTGTTAAAATGGTTCTGTGAATATCTGGACAGCAGAACACAACAAACAAAATATAATGGAGCGTTATCTTCTATTAGGATCAATAGTCATGGTGTTCCACAGGGCACAGTGCTAGGACCTGACTTATTCATATTATATATAAATGATATAGTGAAAGTCATAAAAAAATGTGAATTACAGCTATTTGCAGATGACACAATCCTCTATTATGAAAGTGATAACATAACAGATCTAGTGCAAACAATAAATGAAGACAGATAGGTTACACAAGTGGCTGTGTTGTAATAGTCTTAGTGTCAATGTTAAAAAAACCAAATTTATGATACTAAAAGGCAAAAATAATACCCTAGATAACACTACTCATAATGGCATTGTGATAGACAATGACAGAATTGAACAAGTTAAAGAATGTAAATATTTGGGTGTAGTTATTGATGAAAATCTATCATTTTCTAGTCATGCCACTTATATAACAAAAAAAGTATAAAAAAAAAATTATTTTTTATGTAGAATAGGTAAAAATTTAAGTACTTGGACTAAATTGCTAATATATAAGTCGATAATAATGCCCCACCTCAATTATTGTTCCACAATTCTCTATATGTTCAACAAAAGAGATATAGACAATCTCCAGAAAAAGCAAAACTGGGCATTAAGATGTATAATAGGTTGTAATAGGTATTCAAGAATAAAAGACATGTTGAAAACAACAGACTTATTAAGTGTAAAACAAAATATCTTTTTAAATACAATGATAGTTGTTTTTAAAATTAAAAATAGAATGTACCCTGAACATATTTTAGAAAAATTACAATATGTCAATGACATTCACGCATATAACACTAGAAATAGATTGGACTTTTATGTTCCCACTGTGAATTCATCATATGCTGAAAATTGCTTATTCCATCGAGGACTTATAGAATTTAACAATCTTCCAATAAATTTGAAAAATGCAAACTTTGTAAACTTTAAAAAATTGTTAAGAAGCTACATAATAGATAACCATAGCATTTAAATTAGTTTGTAATTATATATATTGTAATTGTACTTGTTTAGCTTTGCTAATAATAAAGATTATTATTATTATTATTATTACTTTAATCTAGAATCTAGTAGTAAAAGTTTAAAACGAATATTTACTACCTAAATATTTGATTAATTATAAATAAAATTCTTTTGTCTTCGGTACCTATCCGTTGGTCACCAGTCATCATGATATTACTGATTGCACCGAATACGTATTAATATTTTGTAGCTCTTAGTTCTGATTGAATTTCTAATTTTGCAAACCTTCATCATTCTGTCATGACATATATTTTTTTTTATACCAAAAAAATTATCAAACGTGATAATTTTTCTTCGATCTACACTTTTTTGAGACTATTCCAGAATTTTTTCAAAATTTCTTGATGGGTAATTTTTGAGATACCGATTTTTGGTCATTTTTTAAAAATAATATAAAAGTGTATGCAAGTATTACATCACATATATTTTTGAACTCGTGTTTTTATAAGCTCTCATTTGTCACCCCACTCGATGTCCTGGTAAAAAAAAACAATTTTCCCTTCCGATTTCGCTCCCCAAAACTAACTCCTTAAGTCAAAATTTAATTTCCAAAACCACACGGCTTTGATTGGGCCATCAGTTTCTATATTTGTGGTAAATTTCAATTTTCTATTTCAAATAGTTTCAGAGAAAATCGGGCGTGACAGATGGACAGTGAGACGGACATAGTCTGTCTATCTGTCCGTTTTTAGTGTTCCGGAAGGAATACTAAAAATGATAATACAAGGATCCAGCTATCAAGATTATGAGTTTAATAGAGTGGTGTTAATACCAGTTATCGGTTAACTAATCATTTGAGCCCTTATTCATGAGCATTAACGATTTTCATGTCGGTCTCGGAGGCTTAGCCCGTTCCCTAATTTGTCTGTGCGGTATCGTTTTTCTCGGTGTGCTCAGTCCTGATTCGGTAACGAAAACATGCCGGACGCCTATATTTCAATGGGACCGCAAGTCAGGCACACCGAGAAAAACGATACCGCATCGACAAATCAGGGAGCGGCTTTAGTGGGTTAGTACCTTGCGTAGTAACTGGAAGGTCACCGGGTTGATTACTGCTGTGTAGATTACAGGTAGTACTTATAAAAACACAATAACGCCCGTGGTAGAACTACCGCGTTAGACAACGGTAACGGGTATCAACATCTCCGCGAATATGGTATAGTATGGGCGCTGAGGTGAATGATGAAAAAAGTAGTTTAGTTCTTACGAGTGATAAGGTAATAGAGAGATTTTGCAACGCTTATTTTGACAGGCGACTGTCTTTATCTTTATTTGAAGCATGCGCAATAGTAAAGGGAAGAAATTAAATATAAGGACTGTTATTGTTATTTGAAGTATTCGCTCACCGTTTGGAGCTCGCGGAGTATCGAAACAAAATAAGAGAAACCTTTATTAAGGATAGCGATTTCCCTTATTTAGAAACTTATAAGAGAGGTTATTTGAAGTTCGTTATTTTTATTGCTATTATGGTAGGGCCAATTTTTTTTTTTCCTACTTAGCTATAGGTATACAAACCACTAAGAAAATACAGTAAAATTGAAATTATAATCTTTTACTGCAAATAATACTAACAGTTAATTACTGATCAGTTTATATTGGCATTTTGCAATCTTGGCGTAATGGCATTACAGAACAGTTATCATTACAATAAATACTTTACTTTTGTACCTGAAAGTGTTTCTCTAATCGTGTGAGCATCATCACAAATAATGACTGACTGTCGACTTACTAATCGCTCCTGATGATGCTAACATGGTTAGTGTCAAGTGAAAAAATAAAGTGTTTGGTGCAGTGGTGGTAGCTGTTGTGTAGTGCTAATCTCAAATTAAATTTTATTTATAGCACATTCGTGTTAACTCGGAAATATTGAAGGAAGTGATAGAAACCTGATAGACACAATTTTAACACACACACACACACACATATATATATATATATATATATATATATATATATATATATATATATATATGTATATATATATATATATATATATATATATATATATATATATATATATATATATATATATATATATATATATATATATATATATATATATATATATATATATATATATATATATATATTTATATTTTATATATATATTTATATATATATATATATATATATATATATATATATATATATATATATATATATATATATATATATATATATATATATATTGTCTCACTTGGCATTACTTGTAATCGCTGAACTACAAGTAATAAAGGTAAATAAGACCGAAGCATGTTTAAACGTCACGATATGGAGAAATAAACACCTAAACGTAGAATGTAAATCAAGGATATATAAAGCAACAGTACAGCCAATACTGACTTATACAGCAGAGACAAGGCCAGAGACGAAAAAAACTAAAAACGACTTCTGGAAACAATAGAAATGAAAAGTCTCTGAAAAATAACTAACAAAACCCTGTATGATAGAGAGAGAAGGGAAAACATAAGAAAAACATGCAAAATAGAACCAATCAACGAATGGGTACAAAAATGAAGAATGGAATGGAACCAACATATAAACAGAATGCCCAACGATAGAATCATAAAAGTTGCTCGAGATAAATCACCCATAGGAAGACGAAGCATCGGCCCACCAAGAAATCGTTGGAGTGACAACCTAAGATGAACGAGGTAATTCCGAAGATAGAACATGCAATAGTCTAAAATAGAAGACGGAAGAAGAAGAAGAAAACTGAACTACAACGAGTCAGTATTAGATATGTCAAGTGAGATTTCCTAAATATAACAAACGAACGAATTTCTCTAATGATGACGTGTTATATGTGACTATATCGTCCTTTTCAAGGTTCTTAGGGCGGAAAAACATTAAGATTATGTTAGTTTTTTGCTATGACCCTACACTGTATTGTAAAAGTCGACAAAAAATACTGCTTTATTAGCAAACTAGCTATGCCCGCTGTTCAGCTCACGTGGACTACAGAATTATTGTTTAGGTTTTTTTGCAAGAGAGCGGGCTGGAGGTAAAATTTTTCCGACTGGATTATCGTCACTGCTTATTCCTTATGTTACTTAACGTAACAAAGTATAGACTGAAACTTGGCCAGAGAACAAATGTATGAATTAAATAAAAAAAACGTAAATCGGATAAGTTGTTCTCGAGTGATAAGCCCGCTAACGGACAGAGAGACGTTGCATTTTTTAATATACGTAGATTAAGTGTCTGTTCTCAACGCTATGTCGAAGCTGAAAGAGAGTATATTTATTGACATAAATAATATGAAAAATTGTAATTAGACTTTTTATATTCCATTAAAAGATCGGTTTCTGTTTAGATGGAGATATTACAATAGAAATAAAGGATGTAAGAGAAGGGGCCGTTTTCATTAGTTTTATTTATCGTTTAAGGTCTAATCCTTCTGGTTTTACGACGTTATAATGGCTCAAGATAAGGAAGTAATTATAAAGTGTATGAAATCATTGGCTTTAAGAATTGCGACAATATTTTATAGTACCCAATTATTTTCCGGCACAAAAACCTTATTAACAATTTATCATGTATTAAATCTAAAATAATGAAAATCTTTTTCGTTATATCATCTTATATAATAAGAATTAAATTATAGTTTACATTTAACTATTTATTATGAACTAAATACGAGGGCTGCCTTTTAAGTTTTTATAAATGATCACTAGATGGCGCTATTGAGATGTGACATTACCATTGTTGCAAAATTTGACATTTGTTATTATTAAAGACAGTGGCAGCTCAGAAATTGGCCGAGTAGTTTGTTTATAGTGAGCATTTAAATTTAGAAGAAGTTTTGTGAACAAAGGGAAATTTCACGCAAAGAGTTTCTTTGGATGATTTTTTACGATTTTAGTAAAGGCCTAACTCAACCAAAATGCCTCGAATCGCTTCGTTCAACTTTTGGTAATGATCATCATAAGAAAAGATTGTTTTCAATTGATTTGCATAATTTCGTCGTAGTCATGCTTCCATCAGCGATGAATTTCGCGAAGGTCGACCACAGTTATTTCAAAAAACATCGATGCTGTGAGGAACATGATTGAAGAGGATCGGCATGTGACTTATCGTGAAACAGAGGCACCCTTAGGCATATCGAAGGCTGCAGTATATTCGATTTTGCTTGAACATTTAGAAGTGAAAAAGATCTGTTCCCGATGGATTCCGCATGATTTCAGCGAAACTCAAAAACAGGCTCGTGTCAGTTGTTGTAAGGAAATGCTCAAAAAATTTGACCGAGGACATGCAAAATCCGTATACAGCAACTTGGATATATTCGTACGAGTCGACAACTAAGCAAACTGTTTGAGTGTTCTAAGATGAACCGAATCCAACAAAAGTGGTTTGTTCGTGAAGAACTTCCAAGAAAATGATCGATTGTTTATTTGGTTATACTGAACATGTTACAACCATTGCTTTAGAGGATCGAAGAACAATTAATGCTTAATGGTATACAACAATTTGTTTGCCTTAAGTCATCTGTGAAATCAGGAAAAACCACCGAAAACGTCGCATCATTCTTCATCATGACAATGCCAGTTCTCACACAGCACGTCAAAGAATTGATTATTTCGCGTAGAAAAACATCGAATTAATGTCTCATTGCCCCTATTCACCTGATTTATCTCCTAAAGACTTCTTTTGTTATCGAATGTCAAAAAACATGCGTGGACAGCGATTTTCGTCATCTCAAGAAGCTGTTGAATCCTTCTAAAACTATGTTTTTGAGGGATCAACTACAGAGTGGAAAAAATGTTTTAAGAATTGGTTTGAACGCGTGCAAAAGTGTATAAAGGTGAATATTTTAAGAAACAATAAGACAATTTTTCATTGTTTTTGTAAAAACTTAAAAGGTAGCCCTCGTAAAACCATGAGTAATTATTTACATACAAGAGAAATGGGGTAGAAGAGCAGTAATGGATAACGGCCAGAATAGATAATAGGTGTAATCAATCTATCAGCTGTAAGACCAAAGTTATTTGCAAAACGGTTAGTATATATACCTCATTAATTTTACAACATATATATATATATATATATATATATATATATATATATATATGTATATGTATATGTATATATATATATATATATATATATATATATATATATATATATATATATATATATATATATATATATATATATATATATATATATATATATATATATATATATATATATATATATATATATAAGGATTACTCTGAACTGCGTCCGATTAGTCATTTGAGTATTTTGTCTAAGATTTTGGAAAAAATAATTTTTAAACAAATCGTTAATTATTTTAATAATAACTTATTCTTTGAAGGTCAGTCGGGGTTTCGCAGGGGTTTTAGCACTGCAACAGCATTGCTAAGCATTTTAGATGATGTCCTCGGGGCGGCGGATAAAGGAGAGACAACTGCCTTGGTTCTTCTCGATTATAGCAAGGCATTTGACACGCTGGATCCCGCTTGTTGTGTGCCAAACTTCATTATGATGGTTTTAAAGAACGAACAATAAATTTATTAAAGGACTTGGCGGATAGATCACAGCGTGTGCTGATTAATCGCCGCGTGTCACAAAGTTTGGCTTTAGATAGAGGCGTCCCTCAGGGGTCAATTTTGGGACCATTGTTGTTTGTCATTTATACAATGGATATGCATTATTGTGTTAATAATTGTAGGCTAATACAATATGCAGATGACAGTCAGATTTTAAGGAGCTTTAATAGTCTTAACGCATTACGGGCGGAACAGATTAATTACTGTTTAAATTCGATGTTTACCTACTCTAATAACAATGGTTTGAAGATAAATCCGAGAAAGTCGGATGTACTGTATTTTGGAACAAACAGTGAATGGGCTTCGGCAAATTTCAATTTAAATATGGCCCAGGAGAGAATTCCGTTTGTTATTGAATATAAAATTTGGAAATATTATTTGATAGTAAGCTCAGGTTTAGAAAGCAGGTTTCTTTGGTAGCTCAAAGGGCGTATTGTTCACTACGTAATTTATATAAGAATGGGCATATCCTCAATTTGAGCTTAAAAAATTATTTGTGCGAGACTCTTGTCCTTTCTCCCTCTAATTATTCTAATTTTGTTTTGTGTGCCTGGACCTTATGTTGAAGTATAAGCTGCAAAAAATTCAAAACTTCTGTGTACGTTTTACTTTTGGATGCAGGGGGAGGGATCATGTGAGTGGCAAGCTGAAGGAGCTGAAATGCTTGCGTATTAAGGATAGAGAAGGGCTACATCTGGGTTGCTTTTTGCATAGACTGTTGAGGACCCGAGTGCCACAGTATCTGTGTGAAAGGCTGCATCATCGAAGTTCGGTGCATCAGCGTAATACTAGGTACAACGATCGCTTTCAAATATCTAGGCATCGTACAAGTGTGTTTAAACAGTCTTTCGGTTATACATCTGCTAAACTTCTGAACGATATTCCTGAACGTTTGTTTGCTCTGTCTGAACTATCTTTCAGAAGGCAGCTAAAGGAGACTTTAGTTCAGACTTATTGACTGTTATTATTATGTCTCTTTTATAGGGTAGGGTGGGGATCATGGTTTGTATATGGGTATCTATATGATGTAGAATTAAAATGTTTTCCTTTTTTAGTTTAGAGTAAGTAGAGTTTAAGTACTAATAGATACTTCTTAAATTGTATTTGAGTTTGTATTTTTATTTAATTTTTTATTTTTTGTATTTCTTTTGTAGATTTTTGAGAACTCGGTTAACAACAGCACTGCTGCATTTCGCCGAGTATAAAATAAAGACGTTTATTATATATATATATATATATATATATATATATATATATATATATATATATATATATATATATATAGATATATATATATATATGTGTATATATATATATATATATATATATATATATATATATATATATATATATATATATATATATAATATATAATAGATAGATATGTATACTTTTGCAACAATACTTAATTACTTAACATTATTTTGTAATCACATCGTTAAAATAATGTGTCTTGATGATTAAAAAGTCAAGTGTGAATAGTAGTCTATTAGTTATTACTAAGGACACCCAAATATGCAAAGCGCATATATTGCATATTTTGCATATTATAAACATTTTTCTAAATATTTTCATAAATGCTTTAAAAATAGCATATATGTGCATATTTGAAGGAATTTATAATAATGTAGGTCTTTGGCGGGCGTTTTCATTCATTTTTCGGAATAAGGATCCATGTTTAGGCCGCCGCCGCCCCAAATAAATTTTATTATTTTATGGTCAGTAAAAACCAGTCAGTAAACCCCAGACGGCAATCAGAGCATACTTGTATTATTAATTTATTAGATTTTATTTGTGGTTGTGCTTTTAAAGTGGTCACGTCGATTTGTGCTTTTTATCTTGTGAGTCGTATTTTACTACAGTGAAATGCCCAAAGCCAGTATTGTGTCAGTGTGGATTAAACCATACAAAGAACTAAGAAAGATATGGGAAAAATCTACTGTTCTGCATGTGTTAAAGTTGTTCCAGGAGATAATTTTTTGCTTATTTTGCCAGATGCAGTACCGTACATGATAACGGCCGGACAAAATTTGAAAATTTTTATCCAAACTTAATACATGTAACATGTCTCGCTCATGCTTTAAATAGGGTTGCTGAGGAAATTAGGAATCATTTTCCGCTTGTGAATAGCTTAATTTCTAACATGAAGAAAATCTTCCTTAAAGCGCCTTTAAGGATTCAGTTCTACAAAGAAAAACTACCAAACACTCCTCTTCCACCTCAGCCTGTTATTACAAGATGGGGCACTTGGTTGGAAGCAACATTTTTTTATTGCGACAACTTCTGTCAACTAGATGGTCTAATTGCAGAATTATCAGACGAATCTTCCCAATCCCTTACAGAACTTAAACGATTATTCAAAAACAAGGAGATAAAACAACAACTTTCCTTTCTTAAAACAAATTATAGCTTTGTTTCTAAAACCATAACTCAAATGGAGAAATCTAATTTGCCATTAACCTGAAGTGTTCAACTAATAAAACAATGTGAGGTCGCTTTTGAAAATGTCGCATGTTAAATTGGAAGCAAAATTTTTCAAAAATTTCGGCATGTTATGGAAAAAAATAAAATATAATAAATAAAATAATAAAAGATAACGCAATTGTAAAATCTTTACAAATATATTTAGTGACAGTTAACAAAGTAATTAAGTAGTTTTATTGTTAAAAAATAGTGGTTTTTAATTTGTCAGCCAAGTAGCTAATGTTTTAAAGGGGGATTTTACTGATTCCATTGCTTTAGATCCTATGCTATTAAATAATTTTAAAAACGCCCCTATTACATCAGTCGATGTGGAAAGGAGTTTCTCAATTTATAAATTTTTATACAACGATAGAAGACAAAACTTTTTAATGGAGAATTTTGAGAAACATTTAGTAGTTTATTGTTTTTATAACTAACGGTGACCCTGTCTTTTGCAATATTTGCATATTTCCGCTTATTTAGTTGCATCGCCCTGTATGTATCAAATTCAAAATGTATGTTTTATTATGCTGTTTACTACGTATATAAATTTTTATAATATGTACCTACATTATTATTATATGTTCATCTTTAAGTAAAGTAATAAAATACATTATTATTTATATTTATTTTTTACTTTGTATAATATTATATTTAGATTTAGTTCATTCGCCCTGTATGTTGAAAATTTAAAATGGGTTTTTTATTTCTACATTTGTATAGTACTCGTATCATGTAATGTGAGACAATAAATTTACATTTTTCAAGTCTATTTCGATTTTTTTTACTGCATATTTACAACATGTATGTGCATATTTTGAGAAAATTATTTACATATTTATGCACATATTTTAAAGTTTTTCACTTGCATATTTGGGTTTCCTTAGTTATTACATTTAAAACGTTATTCTGAATTATTATCTTTAATATACAACCTGGCCCAGCAGTGTGTGGACAGAGATTTCGAATTTTATAAAAGATGAAGAAAATGTATTTTATTAAAAGTTGTTAGGTTCCGAAAGGCGAAGAATTTAAAAATATTTTCTCTCAGGCTTACTAAAGTGTAGTAAATTAACAGTTATGTATCCAGCTATGAACATTACGTCATACAAAAAAATTGCTTGGTGGTAGTAGTACTTGAATAAAAGTAGTTTGGAGCATCGAATATTGATAAACTTTCCCACTAAAGTAGCGTTTCTTAACCTTTCAGTATCTGTGACCCAATTTTCAAACTTAATTTTCATAGCGCCTCCCCTCCCCCTCTCACACAATAACAATGCATGCAATAATACGTATTTTCAGTATTTTGATGCTAAAGCTACACTACGACCTTAATTACAAACCTTACAAACTACCAAGAATAAGTAAATTTATTCATATATGGCAATGCATATCTGCTGCGTTGACAAAACTAGAATAGATGCCTCTCTATTGCTCTCTGTCACGTCCACCATATCGGTAGCGGCTTCTCGAGAAGTTCCGAGTTGTCTCGAACATTCGAAAAGTCTGCTCAAAAGTGTGTAAAACCTGCACCTCGTTCAATTACAGCCCGTCTCAGTCGAGTTGATCCTTCTACTGCTATCGGATTTATCGTGTTAATTGAAATTCAAGGTATTAAGTATTCACGGCAATAAATTTATACAGAATCATGGATAAATTTTTAAGTGGGCGTAAGCGAGCATTAGACGATAGTGAAGCATCAACAAGTGCACAGACGAGCGTGGTTCCGAAAATAAAATCAAGAAAATATTCTCAAGAATAGTTAAATTTAGGGTTTACCAGTACCGAAGTAAATGAAAAAGAAAGGCCCCTGTGTGTCATTTGCTCAAAAATCTTGGCAGCAGACAGCATGAAACCAAATAAACTTAAACGACATTTGGAAACGCTTCATAGTGAGTACCTTAACAAACCCCGAGAATTCTTCAAATTAAAATTAAAATCATATGTAAAGTAGAAATCATTTTTTAAAAATCTTTGCCTGTGAATGAAAAAGCTTTACTTGCCTCTTACAAAGTTGTAAGTAAGATGTAAAAAGCCTACACCATTGGTGAAGAGCTTGTTTTGCCAAAAGCAATTGAGATTGTAGAAACTCTGTTTGGAGATAATTTTGCCAAACAATTGCTATCCATACCTATATCAGATGATACTGTTGCCCGTCGAATTGGTGATATAGCTGAAGATGTACAGCATCAGCTTTTCGGGAAGTTGTGTGACAAATTGTTTTCAATTCAGCTTGATGAGGCAACAGATAGCAATAAAGATGCTCATTTCATTGCCTATGTTCGATTTTGTGATGGTATGTCAGCAGTAGAAGAACTATTTTTTTGCAAACCAATAGAACTCAAAGCAACATCACTCGCATTATTTGCTATCTTAAATGATTTTATAAACGGGGCAAATATGGAGTGGAAAAATTGCCTCGGAATGTGTACCGATGATGCTCATTCAATGTCTGAAAGATTTTTAAAGTGTACAAGCACTTGTGAAACAAAAATCTCCACTGTGTGTGTGGACACATTGTATGATCCACAGAGAAGCTCTGGCTTCCAAAGAAATGAGTCCTGCTCTGAATATTGTGCTCACTAAAGTTGTGACCGTAGTAAATTATATTAAAATGAGACCCCTAAAATCTAGAATTTTTTCTGCACTTTGAACGACATGGGTGCCGAACATTCAGCGTTATTATTTTATTGCGAGGCAAGATGGTTATTACGTGGGAAATGTTTGCAACGTGTTTATGAATTAAGAAATGAAATCGCCAGGAAAACCGACCGGAAGCTGAGAAGTTTCGCGATAGTTTATTTGTGATGAAATTGAGCTACTTGGTCGACATATTCGAAACTAAATATTTTAAATCTTCAACTCCAAGGAACAAATACACATATATTCGATACAAGGGATAAATTTAATGCCTTTTGTAGAAAATTGGAATTGTGGAGCAGAAATGTAAAGCAAAAAAACCTAGAAATGTTTGCAAATGTGGGTGAATGTGTTAAAACATACAAGGCTGAAGAACAACATGTGAAAGTTGTTTTAGTAATCATTGAAAATCATCTAGCCATGTTGACGAAGAATTTTAAAAAGTCTCAACTTCCGAAGAAGAAATCTTCATAGACTTCACGGCAAGTGGTGAAATCAAAAGACAATTTAATAATAAATCACTCTTTGAATTTTGGGCGGGGGTGAATGATGAGTTTTCTGCACTGAAAACAAAAGCATTTCGTATTCTATTACCATTTTCAACATCCTACCTTTGCGAAACCGGATTTTCTGCGGTGGCTGCTTTGAAAACAAAATATAGATCTCAACTAAATATAGAAAAATAACTCAGAGTATCTATTTCTAATATTCAACAATCCTTTAAAAATCTTTGCTTTGCAAAACAGGCCCAAAGGAGTCACTAATAATTTTTAAACTTGTTTTTAATTTAGTTAATTATTAGGTAAATACATTGTGCAGTACTAATACAATCCTATTTATAGATGTATTATATCAGTGTAAACGTGTATTTTATTTTTTATTGTGTCAGAATGTATTCTGTTTTGCTTTCCTTTCAATAAATTATATTAAATGTTTTTAATGAATATTTTTAATAATAATTTTTTTTCGATACGCTCGCGCCACCCCAATAGTGTAATCACGCCTTCCGAGTGGGGCGCGCCCCACAGGTTGAGAAACGCTGCACTAAAGAGTGAAATGGACTAAATGTTATTCATTAAAGAATGCCAACGTGTACGGCAATGATGGTAGGAACTGAAATAATCCCATTGCTTGTCAATGAAGCTGGAGTATCCGAAATAGACTAAAAGGGTGACCCGACTGACCGTCTTTTTTTTTTTATGGGTCTAGCACACGTGCTGCAGGGAAGTCCCTAAAGCGCTACAGGAGCGACACGTGTGCGGAAAAAGCGATTCACGTTGTTCTTGAATCGCTGTAAATTGTACTCGGTGGGAAACACAGTCCTGGGTAAGCCAAAGGGATGATGTTCTCCATATATAAGACTGCTTGAAAAGCGTTGTACGAGGAGTAACAAGCTGAACCTCACACGGATGTGAAGTATCAGCGCGACGTGTACTTCTAACATGTACCGCACTGGGAGGAATTAAGCGGGCTACATCCTTCGAACTAGTTGTTTATTTCGAACATCCTTCTGCCCAGTTGTTCATTTTATCGGGCGAGTCGAATAAAAGCCTTTAACGTTGATTTTGCGATTCCCGTGCCCTGGAATGCCTTTTATTCGACTCGTTCGATAGAATGAACAATTAGGCAGACAGTTAGTCAACAGGTCATAACTTCTTGTCGCCTTCTTGGTCTAAAACTGCAGTTCTCAAGATTGATTTGTGGTTGAAAAACGTTTTCGCGTAATGAATCCCCAAACCCCTTCAACCAGAGTAGACATTGGTGAGGAAAAAAATTTCTCAAGAACATTTAGTCTCTGACTTACTTTTTTAGGCTATATCAATAAATGCGCTCTATGTTGCATTTCATCACAAACACGAATCCTGGTATTTCATTCCAATGGGGTGATATTCTCCATATCGAAGAATTCTTGAGGAGGGTGGTTGAGGAATGACCGGTTGAATTGCAAACGGACTACATTAGCAGAACGTGTGTTCTTAAACGAGCTACGTCCATCGAATACTTCCTATGAAAGTATTTCTAAAATCAGTTTCAGCTCTTCTATCAGGCGAAGAGTTCTCTTCTGGATTGAATCTAGCAAATGCAGAGTACGTTCCTTGAAAACAATGATCTTTAAGTATACTCAGTGGCTATAAATAAAACGTTTCAGATATCTTAGGCGAGCGTAACCTAGTCAACAAACTGCCATGCCCAACACTGTCGAATTCTTTGGATACATCAAGCGTAACCGCTCGAGACTCTCCGTAATATCGTGTGTTGTTCCAAAGATGTTTGGTATAAATTAAGTGGTTTCTACTACATACTTGGTTCCAAAAACCAGATTGGAGGTCGCTAATAATATTAAATCTTTCCAGATGTTCTAAAAATATTCTGATCGATGGACTTTTTCATAACCTTCGATATTAAAAAAAAACCAACTCAACTGATCGGTTGTTGTTTGGTAGGATATTTTTACTTTTTTTTGGTATCTAATAGAATAGAAATATACCCTGTCTGTAGGATAAGTTAAAAAATCTTACAAAAAAATAGTGTTATTTTACTGGCACATTTTGGAATAGGCTTAGCCTTTTAGTATCAAGCTTCATTAACAAATATTTTATGGCATGCTAATAAACAAATAGATCGACGGAGAGGAACACGAGTTATTCCATTTTTTTGTTGGTATGAAATTCTAAAACAAACAGCGTTCCTTGTTAAAACTAAAATGTTAAATTGCTGAATAAAGTTATCGAGATTACCAGTAAAAGTATTAAAAAATTAATATATATATATATATATATATATATATATATATATATATATATATATATATATATATATTTAATTTGTAAATAATCTGAGGGCCTGGATCTATGATAGACTTTTTGCAGATTTTCGTAAAAACAACGCAAAGTAATTTAAAATGATTAATATTAAAACGTTTAAAATAAGTCATAGTTGATTGTAATAATTTAATTAAACAGAAAATTTATGTTGGATAAAGGATTAAATGCAATAAAATTTTAGAATTTATGCTTTTAGATAGAATAGTAAAAATAACATTTTTTTAATTTTTAAAAATTTAATCGTTTAAAAAAATAATTATTTACCTATGTGTGACGAACATGGAAATAGCGATTGTATAGTGTTGAAAATTCTGCAATCCAAATTTTGACATATGCTATAAATAAATATGGAAAAATGACCCTCTGATACTATTAGAACAAATTAGACTATTCACTTCTATATATATATATATATATATATATATATATATATATATATATATATATATATATATATATATATATATATATATATATATATATATATATATATATATATATATATATATATTATATATATATATATATATATATATATATATATATATATATATATATATATATATATATATATATATATATGTATATATATATATATATATATATATATATATATATATATATATCCGTTTATACGAACTCAAAAAAATCACTAAAAATGGTTCGTTATATCCGAAGTTCGTTACAAACAGTAAACAAAATCTAATATCATTTTTCACTACTTTTTTATTAGCATTAGGCATTAGGCAAGCAATATATATATATATATATATATATATATATATATATATATATATATATATATATATTGGACCAATGCAAATTTTTATCGATTATAAGGGACTTTCGGATAAAGAGAACCAAAGTTGGATGTTTCGTGTCCGTTTATAACGAACTTGCCACTCCCTATGCTCGATGTCGCACGAGTTGATCTAGCGAATTCACCGAAACTCGCTGAGAACCCCTATTCTACTTGTTACCGCCGCGTCGCTAATTGGAGCAGTATTATTTTCAATTCACTTGTTGTGCTATGCGGTTCTAATGCATCAAAGTAGCAAAGTGAATGTTTAAGTTTTTATTTTAAAATGAATACACAAAAACGTAAAGCGTTTATTTTAAAAGACAAACACGATATTGTAAGGAAAATAGAAAATGGAGTTAAACAAAGCAATGTTTACAAACAGTTGAATTTAACTAAATCTACGGTTTCTACCATATGAAAGAAGAGGCAAGAAATCTTATTAATCTATGATAAAAGAAATTTTAGTTGTAAAAAAGTAAGAAAATCTACACATGATCAAGTCAGTAAAGGACTTCTTAAATGGTTTAGTCAAAAACGACATGAACATGTTCCTATTACCGGCTATACTTTACAAGAGAAAGCTAGTAAATTGGGAAGGAAAATAGAGAACACTGAGTTTAACTGTTCTAAAAGTTGGATTGAACGATTTAAAAAGCGACATAATATTAGTGACGGTAAGATAGTAGGAGAAACTGCAGGACTGGATATGACTGATGTTAATCAGTGGTTGACCAATGTATGGCCGAAAATTCGAGAAAGTTATAAATATGTGGACATTTTTAATGCGGATGAAATGGGTTTGTTTTCCAAGATGACGCCTGATAAGACATTAAAATTTGTCGGAGAGAATTGTACTGGTGGAATATTATCAAAAGTAAGGATTACAGTGTTGGTAACTGCAAATATTTCTGGAACAGAGGAAAGAAAATTGTTGGTGATAGGAAAGTCCGCCAATTCCAGGTGTTTTAAAAACAACATTTACCAGTAAACAAATCGAGCAGTAAAGCCTTTATGACATCAGAAATTTTTAAAAACAAACTGATCGAATGGGACAAAGAATTAAAATCCATAAACAGAAAAATATTACTTTTGATTGACAACTGTCCAGCGCATCCTGAGGTTAATCTACAGCAAATAAAATTGTTTTTTATGCCTCCAAACACAAGTGCAAAGGTCTAGCCTACGGAACAAGGTGTGATACATTCTTTAAAATGTCATTATAGAAAGATTTTACTTATGAAAATGTTAGAGACGATCGATAAAGGTAACATTTTTTCTGTAACTCTCTTGGACGCTATAAACTTTATCCATATGGCTTGGCAAAGAGTCAGAACAGAAACAAACTGTTTTAAGCATGGCGGATTTTTAAGGAAGGAACGTAGATATGACTCAGATGATGGGCTACCGTTGACTCAGTGGATTGAGAAACATCAAGAAGATCTGATTGTCTAGAATTTGTTTACGATGCTGATATTCAAAAAAGTACAGTGGAAATCGAGATTAAAAAGATGTTTAATTACTTTAATTTTGAAGAATATGTATCTGCAGATAATGAATTAATGACGGGAGAAATATTATGTAATGATCGAATTGTGACATCAGAAAGATTTTAAGCGATAATGACGACGAAGATGAGCTTAAAGAAGGAGATAATATTTATGTTCCATCCATTTCAGAAAGGACTAAGAAAATGACTGACGTGAAGTTTCTGAACATATATGGAGTAGTTTTTGTGACCTTGACAATTACATACATACATAATAGTGTGACTGGTTTTATTTTCCTCTGAACGTTTTCTTTTAATTTAATAATTATTGTTATGCATTTTTCTAAGCATTAGCGCCTAATGCTTGCCTAATGCCTAATGCTAATAAAAAAGTAGTGAAAAATGATATTAGATTTTGTTTACTGTTTGTAACGAACTTCGGATATAACGAACCATTTTTAGTGATTTTTTTGAGTTCGTATAAACGGATATATATATATATATATATATATATATATATATATATATATATATATATATATATATATATACATACATACATATATATATATATATATATATATATATATATATACATATATATATATATATATATATATATATATATATATATATATATATATATATATATATATATATATATATATATATATATATATATATATATATATATATATATATATATATATATATATATATATATACAGATATAGAAGTGAATAGTCTAATTTGTTCTAATAGTATCAGAGGGTCATTTTTCCATATTTATTTATAGCATATGTCAAAATTTGGAATGCAGAATTTTCAACACTACACAATCGCTATTTCCATGTTCGTCACACATATATATATATATATATATATATATATATATATATATATATATATATATATATATATATTCTATGGTGGCCATAGGCCAGTAGGGTATTAATATATACCGCTTCAGTTTAGCGGGCAGGACGATGATCGTTAGTAAATTAGTAAATTTTGCATTAACAGTAGAAGTGCGGGAAAATCATAAATAATGGACTATCCATCAATCACCAAACTAGGACATGTCATGAAATTTTGGCGGATTCACATCAGATGACGCCGAGGTTAGCTAGCTGCTAATATCTTTTAAGATATGAGTCTTAAATCTTGCTTGTTATTGTAATTTTGTTACGGGATGCCGAAAAATGTAATTTACACCCAGGCTCTTCTTCTTAAAACTCTTGTACTTTTAGTGCAGGGGTGAAATTTAGTAGTTATATATTTTTCATTGCTTTTTTTCACGGATATATACATATATATATATATATATATATATATATATATATATATATATATATATATACATACTTGTACATAAACAAATTAGATAGTCACCATTCTCGAGAACACGCTGGTTTTAGACGAGATTATCGAATTATGGATCATTTACAAAGAATGGAAGCACTGGCAGAAAAGGTAAGCGAATATAACATAACATTTTGGGTCGCAATGGTGGTCTGTGAAAAGGCTTTCGACTCGATAGAAATCTGGACAATTCTGAATGCTTGAAGTAATTGCATAATTATGTATATATATATATATATATATATATATATATATATATATATATATATATATATATATATATATATATGTATATATGTATATATATATATATATATATATATATATATATATATATATATATATATATATATATATATATATATATATATATATATGTATATATATGTATATATATATGTTATATATATATATATATATATATATATATATATATATAATATATATATATATATATATATATATATATATATATATATATATATATATATATATATATATATATATATATATATATACGTACATATATATACATATATATACGAGGCTGGTTTGAAAAGTCAGTGCAAAAA
>CM032456.1:169159162-169550761 GCA_019049505.1 Pachyrhynchus sulphureomaculatus
GAGGTAGTGCGAGCCTCAGTTTTATTGGACGAGGGATATTGTCAGAGTTATGTTGCTAATTTGTTAGGCAAACATCGTTCCACAATAAGTCGTATGGTAAGACGCTTGAATGAAGTAGGAACTTATTCTAGAAGGCTAGGGCAAGGGCGAAAACGATGCACTAGCGACCTAGATGAACGTTTTATAAAACAATATGCTTTAAGAAACAGGACTGTCACTAGTTCTATAATAAGAAACGAACTCGAAGCTGTTCACAATGTCACAATTTCTTCTAAAACAGTTAGAAGACGGTTAAATGAAGCTGGATTAAACAGTAGGAGATCAGCCACTGCGCCCTTACTTACTAGAGTTTTGCTCGAAATCACGAAAACTGGTCTGTGGATGATTGGAAACAAGTTTTCTTCACAGATGAAACTAGGGTTAGTCTAAAACATCCAGATGGTCGTGAGCGAGTATGGCGAAGACCAGGAGAGAGGTTTGCTCCTTGCGGCGGTGACTCTGTTATGTTCTGGGGTGCCATCTGCTTTGATGCTCGCACAGAGTTAGTTCCTGTCCGTACGAGATCCATGAATACTGACTACTATCTTGAGAATATTGTAATAGAACATGTGATGCCTTTCGGTCATTTTGTAGGGCCCAATTTCCTGTTTATACAAGACAACGCTCGACCTCACGTGGCTAGGGAGGTACTCGATTATCTTAATCAAGTTGATATACCGATTATGCAATGACCACCAAAAAGCCCGGATCTGAATCCGATAGAACATGTATGGGATCACCTTAAGAAAAATGTGAAACGTCATATATCTGCACCTAGAAACCTTAGGGAACTTGAAAATGCAGTTATTACAGAATGGGAGCAAATTTCTCAAGATTTTATCCAAAATTTAATTAGAAGCATGCCTAAGCACATAAACGCTGTCATCCGAAGTAGAGGAGGCAACACACGCTACTAGTGTCCCAGTTACACCATTAATTTTGCTACTAGTGTCCCAGTTTATTTTTTCATTATTACATAATTTCAACGATTTTGTTATTAGGTCTTAAGAATAATTTTAATTCGAATCTTATAGAGAAATTTGGTAGCTAATTCACTTTTAAAGTATCCGAATAAGTTTTTTCTAACTTTTAGTGTAACCAATGTTCATAAAAAAATATTGAAATTAATTCATTATAGAGATTTGTATGATTTAATATAATATTGTTGCGTTAATTTTGTCCAGGAGTGTATATATATATATATATATATATATATATATATATATATATATATATATATATATATAATATAGTAATTTTGTTGTTATCGTCATAAGATAAATCAAATTACCATACCCTCCGCAGCCTTAATTAAGACGACTCTGAGCTTTTAAAAATTGTGCTTAATTTGTACCCGTAAATGTTTTATGGGTAATATATAAAATATATTTCAATAAAATACACTAGATTCTTAATAATCCGCCTTTTGTCGATCAGTAGTAATTTGTCCTCACACAATTACAAACAATTTTTGACAACTTTGATATTTACTTTCAATAATCTGATACTTTCAATGATCCAAATGGCCTGGTTTGGTGCTAGCTTTATGGAAAATGAAGTTAGGAAGGTGGACAGTACGCCTTGAGTTAATGGAAATACTTAGTACCCAGACTGTGGATCATAATGCACAGATTTATATGTCACATGACCCTAGATTGCCGATATGGTGCATAATAAATATTATTATTGCCAATAAAAGAAAAATATATGTAGCGTCCGTGAAAAAAAGCAATGAAAATATATCTCTCTCTCTATCGACCACCAAGTGATACTAACTTTAGAACACTTTTCGCTTCTCTTGCGGAGACCATTGATCATTTACAAATTAACTATCCAAATGCCGAAATTGCCATCCTGGGCGACTTTAATGTCCACAACATCAACTGGTTTAAATATTCAAATACTACCGACGAACAAGGTCGTGAAGCTGTATCATTCTCAATCAGCTGTGGCTTAACTCAGCTTATTGACGAACTAACCCGGATCCCTGATCGAGACGGGGAGTTTGCCAGTCTTCTTGATCTGTTTTTAACCCACCAATCTGGAGATTTACACGGTCACCGTAAATCCGCCTTTAGGTTCTTCCGACCATAAACTGCTTTCGACATCGAGTATCCTACCAATCAGTGACAGAGAGGCGCCTAAACCGCGCAAGATTTGGCACTACAGATCTGCTAAATGGGAAGATCTCATGGAATAGTTTCGAACTTTTCCTTGGTTAGACGTCTGCTGACCTTTCTGACTGCGCCAGGGAGGTTTCCGATGTTTTTTGGCTGGTATGGAAGCTTACATTCCTTTTTCGAAGAAATGCCCTTCCAACGGCAAGCCTTGGTTTGATCGAAAATGTAAAGAAGCTGTTGCTTCTAAACATCTTGCCTACCGACAATGGCGTGACAATCCTAACACCATACATCGTAACACCTTTGTTCGTGCCCGGAACAGATGCAAAGAAATTATCGACGAATCCAAGAAGGCACACAATCGGCGAATTAGAAACAAACTTCTCTTTTGTCCCAACAATTCCAGGTCCTTTTGGTCAGTCGCTAAGGCAGTTAGCCAAAATTTCACCAAATCTACCATACCACCACTCACACGGCCAGATAATTATATTGCAACGACACCTGTTGAAAAAGCGAACTCGTTGGCTGAACTCTTTGCTTTACATTCTACTGTCGATTTCCAAGGAAAAACACCACCTACTATTCCCATAGTGCAGTCAAGGATGCCCGATGTTGTCTTCAGACAGCGTATCATAAAACGTATTTTAATGAAGCTAGACGCCAAAAAAGCTTCTGGCGCTGACGGAATACCTGCCATAGTACTCAAAAACTATGCGAGGGAACTGACACCAGTTTTCTGTAGACTTTTCAACCTATCATACAGAAAGGGAATATTTCCTTCCTGCTGGAAGTGTGCCACAGTTCAGCCGATACCTAAAAAGGCAAGAAGACCTTGCCAAATAACTACCGACCAGTCGCACTGCTTTCAATAATATCGAAAGTCATGGAAAAGGCTATCAATCAACATCTTCTAAAATATCTTGACGAATTCAACATTATTAGCGATCACCAATATGGTTTTCGTAAACATAGATCAACAGGAGATCTTCTGAGTTATGTAACGCAATTGAATACTTTGGAGAATCTCGAGCGGTTGCTCTTGACATATCCAAGGCATTCGACAGTGTTTGGCATGATGGACTGTTGGCTAAGCTACGCTCTTATGGTATGTCTGAAAAATTCTATTTGTGACTCTCATGTTTCCTCAGAGAGCATTCTTTACGGGTACACCTTCACTATCAACGCCGGTATGCCCCAAGGCTCCATACTGTCTCTCCAAACTCTCTTTCTCATTTACATTAACGATCTGCTGGAAAAGACCGGGAATCCAATATATAGCTTTGCAGATGACAGTACGCTTATCTCTTCATTCACTTTGAACCCTCGGAATCAGCTGCTCAGGCGAATATCCGCAGACAGCGGGGAGTCCTTCAACTTAACAAAGAGCTGGAAGAAGTTCTATTTTGTGGTGACAGTAACCAAGTGGAATTTAACGCTACAAAAACCCAGGCCGCAGTTTTTCCTAAAAAAGTTAACGTTGCTGAACCCGAAATAGTCATGTCGTAGCACTCCATTCCCCTAGCATCGTCACTCAATTTGTTGGGCGTTAATTTGATAGCAAATATGTCCTGGCATGAACATGTTGCAGGCATAGCAAAGAGAGCTTCTCAAGAG
The DNA here is from genome assembly GCA_019049505.1 of Pachyrhynchus sulphureomaculatus. Taxonomy (NCBI): domain Eukaryota; kingdom Metazoa; phylum Arthropoda; class Insecta; order Coleoptera; family Curculionidae; genus Pachyrhynchus; species Pachyrhynchus sulphureomaculatus. Next base: position 169,162,936 of record CM032456.1, read on the forward strand.
TTGGGAATATTATTTCGAACCAGAAAGCTTTATACTCCACAACAACTGTTAATTCTTTACAAAGCTCAAATTCGACCAACTATGGAATACTGCTTTCATGTTTGGGGCTCCGCTCCCAAACACACACTGCATTTGTTGGATTCTGTTCAGAGAAGAGCTGTTCGTCTGATTGGAGATCCGGAACTGACCGGCAGCCTTGATTCGCTGGAACATCGAAGAACAGTTGGCGACTTGAGTCTGTTCTACAAGTATTTTCATGGAAAGGGTTCGAAGGATGTAGCCCGCTTAATTCCTCCCAGAGCGGTGCATGTTAGAAATACACGTCGCGCTAATACGTCACATCCGTATGAGGTTCAGCTTGTTACTCCACATACAACGCTTTTCCAGTCTTTTATATGGAGAACATCATCCCTTTGGAAAAATTTGCCCAGGGCTGTGTTTCCCATCGAGTACAATTTACAGCGATTCAAGAACAACCTGAGCGCTTTAGGGACTTCCCTGTAGCACGTGTGCTAGACCCATAAGAAAAAATACGTTAATGTAACCCTTCTAAGTATCTGTTAACTTGTAAAACGTCTTTTATGCCCCGATTCTTGGGCAATCTCGACAGAATCGTCAAAGATGAATGATTATGTCCAATCAGTTCTAGGAATAAAAACTCTTTCTTACTTTACGACTGAAATAAAATTATACATTATCTTATGTTATTGTTACCAACTACACCGCTATCAATAATTTAACTATACGTATATGCGTGTGTATACATACATATACTGCTAATTAAAACAATACGCAGGTACAGGCTGCTAATATAGGAGGCAATACCTAACACACTGACATGACGAAATAATGAAATGAACTTTTTAACATAAACAAACTCAGTTTAAATGTGACCGCGTTCCTCGATGTTTTGATGTATTGTTTTTACTAGTTTTCTCGTTTTTCTTTTCTGTCCTTTCCGATTTTCTGTTGGAAATTTGTGATTTTTTTCTAAAAGGATATAGGATAATATAAACACAATATGTTTTTTTTTCTAATTTCATGTAAGTGAAAACATTATTTTATTCTTGTTTTTGCCATTTATTGAACTTTGTGTATGTTTTTGTTGTATTGTTAGTTAATAATTCACAATTATGACGTTTTTTATAGTCATTAATTATAATAATTAACTATTGAATTTCTGTGTGCATAATATAACCGAATAATTATTCTTAAGGTACTAATAATGTTTCTTTGATTCGAAAAATAATGTCTGTTATGAAAGAGTTAATTTTCTGTTGATTGGTCTTCCTCAGATGGGGGAGAGGGGATGTTAAAAGGGTAGCGGAAGAGGGACATAGTCTCCCTAATTAAGATTTAATCGACCCAAGTACACCATACCTATTTTTATATAAATTTGTTGGATGTCTTATTGACCTAGAATTTAGCATAGAGAAATTCGGTTTTTTAAAACTCAAAAGTAGGAATAGAAATACCTATTATGTATTTTAGCGATAATGCTTTAGGGAAAGAGGATGAAGTGGTGGAGGTCAATAAATTTTGTATAGTTTCAATTATATTTTTTTAGTGTTCCGTACAGAACACTTATAAGGTCACTTCGGTTTCCGTCCGTCCGTCTGTCTGCCACATCGGATTTTCTCCGGATATAATTGACATAGAAAGTTGAAATTGGGCACTAATATAGGAATTGATGGTCTCGTCAGAGTTTCGAAAGTTAAATTTTGACTTAAGGGGTTAGTTTCGGGGTGAAATTGGAAGTGAAAAAAAAAATTTTTCACTAGGTCATCGAGTGGAATGTCAAATGAAAGCTTGTAAAAACACGAATTCAAAAATATATATAATGTAATACTTGCGCACACTCTTCTTTGTATTATTATTAAAAAAATTGCGAAATATCACTGCCCCCCCTTATCTCGAAAAGTATTGTTCAAAAAAATTTGAAAAAATTCTGGAATATTCTACACAGGGTGTAGGTTGAACGAAAATTATCACGAATGCATTACCTTTGATAATTTATCTGGTATATAAAAAGAACTACAGGTGCATATCGGTCACCAGCTCCTTAAGCAGACTTTATCGAAAACTGATTAGAGCAATAATTGAATAAGAATATGCTCCGTTCGAAATTGAACAGCAAGCGGGGTTCAGAGCAGGAAGAACTTGTATGGATAACATTTTTAGTCTTAATCAACTAACCGAAAAGAAAGTAGCAACCAACAGAGAAGTCCATCTAATCTTTATTGATTTAACAAAGGCCTACGATAATATACCAATAAAGAAACTGTGGCAGGTATTGGAAAGAACATCTATTAACGTTACCGCCATACAAGCGATAAAACAACTATATTCAAATTGTCAATCAAGAATAAAGATTGGTAAAGAAATATCTGAAAGCTTTCACATCACAAAAGGTCTTAGACAAGGGTGTTGTTTGTCCCCAACGTTATTCAAAGTATATATTGATGCGGCCCTTGATCATTGGAGGGAGAGTTGTCGAGGAATGGCTATCGAAATAGACGATGAGACAACACTCTATACGCTACATTTTGCCGATGATCAGGTGGTTTTCGCCCAAGATCCAGAAGATCTGCAATATATGACAAGGAAGCTCATAGGCCAATATAACAATTGGGGACTCACAGTAAACATGAGCAAAACAAAGTACTTGCGGATCGGTGGGGATAGGCAGAACCTGAAACTGGACAATAACATCGAAATTGAAGCATGCGACCAATATACTTAACTGGGAACTAGAATAGACAGCACTGGAAGAACAGAAAATGAAGTGGGAGAGAGGATAGCAAAGGGGAAAAGACTGATTGGTGCCATGAATTCCATTCTGTGGTCAAAAAATGTCAGTAGGCAAAGAAAGCAACAGATTTACAACGTTATCTTCAAAAGTATAGTTCTATATGGGTGCGAAACATGGCAACTGAACAAAACTCTTGAAAGAAGGTTAACTGCTCTGGAAATGGATTTTTGGCGAAGATCGGCGAGGATATCAAATGAAAGGGTCCGGTCAAAAATGAAAATAGAAAGAACACTGCTGGAGGACGTACAGGAGAGACAATTAAAGTGGTACGGCCATGTCCAAAGGATGCAACACCATAGAATCCCAAAACAAATGCTACAGTGGATACCTACAGAAAGAAAGAAAAAGGGAAGGCCGAAAATAACCTGGTCTATAGGGTGACTGGGATGATTGGCGAGAATGGAAGCTAGGAACCGGAAGGCGCAGAGTCACGCTATAAACCGGAGATATATATATATATATATATATATATATATATATATATATATATATATATATATAGTATAGATATATATATATATATATATATATATATATATATATATATATATATATATATATCTATATATATATATATATATATATATATATATATATATATATATATATATATATATATATATATATATATATATATATATATATATATATATATATATATATATATATATATATATATATATATATATATATATATATATATATATATATATATATATATATATATATATATATATATATATATATATATATATATAGATAGATAGATAGATAGATAGATATATATATATATATATATATATATATATATATATATATATATATATGTATGTATATATATATATATATATATATATATATATATATATATATATATATATATATATATATATAATACTTAGGATTTTCTTGAACCATCAATTTATATTTGTTTTCAATTCTTGGGCTTTGGGTTCGTTTTATGAATATTTGGTATTTAAATTAAACTTAAATTGACGTTTCGCCCTTTGGTTTAGAGCATTTTCATTTTTTTTCTTTAATTCTACAAATTATACAAAAATATAAAATATAAAACTATAAAAATAATTGTACCTAAATGTAAATTATTTTTATAGTTTTTATATTTTATATTTTGTATAATTTGTAGAATTAAAGAAAAAAAATGAAAATGCTCTAAACCAAAGGGCGAAACGTCAATTTAAGTTTAATTTAAATACCAAATATTCATAAAACGAACCCAAAGCCCAAATTGAATTGAAAACAAATATATATATATATATATATATATATATATATATATATATATATATATATATATATATATATATATATATATATATATATATATATATATATATATATATATATATATATATATATATATATATATATATATATATATATATATATATATATATATATATATATATATATATATATATATATATATATATATATATATATATATATATATATATATATATATATATATATATATATATATATATATATATATATATATATATATATATATATATATATATATATATATATATATATATATATATATATATATATATATATATATATATATATATATATATATATATATATATATATATATATATATATATATATATATATATATATATATATATATATATATATATATATATATATATATATATATATATATATATATATATATATATATATATATATATATATATATATCTACATATATATATATATATATATATATATATATATATATATATATATAAAAGAATAAAATTTCAAGGTCATCAATTTTCAGTAAAGATCGGAAAAAAACTTTGTTGAAACCTCATTTGGGATGTGTTTTGTGAAGTCATTGATCATTTCATACTTCCGTATCAAAAATCTTTATTTTAAAAGCAATCAACGTACGGAATACTTATTGCGCAAGTCCAACTTGCACTTGACCGGTTATTTTTTTCTGCTTGGATGGGTTATGAACGAGTAGTAAGCAATATTATTCATAGCAAAACACATGAGGGGTTAGATGGGCTGCTTCGAATATATCAAGTTATATGTCTTTTTCAGGGTTCCTTGAATTGAGAGATCTATTGTTTTTTTCTTTATTTGTTGCTATTTGAAATTTATGCATAAATCTTTAATTTGTTTTTTTGCTAATATACATAAAAATAATGGGTGGATTGATCTTTCATCATCATTATCATCAGCTTATACTGTCCGCTGCTGGAGAGCCTCCCTCATGTATTGCCACCTTTTTCTGTTATGGGCTACTTGTACCCAATTTCCAGCTACTCTCTTCAAATCATCAGTCCACCGACTTGGTGGTCTACCTCTACTTCAAGAGGCTTCGGATCTCGCTCGCCACTCTATAATTTTTTTTATCCATCGTCCATTCTTAAACCTAGCAACATGTCCAGCCCAGTTCCATTTAAGATGTAGACTAATTTTGACTGCGTCTTGTACCCCCGTTTTTTTCCTGATAATGTGATTTGAGATGTGATCTCTAAGAGTAACGTTTAACATTGACCTCTTCATTTTTCTTTGCATGAGACATATTTTGTTGATATTTTGATGTTTTTCTTCGTTGATGTGAGAGTATCGGCTCCGTACGTAAGAACGGGTAGTACTCGTCTGTCAAAAACTTTTCTTTTTTAAACACATCGGAGGATTAGATTTAAATATAATAATATATATATATATATATAAATATAATAAAAATAGTGTAGGATTACCATAAATCATACACACCTTAAATATACGGACATACAAAGAAATTGTACAAAGTCAGACAAAACAATGTTAAGTTTAGTTGGGAATGTGGAATCTTTGGCACAATGATACTACTCAGTATATATCACCACTACACCAAACACTTTATTTTTGCACTCGACGCGCGTTTCGCTAACCACTATTTAAAAGCAGTAAAAATACAAAAATACAAAAATAATTAAAATTGGTATTTAGGTATACCTTGGTTTAAGACAAGATAATGTAAGTAGGTTCAGGTTCATGACAGCAATACCTAGAAAGAAATCTCACAACTAGCATTCTCTTAGAGATCATCAGGCCCCGTAGAAATCCCCTATCGAGTAGAAGGCATTTTCCAGTAAGAAGGACTTTAGCCGAGATATAAATCTTGGACCACGCATATTTCGCAGTTCTGCAGGCATTCCATTATGAAGGCTGATTGATGCAACTATAGAGGGGAGAGCCTTTGAAGAAAGTTGATCTACTCCTGGTGTTATATGTATTTGTTGCTCCCAGCATCTCAAAAAGGTGTCTATTATTGTTTACAAGCGTTAAGCACCTTAATATGTAAAGACATGGAAAAGTTAGGATTCGTTGTTTTATAAACGTATCTCTGCAGCTTTCACGAAAATTTAGATTAAAAATCAAACGGATTGTTTTCTTTTGGTTTACAAATATACGTTTACTTTTCACACCAGCAGCACCCCAGGATACAACATTGTTAGACATGTGACTAAAAGCTAATGAATAATATACAGCCAAGAGACCGTCACTATCAAGGGTACTTTTTAAGCTTAAAATTACAAAGTAAGCTGTATTTAATTTAGCACATATGTGATCTATATGGTGCCTAAAAGAAATCCTATGATCCACAAACGTACCGAGGAACTTGGCTTTCTCCTCAAAGTTTACATATATAGCTGAGTTTGCCATAGGCCGTCCAGGAGAGACTTATACTACGCTGAATTTTATGTGTTTGGTTGTTTCGTCCTATGATGACTTCATACCCTAGGCATTTATATCGGTGTACATGCTCGATTTCCACGTTATTCAGTTTTATAGTGTCGTTGAATATGGTACAAGATGTGTTATAAACTAAATCTTGAATAGATTGATTTTTAAACCAGCCGTTCCTGATGCTTCTTAAAACATGTGCAGCATAGTTTGTGCTTCTTGCATATTGTCTGTTATTAAGACAATGTCGTCGGCAAAACAAGGGTGATTTAACTTTTCACCGTCAATATTAAACCCATTTTTTTCTCAGTTTATTGATTGTGGCATACTTTCTAGAAGTGTTACGCTTGGGAGAGAGCGTTTCACCCTGGCGTACTCCTCTTTCGATTTGAAATTTGCTGGTATATTGGTTAGTTTGTGTTTTGACATCAGCGGTGGCATTTTCATATATGTATTTAATTACACTGGAGTATCGATGATCAATACGACATTTAGCAACCGCTTCCAAGAGTCTCTGCGGGTGTACAGAATCAAAAGCTTTTTCGAAGTCAACGAATATGAGCATTAGAGGCTTATTATATTCTATACATTTTTCGATGAGGATTTTAACTGTAAACAGATGGTCGTTTGTTCCATATCCTGTGCGGAAACCTGCCTGCTCTTTTGAAAGAAATAACTCAACTTTATTTGTTAGATTGAATATAATTTCTGTTTGTTAAGATTTTTTATGAAATGCTGTCAAAATTCTGGATGTATATAGTATATTAGGATCTCGACATAAATATTTCTTATTACCTATTTTGGTCTCTATAGATCCATTTGGCGTGCTACAATTATGTTATTAAAAAGAATAAACACGTCGTGTTACTAAATATTTGGAACCCGTATTCTATTTTTATTAGTAAAAGTGTTTAACCGTAAATCTAGCTTCTCTGGGCAAACAAAATAGATGGGAGACCACTTCTGAAAAAATACGCATTTTCACCAAAAATATACCTAATATTCCCATAAATATTGTTACAAACTTTCACGTGCGTCCTCTATAAACATTATCACTTTTTTGGTGAAATTATTGGAGGTTATGTTACTCAGTTGTGTGTGTAACATAACTACAATTTGAATTCTTTGAACAACGCAGTAAGGTGATCGAGAAAATAGGATTGCTGTTATAGCTTTATTTAAGTGCGTTATGAAAAAAAGCGACATTTTTTGGACCTTAAAACCGCTTAAAATAAGTCGCATGTTTATTTACCGGGCGATAAAATTATTTACTGAGACGGGAAACATAAAAGAGAGGCAACGTTCAATAAGACCAAGGACCGTTTGAGCGCCACAAGCTGTAAAAGCGCGAATTGACCGAAATCCTCTCCGCAAACAAAAAATTTTATCTCGCGAGATGAAAATTTCGGAAAATTCTACGTCTCGTATTATGAAAGAAGATCTAAGACTTGATGCTTATAAGAAGTCACTGCTAACGGAATATTTAAAGCGAAAATGGTGACAAAAGTATAAAAGTTTGTTGAAGGAATAGGCTAGTGACAAACACAGAAAAATTTCTTTTATCGACGAAAAAATTTTCACTGTGTAAATGTTTCAATAAGTAAAATGATGGGATTAATGCCAAATCTTCTAAAGAAGTATCTCAACTTATTCCAAAAGTTCAGAAGGATCATCATCCAGCATCAGTTATGGTTTGGTGGGGAGTCAGCTTTGATGGGGTTACTAGTACTCAGTTTTGTGAAAACCTGGACTAAAAATGTCAAGACACTATTTTAGAGAACGTTATGAAACCTCTAAACCATACTCTTTTCAAAAATAACCATTGGGTCTTCCAGCACGATTCTGCACCAGGACACGCAGCTAAAACAACACAAGCATAGCTTCAACAAAATGTGCCTTCATTTATTACTACAGAAGATTGGTCTTCTGCAAGTCCTGATCTAAATCCTTTATATTATAAACTATGATTCCTCATAGAGGGTATGGTTTGCTCTAAAGGTCATGCCAATCTTGACTCTTTAAAAGGAGCTTTAACAAAAGCGATGGATAATTTTTCGTTGAATCAAGTGTGTGCTGCCATAGACGAATGACCTAATTGTTTGAGGGCTTGTGTAAAAGCAAGAGGGGAACATTTTGAGCAAACGTTAAAGTAATTTTGTTATTATAAATATGTGAATTAATTCCATCATAATGTGTTTTAATTTGTATAAAAATTAAATGTTTAAGCAAGGTTTTCATTGTAACAGTATTTATGTTTTCCTGTAACAGTATATAAATATGGCAGGTAGATAATGGAAATAGTTCAGGCATTTATATTTATTCCAGAACTCTTATATTTCTTTTTATAATGGTGCGGTTTCTGGTCAATTTATCATAACAAGAAGCTCAATTTGGCTGCAGCCTACTTAGTGTAAATACAATCGTTTGCAGAGCTTTATGCAAAAATTCTCCAGAATTAATTTCTTATAACTTTGCTTTTATAGGTCAAAGTCTAATTCCTATTGGTCATATATATCATTTTCTACAAAGTTTTTATTAGTTTTTGACAATTCAAACAGTGGTAAAGAGTACCAGCAGCTTGGTCAGTAATTTCTAGCTAAAATTTTTGTAAGAACCATAATAAACTTTTTTTCCATTTTTTGGTATGATCGTGAGGTTCAGTATGGCTGCTGTAGCTATTACTTCAAAATATTTAAACTGACGACTTTAGGATCATAAGCGTTCGGGATGATAGTGTCAAAAATAAAAATCATACCATTAATGTATATGTTTTATTGAAATAATTTCTCTTAAGATTTGTTTTATGAAGAGAATACATGGCCATGTTAAGAAAAAAAGGAGTAATATCCAGGGTACAATGCCTAAGACGCTGTTTGTGAGCCCACACAACCTAGAGGTCCTTTTGTTTAATTTCTTAATGCGAAGTTAACACCAACTTGAATTCACTTATTATACTATATACAATACAACCAGTAAAAACATTGAAAATGAATAATGTCCATATTTCAACAACCTACCCACTGTTCTCTCAGTTGTCAAGTTATCTCGAAACGCGTTTCGCCTTGTCGAGATCGAACTAGGATCGACAAATGAGAGAACGAATCAAGTACTTTTTTCCTTACTAGTGTAATATCATGGTAAGATAAAATAAATTCTTAAAACACATGAGCATATATATATATATATATATATATATATATATATATATATATATATATATATATTTATATATTTATATATATATATATATATATATATATATATATTTATATATATTTATATATATATATATTTATTTATATATATATATATATATATATATATATATATATATATATATATTTATATATATATGTATATATATATATATATATATATATATATATATATATATATATATATATATATATATATATTTTTATATATATATATATATATATATATATATATATATATATATATATATATATATATATATATATATATATATATATATATATATATATATATATATATATATATATATATATATATATATATATTTATATATATATATATATATATATATATATATATATATATATATATGTATATATATATTTATATATATATATATATATATATATATATATATATATATATATATATATATATATATATATATATATATATATATATATATATATATATATATATATATATATATATATATATATATATATATATATATATATATATATATATATATATATATATATATATATATATATATATATATATATATATATATTGGCTATGACCATACCATATAAAAATAAAGAGACAAGTAATAGGATCTATTTATGAGCTTGGGTATTTCCAGTATCAGAAAAAAGATTTCTCAGTAAATTCAAAATTGTCTTCATTGAGTGTACAGTATATTCAAACCTGACAAGTTTTAAGTATACTCTGTATTGACAGGAAAGTAATCGATATCTCATTGACGAATTCCACTCTATAAAGATTAATATTACTATAACACGTAGGCTGAAAATTTTTGGTCTACCTACTTAAAACACATTTTTTATGCAAAATTAGACTTTATTCATCAACATAGTCTCCTTCAAGAGTAATACAATCAGTCCAACGCGTTTCAAACCATTTTTATACCTTTCTTATAGAAGGATTTGTTTTTGCCTTCAAAATAGGCCTCAGTTTCGACGATAACTTCTTCAATGAAGCCAAAACTCTTTACCACGAGAATATTTTTAAGGTCTGCCAATAGATAATAGTTGTTGGGGGCCAAATCTGGCGAATACGGTGCAATTCGAACTTCAATTCATGAAATTTTGCCATCGTAACCATTGACTTGTGACACAGTGCGTTGTCTTGATGAAAGAGCACTTTTTTCTTGTTCATTGGGGCCGTTTCTTTGCGACTTCTGCCTTCAAATGCACCAATTACTTTATATAATATTCGCTATTGATGGTTTTTCCCTTCTCAGCATAGTCGCTGAAAAGTATTCCGTGCGATTCCCAAAATACAGAGGACAAAACCTTCCCAGCCGAGTCGACTGTTGCGTCTTTGGTCGCTTCGGGCGGCTTTCACCGGCTGCTGTTCACGCAGCTGATTACCGATTTGATTCCGGTGTGTAGTGAGGATCCATGTTTCATCCATTGTCGCATATCGCATGAAAAAATCCTTTTTATTGCGCTTAAATAGATCCAAACAGCGCTCACAATCATCAACACGTTGTTTTTGGTCCACTGTGAGCAAACGCGGTATCCATTTCGAACAGAGCTTTCTCATGCCCAAATATTCATGTAAAATATGACCAACACGTTCTTTTGATACCTTTAGGGTGTCAACTATTTCACGCAGTTTCACTTTACGGTCATCCAAAACAATTTTGTGGATTTTTTGATGTTTTCCAGTGTAACCACCTCATTTGGGCGTTCAGAACGTTCAGCATCATTTGTGGTTGTACGACCGCGTTTAAATTCTGCCTACCAGTAAATGATGAGTGATTTTCCAGGCGCAGAGTCCTCGTAACACTTATCAAGCCATTGCTTTGCTTGAACGGTATTTTTTTTCATGAAAAAACAGTGTTTAATCAACACACGAAATTTGATTTTTTCCATTGTTTTGAAAATATCAAAAGTAGCGTCACTAAAACCACTGTAACTTGTAAACTAATCATCGAAATGTCATGAAATTTTGACAGATATCGTTTGAAGGTTGGTACTTCCTAAAAATCATATGGATTTTTTGAATAGGGCGATATCTATGTGTCAGACCAAAAACTTTTCAGCCTACGTATTATAATAGTTAATATACACAGTGTGTTCCATAAATAAGTATAAAATTGTTTGATTTATTTCAGGAGCGCAAATAACGTGTGGGATAAGGTGAGGGTACAGAATGTAACTCTGGTTTTTGTAAATTTAGTCATCATCGAGCACACACGAATTACAAAATGTTGATGGTTATACACGTAGTTAAAAAATTTACTTTTAGCAGGATGGGACGACATTACAGATTTCAATTACATCTTTGCCAGAAATATCTATGTGTCAGACAACCTATCTGTTATAATAGTTAATATACACAGTGTGTTCCATAAATAAGTATAAATTTGATCGGCTTATTGCATTAGCGCAAATAACGGGTGGGATAAGGTGAGGCTACAGAATGTAACCCTGGTTCTTGGAAATTTAGTCATCATGGAGCACACACGAATTCTAAAATGTTGATGGTTATACACGTAGTTAAAAAATTTACTTTCAGCAGGATGGGACGACATTACAGATTTCAAGTACATCTTTGCGACAAATTTCTTCGAATAAATTGATTTCCAAAAGTGGTGCATCCTCGTAGCGGGAATATCATAGCCAAAGGTAAAGTGTACGGCAATAATTCTCGGCCTCTGAAACCATTACGAGAGTCGTCCTAAAAGTTCTCGGCCTGAGACAGATATGGCGCCAAGCTGACCAAATTATTATGATATTTGTTAAGTATTGAAGTGCGAGCTCTTATAAAATATTTTATTTTAAAAGGTTTAGCTCCTATGGATATTCATAAATAGCCAAATGTCACATTAAATGGTTCTTTCCCTTCGTTTTCGATGATTAAAAAGTAAGCTGCTGAATTGAAACGTGGTCGTACATCCATTGAAGAAGATAAATTCTTAGGACGCCCGAAAACCTCTTCGATCGACGAGATTGCGACAAAAATTCGCAATAGCGATAAGTTCTGGGGAAGTAAATATAAAAAATCAACAGGTGGGCCTTGTGGCTTAGGTTACTGTTTCTTTGATAGTTTATTTTGGTTCGATTAAGAAATAATTTTTTGTAAATCAATTAATAAAATTCTTTAAAATTAAATCACCTGCACTTTAAATCAAATCAATTATCTAATCTTAAAGCGGCGTGAAATAGTTGCAGCCATTGTTTAAAGAAACCAATAAATATATAAAATTGGGTAAAACATTTCGCTCACCTTATTTACTTAACGATAAGATACTTTTAAATAAACATTTTTATAAGTATTATTTTCCCCGAATTTATTTATCTTATACATATCTGTATATCATTTTTTGCATTGTAAATCGTCTATACCATTGAGTTTTTACGATAATAAATATGACATTCATATTTTAATGACTGTTAACTTTTTTTCTTTCATTTTTTTCTACAGTTGTATAAAGCAGAAATCGTCATCAACCAGTTTTTATATATTACTTCACATTGTTGAAAGTGTTACTGACAGCATTTACTTAGTATATTCTTTATTTATATATTGGTAGTAAATAACCGGTCAAGTGGAAGTCGGACTTGCGCAATTAGTGTTCCGTACGTTTTAAAATAAAGGTTTTTGTTACGGAGGTATAAAATGATGAATGACTTCATAAAACACACCCCAAAGTTTGTTTCCGATATTTGTTGACAACTGATGATCATGAATTTTTTTTATTTTTTCTTAGTGTGTCTTATCTTCTAAGGACGTTGGCGATCACATTTGCCCATCTGATTTTATCTATGGCCGCTCTAAACAGTTCAGTAGATGTCATGTTTGTTAAATGTCGTAAGTTTTTCAACCAGGAGTTGCGGCGCCTTCCTGGTCCTCGTCTACCCATTATTTTTCCCTCAATTATAAGTTGCAGGAGCTCATACTTTTACCTTCTCATAATATGGCCAAAGTAATTGCTTTTTGTTTCTTTAACAGCTGGAATTAACTCTCGTTCTTTTCCCATGAGATCGAGTATTTCCACGTTTGTGGTATGCGCTGTCCAAGGAACACGCAGCATTCGGCGTTCGCACCACATCTCCAATGACTCCATTCTTTGTTGTGTTGTCTCTGTGATTGTTGCAGCTTCTATACCGTATAACATGACCGAGAATACGTAGCATCTTAGCACTCTTGTTCTTGTTTTTAAGTTTAGTAGGCAATTACAGAGTATGCTGCGCATTTTGTTAAAAGAGCTTCGTGCTTTTTCAATTCTTGAGTGTATTTCAATATAGTAGACCTCACGGACAAAAACGTAATGCTACACGAGTTAAAAGAGTTGGGATTTGAGGGTAATCTTCCGAACTACATACAAAATTTCCTCAATCACAGAGCCTTCACAGTCAGAGTAAATGGCCTGCAATCAAAACCACATCTTCTTACCAGGGGGGTTCCACAGGGTTCTGTGCTGAGCCCTATTTTATTTAATCTCGCAATGTCATCTCTAACAGAACATCTACCTAACAACATTAAATACCTACTCTTTGCTGACGATATCATTCTTCACCTCTCCTCTCCACTCTTTCCTCTTCTCTTCAATTCAGTCTTGGTCAAATAGAAAAATGGACTAAAAATTATGGATTTAAATTTTCTCCCCAGAAATCATCCTCAATTCATATCTGTCATCATCGAAACTGTGGTAAAATAAATCCACTCCATCTATACAATATAGCCATCAAAGCCAAATCTCAACTCTTGGACTTACGTTTGATAGTCGGTTAAGTTAGCTACCTCACATAAACTCATTACGCACTAGGACTACTCAAGATTTGAATTTTATACGCGCTGATTTTACTTCCCTCACCATCATCTACAAAGCATTCTATCCAAATTGAACTATGGTGATATAATATACGACACGGCTTCTAAAACAGCTAAGAAAAAACTGGATATTATCCAGAACCAAGCATTGAGATCGATAACAGGTGCTTATAGAACTTCTCCGATCCTTGGCCTACAGACAGCCTCCTCCATGCCCCCTCTCGCTATCATCAGACAATTATCTTTGATAAAATACTTCACTAAATCATTATATCGCCCATACATGAACTCAGCTCTACACCTTAGAAACACACTCTCATCTCTTCCTTTTCCTTCTAACTCATTCAAATCCAAAGTTAGAACGGTTTTTAGATCGCTTTCTCTTTCCCCTCCATCATATGACTATCCACTAAATGCAATTTTTCCGCCCTGGACAATTCCTCTCCTTTTCATTGATTTTTCATTACCTGAATATTCCAAATCAAACAATAATTCTACTTACATCAAAACAAAATTTCATTCCTTGATAGATCAAATGTATAGAAAACACTACATTTATTACACAGATGGATCAAAAACTGAGCAAGGTGTAGGATTAGTTTAATATTCCTTAAACTACTTCAGAAAGTTCAAACTTCCATCCCACATATATGCAGCGGAATTGTTAGCAATCAAAGAATGCCTACGACACATAGTCCAAAATAATAAGCAGGATAGATATTTAATAGCCTCTGATTCATACAGTTCTCTCCAAGCCATAAACTCGGAGAAAACTCAAGAGGCATACATCAGACACATCATGAATCTCCTTTACATGTCCAAATTAAAAAACAGGAAGATATCATTCCTATGAATTCCGAGCCACGTAGGCATTCTGGGAAATGAAAGAGCTGATCGCCTAGCAAAATCGGCTATATTAGAAGGAACTAGTATAATTAGTGAAAATTACCCCAGCGAATTTCACAGATTCCTGAAATTAAAACACAAAGAACTCTTTCAAATACAATGGGATTTATTGGAACAACCAAATAAACTTTGGAATACCAAACCACTGGTATATCCTCCATTACAGTTAAACTGTCTCTCCAGAAGAGAGAATTGTATTTGGAGGAGATTATCTATAGGTCATATGCAATTCTCACATAGTCATTTACTCAAAAAAGAGCCCTCTCCCATGTGTCCCAATTGTAAAAGTCCCCTCACCGTAAAACATCTCTTTGAAGACCCAATACACCTTTCTGATAGAATCAGACATAACATCTTAACGAAAAGTCTCTCTCAACTAGTATCACTTGACCAAATTCCAAAAAACATACCTAAAATAATTAACTATCTTAGAGATTTTAAACTCCTAAACAACATTTAGTAATTGAACGGAAAAGTTTTAACAATAAACAATTTAAAGGTGCTACATGAGCCTGGTAGTCGATGCGCCAAAATCTTCAAATCAATCAATTAATCAATATAGTAGTCCCAATCTTCACTAATTACGCTTCCTAAGTACGTTATTTTTGTTACCCTTTCAAGGATTCTTACCGATCACCATTGTTTTTATTTTGTTCGTATTCAGTTTCATTCCATATTCCTCACATGCATCAACAATTCCATTCATGAATCTTTGTAGGCCTTTTTTACTGTCCGCTAGAATGACAGTATCATCAGCGTAGCGGAGGTTATTTACACACACACCACTAATTGTAATTCCATCTTTTTTATCAGAAAGTGCATTATTGAAGAACTGTGTTTGTTCAGTACATTCATCTAATTTTTTGTATACACCTTGGTGGATCATTTTGAGGAAGAGTTTCAAGATGTGTTTCATTAGACCGATATTCCTCGCACTTTCTAGGGTTATTCTTTTTTGGCAGTGGTATAAAAATTGATTTCAACCAATCATGAGGTACATCGCCTGTGTTTTATACGCTGTTGGAGAGGTCCTATATATTGTCCATATAATTTTCAAAAAATATTTTGATGATTTCTGTAGGTATATTATCTTCTCCTACTGCCTTTTTATTTTTAAGCTGATTTGCTGCTGCTAATATTTCGTCTTTATTTATGGGGGTGGGGGGGGGGGCGTTGTATTATTTGTATTATGTTGTCTACTTGTAGCCGTCAGATTTAAAATGTCAATATTTTGCAAATTACTAATTTATTATTAGGTTATGTTACATAAAAGTTTATCAAAATTGACTGTAAATTGTATATCATTAAAAAAATAATAATAAACGTGTCCCTACCTAAAAATATTTTGAAAATATGCACCACCGGTGCGAAATTCAATTATGTCATCGTCTACTGTCGTCAATTGCGTTGATTTCTGCAGTAAGTGTGTACATCCAAAATTGTCAGCTTACATTGCCGTTGCTCGATATCAGTTGGTGTCATCTCACGCCGCAGTTAGTTACTGTTTACCGTCGTCCGTTAGTGTTAGTGTCTGCAATACACAGCTGGCATTACCGCTTACTGTGGAACTATTTACCGTTTTTCTTTAGCTTTTTTGCTATTTAACTCCTAACTCCATATAGACACATACCACTTCCCTCTCCTCCTAACGTTATTTCTTTTTTCTTGAGTTTTATTGCTATCAAACATACTAGGTGTACAAGTATGAAATGCCGATTTTTTTTCTAAAAAAACATGTTAAATTCGGAAGAATGATAAAAAGTGCTTTATTCAAAGTATGCTCCATCGCTTGTTATACATTTTTCCCATCTTTCGGGCAATTTGTGATTATCACGCCAGTAAAAATCTTCCCCTTTTGCTGCGAACCATTCATCGAGCCATTTTTTCACATCTTCGTACGAACCAAAGCGCTGTTCAGCAAGTGCGTGACCCATCGATGCAAACAAGTGGTAATCGGAAGGAGCCATGTCTGCTGCTTCCAACGTGTCGCGAACTGGTTTTGCAGTATGTGATGGAGCATTGTCATGAAGAAAAATGACTTTGTGTTGCCTCTTTCGGTATTCTGGCCTTTTTTCAAGCAGCGAATGGTTCAAATAGGTCAATTGTTGTTGGTAACGTTTATTATTAACCGTTTCCACAACTCATAATAGACCACGCCGCTCTGGTCCCACCAAACACAGAGCATCGTCTTTCTGCGGTCAATGTGGATGGTGCGCCTGGGTCTACCCATGATTTTTTTGCGCTTGGGATTCTCAAAATAAATCCAGTTTTCATCCCCTGTAACTATACGATGCAAAAACGACTTCCTTTTGTACCGAGCGAGCAAAATGTCACACGTGTTTTTGTGCTTTTCCATTTGCCTATCGTTCAACTCTTGTGGTACCCATCTACCGGTCTTCTGAATCTTTCCCATCTCTAGTAGCCGATTGGAAACAGCTTGTTGACTAGCGCCCAATTACTCGGCGAGTTGTTTTTGTGTTTGCGAATCATCTTCGTCCAACAATGCTTGCAATTCCACTTCTTCGTATTTTTTTGGCGGTTTTCCACGTTCCTTGTCTGCAACATCGAAGTCACCACTTTTGAAACGCTGAAACCATCGTTCACACGTATCTTGCGATGTTCACCATAAGCTTCTCGAAGTAATCGGTATGATTCAACAGCAGTTTTCTTCAAATGAAAACAAAAAATTAATGCTTTCCGCGAATGCTCTTTGTTCGGTATAAATTTCGACATATTGAACACAACACAACACTATACACACACTTTTCCAATTTATCACTCGTGCGCGTGTGACACTTGTTGATGACACAACAAAATGGCGCATTGTCAAATCTTTATAGCACAAACTGCATTGGTGCACCATCTGTTGTCTGAAATCCGCATTTCATACTTGTACACCTGGTAAGATTGTTGTTACTTCTTTTGCTTTGAACTAGTTATGTTATTTCTTCCTTCAGCGTCGATTTATTTTCAAGGAATGTCGGTAATATGCAGCTGACAACCAGTTGATGATAGTGTCATTCACTCCTAATTTACCATTTCTTCAGTGTTACTAGTTACCCAGGGACGGTTGGCCCAGTACGATGCGAATCCAAAAGGTGGTATTTAAGATTTCACCGTTGGATAACTTAATCTACAGTCAGTCGATAGATAGAAAAACCGATACTTACTGCGCTAACATCAACATAAGGTTACATAGTATAACATTGATTTTTCATACGCAAATCAATAAATTAGCGTGGTATTATAGTCAATTCGAGGTAGTGCAATTAGGTCATAGTTTATTACGTATTCGTCTTTTATTACTTTTGTAGACTAGCGGGCAAATTCTAAAAGCTCGTCAACAAACATACAAATTTTCGCACGTTTATTCGTTCGACGATATTTAGAATGATGAATTGTCTCTCTCTGGACTCTTATGCGACACAAATACAAATACAGTTTTACCACTTGAAAAATCGATTTATTTTAAATAATCCATACATGTTTTATTAATTATGTCAGGATCTTCAATGAAATATTGAAACTGGTTTGAGTTTTAATTTACTGAACTTGGTTATAATAAAATACCCAACGAGTGTTAAAAAAGTGTTTGGTAAGTGGTAAAATGGTATTATGCCACGAGTTTTGATAACTAGTTAACCTTCCCATTATCAAAAACAAATACGGTTGCTATGAGTAGTAGTTTGATGTTTAGTAAATACATACACTAAGCTTGGTGGTCCAAGTTTTATTGTGCTCTATATATTGAATTTTTGAAGAAGATGTGACCGACAAAAATTGTTCATTTAGTGAAATTGATCGGTGATAAAGTACCTTCTTTTGAAAGAACTGCTCGTTAAAAAAATTAACGATGACATGCTTAATACATTGAAGAAACAATGTCTTTCCGAATCCACTCTCCACAATTGTGTTGCGAATATCAAGAGAGGAAGAACCGACATCAGTGATGAACACCGTGCTGCAAGACCTGTTGCTGTATCTACCCGAGACATTGTTAAGGCTGTACAGGAAATGATTTTGGAGAGTCGACGAGTTGGGATGAAACATATGTAGAGTCTTTAACATCCCTACGCCGTGTTTTTAAACTGTCCATTCTAATTTGGGTATCAGATAATTATTAGCTAAATGGATACCTCAATGTCTGAACATTGACCAAAAAGAGTGAGAGCCACAATATCCCAGTTGATTTGTAGTCGTTTTGAAGAGGATTCATCTAACTCTTTGGATCCAATGGTAACTATGAATAAAACATAAGCCCATCATTATGTTCCAGAGGTAAAGGAACTGTCGAAGGAGTAAACGTTGATGAAAAGTGTCTAAAAAGGCGGTGTTTTTGCAAGACAATGCACTTGCTCATAAATCGCGGTTAGTTTTTTTTGCAAAAAATGAACGAATTATGCTTTAAATTTATTGATTATTCCCTGATTTAGCTCTCTCGGGCGATTACGTATTTCCAAAACTAAAAAAACATTTGAAAGGATACACATTTCATTCAAATAATGAAGTAATAAATGGTGTCGAAGACTGGTTTGCCATCTAAGACAAGAGTTTTTTTGAAAAGTCTAAAGTTACTTTACAACCGTTGCACTAAGTCTATAAAGTTGAAAGGAGATTACGTTGAACAAATAATTATTAGTGTTCCGTACGGAACACTTATAAGATCACTTTGGTGTATGTCTGTTTGTCCGTCACACCCGATTTTCTGCGAAACTATTTGACAAAGAAATTTGAAATTTGGCACTAATATAGGAATTGATGGCCCCATCAGAGCCGTGTAGTTTTTAAAGTTAAAATTTGACTTAAAGGGTTGGTTTTGGGGGGTGAAATCGGAAGTGAAATAATTTTTTTTTACCAGGTCGTTGAGTGGGGTGTCAAATGAAACCTTGTTCAAAAGTTTATATAATGTAATACTTGTGCACACTTTTCTTTACATTATTTTTAAAATGCCAAAAATCGTTCCTCCTAATCTCGAAAAGTACTGATCAAAAAATTTTGAAAAAATCCTGGAATATTCTCCACAGGGTGTAAATTGAACGAAAATTATCACGAGTGCATAACCTTTAATAATTTATCTGATATTTAAAAAAACAACAAAAATTTCAAGGTCGTCAGCATTCAACAAAGATCGAAAACAAACTTTGTTGAAAACTCATTTGGTGTGAGTTTTGTGAAGTAACTGATCATTTTATCCCTCTGTAACATAATTTCTTATTTTAAAAGCAATCAACATACGGAACACTAATTGCGCAAGTACGACTTGCACTTGGCCGGTTATTGTTTTTAAGGTTTGCTTGTTCTTTCTATGCTAGGGTAGAAACTTATCATTACGTCCTAGTAGCTTTGCAAATATAGGAGACAATAGAGGCAAGTGTTTATCCCGTATTCAAGTGCATGAGGGATTTAAGAGATTTTAAAGTGATCGTGAGATATTTAAAGTCAACGCAAAGTCTAGCCGTCCTACAAAACTGGTCTAAGGTCTATGAGATTAAATAAACATGAACTGAGAATTCCAAAAGCAACTACGCACTACATTTTGACCGAGAGTTTTCTTCTTCTTTATTATTTGATGTATCATATAAGTAGGCATACTGCCTGTTTTATCTCCATTAGGCCTCTTCCGATGTGGACGTCCAGCATTCCTTCTCCGGTCTATGTGTTTATTCCATTGTTTTCTGCTAGTTCTGGTCAATTTGGATATTTCTTGGATCTTACTTAGTTCTTGTAAATCTTCGTTGCGGATTCTGTCGTGTATAGTTTTTCCATGTATGTCTCTAATCACCTTCATTTCTGTTGACTTCATCATTTGTGCTGTTTTACATGTGTCAGCTCTTGTTTCTACAGCATATGTGAGGATCGGTCTCACTGTTGTCTTGTATATTCTTATTTTACTTTCCACTTGACGTATTTATTTTTCCATACTATATCCATTAAACAACCTGCTATTAGTGATGCTTTCATAGACTGTTGTTTTATTTCCTTGTTTAAGTCTCCCTAGCTTGTTATCATTGTTCCCAGGTATTTAAAATTATTAACCTGTTCAATAATACTTCCTTCGATCTCCAGCTTGCATCTTAATAATTCTTTTGAAGCTACCATACATTTTGTCTTGATTGTGTAGATAATGCTCAGTTTTCGCGCTTGCAAAATGAAGGCATGGAAGATCTTTTGAAGGTTGCCCTCAGAATCGGAGATGAGGACTGCATCGGCGTAGCTGATTATGTGGATTGTGTGCCCATTTTGTATCCTCTAGTTTTTGGTTTCTGTCCATGACGAGGTTGAAGATAAAGGGACTAAGTGCATCGCCTTGTCTTATTCCGGCGTTTATTTTTACTTCCTTGCTCAGTAGATGTCCCACTTTTATATTTGTTCTACATTCTGTGTTAATGTCATATGTGATTTTTATTAACTTCTGATTTGTCTGCTTTTCCTTTAATAATTTTATCATATCTGTTAATTGCACTTTATCGAAGGCTTGAGTCATGTCGACGAAACACATATACACAGGTTTGTTAAATTCTTTAGCTTTTTCCATTATCTATCTCACTATAAATATGGTATCTATGGTCGATCGATTTTTGCGGACACCCTGTTGTTCCTCTCTTATTTGAATATCCTTGCTCATTTCTTCCAGTATGATTTTAGTTAATACTTTTAAGGTAGTATTTAAGAGCGTTAGTCTGCGGTAGTTTTCGGGTGACGTCTTTTGTCCTTTTTTGAATCTTGGGATTGTTATGCTAGTTTTCCAATTTGTAGGTATTTGTCCATGTTTTACTATGTTTGTAAAGAGCTGTGCTAGTTGTTGATATAGGTTTTCTCCTCCATATTTTAACATCTCATTTGTAATGTCGTCTGGTCCTGAGGGTTTTCTATTTTTATGACTTCTTATAAGTAAGAAGTAAGTTACTTCTAGATTTACTTCTTCCACTTGTTCGAGTATGGTTTCATTATTTTCTTCTTCTTTATATAATTTCTCTAAGTATGTTTGCCATTCTTGAATTGTAATTTTATTAGTTTTAGCTTTCGAAAATTGAATTTGTTTCTTTTTCACGACCATCTGATCGTTCGGATGTTGTAAATCATGATTTTTGGGACGTCATTATGTTAAAGTGTTTTCACGTAAGTACTGTCAACAGCTTCTACCTGTGTATATACTGTCAAAATTATTGAAGGATGCTACATTTTGTTATATTTCTTAAAAATGTAAATATAAATAAGAAAAAAAATATTGTTATTAAATATAATTAAATTATTCGTAGGGTGTCACGCGAAAGTTATGGTGATAAGGCTATAGGTTATGTTCTACAAAATATTAAAATACTTACATCGAAGTGATCTTCACAACAGAAAAAATTTGATGTTGTTTTAGAATTAATATGCCGTTCTGCTTGGAACTATTGATTTCGATGTTTAAGATCTTGTGGTACATTTAAAAACATTTTTTCGGGAGTTGTTTTTGTAGTATTTGTACAAAATGGTATGAAACAGGCACGATAACTTTTTTGATTAGACATATTCAATAAATTTATCAATACACTGATGATAATAACAAGAATAAATTGATTGAAAACCAAAATATTCGTATCAGCTGTCTGTGATGTTGACGAAGAATAAACACTGTGACGTCACACGTGCTCGGGTTTTTTTCGGCATGTCATCGGCAAAAGTTTAAAACTTTTAATTATAATGAAAAAAAAATAGTTTTATTATAAAACTTATATATGATTTTTCCATTCATAACAGAAACCCCAATCCTCTTTTTGAAGAGTACCTTTGCTTGCGTCTTTTCTTACAGCTGGCTATCACCTTTAAATATGGCCAGATACCATATTTATTTAGATCTTATGATTGCCCCTCAGCAGTGAAAGGTCATTTATCTGTACTTCTTATTGCCCTTGTTTGCTCCATTACCAACTATAAATATAAATTTATTAAATTGGTATATGCATAATCAGAATATGAAAAAAATATATAGCAGATGGTCAGTAATTAGGAAAAAGTGAACCTACAGTAATAATTGTTACCAGGTATCTCATTTAGTATGCAGTTTCTAAATTAACATCAAACGGCTTTCTCAGTAATGAACTAATGGCTATTTGTTTATACTTTCACGATTTATGTTCCCCGTTTAAAATCAAAAGCAAAGAAGCAAATACTAACAACAAGGTGTAGCTTGCCTTTTAAGAAAATTATTATTATTTTTATTAATTCTTAGCGTTTTAATAATAAGGAATACACTTTATTGTCGTATGCATTAACAAAATTGTATGTTAAAATACATAATTACTAATTTACAATTTATGCTTATTGCTTGGTTAACTACATGGATTTAAAAATGCTTTATGTCTTTAACACATAAATATAAATTAAGTGTCTTTTGGGTCACCTAATCGGTTCTACTTTGCAGGTGACTTTAGTATCATCGTGCGTTCTCTATATTACCTCATTCTGATTGATTCTGATTTCATCATCTTTAAAATTTTTTTTATAGATTTGGTTGCAGTCATTTAGTACCAACTACGAATTGAGCGTAAAGCTACCGTGTAATTATCGAATACCTTGATTAGGTGCCTGATTTATTAGACATATATATATATATATATATATATATATATATATATATATATATATATATATATATATATATATATATATATATATATATATATATATATATATATATATATATATATATATATATATATATATATTTATATATATATATATATATATATATATATATATATATATATATATATATATATATATATATATATATATATATATATATATATATATATTTATACTAGCCGGACCCGCGGCTCCGCTCGCGTGGACTTGATTCACTACTATTGTCACTGCTTATTCTTTATGTTACCCAACGTAATAAAATATCTCCCATTATTTCTCCTTATCTCCCAATATTTCTCCTTATTTCCCATTACCTCTACATAATTTCCATTATCTAGGCTTATCTCTGCTCATCTCCCATTGTTTCTCCTTATCTCCCATTATTTCTCCTTATCTCCCATTATCTCCCATTATTTCTCCTTATCTCCCATTATTTCTCCTTATCTCCCATTATCTCACCATAACTCCCATTATCTAGACTTATCTCTGCTTATCTCTCATTATCTCTCCTTAACTCCCATTATTTATACTTATCTCCCATTATCTCACCTTATCTCCCATTATCGAGGCTTATCTCGACTTATCTCCCATTATTTCTCCTTATCTCCCGTTATCTCACCTTATCTCCCATTATCTAGGCTTATATCGAATTATATAGAACATATGTATAAATTTATAAAAACACGTAAATCGGATAAGTGGTTCTCGAGTGATAAGCGCACTAACGGACAGACAGAGAGACGTTGCATTTTATATATATTGTATTTTTTGCTACATGATATTGTTCCATATTTAATGCTTTAAGGAGTGTATTGCAAGAGAACGCGCTAGTGGCAAACTTTTCTCCGACTTAATTCACTATTATCGTCACTGCTTATTCCTTATGTCACCTAATAAAATATATCCTATAACCTGGCCAGAGAACATACGTATGGTTAAAAAAAAGCACGTAAATCGGATAAGGAGTTCTCCAGTGATAAGCACACTAACGGACGGACAGACAGACAGACAGACAGACGGACAGAGAGACATTGCATTTTATATCTATTATAGATATTCTCTGCTACATAATATTGTTCCATATTTAATGGTTTGGACTGTGTATTGCAAGAGAACGCGCTACCGGCAAACTTTGTCCGACTTCATTTACTATTATTGTCACTGCTCATTCCTTATGCTACCTATCGTAATAAAATATAGCCTATAACCTGGCCGGAGAACATATGTATGTTTAAAAAAAAAGTACGAAAATCGGATAAGTGGTTTTCCAGTGATAAGCGCACTAACGGACAGACAGACAGACATACATAATACTTTTCATTTTATATATACGAGGCTGGTTTGAAAAGTCCATGCAAAAATAAAAACTGCTTATGTGTTTGGGGTAAACCTTTTTTATTTTTCGACATAGTCTCCTTTTAGGCTTATACACTTCGTCCAACGATGTTCTAGTTTGTTGATCCCTTCCGAATAATAGGATTTCTCCAAGTCTGCAAAATATCCATTAGTGTCTGCAATCACCTCCTCGTTTGAATAAAATCTTTGTCCCTCCAGCCATTTCTTCAAATTGGGGAACAAATAGTAGTCCGAGGGAGCCAAGTCTGGAGAATAGGGGGGATGTGAAACGAGTTGGAATCCTATTTCCATTAATTTTGCGACCACAACTGCTGAGGTGTGTGCTGGTGCGTTGTCGTGATGGAAAAGGACTTTCTTGTGGGCCAATCGCGGGCGTTTTTCTTGCAGCTCGGTTTTCAAACGGTCCAATAACGATGAATAATATTCACCTGTAATAGTTTTACCCTTTTCCAGATAGTCGATGAGGATTATCCCTTGTGAATCCCAAAAGACAGTCGCCATAACCTTTCCGGCCGAAGGAACGGTCTTCGCCTTTTTTGGTGCAGATTCCCCCTTGGTAACCCATTGTTTAGATTGTTGTTTGGTCTTAGGAGTATAGTAATGTATCCATGTTTCATCCACAGTGACGAAACGACGCTTAAAGTCCTCCGGATTCTTCTGGAACAGCTGCAAACCATCCTTGCAACACTTCACACGATTCCGTTTTTGGTCAAGCGTGAGCAATCGCGGCACCCATCTTGCGGATAGCTTTCTCATGTCCAAATGTATATGCAAAATATTATGTACCCGTTCGGTCGAGATGCCCACAGCACCAGCAATCTCACGCACCTTAACTCTTCTGTCTTCCATCACCATATCATGGATTTGATCAATGATTTCTGGAGTCGTAACCTCCACAGGCCGTCCAGAACGTTCAGCGTCACTTGTGCCCATATGGCCAGACCGAAAATTTTGAAACCACTTTGAAACTGTTCTAATCGAAGGTGCAGAGTCACCATATTGTTTATCAAGCTTCTCTTTAGTCTCCTGAGGCGTTTTGCCTTTCATAAAGTAATGTTTAATCACCACACGAAATTCTTTTTCGTCCATTTCTTGAAAATCACTCAACTTCCTTGATTCACACGAATGCCAAACACAAAGAAACAGACCAATATGGCTGAAACTTGGTGTGCGTTCATTCAAGAGATGTTACTAACTAAACATGACCTTGATACGCGCCGGTGGTGCCATCTCTCGGACTTTGCACGGACTTTTCAAACCAGCCTCGTATTATAGATGTAATGAAATATATACCTATAACCTGGTCAGAGAACATATGTATGAATTTAAAAAATCACGTAAATCGGATAAGTGGTTCTCGAGGGATAAGCGCATTAACGGACAGACAGACAGACAGACAAACATTGCATTTTATATATATTATAGATATAGATTATTATTATTATTATATAACCTGGCCAAAGAATATATGCATGAATTTAAAAAAAGACAGGTAAATCGGATAAGTGGTTCCCGCGTGATAAACGCACTAATGGACAGACAGACAGACAAAGGGACATTGCATTTTATATATATTATAGATTATACATTACAGATATTCTTTGCTACATAATATTGTTCCATATTTAATGGTTTAGGCTGTGTATTGCAAAGGCACGCGCTAGCGGCAAACTTATTTCCGACATCATTCACTATTTTACGTCACTGCTCATTCCTTATGCTACCTATCGGACAGACAGACAGAGAGACGTTGCATTTTATATATATTATATATATATATATATATATATATACATATATATATATATATATATATATATATATATATATATATATATATATATATATATATATATATATATATATATATATATATATATATATATATATATATATATATATATATATATATAATGTATATATATATATATATATATATATATATATATATATATATATATATATATATATAAAATGTATATATATATATATATATATATATATATATATATATATATATATATATATATATATATATATATATATATATATATATATGTGTTTTTAAATTTAAATACAGAGCAAAATATTAATGGAAAATGTTAATAGAAACTAAAAAATTATGCTTACGTTTAGATTTGTGGCCTTCCTAGTTAAAAATTCAAAAAAACTTCAGTAAACACGTCAGTAAATGTTAGATTATTTATTGAATCAAGAAAATGAATCGAAAACGAACTTGTAGGCATACTTACAACAGTTGCGATTGCGTATTGATAGGTCGGTATTCATACGAACTGACACTCAAAGGCATTTCACATATACATCACCTCTTGATATCCTTTTTTTTTTAAATTTCCTAACGTATTTTGTAATTAGTTCCACATTTGAAACGACGCTTCAAGTAATCGTAAATCAAACCAACATTATGATTAAGCTTTTTTTAGTGCACGAGCAACTCATCAATGAAAGCTATAATAAATCCTATAATATGTCGCAAAAAACTTCCACTAGAGGAACTCTGCTATAATTTTCCTGTAATCCTTGTGTGTCTACAATGTTTTTCAAATTCCTTCTCCGAGTCTGTTAATATCATTAATAAAGGGATTATAGTTTTAAACTTAACATTAAAAAAAAACTAACAATGGAACATTAAAAAAAAACTAACAAATGGAACATGGTTCAGAGAGTTTATTATTAAAACCTTTACTATTGTTATACTTGACAGGAATCCTTATCTGACATGTGCTTGTCAGGTTAGAGTATGAGAGAAAAAAAATTTTTCCAAGTTTACATTTCCTTGGAGTCTGTAAAGAGTTTAAGATCCGTTTTTCTTTTTATGAAGCATAAAATCTTATCATACAGGGGGCTATTTGCCGATTATAGCTTAGAATGAAGCAGTTCAAAAAATCTGGGAAATAATTCCAATAATACGAAAGTTAAAAAGAAATTAGGCAAATAGCACCCTGGTCACACGTAAATTAAGCACTTTGAGATAAAGTATACAGGTGATATTAAAGTAAAATCTCTCAGCTCAGGAGCCGTGCTTTGAACTGGCATAAAAAAATTAAGTTATGTATCGAGCGGAAGAGCAAAAGAAAATTGTGTAAACAAGTGCTTAATTACATAATAATTACCATGAAGTAAATATTCTAGTTTAGTTAGCTAAAAACTAAGAATGATAAATGGATCTAAAGAAAATTTTAAAAATTCGCATAAATTTCTTTCAGTTTCAACAAAAACAATGTGCTTTATATTTTTAACCTTAGTAGACTATTTGACAAATTGATGGGAGCCGAATTTCGAATTTTTCTTTTGCTTAGGAAACATTCTAAAAAATATCGTTTTTATATCTTCAGGGCATGCAATCGGTAAAATGAATAGTGACTTACAGAATTTTTTACTGGAGAAAGTAACAATTTTCTGTTTGATCTTTTAATTTTCTTCAAAATAATGCAGGAAAACTGCATATAAATAACAGGTTAAAAAAAATTATTAAAAAAAAAGATTATACTATCGCGGCGATATTGTAAATAAATACAAACCTTGTACCATTTAGTAATAATAAGAGACGCAGAAAACATCCTTTCACGTCTGGCAAACTAGAGTTACTGTGTATAATGGTAACTGACCCGAATTCCTTGTCTATGGTTATTGAGATTTAAATTGTCGGCAATTTCTTTAAAAGAATCACGAAGGCTGCTTTGAACTGATGTTGCAGATTATGCAGAAACATAAATTTTAAACTTGGCTACGTAAAGGTAGACCTAACTCCTAAAAACATCGGCTTTAATAAATGTAACCCAAGCTGCTCTAGTAGAGCCAAAATCCTGCATTTGAGTGCTATTTGATCCATTTAATATGGCCACAACTCGTTTATCTAATCATTTAAACATATAGTAACGATAGTAAACGATTTCGTTAATTTACAAAAAATATCTTCAGATTTACCTGTGCGATATTGCCAATAGTAAAATGAATTAAGGAGTTAACGCTATTCTGGTAAGTGAGACTAACTTGCTTGTTACGTCAGGTAGTACGGAAATTTTTACGTTTGGAATTTAACTTCAATCATTATCAAAAACTCTCCAAATTTGGGTCATCCATTGCACAGGTGTTTTTAGTAATCTTGATTTTGAAAGTCGAAATAAAAAACACATTGGATATCTGCAGTTATTCAAATCTGGTACTTTTTGTAGGTTTAACGTTATTTCTGAACTAACTGGACAATTATTAGTTTTATCAGATTAGATTTAAAAGAAGTCCCTTTTAATTACCTCATTATATCGTGGATTTTTTTATATTTTGCTCTTGCGCGAGTTCGTTTGCCGCGTCTAGTCTAATCAAATAGCATGGTTTTATATGAAGCTATAAATATGATTAATAATGTATGCCTATAGATGCTATTATTTGAGTATTATCATAGTCAGCTATACTAGAATTTCTCTAAAATTAATATGAAACCTTTAAAATATATAGATGTTTAATTAATTATAATTTTGTGTTCGGCCTTAATTTGTTTTGAGAATTAAATATTTTTGGTTTAAAGCCAGAATGTTCTAGATCTAAAAAATCAGACGATGACATTTTATTACACATTTTCAAGATTTTAACCTTGAATATAGTGTAAGATAACTTTTAATTAATTTAAATTAGTTTAGGATGAGCATTAAAGATATTCTAAACAGGTAATTTAAATATTTTCACAATTGGTATGCTAAACATGAGAGTTTATTTTGCATTGTTAAATTCCATGCCAAATGTAGTCTGTAAAATATTGTTATTGATAGTGAGACATGCAGGAGATACTGGGAATTTTTCTGCTGATGTTAAGCCTTATAAAGAAATAATTAATATTTTTCTTTTGCTGTCTGAAGATTACGCCCCTAGGCAGGTATGCACGATGCATATATTCAATTGTGTAGACACCCTCTTTCCAAGAAGAAACCGAACTTTTGAAAGTGGAAGCAAATAATTGCACCAGCTGTTGTATTTTTGTTGCCAAAAGTGGTAACCTTCTTTTTTTTATGTGTCTAGCATACGTGCTAGAGGGAAGTCCCTAAAGCGCTACAGGAGCGACACGAGTGCGAAGAAAACGATTCACGTTGTTATTGAATCGCTGTAAATTGTACTCGGTGGGAAAATTATTTCAAAGGGATGATGTTCTCCATATAAATGACTGCTTGAAAAGCGTTGTACGAGGAGTAACAAGCTGAACCTCATACGGATGTGAAGTATTAGCGTGACGTGTACTTCTAACATGCATCGCTCTGGGAGGAATTAAGCGGGCTACATCCTTCGAACACTTTCCATGAAAATACTTGTAGAATAGGCTCAAGTCGCCAACCGTTCTTCAATGTTCCAGCGAATCAAAGCCACCTGTTCCGGGCCTCCAATCAGACGAACAGCTCTTCTCTGAATAGAATTCAACAAATGCAGTGTATGTTTGGGAGCGGAGCCCCAAACATGGGGGCGGTATTCCATAGTTGGTCGAATTTGAGCTTTGTAAAGAATTAACAGTTGTTATGAATTGTAAAGCTTTCTGGTTCGAAATAATATTCCCAACTTCTGAGAAGCTCTTCTTGCTATGCCTGCAACATGTTCATGCCAGGACATATTTGCTCCCAAATTAACACCCAACAAATTGAGTGACGATGTTAGAGGAATGGAGTGCTCCGACATAACTATGTCGGGTTCAGCAACGTTAACTTTTTTAGAAAAAACTGCCGCCTGGGTTTTTGTAGCGTTAAATTCCACTTGGTTACTGTCACCTCAAGATAGAATTTCTTCCAGGTCTTTGTTAAGTTGAATGACTTCCTGCTGTCTGCGGATATTTGTCTGAGTAGCCGATGTCCGAGCGTTCAAAGTGAATGAAGAGATAAGTGTACCGTCATCTGCAAAGCTGTAGATTGGATTCTCGGTCTTTTCCAGCAGATCGTTAATATAAATGAGAAAGAGAGTAGGAGACAGTATGGAGCCTTGGGGTACACCGGCGTTGATAGTGAGGGTGTTAGAAAAAAATCCGTCGACCGCTACTCGTAAAGAACGCTCTCTGAGGAAACATGAGAGCCACAAACAGAACTTTTTAGACATACTATAAGAACGTAGCTTAGCCAACAGCCCATCGTGCCAAACACGGTCGAATGCCTTGGATATGTCAAGAGCAACCGCTCGAGATTCTCCAAAGTGTGCAATTGTGTTGTTCCAAACATGTGTTACATAAGTCAAAAGATCTCCTGTTGATCTATTTTGAAAGCCATATTGGTGATCGCTATTAATGTTGAATCCTTCAAGATATTTTAGAAGATGCTAATTGATAGCCTTTTTCATGCCTTTCGATATTATTGAAAGCAGTGCGATTGGTCGGTAGTTATTTGGCAAGGTCTTCTTGCCTTTTTTAGGTATCGGCTGAACTGTGGCACATTTCCAGCAGGAAGGAAATATTCCTTTTCTGTAAGATAGGTTGAAAAGTCTACTGAAAACTGGTGTTAGTTCCCTCGCACAGTTTTTGAGAACTATGGCAGGTATTCCGTCAGCGCCAGAAGCCTTTTTGGGTCTAGCTTCATCAAAATACGTTTTATGATACGCTGTCTGAAGACAATATCGGGCATCCTTGACTGCACTATGGGAATATTAGGTGGTGTTTTTCTTTTCTCAACAGGTGTCGTTGCAATAGAATTAACTGGCCGTGTGAGTGGTGGTATGGTGGACTTGGTGAAATTTTGACTGACTGCTTTAGCGACTGACCAAAAGGATCTGGAATTGTTGGGACAAGCGAGAAGTTTGTTTCTAATCCGTTGATTGTGTGCCTCCTTGGTTTCGTCGATAATTTCTTTGCATCTGTTCCTGGCACTAACAAAGGTGTTACGATTTATGGTGTTAGGATTTTCACGCCATCTCACACCATTTCACTGTTGTGTCAGCTGTTTGATGAGATTTCTTCTATGAGATAACTAGTTATAGTGGATGTAGACGTAGTGAGTCTTGATGAACGACCAGAAAATAAGTGTTCAGTACAAACCTGTGATTGATTTTTATATTCAAAGTTATTACTGAAA
This sequence comes from Pachyrhynchus sulphureomaculatus, assembly GCA_019049505.1. NCBI lineage: Eukaryota > Metazoa > Arthropoda > Insecta > Coleoptera > Curculionidae > Pachyrhynchus > Pachyrhynchus sulphureomaculatus. The sequence continues at coordinate 169,195,441 of CM032456.1, forward strand.
TGCATTAAATACTTCAAAAAACATACATTGATGAATGCTTCACCTGTATATATAGAAGTAGTTTAAAAATATCTAAATCGTAGTGAGACGCTTGCTGATGAACATAAGTCCAAACACTGGATTGAGCTGAGTTAACATTTAAAAATTGGGTGATTTCATTAAAGAAGACCTGAAATTGCTTGAGATTGACTGAAGATAAATTGGGAATCAACAGCGAACATTTTAACTGAGAATTTGGGGGTTCATAAATTTATTTTACGATTTGTGTTTGTTGTTGACCAACAGTTTCTGAGTAAAAACCAAGTGTTAGATCGCTCACTATGTTCACCTGGTTTAACACATTGTGATTTGTTTCTCTTCCCTCGACTTCCTCGATGAAGGAAACTGATACCGCACGAATATAAACGTTCAGGTTCAGAACATTTGTATATGAAATATTTGGTATATTTATTCATTAATAGGAAGTGTATTTAATTTTTTTTTTGTTTGTAAGCCTCCCCAAGTTGTCTCCAAAGAGCTTTATTTGCTTTTTGCATCCAATCGTGTCCTGCTAATCTTTTTCTGTGGTCTGTCCATCTTGCCTGTGGTCTTTTGTATTCTCTAGGCCTCCATTCAACTATACGGCGTGTCCATCTGTTATCATTCAGCCTTGCGATATGCCCCGCCCAATTCCACCTTAATATAGATATTCGTTGTATTACATCTGTCACTTTTGATCTTCTTCGTATCTCGATGTTAGGAATACGATCTTGGAGTCTAATATTTAGCATTCTCCTCTTCATTGCTCTTTGGGTTATCTGGAGTTTATTTATTATACTTTTATTTAAAGCCCACGTTTCAGTGCCATATGTTAATACTGGCAGTATATATTGATCGAATACTCTGTGTTTTATTGTATTTGGAATGTCCAATTTAAATGTAGATTGTAACCTTCCGAACGCAGACCAAGCTAACGAGACTCTTCTATCCAAGTCAGCTTTTAAATTATTTTTTGAGATTTCGATTTTTTGTCCTAAATATATGAATGTTTGTACCTTTCCTATTCTTTCCATTAATAGTTCCTGGCTGTCAGAGTGATATTATGATCTGAGAATGTATTCCTTTATTGTCCCACTTTAGCGGTTTGAACTTGTCTTCTAGAGTCAAAGTGAATAGCTTTGGGGATATGGAGTCGCTTTGTCTAATTCCTCTTTTAATTTTGATTTTATTTGTTTTTTCTTCAAGCATGGTTTGTGATGTGGCATTTTTATATACGTATTCAAAAAGAGTTGTGTACCTTTCATCGACTCTGCTGTTATTTAAGGCCTTAAGGGCTGCCCATATCTCTGCCGACTCAAGTGCTTTTTCGTAGTCAATCATTGCTATCCTCAGGGTGTCCTTATATTCATTTGCTTTTTCCACTAGTAATCTAATTGTTTGAAGATGGTTCAAAGTGCTGTATCCCCGTCTAAATCCCGCTTGGTTACGTGGTTGATTTGTTCGTTAATCTATACGTTATAATTCTAGTGAGGATTTTGTACAGTACTGATAACAGGTTGATAGGTCTGTAATTCTCCAATTTAAAATTTGTTTCCCCTTTTAAATATAAGCACAATCAAGGCGTTTACCCAAGGTGTTGGTATTTTACTTCTATGAGTCACCTGTTAAATAGAGCTTGAAGAGATTGTATTATCGATACCCCTCCATACTTTATCATTTCTATAGTTATTTTATCGTCCCCTGGTTCTTTGTTTTTATGCATATATTGTAGGGCGTTTATTATTTCATCCGTTACATCAGATCGCACATTTCTTACTCACTCTATTTCCTTCTTCGTTCCCGGGCGGTGGCGATATTTTCGTGTCATATAGTGTTTGATAATATTTCTCTGCAGCTTCCTTTTTCTCTTTGGTTTGTGCGATCTCTTGGTTATCGTTATTTATAAGTTTTATTATTTGATGTCTCCCTTCATTCATTTGTTTGTTTAGGTGTTTTAAACTCTTCCCCTCTTTCAAAGTTTCTTCTATTTTTGAGTTTCGCTACAGTCTGATATATTCTCTGATCTTTTTCTTTATTTTTTTTTGTCTGTTTTTGCCAATTCTAATCTGCATTTTGTAGGATCATTTCTTAACAGTTTCATGAGATTTTGTGTCTCTTTACTTAATTTTTGTGTTTTTTCTTTTTTTGATGTTGCTATTTGTTTTGTAGTCATGAGTAGGGTATTGGTTATTTGTCCGTTTAGTTCATCGAGTTTTGTTTGGTAGTTTATGCGTTTTATATGATTTTCAAGTGCTTGTCAATATTCGTCTGTGTTTTTTTGGTTTAGTTCAAGTTAATTCACGTTCGTTCCGGTAATTAAAAAAAAAAATAGTTTTTTATTTGCATAAAACGTCTAAGACTAATTACCCAAATTTCGTCACTTGGTATCAACTTGTTAGCGATCTCTATTAAAGCATCCCTATCTTTTAAGTTTTTACAAAACAATGAAAGAAAAAATTTTTTTGGTACAAATCGTTTAATTGTTTCTCAAAATATTCGTTATTAAGTTTATACCCTTTTCCATGCGTTCGAACCAATTCTCGAAACATTTTTTCTACTCTGGAGTTGGTACCTCAAAAGCATGGTTTTGAAAGGATTCAATAGCTTTTTGAGGTGATGAAAATCGCTGTCCGTGCATTTTTTTTGACATTCGGGAACAAAAAGAAGTCGTTAGACGATAAATCAGGTGAATACGGGCAATGAGACATTAATTCGATGGTTTTCTCCAACAAATAATCAATTGTTTGACGTGCTGTGTGAGAGCTGGCATTGTCAAGATGAAGAATGATGCGACGTTTTGGGTTGTTTTTCCTGATATCGATGACTTCTGGTAAACAAATTGTTGTATATCATTCAGCATTAACTGTTCTTCGATCCTCTAAAGCAATGGTTGCAACATTTCCACTATAACCAAAAAAAACAGTGATCATTTTCTTGGAAGTGTTTCGCAAATGAACCACTTTTGATGGATTCGGTTCATTTTAGAACACCCAAACAGTTGATTGTTTAGTTTCCGGCTCGTACGAATACATCCAAGTTTTGTCTCCTGTTGTGATGTTGTATACGGATTTTGCATGTCCTCGGTAGAATTTTTTGTGTATTTCCTTACACCAATTTTTGAGTTTCGGTCAAATTATGCGGAATCCAACGGAAACAGATCTTTTCACAATTAAATGTACTGCAGTCTTCGATAGCCTAAGGATGCCTCTGTCTCACGGTAAGTTATATGCCGATCCTCTTCAACCATGTTGCGCAGAGCATCGATGTTTTTTGGAACAACAACCGATCACGAAATTCATCGCTGACGGAAGCACGACCGTGACGAAATTCTACAAACCAGTTGTAAACAGTCTTTTCTGCTGTTGAATATTTGACTATTTAGTAAATATTATGATTCTACGAGTATCTCTAAATTTCTTATGATTTCAAGAAATTTAGTTATGACTCTTTAGGTGTCGTATGAAGTATTGGTAAACAATTAATATTAGAAAATGGATGGTCAGTTTCTAAAAAATGCCTAATAAAGTGTGATTTTTTATTTTTAACTTATAAAATGCATTATGTTTTGCGAATTTTATTTTGAAATTCCGTCCTGTTTGGCCAACGTAACAGCTATTGCACTAATGGATAATTTTTAAGCGAGTTTTAAAGATACTCAAAGAACCATAATATAAATTTACTAAATAGTCAAGTAGACGTCGGAAATTCCGTCCTTTATCAACTTTTATAGTACCACATATCCACATTCTTTCATCATATAAAAATACATACAAAAAAATCTGTTTAGTCTTAGTTAAGCGTTTAAAAATGTAGTTGTACTACAAAATCGTAATAACGCATTTCTAAATCTTTACAAGAAAATATATTTAGTGTCAGTTAACAAGGTAAATAAGTAATTTTATTGTTAAAATGTACTGTCACAAAGTAACGTACCAATCTCTCCGACCTATAAATAAAATGTTCTAGTAAAATTCCTGTGTTTCGATCCATTTCGACACAAACCGTTTGTAAAATTACATTAAATACAACGGAATGCCCTAGATTGTATTTCACCTGAAACTGGATAGAAACAATATTTTGGAAAATTAATTTTACCTAATTTTTGAGTAAAATTTTTTAAAACTTGGATTTTGCAAGATTTGCGAGTAGAATGTTCTAGTTCTTCGTAGTAAAACTAATAAATCACACATACTTAGAATAATACTATTGAGCATTGTGGAGAGTTTCAAGCGGTTGAATTTGATATATCCAAGACATTCGATCGTGTATGGGTCCAGGGATTTAAGGGCGCTACGTTCTTATGATGGATCTGAAAGGTTTTATTTATAGCTGTGCTATTTTCTCAGAGATTATTTTTTACAAATAGCAGTTGATCGATTTCTTTCCACCTTCCCTCTCACTCTCGGTGTATTTCAGGGCTTCATATTGTCGTATTCTTATGCTCTAGGAGACCATAAATTCTATGTATATCTTTTCTGATGAAAGCACACTTATTTCTTTATTAGCTTTAATGGCCGCAACACCAAAGGCAAAGAAATTCTATCGTGATGTCTGAGATGACAGTAACCTAGTAGAATTGAACGTTACAAAAATCCAGGCAACATTTTTTTCTAACAAAGATAATGTTACAGAACTAGATAAAGTCTGTTAAGTAAGAACGTTGCCATCAGTGTATTCTTTGGCGTGCTAACAACGGCGCAATTACCTTAGTAAGTTGTCCAATCGCTTCCTCCATCAATAATAGCCTAACATCTTCGAGGCATGTTGTCGACGAGATTTTCTGCTTACTCTGCAAATTTTTCGAATCTCGTGAGACAACTGAGTCAAAGTCCTCAGAGGCTTTCCTCTGAGTTTTATCTTTACAAGGGACCAAACGTTTTCAATAGGGTTGGCGTCCGGCGATTATCACCCAGCAAAGGCTTCTTCAACGCGCTTCGGAACTTGACATCATGAACACGAAGATGTTGTTCAATGGTATCATGGGACACATTCGAATTCGATTTTCTTAATTTTGCCGCTCCTTGAAGCAGCGTCAATTTCGGGTCCCGTGAAATCAAAGACACGATTCGTTTTTTTTTACTTTCGGAGTGACTTTGCCTACCGAGCCACGCTTTGGCCAATCGTCGACATTCCGTATGTATTTACACCATAATAGCTTCTAATTCTTAACAAATCTATCTACTCTGCTCCAAAACATACTGTGTGTTTGTTAGAATATATTCAGAAACAGCTATTTGCCTCGAACTTGCCAACAATCTTGATTCTTTGGAACATTGTTGAAATACTGTTAATTTGAATCTGTTCTGTAAATACAGAAGGTGTTGAACGACTGTAGTTTGCTTCATTCAAGCCCACTGATGCATGCTAAGAATATACGTCGTGCTAAAACATCACATTCGTATGAATGCTCCTTTTACGACTCCCTCCGAGAATTCTTTTATATCTTTTATATCAAATACAACCTGCAGCTATTAACGTGCATAGTCACTTCTTCGCAAACGTCCCTTCTGTAACGATTTTGGTATTTCTTTGTAGCGTGTATGTGATTCCCATGAACAAGAAACAGTCGACAAAAATTAGTCCATATAACCAGAAGTTTCACGTCTTTAATAGTTTATTTAGTAAAAATTCCGAGATATCGCTTAATGAAGTAGAAATATCTCATTCCTTCCATCTACTGGTTTTGAAAATGAAAATAATGAAAAATTGAATTATCTGCGAACTCTGGCCTCAAAAACCTTAGATATGTTATACAACCTCTTTCATCTATTATGAGTATAACCTTAAATTTCACGTAAAATTAAACCAATGTTGCCCTGCTGGAACAAGAAGTTTCATGTTAAATTAAAAAAAAGACCGGTCAAGTGCAAGTTGAACTTGCACAATTAGTGTTCCGTACGTTGATTGCTTTTACAATAAAAAATGTTGTTACGGTGGTGTAAAATGATCAGTGATTTCACAGAACACACCCAAATGATTTTTCAACAAAGTTTGTTTCCAATCTTTACTGAAAATTGATGACCTTGAAATTTTTGTTTTTTTACATACCAGATAAATTATTAAAGGTAATGCACTCGCGATAATTTTCGTTCAATCTACACCCCCTGGAGAACATTCCAGAATTTTTGAAAATTTTTTGATCAGTACTTTTCGAGATAAGGTGAGGGGACAGCGATTTTTTCGCGATTTTTTAAAAATAATACAAAGAAAAGTATGCGCAAGTATTACATTATATATATTTTTTACTCGTGTTTTCACAAGCTTTCATTTGACACCACACTCGATGACCTACTAAAACAATTTTTTTTCACTTCCGATTTCACCCCCCAAAACTAACCCCTTAAGAAGTAAAACTTCTTAAAGAAGTAGTTTTCACGGCAACGTATGGCGACAGACTGACGGAAATTGGAAAATATTTGTGACATTAAGACCGAAAAACCTAAAGTGGCGTAAAAATGTGAAAGATAATTCTTTACCGATTAAAAGACTGCCTTTAGTCAAGTTATTAAAACAAGGAAATTTTTGTTACCGGTTTTTAACAGTTATAAAACAGTGGTAAAAAAAAAATTCTCCAAATCGTCAAAAATAAATAACTAGCTGTGCCCTCGGCTCCGCTCGCGTGGACTTGATTCACTACTATCGTCATTGCTTATTCCTTATGTTACCTAACGTAATAAAATATCTGCCATTATTTCCCCTTATCTCCCATTATTTCTCTTTATCTCCCATTATCTCTACATAATCCATTATCTAGGCTTATCTCTGCTCATCTCTCATTATTTCTCCTTATCTCCCATTATTTTTCTTTATCTCCCATTATCTCACCATTAACTAGGCTTATCTCGACTTATCTCGCAATATTTCTGTTTATCTCCCATTATTTCTCCTTATCTCCCATTATCTCACCATAACTTCCATTATCTAGACTTATCTCTGCTTATCTCCCATTATTTCTCCTTATCTCCCATTATTTATACTTATCTCCCATCACCTTATCTCCCATTATCTAGGCTTATATCGAATTATATAGAACATATGTATAAATTTATAAAAACACGTAAATCGGATAAGTAGTTCTGAAGTGATACGCGCACTAACGGACAGACAGATAGATAAAGAGACGTTGCATTTTATATATATTATATTCTTTGCAGTGTACGATTTGATTCACTATTATCGTCACTGCTTATTCCTTATGTCACCTAACGTAATAAAATATATCCTATAACCTGGACAGAGAACATATGTATGTTTAAACAAAAAGCATGCAAATCGGATAAGTGGTTCTCGAGTAATATGCGCACCAACGGACAGACTGACAGACAGACAGAAATAAGTTGCATTTTATATATTATAGATATTCTTTGCTACATGATATTGTTCCTTATTTAATGGTTTAGCATGTTTAAAAAAAGCACGTAAATCGGATAAGTGGTTCTCCAATGATAAGCGCACAAACGGACAAACAGACAGAGAGACGTTGCATTTTATATATATTATAGATATCCTTTGCTACATGATATTGTTTCATATTTAGTAGTTTAGGCTGTGTATTGCAAGGGAACTTTTTTCCTAACGTAATAAAATATAGCCTATAACCTGGTCAGAGAAGATATGTATGTTTTTAAAAAAAAGCACGTAAATCGGATAAGTGGTTCTCCAGTAATAAGCACACTAACGGACAGACAGACGGGCGGACAGAGATACGTTGCATTTTATATATATTATAGATGTAATAAAATATATATCTATAATCTGGTCAGAGAACATATGTATGAATTTAAAAAATCACGTAAATTGGATTAGTGGTTCTCGAGGGATAAGCACATTAACGGACAGACAGACAGACGTTGCATTTTACATATATTATAGATATAGATTATTATTATTATATAACCTGGTCAAAGAATATATGTATGAATTTAAAAAAAGACACGTAAATCGGATAAGTGGGTCTCGCGTGATAAACGCATTAATGGACAGACAGACAAACAGAGAAACATTGCATTTTATATATATATTATAGATTATAGATATTCTCTGTTACATAATATTGTTCCATATTTAATGGTTTAGGCTGTGTATTGCAAAGGAACGCGCTAGCGGCAAACTTCCGACTTCATTCACTATAGTCGTCACTGCTCATTCCTTATGCTACCTATCGTAATAAAATATAGCCTATAATCTGGCCAGAGAACATATGTATGTTTAAAAAAAAAGTACGTAAATCGGATAAGTGGTTCTCCAGTGATAAGCGCACTAACGGACAGACAGACAGACAGAGAGACGTTGCATTTTATATATTATAGATAATATGGGCTTATAAAACAAAAAAAAAGTTTTTACCACAAAAGAAAAATATAACTTTTTTCGATCACTCTATATTTTTTAAACATTTATATGATATTTATGGTACCTTTAAAAAAGTCTTGGTGCTAACATGGTTAAAAATAATGGGTGAAATCTGTTGTATATTTCGGTGAAGCGTAATTCCTAAAAACAAACCATGTAGTCATCGAGTCTGGGTAATTGTCTGGTATATTATACTTAAACTGCTTGATGGTTGAATTAAATAAACGGCCATTTCTTGTTATCTTTTTGATTAACCTAATATGGTTTTGATTTAATTAAGGTGCTTAAACGCCTAAAACTTGTTTAAAATAGCTAATATGATAGGTTAATAAGCGTTTTTAGGGTTTCTGTAAATTAATAAAATTGTTTAGTTGAAAGAAATACATCCCACTAAAGTAAAATATGACAAAAAGTTGATGTAGTATGACGACCAAATTGACTAAGAGGCTGGGTAGTTCTATGAGAAAAACATATTTAAAATTTCAGCAAATTTAACTGTTCTGAAAAACTACCTAAACTATGAGACAATTTAAAAGTTTTATCATATCGGTTAATTTGTCAATTCATGATTGTTTCTTGAATTGACACTCTAGTCTCTACTTTAAAGGTAATTTTATTAGGAATGAATTTTTCAATGATTGAAGTAAACGGTAACATTGTATAGGGTGTTTTTTTATATAGAGGTATAGAACTTTGAAATGGAATAAAACAAAGATGAATTTTTTAAATTGACATGAAATTTACTTTATTCGAAAGATAATCTTCTGGCATTATAATTTAAAATATGACTTCTGGCATATGACCGCCATGGCTGGCTCGGACGTAGTCTAATCTGGAGGTCCAATTTTCGATGACTTTTTCCAACATTTGTGGCCGTATATCGGCAATAACGCGGCGAATGTTGTCCTCCAAGTGGTCAATCGTTTCGGGTTTACCGGCGTAGACTAGCGACTTCACATATCACCCACAGAAAATAGTCTAGCGGCGTTAAATCGCACGATCTTGGAGGCCAATTCACGGGTCCCGAAACGTGAAACTATGCGGTTACCAAACGTTTCCTTCAATAAATCAATTGTGGCACGAGTTGTGTGACATGTTGCACCGTCTTGTTGAAACCACCACAGCTCCTGCACATCATGGTTGTTCAATTGATGAACGAAAAAGTCAGTAATCATGGCTCTATAGCGGTCACCATTGACTGTACCGTTTTGACCAGCATCGTTTTTAAAGAAGTACGGATCAATGATTCCAGCAGCCCATAAAGCACACCAAACAGTCAGTTTTTCTGGATGTAACGGTGTCTCAACATACACTTGAGGATTATCATCACTCCAAATACGGCAGTTTTGTTTATTGACGTATCCATTCAAACAAAGTGAGCTTCATTGCTAAACAAAATTCGCTTATGAAAATCGGGATCAACGGCAATCTTGTTTTGGGCCCATTCACCGAATCTACGCCTTGCTAGGTGATCGTGTGGCTTCAATTGTTGCACGAGTTGGATTTTGTAAGTACGTAAACCAAGATCTTTCCGCAAAATCTTCCATAAAGTTGATGGACACATATCCAATTCCTATGCACGATGGCGGATAGACTGATTCGGGTCTTCCTCTACGCTACGCTCTACAGCAGCAATGACTTCTTCTGTTCGCACTGTACGACGTCTCTGTGGATGCGTATTATCATTTAGAGTGGTGCGAAACGTTCCATAGTTAATCGAATTAATTGCTCTGATGGACGATTATGTTGACCGTAAAATGGACGTAGTGCGCGATACGTATTTCGAACAGAACCATGATTTTCAAAATAAATTTGCACAATTTGGAAGCGTTGTTCAGGCGTCAGTCTATTCATGTTGAAATGCCAAACCAAACTAAACATAAATCACTTGAAAGCTGACAAAATGGCCGCCAGTTAAAAAAGTGTTGCCAACTTAAAGTTTTATACCTCTATAAAAAACACCCTTTATTTTCAGTTAAATATTAAGGGTATTTTTAATTTTTAGCTTAATTGGTGAATTTGGAACCAATTTTTTCTAACTTGGAACGAAACTTTTCACGGTCTTGGTTACATGAGAAAAGGCCTTATCGATTGTAAGAGATATCTTAGGGGATATTTACTATTCAAGATTAGAACACTAAATGTACTTTTTGTGTATTTCATTCGTTATGAATGTTAAACGTTATTATTATTTACTTTAAACTGTTTGTCAAAAAAAAATTAAAATTTAACACAATTTAACTTTTTCGCGTTACAGAAGACCTTAGGTCCCATGTACCATTAATATTAATTAATTAAAATATATAAAAACATTAGACAGATTTATTTTTATGCTTCTACTATATCGTTTTTTTTTTTAAATAAAAACACACACACCCAATACCGAGAATCTAGTTTATACTTCTTATGTAAAGTAATTTTACCATCTCATTTTTACTCTCCTCGTTAAAAGAACGTGTTGTATTCGTGAAACTTTTCGGGATTTTGGCTTCTCTTCATGTTTTAGGGTTCCTATATCACAAAAAACATAGTGACTCGTTTCCGTTGGTCGGTCGGTTGATAGCTCTTGAACTAAATGAAATATAGCAAACTTCATCTATCAAACTTGGTATATATATATATATATATATATATATATATATATATATATATATATATATATATATATATATATATATATATAAATATATACATATATATATATGTATATATATATATATATATATATATATATATATATATATATTTTATAAAAACGCAACGTCTTTCTGTTTGTCTGTCCCTGTTTGTTTTTAATTCATACATATGTTCGCTGGCCGGGTTTTAGTATATATTTTGTTACGTTAGCGAACATAAGGAATAAGTAGTGACGACAATAGTAAATTTAGTCGGAAAAAAGTTTGCACCCTCTTGCAAAAAAACCTAAATAATAATTTTGTAGTCGACACGAGCAGAGTCGCGGGCACAGCTAGTATATATATATATATATATATATATATATATATATATATATATATATATATAATGAAGATTGAACTTGTTTCGTACATATAGTGTTATATAATTGAGGAATTCAAAAATTAGTTTTCATAGTAATCGAGGTTTTTTCGATGGGAGAATGGGCACATATGTGGCATAATCATTTAAAATAAAATACAGAAGGGCCCAAAAGGGGTGGAGAAGGGAGGTAGAAGAATGTCTTCGTTTTTATTGTGCTATATGTTTTTTTCATTATTTTCATTGTTAAAGAGGAGGGTAAAATGTCATTGTATCGTTATAATAGTATTATGATAATTTTTATTTTTTCTTAATTGAGATGTTGGATATTTATTATAAAATAAACATTTACCAAATATATATATATATATATATATATATATATATATATATATATATATATATATATATATAGGGTGAAAGAATGGTTGCTATGTACTTCTATTTCTGTGTTTTTGTTTCTTCATTATTTTCAATTTTAACAGAAATAGTATACAGAAGGGATTGAGATATGATTACACAGTAACTTAAAAAATATTGAATTGAATATAGAAGAAGTTTTCCAAACACAGGATTAAGCTGGCGGAAACGTACTTATGGCACATGAGGTAAATTAGTGTATTTATTTCCCTTGATAGCCGAAAGTATTGTATTCGTGAGAGATGACCCTGAAATTTTAGCTTTTATTCACGTCTTAGGGTTGTTAAATCACGAAAAATATATCTATCTAGCTGACTATCGGTTTGTTGATTGGTGGATCTATCGAGAGGATAACTCGAATGAGACAATAATACGAACTTGAAGTATGGATGAATCCTATAGATTTTAATTGAGACTGTTTTAGGGAAATAGTGTTAAAGAGGGGGAAATTTACTGACTTAAGAAAGTCTTATTCAGTGCGTAATATATAATTATATGCTTGTAAGGAAAGCACTGGGTAAATTACTTTACCAATTTTTTAATTTAAGAAGAAGATAAGAAGCCTTAACATGCCTCTCGAACCCACTTCATTCGTTCTAAATCTTAGGGTTTTTATCTACTGAAAAGTTATGTTTCCCTGCTGCACGCTTAAATTTAATCCTTTAGTCCCATGTTGTGTGCTAATTTAGTTATTTTCTGGGTTTGAAATTCTTGTATAACGTAAAGTTTCCATTCCAAACTTTGTGCTTCAAAATCTACTCAAACTTCTAATTACTGTATTTAATATTGAGAAATTCAGTATTTTAACTCTATTGGGAGAAACAAGTGAAAATAGTATGACAGTAGAAAATTTAAAACAAAAATCTTTTAATGTGGCAAATGAGGCTGAAAGGGAAAATTTTTGGTGTTTTTCGAGTACAGTATCTAATAATAAATTCCATATTATAAGCTTACATTTCATATGTTAGCTTTTATAGCATTTTCTAAGAAATATATGTCTTGTGCCAATTAAAAATTACTTTCTGAGTTATAAAATTTTTATATAACCTAAAGTTTCCAATCCAAACTTTAGGCTTCAGAATCTTTTCAAATTTCCCACTACTATATATAGTATTTAGAAATTCAATTAACTAAAGCGATTCAAATAAGTAAAAATATTATTAAAAAAACCGGTCAAGTGCAAGTTGAACTTGCACAATTAGTGTTCCGTACGTTGATTGTTTTTAAAATAAAAATTTTGGTTAGGGTGGTATAAAATGATCAGTGACTTCACAAAACACACCCCAAATGAATTTTCAACAAAGTTTGTTTCCAATCTTTACTGAAAACTGGTGACCTTGAAATTTTGTTTTTTTTTATATACCAAATAAATTATTAAAGGTAATGCACTCGTGATAATTTTCGTTCAATCTATACCCCGTGGAGAATATTCCAGAATTTTTTCAAAATTTTTTGATCAGTATTTTTCGAGATAAGGTAGGGGACAGCGATTTTTTAAAAGTAATACGAAGAAAAGTGTGCGCAAGTATTACATTATATATATATATATATATATATATATATATATATATATATATATATATATATATATATATATATATATATATATATATATATATATCTATATATATTTTTTTTACTCGTGTTTTCACAAGCTTTCATTTGACACCACACTCGATGACCTAGTAAAAAAAATTTTTTTCACTTCCGATTTCACCCCTCAAAACGAACCTCTTAAGTCAAAATTTATGTTACGGTGGTATAAAATGATCAGTGACTTCACAAAACACACCCCAAATGAGTTTTCAACAAAGTTTGTTTCCAATCTTTACTGAAATCTGATGACCTTGAAATTTTTGTTTTTTTTTATATACCATATAAATTATTAAAGGTAATGCACTCGTGATAATTTTCGTTCAATCTACACACCGTGGAGAATATTCCAGAATTTTTTCGAAATTTTTTGATAAGTACTTTTCGAGATAAGGCCCGGGGCAGCGATTTTTCGCGAATTTTTAAAAATAATACAAAGAAAAGTGCGCGCAAGTATAATATTATATGTATATTTTTTACTCGTGTTTTCACAAGCTTTCATTTGACACCACACTCGATGACCTAGTAAAAAAATTTTTTTTTTCACTTCCGACTTCACCCCCCAAAACTAACCCCTTAAGTCAAAATTTAATTCTCAAAACTACATGGCTCTGATGAGGCCATCAATTCCTATATTATTACCAAATTTCACCTTTCTATGTCAAATAGTTTCCGAGAAAATCGGGTGTGACAGACAGACAGACAGACAGACAGACAGACAGACAGACAGACAGACAGACAGACACCGAAGTGATCTTATAAGTGTTCCGTACGGAACACTAAAAAGAAAATTTAAGCCAAAAATTTTTTTCAATTTGGCAAATGATGCAGAAAAAGGAAGCTTTTTGGCGTTTTTTTTGCTTACAATATTTGATAATAAATCCAACAACCTAAATTTGATCTGGTTAGTTTTTATAGCATTTTCTAATAAAGCTAGGTGCCAATAAATTTGTGAAATAATTCAACTAGCAGGAGCTGCCACAATAAAATCCATGGAAGGCCTTTTAAACAAGTGTCTACAAAGCAGTACGATCCCTGACAATTGATTAAATGCTTAAGTAATTCATCTATACAAAAAAAGGGACAAACTATCGTCCAGTAAGTCTCCTCCCACACCCATATAAATTACTAATAAAGATAGTAACCAACAGACTCACAAACAAATTAGATGATTATCAACTACCAGAACAGGCGGAGTTTCGAAAACGTTACAGTACCGTTGAGCAGATACAAAAACATCAAAATTATAATTGAAAAATGCAATAAGTATAATGTTCCAGTTTATTTAGCTTTTATTGATTACAACAAAGCTTTCGATTCTGTAGAGCTATGGGACGTATTTTAAACTATGAATAATGCTAGAATAAATTCAAGATACCAAGACCTTCTTAAATACATATACGAAACGGCTACATTACAAGTTAAAATCAATGATGATCTAATAACCGTTGAAATAGCTCTACAACGCAGAATAAGATAAGACGAAACTATCTCGCCGAAACTTTCTACACTGGCTTTGAACGACGTCTTTAAACAACTGATCGGCAACGACTTACAAGAGTTACAGGCGATGGTCCAAGATCTGAAGGCAGCTTCGGAAAAAGTTGGGCTGACTATGAATTTAACAAAAACTAAAATCCTGACTCCAGACGAAACATCAGTCTAGGTTGGAAGCAGTAAAATAGAAAAACTAAAAGAATATGTTTACCTAGGTCATGAAATAAAACTTGATGAAGAGAACCAAAAAGCCGAATTGAGTAGGAGAATTGGAAAGACATGAGCAGCCACTGGAAGACTTGGTCACGTCTTAAAAAGTCCTAAAATCCCCATCGATCTGAAAACCAAAGTTTTTAACACGTACATTTTCCCTGTGAGGACGTATGGATTAGAAACCGCAACATTAACGGTGAAAACAGCTAATAAACTTCGAATTACCCAGAGAGCTGTAGAACGAATTATACTGGGAGAACCGGTTAGAAACCACTTGCGAAACTAAGATCGAGGATGTCATAAAGCGTGGGGTAACTCAAAAATGGACTTGGGTAGAACACGTTGCTAGACAGGAGGCGGATAAGAAGTGGACGAAACACTTATTACAATGAAGGCCTAAAAGACACAGGAGAAGTGGTGGAAGACCACCAAAAAGATGGATCGATGGCGTGAAACAACAGGTCGGCAGGAACTGTCATCATATAGCCAAGGATAGAGTGGAGTGGAAAAGACAGGAGGAGGCCTACGTCCAGGAGTGGATGGCAAAAGGTTGCTAAAAGAAGAAGAGGCCAATTAAAAGTCATGTTCTGGTTTAAAATGAAATTTAGTGTAACCCAAGTTTCCATTCCAAACTTAATACTTCAGAATCTCCTCAAACTTGTCGCTGCTGTGTGTTATGAATATGAGCAATTCAATATTTCAACTCTAGAAGGAGAGACATAGAAACTGTTATAGATGTTGCATAGACTATTCCTGAAAATGAAACCGCAACCTTGTTGAATCTCGACTTCCTATGAAAATTAGGTTCTTAAAAGTTCACGTCTTGCTATAATTATATGCAGAAACTTTTTCATAAATAATATGAAACAACATTACATTTTAGTTTATCTGAATATCCATAAATTTTCTTATTCATTTCTGCACGATATATAGTATATAATGTTAGCACAAATATTTTGACGAAAATTAAAAATATAGTCTAAAAATTCTTCCTAGGAGTTCGCAAGTCGGCGTCTGAGAATTTCAACTCTGGAGAGGAACTTGAGATGCGTATTTTTACTACAAAACAAACACATCACGACGGCCTTGTAGCACCTCAAAAAATGACTGTGACTACGAGTCTTAATCATTTTATATCCAGACAATTTTCTTAAAATAATCTAATGTGTATCATTTATTTTATTAAAGTAAGAAATAATAAAAAAATTTGGTTGAAAAAATTCAAATTACGATTATATCATACCACAAGTCTGCTGAGAAATCTTACTTGGTGTTGATACAAGCATCTATAATATATATAAAATGCAACATCTCTCTTTCTCTGTCTGCCTGTCTGTCTGTCTGTCCGTTAGTGCGCTTATCACTGGAGAACCACTTATCCGATTTACGTACTTTTTTTTTTAAACATACATATGTTCTCTGGCCAGGTTATAGGCTATATTTTATTACGATAGGTAGCATAAGGAATGAGCAGTGACGTAAAATAGTGAATGAAGTCCGAAGAAGTTTGCCGCTAGCGCGTTCCCTTGCAATACGATTAAATACGGAACAATATTATGTAGCAGAGAATATCTATATCTATATCTATAATATATATATAAAATGGAATGTCTCTCTGTCTGTCCATTAGTACGTTTATCACGCGAGAACCACTTATCCGATTTACGTGTCTTTTTTTAAATTCATACATATATTCTTTGGCCAGGTTATATAATAATAATAATAATCGACATCTATAATATATATAAAATGCAACGCCTCTCTGTCTGTCTGTCTGTCCGTTAGTGCGCTTATCCCTCGAGAACCACTTATCCGATTTACGTGATTTTTTAAATTCATACATATGTTCTCTGACCAGGTTATAGATATATATTTTATTACATCTATAATATATATAAAATGCAACGTATCTCTGTCTGTCTGTCCGTTAGTGCGCTTATCACTGGAGAACCACTTATCCGATTTACGTGCTTTTTTTTAAACATGCTAAACCATTAAATATGGAACAATATCATGTAGCAAAGAATATAATATATATAAAATGCAAATGAACCACTTATCCGATTTACCTGTTTTTTTTTTAATTCATACATTTGTTCTCTGGCCAGGTTATCTATAATCTCCTATCTAGAATATATATAAAATGTAACATCTCTCTGTCTGTCTGTCTGCCTGTCTCTCTGAACGTCTGTCTGTCTGTTCGTTAGTGAGCTTATCAGTTGGGAACCACTTATCCGATTTACGTGTTTTTATAAATCTATACATATGTTCTGTATAATTCAATATAAGCCTAGATAATGGGAGATAAGAAGAGATAATGGAAGATAAAGAGAAATAATGGGAGGTAAGTCGAGATAAGCCTCGATAATGGGAGATAAGGTGAGATAAATGGAGATAAGTATAAATAATGGGAGATAAGGATAAATAATGGGAGATAAGCAGAGATAAGTCTAGATAATGGGAGTTATGGCGAGATAATGGGAGATAAGGAGAAATAATGGGAGATAAGGAGAAATATTGCGATATAAGTCGAGATAAGCCTAGATAAGTCGAGGTAAGCCTAGATAATTTGAGATAAGGTGAAATAATGGGAGATAAGGAGAAATAATGGGAGATGAGCGGAGATAAGCGTAGATAATGGAAATTATGTAGAGATAATGGGAAATAAGGAGAAATATTGGGAGATAAGGGGAAATAATGGGAGATATTATATTACGTTGGGTAACATAAGGAATAAGCAGTGACGATAGTAGTGAATCAAGTCCACGCGAGCGGAGCCGCGGGCCCGGCTAGTAGATTAATAATAATGACGACTGGTGTTTACATGACATGGTGGTAATTTTGGTTTAAATCAAGCCCTGTTTAGAATGACTGGGTGAATAAAGATATGGTTTTTTATTTGATATAAAAGTCTATAAAACGTTTAAGATACAGCAATTGTAATAAAATATTACCTCTAGAAAATTAAACTATGTTCTAATTTTATTGCAAATGGCACGCAATTGTAATAAGTGTTCTGGTAATATTGTGACGCGCCAATCTCATTAAAAACCAGACATTTGATATAATATTTAACGATTATTGTTTTTGGTTAAAAGTCGTAAAAAATTAATAAATGTTAAAAGTGTAAGGTGGCGCAATGCAACAAATTGCATGCTATTTTTAAAACTGTATCGCCAACAAACTTAAAATGGAATAAATTTGCATACAATACATGAGTGAATTTTATGTCATTGTTGAAATAAAAGTTAAGTAAAGCAGATTAAAGAATACTCAAATCAGGTTTTTAGTGTTCCGTACGAAACACTTATGGGATCACTTCGATGTCTATCTGTCAGTCACACTGGATTTTCTCCGAGGCTAGTTGACATAGAAAGTTGAAATTTGGCACAAATCTAAGAAGTGATGGTCCAATCAGAGCCGTGTTGTTTTGATAGTTAAATTTTGACTTAAGGTGTTAGTTTTGGGGGTGAAATCTGAAGTGAAAAAAAAATTACCAGGTCATTGAGTGGGATGTCAAATGAAAGCTTGAGAAAATACGAGTTCAAAAATATAAATGATGTAATACTTGCGCACACTTTTGTTTGTATTATTTTCAAAAAATTGCCAAAAGTCGCTGTGCCCCACCCTAACCCAAAAAGTACTGATCAAAAAATTTTGAAAAAATTCTGGAATAGTCTTCGTAAAATTTAGATTGAGCGAAAATTATCACGAGTGCATTACGTTTGATAACACGGGTCAACACTAGTCATGCCACACGAACTTTGATAGCTAATACTGTTTTAGCTAACTACCCTCATTATTAAACTGCAGTTGTTTTGTTTCAATCAGCCTCAGTTTTCTTGTGATACGGTAATACTTATAACTAGTACTACGGCAATAAAAGCAAAGGAACGTTCGCTAAGAAATAGTCATAAAACTATTTGTCTGTGATTTTATCAAAATATTGTGATTTATTAACTGTGTTAACATGTCGAGAAAGTGTAGTAACGATCTTAGCTCTTTTTGTTATGTTTGTGGTGAACCGACTTTCAAAAAACAAAGACGAAATTTCACAAAACTAGTCTTGTAGAGTTATCACCGGTATTTTGGTTTCACTATGGCCCATCAAGACAAATCCTGGGCCCCTCATATTTGTCGCATAACGTGTGTGAAGGGTCCCGTCATATGCCGTTTGCTGTACCCATGATTTGGACCGAACCGAGAGATCACATTTTGTACTGCTATTTTTGTCTTACTGACGTCAATGGTATAAATTTCAAGAAAAAACACAGAGTTATTTACCCTAATTTACCTTCAGCCATGAGACCAGTCCCTTATAGTGAAAATTTGCCTATACCAGTTGCATCTGCGTACGTTGAGATTGACGATACACAATCCTCCACTTCAAGCCAATGTGTTGATGAGGACGATGACTTTGAGTTTGAAGAAATTCTAACTAAGTCACACTTGATAACTCAAGGAGACCTAAACGATTTGGTTTGCGATTTAAATTTGTCAAAAAAGCACTCAGAACTATTAGGATCTCGATTAAAAGGATTGAATTTGCTACATCATGATACTAAAATCAGCTATTTTCGAAATCGTGATCAACACTTCAGATCATACTTGGTGTATTGTAATGATATAAATGGGATTATGAAGATTTTGGAAATCGATTTTGATCCCTCCCAGTGGTGTTTATTCATTGACTCTTCTAAAACAAGTCTAAAAGCAGTGTTACTGCATAACGGCAATATATCCTTCCTTCTGTACGTCTGGCCCAAGCTGCTAATATGAAAGAAACTTATGAAAATATGAAGTTATTACTTGAAAAAATCAAGTACAGTACATATTCTTTCAAAATCCGATTTAAAAGTTGTTGCCCTATTACTCGGACTTCAGCTGGGTTATACTAAATTCCTCTGCTTTTTATGTGAATGGGACAGTCGAGACAGAACAAACCACTACCATAAAAAAATATGGCCTACGCGTGCATCCTTAATTCCTGGACAAAAAAATGTGAAGTATTGTAGAGCCATCTGAAGTATTTCTTCCACCACTGCATATCAAACTAGGCCTGATCAAAAATAAATTTTTTAAAGGCAATGGATTGCAATGGGAGTGGATTTTTGTATCTAAAAGAAAAATTCCCCAAAATAAGTGATGCAAAGATAAAAGAGGGTATTTTCGTAGGACCTCAAATCAGGAAGTTAATAAAAGATCCGGTATTCGAAGAAAAATTGAGCGATTTAGAAAACCCAGCATGAAAATCTTTTAAGAATGTTGTTGTAAATTTTTTGGGTAACCATAAGAGTGAGAGCTAGAGAGAGTTGGTTAGCGAGCTATTGTTGGCTTATCAAGCATTGGGTTGCAATAGGTCACTCAAGATTCATTTTTTAGATTCACACCTGAATTTTTTTCCTCAGAATTTGGGGGCATTTTTTTTGTATGGGTCTAGCACACGTGCTACAGGGAAGTCCCTAAAGCGCTACAGGAGCGACACGTGTGCGGAGAAAGCGATTCACGTTGTTCTTGAATCGCTGTAGATTGTTGTACTCGGTGGCAAACACAGTCCTGGGCAAATTATTCCAAAGGGATGATGTTCTCCATATAAAAGACTGCTTGAAAAGCGTTGTACGAGGAGTAACAAGCTGAATCCTCATATAGATGTGAAGAATTAGCGCGACGTGTTCTTCTAACATGCACCACTCTGGGAGGAATTAAGCGGGCCACATCCTTCGAACACTTTCCATGAAAGTACTTGTAGAATAGGCTCAAGTCGCCAACTGTTCTTCGATGTTCCAGCGAATCAAGGCCGACGGTCAGTTCCGGGTCTCCAATCAGACGAACAGCTCTTCTCTGAATAGAATCCAACAAATGCAGTGTATGTTTGGGAGCGGAGCTCCAAACATGGGAGCAGTATTCCATAGTTGGTCGAATTTGAGCTTTGCAAAGAATTAACAGTTGTTGTGGAGTGTAAAGCTTTCTGGTTCGAAATAATATTCCCAACTTTTGAGAAGCTCTCCTTGCTATGCCTGCAACATGTTCATGCCAGGACATATTTGCTCCCAAATTAACGCCCAACAAATTGAATGACGATGTTAGAGGAATGGAGTGCCCCGACATAACTATGTCGGGTTCAGCAACGTTAACTTTTTTAGAAAAAACTGCCGCCTGGGTTTTTGTAGCTTTAAATTCCACTTGGTTACTGTCACCCCAAGATAGAATTTCTTCCAGGTCTTTGTTAAGTTGAATGACTTCCTGCTGTCTACGGATATTCGTCTGAGTAGCCGATGTCCGAGCGTTCAAAGTGAATGAAGAGATAAGTGTACTGTCATCTGCAAAGCTGTAGATTGGATTCTCGCTCTTTTCCAGCAGATCGTTAATGTAAATGAGAAAGAGAGTACGAGACAGTATGGAGCCTTGGGGTACACCGGCGTTGATAGTGAAGGTGTTAGAAAGAAATCCGTCGACTGCCACTCGTAAAGAACGCTCTCTGAGGAAACATGAGAGCCACAAACAGAACTTTTCCGACATACCATAAGAACGTAGCTTAGCCAACAGCCCATCGTGCCAAACACGGTCGAATGCCTTGGATATGTCAAGAGCAACCGCTCGAGATTCTCCAAAGTGTTCAATTGCATTGTTCCAAACATGTGTTACATAAGTCAGAAGATCTCCTGTTGATCTATTTTTACGAAAGCCATATTGGTGATCGCTAATAATGTTGAATCCTTTAAGATATCTTAGAAGATGCTGATTGATAGCTTTTTCCATGACTTTCGATATTATTGAAAGCAGTGCGATTGGTCGGTAGTTATTTGGCAAGGTCTCCTCGCCTTTTTTAGGTATCTGCTGAACTGTAGCACATATCCAGCAGGAAGGAAATATTCCCTTTCTATAGGATAGGTTGAAAAGTCTACAGAAAACTGGGGTTACTTTCCTCGCACAGATTTTAAGAAC
Organism: Pachyrhynchus sulphureomaculatus; assembly: GCA_019049505.1. Lineage (NCBI taxonomy): Eukaryota > Metazoa > Arthropoda > Insecta > Coleoptera > Curculionidae > Pachyrhynchus > Pachyrhynchus sulphureomaculatus. Next base: position 169,217,476 of record CM032456.1, read on the forward strand.
TATGGCAGGTATTCCGTCAGCACCAGAAGCCTTTTTGGTGTCTAGCTTCATCAGAATACGCTTTATGATACGCTGTCTGAAGACAACATCGGGCATCCTTGACTGCACTATGGGAATAGTAGGTGGTGTTTTTCCTTGGAAATCGACAGTAGAATGTGAAGCAAAGAGTTCAGCCAACAAGTTCGCTTTCTCAACAGGTGTCGTTACAATAGAATTATCTGGCCGTGTGAGTGGTGGTATGGTGGATTTGGTGAAATTTTGACTAACTGCCTTAGCGACCGACCAACAGGACCTTGAATTGCTGTGACAGGCGAGAAGTTTGTTTCTAATCCGTTGATTGTGTACCTCCCTGGTTTCGTCGCTGTGAGCGACGAGCACGGAGAAAGGTTCGATCAGGACATTTCTAAGATGGAAAAACGTTACTAGAGCAAATGGAACTCAAATATGTTGGCAGATTACCGCTGGACATCAAAAGGGACCAAGCAGGATCTAAATTTGCTGGAAAGTCTTAGATCGTAACTTCATAATAAAACTTTCTTACATTTTTGGTTTAAGAGGTCATTGTTTTTTTAAATATTTTAAATTACTTAAGAGAATATAATTCTTGGCTAACAGATTTTATTTAATGTTTGTTTTTACTGCCAGCTACCTATTAAAGTAAAAAATATCATAAAAGTCTATGTGGCACGACAAAGTTACAATTTTGTTTACCAGTGTGGCAGAAAAAAATGACATATGGTAGAGGTTTTTTTAATATACTTTTCAGTACATTACTGCTACCGAGTCGTGCGTCGCTCCTGTACCGAGACAAAATAATTTTGTATTATTTGTGTATAATTAAACAAATATTTAGGTAGAAAATATTTTAACTCTGATAGTGGAAATTAAAAGTTTTTAGATTTTTAAGTGAAAATGTGAAAAATTTTATTTTCACTATCAGAGTTGTTTTTAGATTTTCAAGTGAAAATCTGAAAACTTTTTATTTCCACTATCAGAGGTGAATAAGGATTTTCATCAAGTAAAGATCAAGTCGATTGCATAGTAAATATTTGTTTTACACTTTTATTACTAGATTTTAGATATTATAACTATTATGTTTTATTGACGTGAAAATACATATTGGATCTTAAGATACAAACATGTCAGGGTAACTTAGCCTAGATAAGAATTTTATTTTATTTTAAAAGCAATCACCGTACGAAACACTAATTGACAAGCCCGATTTGCACGTGACACCGGTTTTTACTTTTAAAGTAGATGTAGGAAACTGTTAAAAAATCTTGCGGCTAGCATTAGTATTCTATAATAACAATATTACTATAGTTATTGTATATAACTGTTAATTCCAAGTTTAGAAATTGTTTAAAAGTATGGAATGACAATCAGATTTTATTTGTCATAATTTTTTTTATTGTATGATAATGACTGCATAAATTATGTTTTTACGCACTATGTTCTTACTTTATTGAGGTAGATTTCGAATAGAAATATAAATATTGTGGAGAAGTTATGTCACTACATTTATTCGTTAATTATGACTTCTAGATCCCAAAAATATAATTCACTTGAACTAACATTTTATTGTTAAAGAGTTTATTTTTAAAGGAATAAAAATTTAAACTAGTTCTAATATGAGAGTTGATTGATTGGTCCGTTACTTTGTGACAGTACATTTTAACAATAAAATTACTTAATTGCAACTACATTTTTTTTGTCAAACGCTTAACTAAGACTAAAACAGATTTTTGGTATTTATGTTTATATAATGAACAGATGTGGGTATATTAGGTACTATAAAAGTTGGTAAAGGACGGACTTTCCTACGTCTAATTGACTATTTGGAATATTTATATTATGGTTGTTTGAATGTCTGTAAATTTCTATAGATTCTAAGAAATTAAATTTTGACCCTTTAGGTGCCGTATGGAGTATTGTTAAACAATTAATATTGGGAGTTGAATGGCCTGTTTCTAAAAAATGCTTAGCAAAGAGTAATTTTTCATTTTTTAACCTATAAGAAGCATTATATTCTGCAAATTTTGTTTTGAAATTCCGTCCCGTTTGGCCTACGTAATAGCTATTGCACTCTTGACAATTAAGTTTATAAACTCCTGATTTATTATGTTTATTAGTTTTATCTTTGACACTGAAAAATATATTGGATAATTTTTGAGCGGGTTTTAAAGCTATTCTTGTTTTTCTTGAGATATTTTATCCGAGATGGGACCAAAATATGTTAGAGGTATGAATGTTTTCCTTTCTTGGTATTTTTTTACGGGGTAAATTAAGCTGAAAGTTATTTGCTTTTGTTTACGGCTTATTAAGGTATTAATTATTTTAGGTTGGAAGCCGTTATTGAGTGCAATATATTTGATTGTGTCGAGTTTTCTTTTTTTTAAAATTATTTTTACTAAGAGGGATATTGAAGGCTCTATGGATCATAGATCTATAAGCTGCCAGTTTATAGGAGTTAGGGTGTATTGAGTCAGCTGGGATTGTGACATCTGAAAAGGTTGGTTTATGGAAAATAACAAATTCTAATCTATTTCCCTTCTTTGAAATTGTAACATCTAAGAAATTTATTTTATTGTCTGTTTCCTTTTCCAATGTGAATTTTATGTTGGGGTGTATATTATTTAGATAATTTAAAGTAGAATTTAGTTCAGTATCATTTCCATAGAAACATATTAAGATGCCGTCCACATATCTAAAACCAAAAGAGAATATTTTTTGCGTGTTGAGTTTTTAGAAAACTATTTTATATATATATATATATATATATATATATATATATATATATATATATATATACATATATACATATATACATATAAATATATATATATATATATATATATATATATATATATATATATATATATATATATATATATATATATATATATATATATATATATATATCGTTAAAAGTTATTAAACATTTTTATTATTTTGAATTATAATTGAGTCTATTATTTACTCGTAATACACGAACCTTGACAGAGAGTGTCGTTAGTTTATGTTATATAGAGTCAAGACACCAACGCCTCCATACGATGTTACGGGTCAGTAACGTCAATTAATTTTAATGAGATTATTATGTTATTATATATGTTAGTTTATTAGCCTACTTTGACATGACATAGTCTTTAGTGCATCCTTTATTAAGTGCAAAAAGTTCTGCGTATTTACTGAACATTAACTTCCATTAAGGCTCCCACAGAGGCTCATTTTGCACGCGCGTTTTATTGTAAACGTTGTAATTAAAACCGACATAGTTCGCATGCATCAAGGCTATTATTGTCTTCCATAAATTTTAATAAGACCAGTTTTTTGTTTAATATTATTAATGTTGATGGTTGGTATTTTAAGGAATTTGGCAACCACTGTGACTGTCATACTTAATTAAAACTATTTCGTTTGTTTATGCGTTTTAATAATTGCTAAATTAATTAATGTTATTGAAAAACTATTGTATAGAATTTTGAAATGAAGTTACAATATCGTCTATAGTTATGTTGACATTGCCTGAAGTGTTTTTGGCGGTTAATGTACTGTTAATTTCGAAGATGATTGTTGTCTTATTTTATTTTTAAACCTGTAACTTATCTCTAGTAATAAAGATTTCAATTTTTGCCTAGCACTTAAAGTTTTTGACTTTTAAGTTTTTAATACTTTGTTTTAATTTTCATTTTTAACTGTGTTCGTGTGTTACATCAAACCGTGTATGTGTATGTCTACTTGTCTCATTTTGTGAAGGAATTCCTAGTCTGTAAGTTTTAATTTTAGAATTATTATCTTTAAATTAAGGTAACTAAGCCTTTTGTATAAATGACTACAACTTTCAGTAACTTACAGTTAGCCTAGATGATGGTCTCAGCTGACCCAAACGCGTAGGCTATAATTAAAATAAAGACTTATCCTTTCTCCTAAATTAACCTTAGGATTACAGCTAGTTTTACTATCGGCTTAAAATATTGCCTGTAATTAACAACTGCGTAATTTTTGTAGGATATAAACTATAGTATCAACAAAGCTTTGAGAATTTGTCTATTTGTCGCGCGAGCGAGTCTGATTAAAACGGTGGGTATTATAATCAGGCTAGGATTTATATTTTGGTAATTAGAAATATTGGACCATCCCCGTATCATATACGCCGTAGATAAAGAAATGTTGCCATTTATTTCGGGTAATCTCAACCTTGAGGAAAAATGTCAGAAGCCCACCAATGATTCTTTATAGGCATTGGGACATTACTGGATGTATTTAGTAGAATATAATTTTACGTAAATGTTAAACTTTTTATTACTATCACGTTACAAAGGAATATTGTGTGTGTAAGTGATTTTTGTTTAATTGGGAGTTCAACTGGTTTGATAATCTCAAAACAAGAAATAAACTCGTCAAACAAAACCTGCTGCCGAATGTAAAATTTTAGAATCCTCTACAGGATATAAATTGTAATTTTTTTGTCTACATCGCTGTCCATCTTTATGTGTGATTCCGTTTAAATGATCGATCGTCACTGCAATTAAAATCAACCTGATAGACTCCAGTGTCACAAAACGAGCATTCCGCCATATTCTTATGTGCGATTCCCTATTAAGTGATTTTCACTAACGTGTCTGCAATTAAAATCGCCCTGATAGACCCTAGTAATACGAAATGAGCAACCCTGCACTTACATATTAACTAAACCTTAGACCAGTATTTATTAAGAGAGATATTTTGAGCATAACTTGTAATATCATTTTTATATTCTAATACACACATATGATTCATAAATGCTTTTACTTTGGTTATTTATTCTTAGTGATTACTTATTAAACAGTTGTCATAATTTCGCGTTTATAAGAAAGAAATTTATTGGAAAATGACTTAAAGTGGAACAATTAATGTTGATCATTAAGAAATTGTTCTTCTTCTTTCAGTATGCACCCTAAAATAAAACTAACCTTGAAATATTACCTTAAAACCATTTTTCAGAATAGAACGGTAGTAAATAAATAATTATAGAACGGATCAATGCTACAGTGTTAAATTTATTGAGGACATTTATATTATGTTGATAAAAATAATGAAACAGTTTTTGAGTTCTGTTCTAAAATCAATTCCTTTTCCAGGCTTAAATAACACTGAGCTGTTTAACTAAAACTAACTATCTGAAATAACCGAGAAATATTTTGTTTTTAACAGCGCAAGGAACATGTCAAAATCTCCACATAGGAAAACATTGTATCTTAATCATATAACAAAATATTTTTGCCCCATACTTCCTGAAGCCACATTCTTTTATTGTTAAATCTGATACCCCTGCAGAAACTGATAAACGAAACTAACGGATATTGAAGTTTTTGTTTTTAACTCTAAATTAGTATAAAACAAAAAATTCTACTATTTTGAAATTTTATTTTTAAATATTTTTTGTATTTTTGTATACCAATACAACTCGGAAATACAAGTACACCAATACAACTCTGGACCATGAAGTAGGCATGAGCAAAGATAACCAAACATCTGAGGTGTCTAGAAGAATTACTCTGAGACGGATAGCCTATGGAAAGATGAGAGATGTGTTTTTAAGAGAGACATTCCGATAAGCTTGAAGCGACAGGTTTTCAATCAGTGCATCATACCAGTTTTGTCATATGGCGCACAGACTTTAACCCTCATTAAATCATCCATAAGGAAATTACAAGTGACACAAAGAAACATGGAAAAGTTAATACTTGTGTTGAGTCTTTGAGACCGGGTGAAGAACGAAGAAATCCGCAGAAGAACGTGAGTAAACGATGTCGTAGTGCATATTTTACGATCGAAATGGAGATGGGCTGGACATATTGCCAGAATGACGGATGGTCGTTGGACGTAAAAGGTTCTCGAATGGAGACCAAGGGCCGACACATGCAGCAGAGGCAGACCCCTACCCTATAGAGTGACGATTTGAAGAGAGTTGTGACGAACTGGACTGTGAAAACAGTTTAATCTGGGGACATCTTGAGGAGGCCTATGTCCGACTATATATATATATATATATATATATATATATATATATATATATATATATATATATATATATATATATATATATATATATATATATATATATATATATATATATATATATATATATATATAATACATTAAAATTCCGGATTTCAATCCGTTCGTCTAACAATGAATTTTCACGACGTTTCGTCAAAATCTCATTTGGCATTTTCAAGTGCTTCCGCTGCTTCTGCTACTGGAGTATGGAGTATTTTATGATAAAAACTATGCTATAAATATAATTGCCTCATTTGGAAATTAACCATTCGCAAACAGTACTTTGTCGTTGATACAGGCTCAACTGCTTTGTAAAAATGCCAAAAACGAAAGAAGTTTCCGTTGAAAATCGGGCTCTGATAATTGCGAGACATCAAAATGGTCACTCGAGTTGACAAATCGCGAGTGAAATGCGGATGTCAAGGAGAACGGTGGACTACATCGTAAAAAAATTTACTTCGGGACATGGAATTCTCAACCAAAAACGTCCAGGAAGGCCTCGAAAAACGACTCCCGATGCAGACAGAGCTATAACAATGTCCAGCAGACGTAATCGCCGCCTAACCGCACCAGAAATCAGGGCTCAAGTAAACCTGGAGCGGCCCATCCCCATCAGTGTGATAATCGTGAAGAACAAGTTAACAGAAGGTGGACTATACGGGAAAGTTGCAGTTAGGAAACCACTTCTTAGGCAAGTGAATAAACGTAAACGATTAGAATGGGCCCGAGAACATGGAAATTGGATATCAGAACAATGGAATTCCGTCTTTTGGAGCGACGAATCTAAATTTGAAATTTTCGGTTCAAATCGACGAGTTTGGGGTTGTTTTGGCAACAGTAAAGTTGGAAAAATCTTTAGGATAGAAGGAATCATGCGAAAAGAACAGTATCGAGAAATTTTGCTAACTCAAATGCTTCCTTCTGGAAGAGATATTTTTAAGGGGAAATTTATTTTTCAGCATGACAACCATCCTAAACATTCTGCTAAACAAATTAGATAACTTTTGGACCAATGGGAATCCGATGACGTTCTGGAAGTGATGACTTGGCCTCCACAATCACCCGACTTGAACCCCTTCGTATTGCTGTGGGACCATTTGGACAGGTGTGTTCGAAAACTCAATCCAACATCAAAAAAATCACTTGTGGGAACTTTTACAAGCAAAATGGGTTAAAATAACCGAAGAAACTCTGAAGAAACTACTGGACAGAATGCCGAAACTCTGTAAAGCGGTAATTAAAAACAAAGAGAGAGAGAGATGAGAAAAAATCTAGAAAATCATGAATATTTTTCTGATTTCTAGACTGTAAATAATGTGAAAATAAATAATAATTCATTAAAATTTAAAAAATATATATATTATCTGGATTTTTGTTGCCTTGGGACTAAAATAACTAGGTGGGCAAATACTTTTTGACGGTAGTGTATATATAACACGTCGGCTGAAAAGTTTTTGGTCTGACACGTAGATGTCGCCTTTTTCAAAAAATCCATATGATTTTTAGGAAGTACCAATCAAAAATACGTGTGTTACGGGGACTCTGCCCCTGGAAAATCATTTATCATGTACTGGTCGGCTGAGTTTAAACGCGGACGTACAGATACAAATGATGCTGAAACGCTCTGGAGGCTGAAATGTGGTGGTTACACCGGGAAAAATCCACAAAAATTATTTTGGATGACCGTAATAAATTGCGTGAGATAGCTGACCCTCTAAAGATATCAAAAGAACGTGTTGGTCATATTTTGCATGAATATTTGGGCATGAAAAAGCTCTGTTCGAACTGGGTACCGCGTTTGCTCACAGTACTCTAAAAACAACAACGTGTTTTTAGTCCACTGTGATGACGATCCTGAGCGCTGTTTGGACCTGTTTAAGCGCAATATAAACGATTTTTTCAAGTGATATATGACAATGGATGAAACATGGATCCACCACTACACACCGGAATCAAATCGGCTGTCAGCTGAGTGGACAGCGGGGTCAAAGCCGTCCGAAGCGACCAAAGACACAACAGTCGGCTGGGAAGGTTTTGGCCTCTGTATTTTGGATTGGAATAATTTTCATCGACTATGCTGAGAAGAGCAAAACCATCAATAGCGAATATTATATAATCGTTTGAAGGCAGAAATCGCAAAGAATCGGCCTCAAATGAACAAGAAAAAAGTGCTCTTTCATCAAGACAATGCACCGTGTCACAAGGCAATGGTTACGATGGCAAAATTGCATGAATAGAAGTTCGAATTGCTTCCTTATCTACCGTATTCTCCAGGTTCGAACCCCCAACGACTATTACCTATTTGCAATGAAGAAATTATCGCCGAAACTGAGGCTATTTTGAAGACGAGGACAAATCCTTCTACAAGAAAAGAATAGAAATGTTAGAAAAGTGTTAGCCTCATTGTATCGCTTTTGAAGGAGACTATATTGATGAATTTTGCAAAAAAAATGTGTTTTAAGTAGCTAGACTAAGAACTTTTCAGCCTACGTGTTATATATATATATATATATATATATATATATATATATATATATATATATATATATATATATATATATATATATATATATATAGAGAGAGAGAGAGAGAGAGAGAGAGAGAAAGCAAAAGTTGCCGTATCTAACAAAATCCTAAGATATGAAAATAGTTGGGGAACTAGGCAAATGGGCAATAACAGATGTTCACACTATATTCATTTAGCCAATATTTCGGTCTTAGGTTGGGACCTTCATCAGGGCACAAACTGAAAAAGAGATAACGTAGTAACCAATAAGAAAAGTTGGGCATGGAAAATTATTATTGTTAAGTTTAATTTTTAATTATTAATTTTTAATTTGTAATTTTAATTTCATTCTTATAATTATTGATAAAAACTTATTGTTGTTTTAAAAGTATTGTTGTTCTAAAGAAACGTACATTATTATTATTATTATTATGAAGAAATATCAAGACAAAATTGCAAGTGACTCACATGCAGTGTGCGAATGACCATAAATAACAATTGTCACACCAAAGACCAACACTGAGATAAAATAGCCACTAATCACTAACATATTAATTTAAAAATATGGCATTTACATAAGAATACATAATAATTTTCCATGCCCAACTTTCCTTATTGGTTGCTTCGTTATCTCCTTTTCAGTTTATATATATATATATATATATATATATATATATATATATATATATATATATATATATATATGTTTGTGCTTGCAGAAAGAAGTATTCATTTTAATGAATTCTCATTAATTAGTCCAAGGTGAGTTGCAGAATCTAAATGAATTTTCTCATGTTCACAAAATTGTTTATGCATTGAATCATATAAGTTAACTTTTATTCCAAAAAAGAATACATAGGGTTTCTTTGAATATTATTTTTATCGATTTATTATTGGGACACGTCCTGTGTAAGACATCTCAGAATATAATATCTCCTGTATTTCTTTTTTGGTAAAAGGAAATTTCAAATATGTTGAATAAAATTATTGTCATAATAATCTTTACATATACTCTGTAAATAAATTTATTGACCAAAAATACAGGTTATAGGAATCTCAATGTAAGTAAACGACCTACAAATTTATTTTTAATTTAGATTCGTTAATCATTTTAGGTAAGTTACCTTTCTAGTTAAATAAAGAACAATTTCTTAAAATGTACAGATTTGCACACAAAATCCATTAGCCAGGCGATATTCTTAGGTCAATGTTTCGACCATTTATTTAGTCATCTTTAGGGCTTAATCTTTTCTTGGTACAAAAGATTTTCTAAATTAAGTATTAACACTTAATGAGTATTTCCTTTTGAAAATATATTACGCCAACTAAAAACACATACTATAAACCAATATAAACATAATATAGTTGAGTGTCCACTAAAAACAACGCTATGTACTCTCTGTATTTAAAAAATTCCGATATAGATGTTAGCAAAAAATAAATAAGCAACAAATACAACAAATATTTGAAAAAAAAAAATATAAAAAGTTTTGAGACATGAGTGTTTTTTTTAGGTTATGTACCCAGCTACGAAGAAAAACTAATAGAGCTTAAAAATATAAATTTTTTTGTATAACTAAATTCACACTTAGTACAGCATTTCTCGACTTGTTTTATTTCATGCAAAACATTTTTCTTTTATTTGCGGCTCAAAAAACGACGCTCCAGTGTCTTTCAACTTCAATATTCGAAACTGTGGAGAATATTCTAGCAATTTTTTCAAAAATACTTTTCGAGATACGCGACAGTGATTTTTAGCAAATTTTTTAAAAATAATACAAAGAAAAGTATGTGCAAGTATTACTTTTTATATATTTTTGAACTCGTGTTTTTACAAGCTTTCATTTGGCTTAGTAAAAAAAAAAATTCTCTTCCGATTTCACCCCCCAAAACTAACACCTTAAGTCAAAATTTAACTTTCAAAACTATACGGCTCTGCTGAGGCCATCAGTTCCTATATTATTTCTAAATTTCATCTTTCTATGTCAAATAGTTTCGGGGAAAATCGGGTGTGACAGACGGACAGACAGACACCGAAGTGATCTTATAAGTGTTCTGTACGAAACACTAAAAATTGGAGATTCAGGACTGAAAGCACAATATGAATATGCCACAATTTGTTATCTCTTACCATGGTATTGTCGGCGTTTATAACTTCGTTTAAATAAGTTATTTAATTCGAAAAAAAATCTTTTATTCATATATTAATTCCAATTTGATAACAAGACTAAATAATTTGAAAAAACCGGCCCAAGCTCAATAAATCTTTAATAAAATAAATTTGTATAGTTTGCTTATTTTGGGATTAATTTATGTCATTTAAAAGTTAATTAGCGCTGAACGAACCGGCTATTTAATGATGTAACAAAGGAACGGCAACGCAACGTATTTCAGCAAATAGGAAAGAAACTTTGCATCCTGGTGGCATCCTGGTAAAAGCCTATTAAAGTTAAAGGCTTGATATTTATGAAAAACTAATATGTCTGAAAACCATTCAGAACGGATTGTGTAAGCAACGAGTCCAATATCTTTCCCTTTTAGCTTAAACTACTGTGTAGATTTTAATAAATGAGGGCTCAACAAATTCGTCATAATTCAGCTATTTGTAGTGGCCAGGCACCATTTTGTCCAGCACTTAAAGCCAAAATGGTTACTGATTCACTAGAAGTTAAACTCGGTCTAGTTGCCATGGAAGTTAAAACTTCTAGTTATTCAGTTGACTTGTTTTTGGCACCGTTATGTTTCATATGATAGATATTGTGCGTTTTTATCAGGAAATTTGAAATGAAAGTCAAGAAATCACACCTTTGGGCAGATAGGAAAATTAAAAGTTAATTCGAATTTTTTTTAAAAAAAATCATTTTTATTTATTTTAAATAAATACCAATATTCTGGGCTGCACTTTAGTTGGCTTACTGGTATTCTTGCTAATTTAAACCCCTAGTGGCCAAATGAGACCAGTTTTAAATTTAGATTCTTTTAGTGAATCAGGATGCGGAATATCATCAAGTTGGGTATTAAATGAAAGGGTTTCTAAATCGATATTCCGAAATAAAATTTCGGAATATGGTTTGTTACTTGATTGGTCACTACAACATAAAGTCGAGAAATTTGCACGTGCAAAATGACCAACAAAGATCCCATGAATACTATATTCCATGCCCTTCCTCCTACGACTATAGTTTCTGATAGTGATGGGATAATTCGAATTAAAAATAATCGGTAATCCGATTATTGAAATAATCGGCATCATCCGATTATGAAAACCTAAGAATCGAATTATATATAATCGGAATTCGCTTCATCATAAAATCTAAAATCACTAAAATCGTAAACAAAAGTCAACAACGAAAAGACACGGATTCGGATTCCCCGCAGCGCAATGTTGCCATTATTAGGAAAATTTACCTAGATTTTGTTTTTTAAAAAAGTAAGTCTGCAATATTTTGTACTATTTTTACTATTTTTAACGGATTGGACTTAGTGCTTGCACGCTCCATATTAGTAAATTGCGCACCACCTCAATACAGACTTTCAAAAATACACTCTTTGATCACAACATAATTGTATCCACATCGATGGCTTTGCTACTATCAATTTCCAAATCAGGCACCGGATAACTAAATAATTCAAATAACCTATCTTATCCTAAATGACATTAAAAACGATTTCACTCCACTAGCACCGGCATCGGCACAGCCAGCAGCCACTACAAAATTCAAAATAAGATTTGAATTTGTTACTTGAGGTTTTATGTTTTATTTACTTTAATTGGTTGCATTATACATATATACTGGGGTAAATTGTTCAAAATTAGGTCGGCACAAATTTTCTAATTTGATTGCCTCAGCAGCTTCAGAAATAAACAAGTTAGCAATAGTACCGACTTAATTTTGAAAACCCTGTATATAAGAAAATTAATTTTTTTTTGGAGTGTTATATCGGTGTATAAACACAAAAATAATTTGTTTAAAAATAAACTCTTAAAATATGATATAAATATATAAGAATAGGTATGTTATGTTCATCGCTTTGGTCAACTAGTAACTTTTATATAAAATATTATTCAAATCTGAACAAATATAAATAAAAAGGATAACTTAATTTCAATTACTATTACTATTTACTACTCTCAACTTTGGAAAATAATCAAAATATTTCATATATCCTCCGTCAACTAATAATACAAAATCAAAAATTAACATATTGGCAGTCTTAAAAAATAAAACAATTCTATCTAAACTTTAGGTAGGTAGTAGGTGTAGGTATTAGTACTAAGATAGTACTAATAGTAGGTAGTTTGTATACCCAATGCAATGATAATAATTAGTAACCTATCTGTGCTATCATTACGAATCGCTATCAGTACTGTGAATTTAAGAACACAATATAATCCAAATTTTTAGGATGTAGTTTATTTCGTCTACAGTTTGTCAACTGTCCGGTTTTCGAAAAAACACTCTCAGAAGACACAGATGTACAAGGAACGCAGAGATATTTCATAGCAAGTTCGTACAATTCAGGTAAAATCAGCTTGTATTTCGTCCAGAATAATTGTATAGGGTCTTGAGTTCTTTCTAGTGGCGCCAATTCTAAATATTGACGTATCATTAACGCAGCCATTGTGGATAGTGTCGAAAATGTTGAAATACCGGATAATTTTTGATCAAAATGCGCCCAAATGCCTTTCGATTTTTTTGGTATAGATTCAACATCTGATCGTTGTCGAGTGTCGTCAGGTTTTCTGCGAGAGAGTTCTTCTTTTTTGGAAATTAAAGCTGTTAGTTCCTCTGTTATTAATCTCTGGGCAGAATTTGCCTTTTCCTCTAAACCGAATCCATATGCTTTGGAGGCAATTTTATTAGTTTCAAAATGCGCCAGACGCCGAGTTACGGTATCCAAAATTTTTTCTCTCAATTCTTCGCCGGTTTCAGTCTGAGTTGTAAAATATTTCATTTCGATTTGGAATCCTCGAATTAAAGGAATGACTAATGATATGGTGGGGTATTTTTCTCCGGAGAACACCGTGGTTAGTTCATTTGCGGGTTGTAACATTTCCAGACAATCCTCAAGAACTTTTCATTCTTCGGAGATGTTGATAAATTTGTAACAACAACAGATAACAGATTCTTTATACATAGTAACCTCTCAATCATTATGAAGGTACTGTTCCATCTTGTAGGAACCTCCTGTTTCACTTTTAATTTTGGCAAACCCATATGTTCTTGCACTTTTTTTAATTTGTCGTTTGCTAGAACACTATGTTTGAAATGTTGAAATAAGTGCCCTGCATTTTTTCAAAATTTTATTTAATTCCTCGATTGTAGAAACAGCTTCGGTTATGCTTAAATGAAGTGTATGAGCAATGCAGGGGTGGTGGTTTTTCTGAAGAAAATCATTGATTGCTTTCTTGATATTAGCGCCGTTATCAGAAACAACAGTTACAATTTTATTTCCAATATTCCACTTATTAAAAATGTTTGTCAATGCATTAGCAATATTTTCACCTGTATGTGAACCAACTATTTCATTTGTAGCTAACACTCGCGATGTTAAACGATCATTGTATATAAAATGACACGTCACTGTAAGATATCCTCTAGTGCTGTCGGATGTCCATATATCTGTTGATATGGCAACATTCTCTAATTTATGCAACATATTTTGTAACTCTGACGCTGCCTTTTCGTATCGTTTAAGTAAAATATCGTATGTTAGTTTTTTTCTGCTCGGAGGAGTATAGCGTGGTTCTAATTTCCGAGTGTATTCCAAAAACCCCTCATCTTCTATAAGGGATAATGGTTGGTAGTCTTTAACGATCATTTTCAGTAGCGCAGAATCAATTCCCGCTAGTTTAGATTCAAGAAGTATATTTGTTTTCCTTCATTCCAAAAAGTTTTAATTGTTTCGGTGGTCTAACATTTTTTTTTGTTAAATTAGAACTAATAAAAGTACCTATTTTTATATTGGTACTATTGGTAGTAGTATTCAATATTTCTACTTCTGATGTAGCACTTGAAGGTCCGGCCCTTGAAGAACTTAGCGTAATAGTTTCGGATTCGGATGACGGAGTTTGTGTATTTTCTGAAGAACAACTGGTTTTTCTATTGTTTTTTCATTTGCTTCATTTATAGATTGTTTTGTTTCTGTGTCTTTTGGAGAAATTTCTAGTTTTATAGTGGGATGTATTCTTAATAAATGTTGCTTCAAATTTGTTGTTCCGCCAAAATATTTTATTATTTTATCGCATATCTTTGTTTACAGTCAAGCAGCCACAGCAGCGAATGTTTGTTACAACCAGGCCTCATTTTCTGTTTCCTTTATAAATTTTACTTTTAACTTTAATTATTCAACACTCAACTAACAGTCAACATCCAACACTAATACTCACGGAACGACGATTCATCGATAATACTAAAAAAAAAATAATAAATAATTAAGTAATTGAATTAATCGGCATGCCTGGCGTTCGAGTTTCGTTTAGGCGAATCGGCAAAATCAAGCAATGCCGATGAATTTTAAATTTTATAATAAAGCGACGCACGCAACATCAAAGGTAGTAGGGGACGGGATGATTTTTAATTCGAATTATAATCCGATTATCAAAATCATTCATAACCTGAGAATCCGATTATTGCAATAATGCGATTATGCCCACCACTAGTTTCTGAGCCTATACTCTTCATCAGGTAGGCTTTGGGCAACGGTATCGATCGTGAAGATCCGAGTACCGTGGAGAGTCAAGTTGGAATGACTCTCGCTGGCTTATAGCAATCATGGTACCTTAAATAAACGAGATACTACTCGTTGGGCAAGATACAGACCCTGTATCTTCACGATCGATACCGTTGCCTAAAGCCTACCTGATGAAAAGTATAGGCTCAGAAACTATAGTCGTAGGAGGAAAGCCATGGAATATAGCATTCATAGGGATCTTTGTTGGTCATTTTGCATGTGCAAATTTCTCGACTTTTTTAGAAAGGGTTTCTTATAAATTTAAATACTGAATATATGAAAATAAATATTTATTTGAAATATATAAATTATTCAATTCTTTCTTCTTCTTCTTCGTCTTCCTAAGCCACAGCTTCTCCACTGCAGGAAATAGGCCTCTTAAATTTTTTTCCAATTGTTTCCATCTTGTGCAAGATGGAGTCATCTACTGCCTGCTATCAACAGTTCATGTTTTTATTGGTCTTCCGACACTTCATTTGTTCTCCCAAGGTCTCCATTTAAGTAATTTTGTTGTCCATCTACCATCATTTGTTCTAGCCACGTGCCTCGCCCATTCCCACTTTAATTTTACCACTTACATATCTGTAATTCTTGTTGTTCGTCTGATATCCTCGCCTTTAATGTGTTATCGTAAACTAACACCTAAAATCTTCTTTTCATCGCCTGTTGAGTACGTTGGAGTCGACAAAAACTATTTTTTTTGTAAGGGACATGGTTTCCAGCCCATACGTAATTACTGGAAGTATGCAGCTCTCGTACACTTTTATTTTTAAGGTCATGAGGATATGTCTGTTTTTAGTGTTCCGTACGGAACACTTATAAGATCACTTTGGTGTCTGTCTGTCCGTTGTCTGTCACACCCGATTTTCTCCGAAACTATTTGTCATAGAAAGATGAAATTTGGTAATAATATCGGGATTGATGGCCTCATCAAAGCCGTGTAGTTTTGAAAGCCAAATTTTGACTTAAGGTGTTAGTTTTGGGGGGTGAAATCGGAAGTGAAAAAAACATTTTTTTAGTAGGTCATCGAATGTGGTGTCAAATGAAAGCTTGTGAAAACACGAGTAATATTTATATATATATATATATATATATATATATATATATATATATATATATATATATGTAAAATATTGGCACACTTTTCTTTGTATTATTTTTAAAAAATCGTGAAAAATTGCTGTCCCTCCACATCTCGAAAAGTACTGATCAAAAAATTTTGAAAAAAACTCTGGAATATTCGCCAGAGGGTGTAGATTGAACGAAAATTATCACGAGTGCCTATTATATCCAATTAATAATTTATCTGGTATATAAAAAAAACAAAAATTTCAAGGTCATCAATTTTCAGAAAGATTGGAAACAAACTTAGTTGAAAACTCATTTAGGGTGTGTTTTGTGAAGTCACTGATGATTTTATACCACCGTAACAACATTTTTTATTTTAAAAGCAATCAATGTATGGAACACTAATTGTGCAAGTTCCACTTGCACTTGACCGGTTATTTAGAATGAATCCCAGTTTTTGAAATGCAGTCCAGCTGCGACCAATTCGCCTTGGTAATTTTTTGTTTGATTGTCCTTATCTAATCTTATGTCCCAAGTACACATACTCTTTCTCTCTCTCGATCTCTTCCGTGCGAATCTTAATTTTTGTGTTTTGTGGGCTTAGAAGTTTTATTTTCTTGATGTTTATCTCGAGGTCAACTATCTGTGAAGCTTGATTAAGTTGTTCTGTCATGCTTTTGAGTTCTTCTAGATCTCCGCTAATCAGTACTACATCATCTGCGAATCGTAAGTGATTTAAATATATGTCATCGATTTTAATGTCCTCCTCTTCCAACTCAAGACTTTTAAATACATCTTCCAAGGCTAGGGTAAAAAATTTTGGTGAAACTGTGTCGCCCTGTCTAACACCTCTCTTGATCTTTATGGGTTCTGGTTTTCGATCTTCGTCTAATTTAATCGTTAATATCGTATTTTCATATATGAATTTTAGAAGTTCAATATATCTTGAGTCTATTCTGACATGAGCTAAGGATAATAATTGCCTACTGTTCGAGGGAGTAGAAAGCCTTCTTATAATCGATGAAAGCCAGGTGCATTTTAATGTTATATTGGGTCGCTTTTTCTATTAAAAGGCGGAGCGTCTGGATATAATCTGTTGTTCCAAATTCTTTGCGAAAGCTCGCCTGTTCGACTGGTTGGTAGTCATCGAACTTATTTGTGAGAAGGTTTGTGACAATTTTAGTAAGAAGCTTGTATAAATGCGATATTTCTTTATGTTGGAGCAATTATTGTAATAGGTTAGTTCAGGTTAGTTGGGTCTATATAAAAGTAGAATAATAGATGGAAAGTCGCTTTTTAAAATTATGTTTCTTGCGTGGGGTGCACTAAAATTTTTGATCCTGTCTCTCAGTTTCATCGAATACGGTAATGATATTGTAATTCATTGTAGTTTGTTTTTACACAGCATATACTATAAAGGGGTCAAATTTGTTTAGCTTAGTAGAGGAACGCAACTTGCGGGAGGATAAAATAGGGACTGAGCGTAACCCCGGACTATGGAAATTTAGTTGTTATGAAGCGTTTAATTGGGGGGAAGCTGGCCTTTGTGTACAAAAGTTTCACAAAATCAGTAAATTTGTGACTATTGTGTAGTGAAAATTTTGTTCTCCGATTAGGAAATAGATGCAGAAGGCTGTAACCTCGGGTAGGCATCAAGGATAACAGTTTAGTTTGTCAGTTCGCTAGAATCCTCACCTACAGCCTGTCAAGTAAGAACGTGTCCTCGATAATTCATTTTTGGTAGATGCGATTCAACAAAAAAATCGATGGAGGGAACCTTTGTGTACGACGCATTTTAGTAAAAGTATCAGACGATTCCGATGTGTCGTCGAAATCACGTAAAATCCAAAATGGGTTATTTTTTTGCGCGTCGGTTCGAGGCAGACTTTTTTTGTTCCCATCCAAAGGAGCCTAAAAATGACACGTTCCGCAGTCGCTAAAAATATTAAAAAGTTTGTGTTGTTTGTGAAGAAGTTTTTTAATGAGACGAAAAATGTCGACAATTTACCAAAACGTGGGTCGGTACTACCCGTGTCGGTAGGCAGTCACTCCGAGAGTCGAAAAAAAAACGAATCGTGTAAGTCAAGGAGCGGCAAAATTAAGAAAATCGGGTTTGAATGTGTCCCATGAGAGCATTTGACAACACCTTCTTGCTCATGATGTCAAATTCCAAAGCACGTTGAAGAAATTTTTGCTGGGCGAAAATCACGTCGCGCAGCTGCTCGTTTGGGCTCACGATAAGATATCTGAGTGGCCCTCTGAATCGCTAGACTCCAATCCTATTGAAAACGTTTGGTTCCTTGTAAAGAGAAAGCTCAGAGGAAAGAGTTTAAGAACCTTGACTCAGTTGTCTCGCGAGATTCGAAAAACTTGCATAGTACGTAAAAAATCTCGTCGACAGCATGCTCCGAAGATGCCAAGCCATTATTGATGCAGGAGGCGATTGGACTACTTACTAAGGTAATTGCGCCGTTGTTAGCACACCAAAGAATACATTGATATCAAAAAATGTTCTCGAAACACATTTTTTCAAGAATACGAGCAGTCACGTTCTTATTTGACAGACTGTATCAATACACATTCAGTCAAATGCTGGAAATGTGCGATGGGGTTCCTTACAACGTACTTTTCACAACAATTCATATCTGCTCCCCTAGAAGACATAGTTAGTGCAGCAATTAAGGCCAATTAATACTGCTCCAAGGATCAACATCATCCATTAATTAAATTAAATTGATTTCAATAGGAGGTGTCGGATAAATTAGGCTCTATGTAGCCCTGCTGTGACTTTGATATATATCTTCTTCTGGGAATATCTCAGAATTAAAGTCTGCAATAACAAAGAGTTCAATAATTCTTAAAGGCGATAAGAAACCTTCGAAAACTACTTATTTTATTCCTTTTTAACAAATTGTAAGGATTTCAAAACAAGTTGGGGTTGAATAGAGAATTTAGATATCTTTCCACAAAGAAATTCTACTTGAACGAATTTCTGTTTATTTTTTTAGTTTATAGGACTTCTTGGGCCACTAATAATATCAAAGTATAAATAAATAGAACAAAATTAAATAGAAAGATTTTATGGATAAAAGTCGCACTCGGACAGGTTCCTTGTGAACATTTTTTTTCCTAGAAAATAGGGTTATTGTGATCAAGAAAACGGCAGCAAGAACACAAAAAAAAAACTTTTAGGCCAATAATTTATACTCCATAGCTATGAGGGTTGTGTGAAAAGTATTTGGTCTTGACAAGAAAAAAAACATTTTTATGTATAAAATTTATTTTATTTTTCCACATAGTCTCCTTTTAGCTCGATACACTTACTCTAACGTTTTCCTATCTTTTGTATCCCATTGAAAAAAATACCATTTCTCCAGCCCTTCAAAATAGGCGTTTGTTTCAGCAATCACTTCATCGTTTGAGCCAAATTTTTTTTCCACCGAGCCATTTTTCATATTCGGAAATAGAAAATAATCGCTGGCGGCTAAATCGGGCGAATATCGTGGATGCGGATGCAATTCGTATTCTAACTAATGGAGTTTTGCCGCGGCGAAGACACAAGTGTGCACGCGTGCATTGCCTTGATGAAAGAGAATTTTTTTCTTCGCTAAATGCGCACGTCATGGTTGAAACGGTCCAATAATAATAATACTCTTCATTAATCGTTTTGCCCTTTTCAAGGTAATCGACGTGGATTATGCCGCGTGCATCCCAAAACACTATGGCCATGATTTTGTTGGCCGATAAAGTCGCCTTGGCCTTCTTTGGCACCGGTTCGCCACGGAAAACCCACTGTTTGGACTGTTCTTTGGTCTGTGGTGTGCTGTGATGAATCCATGTTTTGAATCGACGCCAAAAATTATTCCGATTGCACTTTAACATCGCCAAACATTCTTTTGAAATTGGCACACGTGCGTGTTTATTGTCAATTGTGGGCAATCGTGGCGCGGAAAGCTTTCTCATTTCCAAATAAGTTGTTAAAACGTTCTGCACCGTTTAATTGAGAGAGCAATCTCACTCTCCGATCTTTATCACTACAGGGTTCCCCATATGTATGTAATAATGATTCCATAGTATTTGTTAATTAGTGTATCAAGAAAATGTTTAAATAAAAGTTATACTGCGCACATGCTGACGTTGAAAATAAAATGTTTTGAACTGTCAGAAGAAATTACGCCATCCTGCTTTTTTTTTAAATGGAAAGCGCTGTATATTATTTTATTTTTGAGTCCTACTAAAAGTTCTAGATATTATTTGTCTCACATACTATATGTCTAAATTGAACTGTTTTGGAATTATTGTCATTTGAAATTTAAAATAAAAAAAAAAAAAAATTAGTTAATAGCTAGAGTCAATCATCGCTCCTGATGAAGCTAACATGGTTAGCGAAATGCGCGTAGAGTGCAAAAATAAAGTGTTTCGTGTAGTGGTGATATATGTTGAGTAGTATCATTGTGCTAAAGATTCCACATTCCCAACTTAGTAACTTACCTTAGTCCAAAAATTTCTAATTTTTGAGATACATAGGTCCAAGTTATACTTTTATTTTAGTTTTTCGTAAGTAGCTTTCTTAATAATTGTACTATGTATACCAGATTTGGTGGTAAGGGATTTTCTGAGATGAGAAATCGAAATCAGCTCACAGTTTTGTTGTAAATTGTAGGGGGCGCTACTTATTGCACTGTGTATACTTTTAAATTGTCATAACTTATTTATACTACTCTGTATGATATTTTTAATTAAATATTCGTATTCTTTACCTTCTTCTATTCAAAAAAGCTCTTTTGGTAAATGTTGCTCCGAGCAACGGTTTCTGAGATAATGGGAAACTTGTTTCCATTTTTTAATTCCATTGCCAAATTCTCAAATGCGTTCCTTCACACTTCAGGACTTCAGGCTTAGGACAGATCCAAAAGTATAGTCTTTGAAATTTGGAGCATGCTTAAAGACAAATAGGCTAACAAAAATAAAACCAACTGGCCAACAACAGTAAGAATGTAACCCGACCGGCTAAGGGCATAAAAGATTACCTACAAATTGATAAATTCGAAAAAAGTTTAATTGCTCAACTGAGAAGGTATTGGTTTCACAATAAATGTTCAATATGGCCGCCACCTTCATTAATGCATAAATTAATACTTCGCAGGAAATTTAAATGTACTCTTCTTAAAATGTCTTCATCTCGTAAAGCGTTGGCATCATTTTGAATCCTATTCCACAATTGCTCAATCTTGTCGATTTGAATTTGATAAACCTTCGATTTCAATGCACCCCAAAGGAAAAAATCGCATGAACTTAAGTCTGGGGAACGAGGTTGCCAGTGAATAATAATAAAGAGGTGCAATAAATCTTCACCTCTTCTGATCCATTTATTTGGGTAGTTTTGGTTCAAAAAAATTCTCATATTACGCGCAAAATGGAGTGGTGCACCATCGTGCATGAAAAACATATCGCTATGTAAATTAATGGGTAAGTTTTCCAATAATTCAGGAATAGTTTCTCTGATGAAATTCAAGTAAATGTCACCATCAAGTCGATCTGGTAATCTAAACGGCCTGATGAAATAGTTCTCGACAAATCCCATCCAGACATTAATACTGAATTCGCGTTAAAACTGTCTTTGTTGCACAGCATGTGGGTTTTCTTCAGCGTAAACATGATTATTATGCATATTTATTATACCATGTCGAGTGAAGCGTGCTTCGTCTTTAAACAGGATTTTAGTGTGAAAAGCCGAAACAGTCGCTATGCGTGCTCGAATAATTTATGAAAAATGCAAACGGGATCCAAGATCTGGATGTAAGAGTTCCTGAACGGACTGTATATGAAAGGAGTGAATAATTTGTTGTCTAATGAGCCGGTTAGTTGTAATTTTTGATATGTCCGTCTGACGTTTAATTAAACGAGTGTTGATTCCAGGATTATCGTGTACAATTTCAAGGATTTCCTCGTCAACATCGGGTGCTCTAGCTTGTGAAGGCCGCCCAGCATTATTCCTGATCGGCTTAAATTGTCCAATTTCTCAGAGTCGCCCTCAATATTGGCAAAAGTCTGATGGTTAGGAGTCCGACGATGCGGAAATCTTTCGTGATATACGCGAGCACTTTCGCGACAGTTGCCGTTACAAAACCCAAACAGTTAAATCATATCAGTTTGCTCACCAAAAGTGTACTCCATAATAATCTAGATTTAAGACACTGTTGAGCTTGAGAAGGGATTAATTCTCGTTAATACTCGTAAAATTTGTTTGATATCTGTCAAAAATTACTTTCTGTCAGTATTACTACAAGCCAGTTTATTCATATATAATATATATAAAAATGCAACGTCTCTCTGTCTGTCTGTCTGTCTGTCTGTATGTCTGTCTGTCTGTCTGTCCGTTAGTGCGCTTATCACTGGAGAACCACTTATCCGATTTACGTACTTTTTTTTTTTAAAAACATACATATGTTCTCTGGCCAGGTTATAGGCTATATTTTATTACGATAGGTAGCATAAGGAATGAGTAGTGACGATAATAGTGAATGAAGTCGGAAAAAAGTTTGTCGCTAGCACGTTCCCGTGCAATACACAGCCTAAACCATTAAATATAGAACAATATTATGTAGCAGAGAATATCTCTAATCTATAATCTATAATATATATAAAATGCAATGTCTCTCTGTCTGTCTGTCTGTCCATTAGTGCGTTTAATACGCTAGGACCACTTATCCGATTTACGTGTCTTTTTTTTTAAATTCATACATATATTCTTTGCCGGTTTATATAATAATAATAATCTATTTCTATAATATAAATAAAATGCAACGTCTCTCTGTCTGTCTGTCGGTCCGTTAGGGGGCTTATCCCTCGCGAACCACTTATCCGATTTACGTGATTTTTTAAATTTATACATATGGTCTCTCACCAGGTTATAGATATATATTTTATTACATCTATATATATATATATATATATATATATAAAATGCAACGTATCTCTGTCTGGCTGTCTGTCTGTATATCCGTTAATGCGCTTACCACTGGAGAACCACTTATCCGATTTACGTACTTTTTTTTAAAAAACATACATATGTTCTCTGGCCAGGTTATAGGATATATTTTACTGCGATAGGTAACATAAAGAATAAGCAGTGACGATAAGAGTGAATCGGGTCGGAAAAAAGGTTACCGTTAACGCGTTCTCTTGCAATACACTGCCTAAACCCTTAAATATGGAACAATATCATATCAAAGAATATAATATATATAAAATGCAACGCCTCTCTGTCTGTCTGTCCGTTAGTGCGCTTATCACTTAAGAACCACTTATCCGATTTACGTGTTTTTATAAATTTATACATATATTCTATATAATTCGATATAAACCTAGATAATGGGAGATAAGGTAAGATAATGGGAGATAAGTATAAATAATAGGAGATAAGGAGAAATAATGGGAGATAAGCAGAGATAAGTCTAGATAATGGGAGTTATGGTGAGATAATGGGAGATAAGGAGAAATAATTGGAGATAAGGAGAACTATTGCGCGATAAGTCGAGATAAGCCTAGATAATGGGAGATAAAGTGAGATAATGGGAGATAAGTATAAATAATGGGAGATAAGGAGAAATAATGGGAGATAAGCAGAGATAAGTCTAGATAATGGGAGTTATGGTGAGATAATGGGAGATAAGGGGAAATAATGGGAGTTAAAGGGAAATACTGGGAGATGAGTAGAGATAAGCCTAGATAATGGAAATTATGTGGAGATAATGGGAGATAAGGAGAAATAATGGAAGATAAGGGGAAATAATGGCAGATATTTTATTACGTTAGGTAACATAAGGAATAAGCAGTGACGATAGTAGTGAATCAAGTCCACGCGAGCGGAGCCGCGGGCACTGCTAGCTAAACATATGATAACTTATATCATTGTCAAAGTGATTTTTGAGTTTGACAATGGAATTGAAAAATAGAAACGAACATCCCACTATCACAGAAACTGTTGCTCAGAGCAACATTTACCAAGAGAACTTTTTTAGACAGGAGAAGACGGAGGATACGAATATTTAATTAAAAATATTATACAGAGCGGTATAAAAAAGTTATGACAATTTAAAAGTATACACAGTGCAATAAGTGATGCCCCTACAATTTACAACAACGCTGTGAGCTGATTTCGATTTCTCATCTCAGAAAACCCCTTAGTACCGAATCTTGTATAAATAGTATAATTATTAAGAAAGCTATTTAAGCAAAAACTAAAATAAAAGTATAACTTTGATACCCTGTATCTCAAAAATTAGGAATTTTTGGACTAAGGTAAGTTGGGTTAAATAGTCATATTTCCATCCCAGAAATCTACAGTAACTCTATGTACACGGAATACTGGGACACTCTGTATACATACTTGGTGAAAAACATCCTTCCTTACTTACGATGTCGGGTAATGTAAAACATACGTGTAGCCTAGGTAGTAATATGTATCGACAACTTGCTCTTATTTCATCTGACTTGACTTTATCTAACATAATGTATTAGTAATGCTAGACCAAGAGCAGGAACTATTTCTAAGCCGTTCATAAATAACTCGTGCTATCATTTTAGCATCAACTAGTTGAAAATGGATCAGTTGGAAAATTAAAAAATACCGGTTGAGCAACTTATGTTACAATGCAGACGTTTGAGAAAAAAAATCAGTCTTGAACTAATCATTTCTAGACACAGGTGTCCGAAAAGCGGAAAAATTGCCGACAATAATAATAATCATGAAATAGAACCTACTACTTTTAAGAGAAGATTATTTCAGATAGCTTGTTGAATCTGCCATTATTTTGTATTTTACTCGAGGATATTCTCGTGGCACGTCAGGAAATAGAAGCTATAAGACAACACATCTACATATTTTAGATGGATCGTCACAATATACAACAGGTTGTTAAGGAAATGCAAGAGTATACCAGGGCAGAAGAAATCAAATTTTGGTTTGATAAATGTGCAACTGTAAATCTTTTTTAGATCTTAAATTAAGATATATATATATATATATATATATATATATATATATATATATATATATATATATATATATATATATATATATATTATATATATATATATATATATATATATATATATATATATATATATATATATATATATATATATATATCTATAATATATATAAAATGCAACGTCTCTCTGTCTGTCTGTCTGTCTGTCTGTCTGTCCGTTAGTGCGCTTATCACTGGAGAACCACTTATCCGATTTACGTACTTTTTTTTTTAAACATACATATGTTCTCTGGCCAGGTTATAGGCTATATTTTATTACGATAGGTAGCATAGGGAATGAGCAGTGACGATAATAGGGAATGAAGTCGGAAAAAAGTTTGCCGCTAGCCTGTTCCCTTGCAGTACACAGCCTAAACAATTAAATTTGGAACAATATTATATAGCAGAGAATATCTATAATCTCTAATCTATAATATATATAAAATGCAATGTCTCTCTGTCTGTCTGTCTGTCCATTAATGCGTTTATCAGGCGAGAACCACTTATCCGATTAACCTGTGTTTTTTTAAATTCATAAATCTGTTCTTTGGCCAGGTTATATAGTAATAATAATAATCTATATCTTTAATATATGTAAAATGCAACGTCTCTCTGTCTGCCTGCCTGTCTGTCCATTAGTGCGTTTATCCCTCGAGAACCACTTTTCCGATTTACGTGATTTTTAAATTCATACATACGTTCTCTGACCAGGTTATAGATATATATTTTATTACATCTATATATATATATATATATATATATATATATATATATATATAAAAAATGCAACGTCTCTCTGTCTGTCTGTCTGTCTGTCTGTCCGTCCGTTAGTGCGCTTATCACGGGAGAACCACTTATCCGATTTACGTGTTTTTTTTTAATTCATACATATGTTCTCTGGTCAAGTTATATAATAATAATAATAATCTATATAATATATAAAACGCAACGTCTCTCTGTCTGTCTGTCCATTAGTGTGCTTATCATTCGAGAACCACTTATCCGATTTACGTGTTTTTTTTTTTTTAATTCTTAATTTAATATTTATCAAAAAAAAAATCTATAATATATATAAAACGCAACGTCTCTCTGTCTGTTTGCCCGTTAGTGCGCTTAGCACTCAAGAACCACTTATCCGATTTACATGTTTTTTTTTTTTTATAAAATATAAAGAGAATAAAACAGAGACAAAATGCTAATATGTAGAAAAAAAGATGGAAGTTCAGTAGTAAGCTTCGCAGAAAGACTGAATAGATGGGGGGAATACTTTAAAGAAACATTAAATGGGGATGAAAATGAGTTGAATGAGAAATAGGAAGCAAAATTAACTGAAGGGCAGGAGGGGACAAACAAATCCTGCAAAGAAGAAATAAGAGAAATACTCAGAACCCAAAAAAAATAAGGCCCCGGGTGGAAATTGTATAACAGCAGAACTGATAAAAGCTGGAGGAGTAGATCTGGAAAATGAAATATGCAAGAAATATGGGAAACAGAAAAGATGCCAGTGAGCTGGAGAGAGTCGCTCATTTGTCCAATATACAAAAAAGGAAAAAAAACTATATGTGCTAATTATAGATCAATAGCCTTACTGGATGTCGTGTACAAGATAGTAGTGTTGACTATCAAAAACAGACTAGCAGAGAAAGCCGAGTCTATTCTGGAAGAATACCAGTCTGGATTCAGGAAAAATAGATCGGTTACAGACCAGATATTTTCGATTAAGCAAATCCAAGATAATAGCTTTCAACAAAATTTGGTCTTTGTGGATTTCAGAGAAGCATATGACTCTGTAAATAGAGAAAGACTCTACAAGATAATGGAAGAACTAAAAATTCCAAGTAAATTGATTCGCATGGTGAGAATGACCCGGAATGACACAGAAAATAGAGTGTTGGTTGAGGGCAAAGTATCAGACAAGTTTAAGGTGAAGAGAGGATTAAGACAGGGGGAACCAGTGTCGACATGTCTATTTAATTTGGTACTACTTAGGGAAAAGATATATGTTTGAAAAAGTAGACAAATTTAATTATCTGGGAGTAACAATAACAGAGAGTGGACAAGAAAGGACGGAGATACAACAAAGAAAAGCGAAAGGATAGAAATGTTTGCTGGCAATGAATTCAATATTAAAATCAAAGAATATATCAAGAAAAGCAAAAGAAAGAATATATACGACAGTTGTCAGACCCACGGGGACATATGGATGCGAAACGTGGAAACTGAATGCCAGAGAAAAGGAGACGTTGGAGATGTGGGAAAGGAAAGCTTTGAGAAGAATCTACGGAGGAAGGATAGAAGAGGGACTGTGGAGAAGAAGAACAAACTACGAATTAAAATGCCTATATACGAAACCCCTTATAAGCCAAATCATAAGAAGCCAACGATTAAGATGGTTGGGACACATGGCAAGGATGAAGGAAGAAAGACAGGCAAAGCAAGCCCTAATAAGAGGAGTGCTTGGAAGAAGAGGCAAGGGTAGACCTCGATCTACATGAATTCAGGCAGTAAAGCAAGATCCGGAGTTGATGGGAATCCCGCACTGGGAAAAGCTAACAGGAGACAAAAAGAAGTGAAGACAAGTATGCAACCAAGCCATGGACCCCTTGAGCTATATAATAATATAAACATAACGAATAAGCAGTGACGATAAAGGTGAATCAAGTCCACGCGAGCGAAGCCGCGGGCACGGCTAGTATATATATATATATATATATATATATATACATATATATATATATATATATATATATATATATATATATATATATATATATATATATATATATATATATATATATATATATATATATATATATATATATATATATATATATATATCTATATATATATATGATCAATAAATATCTAGACGTCAAACAATATCGTTGACAAAACGCCATAAAAGATATGGGAGCTCTTTGAAGAAAGTAGAGACATCGCTAGCACAACATCTACAATTGTAAACAAGTTGTTGTTGAATTTATTTTTCTCGAAGGCGGTTATCATTAAGTTTTTAAATATGCAATTATATATTTTAAAATCAGCTTAACAGATGCATTGGATGACAGACAGCGAGATAGACACATAAAATAACTAGGTTGTCATTTTCACGGAAACAAAATACATGAACAAATTGGAAATTTAAAGAAGATTATGAGTTCTGATTCTGTTAATTCCTGCATAAAACCACAACATAATATTTAAATTTTGGTTTGTTTATAAATTCATTCAATTCAAAATGGTATCCAAAAGTCTTGCCGTGACTGAATCTGAAGTTTTGACAGTTTTAGGACATAAATTATAATATTTGGTAATAATAAACTATTAAAAAAAGAAAAAAGTGAAGCTAACTAAAAGCCAATATCAAGAAGGGATGTAAGAAACATTAGTTTTACCTCATTAATGATTGTAGCCATTTTCATATGCACTACAGATCAAGACTAATGAGGACATACCTGTCATATACTACAGGTATATCTACAGGAATGGGTTTGGTTGGGTGTTTCAACGAATATATACACATCTGCTCGATATGTAAAACCTGGAATGAAGATTAATGCTACTTGTTATATGAACAGAATTTTGATGCAATTCTTTCATCAAAATTTGATTAAAAAAATAACTAAATTCTTCAAGTTGATACTACTCGGGGTCATCGGTCAAAAAAGGGCCAGGAATTTCTGCAGCATATCTATTTAATAACTTTAAGACAGGGACTGTCAAGTTCACCTAATTGTTCACTGAGCAGTATTTTCCTCTAGGGTTAAGACAAGAAATGAATTAAAAGAGCAATTAGGAATGACACCAAAAATTTCAGGCAGAATAAGATTAATAACGCTTTGAAGTCACGGCCAAAGAGATGTCAATAAATATACTATATCTAGAACTATCACTAATTATTCTTACATATTAATAAAATATGTTCAGTATAATGGGTTTAAATCTTTTTCTTTTGGAGCCTCATCTGGAGGGCCCTAGGATTCCTATCTGGGTCCCTACTTTTTTAATATCTATATACAATATCTCTGAAGGTTATAGAAGCTAATTATCAAATATTTGCCAATAACTTAAAGCTGTTTACCGGTTGAGGGACTTGAGGATTGCAAAACACAGAGTTTGTTATTGGTGTGTGATCAATAATGTGATGCTTAAAGTTAGTAAGTGCTTAGAGATGACTCTACTAAAAATTGTGTCCTTTGCTAATAGATCATGATGTTAGTTAAAGTAGAAAATACACGTGATTTGGGCATTCCATTTGACTCTCAGCTGAATTTTAGTGCTCACACAGATAACATAACAGCGGGAGCAACACAAATGTTGGAATTTATCTTGAGAAATTGTAAGTCGTTTAAGAATACAGCTGTACTTAAAATCCTATTTATATCCGTAGTGAGAAACAAACTAGAATA
This sequence comes from Pachyrhynchus sulphureomaculatus, assembly GCA_019049505.1. NCBI lineage: Eukaryota > Metazoa > Arthropoda > Insecta > Coleoptera > Curculionidae > Pachyrhynchus > Pachyrhynchus sulphureomaculatus. The sequence goes on from CM032456.1 coordinate 169,247,274, forward strand.
AGGTGCCTTGTTATGATTAACAATTTATAGTAAATATATATTAGCGTTGAAGAAAGTGCCAAGATATTTTTTGAAATATATTTGTTTAAAAGAGGATGGAGTGTACCCGCCGAGAGGGATAGATCATGCAATATTATTCAGCGGTGTAATTTTGAGACTTCAGAAATGCAGATAATTTCATTCTATAACATTTTTGTTTAAAAAGTCGTACCATAAGATCGGGTGACCGCGGCCGCCAAGGTACTTCATAGGAAAACCTACCAGTCCACTTCCCAGAAAAGTTTTCGTCTAGCCAATTTCTAACTTCTAAGGTGCTGTGACTAAGTGCTTCATCTTGTTGGAAGTACATTTTCATTCTTTCCTCTAAACTAAAATCTTCCAGTTCATTGGAAGTTCATTGTTTAGAAACTGTAAGTACCTCGCTGCTGAAAGATTTTCTCTAAAAAAAAACCAGGCCAATAATTCTGTGATTAAAAATACTGCACCAAACGTTAGTCTTAAAGGAATATTGATCTCTTGTATTTATTGTAAAATTTGGATTGCTATCTGCCCACCATCTACAATTTTGCGACGAGGCAACACCATTAGAATTAAAAGTACATTCATAACTGAACAAAATATACTTTGTAAATGACGGGTCTTCTTCAGTTTTACTTTGCAGCCAGAAAGAAAAATTCATGCGCGTATCATAATCGTGTTCTTTGAGAGTGTGGACAAACTTTGGTTTATAAGGTTTAAACCTATTTTTCTTCAGCACTCTTTGAACTGAATTATAAGATAAACCTACATTGTGCGATAGTTGGGCAATTGAAGTTCTAGGCGTTTCAATCATACTCTGCATAACTGCAAACTCAGCATCCTCATTAGTAACCCAATGTTCATATTGACGTTTAAAATTATTCTCCATACATCCAGTATTTTTAAAGTTAGTAAGAATTCTTCCTACTGTTGTATACGTGATAACTTTTTCCGGATGTCGTTTGTTAAAAATGACGGCAGCTTCTCTTTGAGTTTTGTAGTTATCGCCCACGATCAAAACTATTTCTATTTTATCTTGCTTAGTCAATCTAATTGGCATTTTCATTAAAGGAGAATATTTAGAAAAATGTTATTATTGCATTAATAATAGGGAACAAACTAATGTCAGTTTGATGTTTTATGTGATAAAGGAACAAAACACGAAATCCATGGCAACTGTGACAAAGATACGTGACAGCCTATCATATTATAATTTTGTTTGACTTGACAGCAAAACATGAATGTATATTCTTTACACTAATATTGCGTTGCAAAACGTTGTAACAATTTTTAAAAATCTTGTTTCTGACCTTTTAAAAATATGTTAAAAATCATTTAGAATAAACTATCCCCAAAACCTGTATATGAAATGAAGAAAGAGCTTTTCGCGAATGTTCGCCATATGATTTACAAAAGAACTATTTTGTGCATTGAAGAAAGAATTAAGAAACTTAAAAGACTACAAATTTGCTCAAATTTATTACATAACATTAATATTTATTATATTAGCCCATAGAAGTTGAGCTGTCATAAAAATTATGCAGCTTTGCACCAAGCTTACATTGTTAAACTACGACTTTTTGGCAGAACTCGTTCTCCAGCTTAATTTTAAGGCTTAGTTATTTTTTTCTTAACATTTAGTGAAACATCAACTAAGAAATAAGTACATAAGATAATTTATGAGGAAAATTTAACAGGCAAGGCATGTGACGTCTAGTCCTAATTTGGGTGTAATTCTAAACATAAAACAAAAACTCTTAAAATAAAAATTTTTCCCATATGGTGCAAATATATATATATATATATATATATATATATATATATATATATATATATATATATATATATATATATATATATATATATATATATATATATATATATATATATATATATATATCTAGGAATATATCTTTAAGTTGTTTTGACTTGATATCATTATTGCTAAATACTAAACATCACAAAAATAAAAAAAATTATATGTATACTTAACTAAAAAAGCTAATCTTAAGTAAATGGTATAGATATATCAAACTAAATAACTAATCTTCCAAAATATTATTTTTACTTTATTTTCAAGGATGAGTTCATTAGTTCTTCCATCCATGTTTTGTCTTTGTCTAGACATTATTTACGATCTCAGTGTTTCTAGACTGAATGATTTGAGAACAAATTACGTTCCGGACATGGGTATGGCATACAATTAAAATATTTAACATTGTCGGAAAAAATATTGTTATTAAGAATATCCATATAGTGAATAAACAGGTAACTACTAATTTAAAAATCGTATTAACATACCAAAAATCTCAAAATTAAGGACAAGAACGCCTTTAAAATGAAATAAGCTTAACACTTCTTTCTTTTTATTTGTAAATCTATTGGTATATTAACATGTATCAAAACTCCAAAAATAACTTGTAAGAATAAAAATTGCTCAGATCAGGAAGACCGCTCGAGACAAGATGAGAGGAAGCCATCAGGCTTCTTGATGTTTTGGTAGTATCTAATCCACGAATGTAGATCGAATCATCATCATCAGCTTATACTGTCCACCGATGGACGAAAGCCTCCCTCAAGTTTTGCCACTTTTTCTGTTCTAAGCTGCTTGTATAGAATTTCCAGCCACTCTTTTCAAATCATCAGTCTACCGACTTGGTGGTCTACCTCTACTCCGTTAGGCTTCGGATCTTGGTCGCCACTCTATAATTCTCTTCATCCATCGTCCATTTTTAAATCTAGCATCATGCCCAGCCCAGTTTCTCTTCCTGATAATATGATCTGGGATGTGATCTCTAAGAGTAACGCCTAACATTAACCTCTCCATCTTTTGTTGCATGACACATCTTTTATGGATGTTTTTCTTCGTTATTGTGAGAGTATCGGTTCCGTACGGAAGAAGGGAGTATGCATCTGTGCACATAGAAAGGTTAGATTTGAATATCTAGGCCAGTTTGATATATGCAGCCCAAGAGAGACCTATTTTCCGCTGAATTTCATGTGTTTGGTTATCTCGTCCTATGCAGAATTCATGTCCCAGGTATTTATATTGGTGCACTTGCTTTATCTCTATGTTATTCAGTTTTATAGTCTCTCTTAACACAAGATTTGTCATAAAGTGGGGATTGATTTTTAGACCAACCTTTCCTGAAGTTTCCTGAAGAATGTGTAGCATAGTGTCTGCTACTTGTATTTTGTCTGTTATTAAGATAATGTCGTCGGCGAAACAGAGGTGATTTTTGACTTTTCACCGTCAATGTTAGGTCCCATTTTTCCCAGTTTATTGATTGTAAAATACTTTCTAGAAGTGTTACGAAGAGCTGGGGAGAGGGCGTATCACCCTGTCGCACTCCTCTTTCGATTCGAAATTTGCTAGTGGATTGGTTAGTTTGTGTGTAACATGAACGATAGCATTTTCATACATGTATTTAATTACATTGGAACATCGATGACCAATACGACACTGAGCAAGACTCTCTGCTGATTTCCAGAATCAAAAACCTTTTCGAAGTTCACGAATATGACCACAAGATGCTTATTATATTCTATACATTTTTCAATGAGGATTTTTACTGTAAGCAAATGGTCGTTTGTTCCATACCCTGAGCGGAAACCTGCCTGTCCTTTTGAAAGGAAAAACTCGAATTTATTTGCTAGACGTTTGGTAAGTATTTTCGTGAATAACTTGTATATATGGCTCAGGAGGCTAATGGGTCGATAGTTTGTAAGGCCTGAAGTATCTTTTCTTTTATGCATGATGACAATAGTTGCATTATTCCATTGCGAAGACATACGACGCACATATAATATAGAAAATATCAACCAGTGGTAAGAGGAAGAAAGATGGAATGGGATCAATACATAGGAAGAATGGTAAACAACAAGATAGTACCGATGGTAAGAGACAAGCCGCCGAATGGAAGAAGATCAATGAGACGTCCAGGAAAGAGGTGAAGCGATGATATATAGATTAGGGAACAAAGAAAACAGGCAATGGTGCCTAGCTATAAGTAGGAAGAAGAAGAAGAACATGTGATATTTATTCTCAAATGAAAATTACATTTAAATAAGTTATATTGTTATTTTTATGGAACATGTCATCCCACGCCAATGTAACGAAAATATCATGTTCATATTTATTTTATTAGATGATGTATTATGTTTTCGAATGTCCCATAAAAAATTTAACTACATGTAATAAATAAACTTCGTTTTCCAATATCTATTAATTTTCTTCTGCGGCATCAACATTTGAAATTACTTCCGTGATTACGAAAGGAATCTTAAAAATTGCGTCTCTTCTAAGTGGAAATGAATAATTCATTTAAAAATGTCGAGAAGGCTGTACAATTTACTTTCAGATGTTTTGATTAAATGTGGCTCTTCACTTTTATTACAATGTGTATGGGTGCTTATAGCTGTGTTAGCACGCCACTCCTTCCTGTGTACTTTCAAAATGTTTTACGATCTCACTTGTTAGAACTTTAATGCTTTATGAGTTACATTTTAAAAAGTATATCAGTTACATGTTAAAACAGACAATATTTTTTTTTCAAATATTTTCATATTTATGTATACCGTGACCGGAAGAAAGTTCTCAATATGTAGATGTAAACAGCAAATGAAAGTAATTGTAATGTCAAAAAGTTCGAGCAATTAACTAGTTAAAATTCAAAACGTGTTATTGTATGGATGCTTTTAAATAAAACCAGTCAAGTGCAAGTTGAACTTGTGCAATTAGGGTTCCGTGCCGTGATTGCTTTTATAATATATATATAAAATGCAACGTCTCTCTGTCTGTCTGTCTGTCTGTCTGTCCGTTAGTGCGCTTATCACTCGAGAATCACGTATCCGATTTACGTGCTTTTTTTTAAAATATACATATGTTCTCTGGCCAAGTTAAAGGATATATCTCATTACGTTAGGTAACATAACGAAAAAGCAATGACGATAATAGTGAATCAAGTCGGAAAAAAGTTTGTCGCTAGCGGGTTCTCTTGCAATACATTGCCTAAACCATTAGATATGGAACAATATCATGTAGCAAAGAATGTAATATATATAAAATGCAACGCCTCTCTGTATGTCTGTCTGTCCGTTAGTGCGCTTATAACTTGAGGACCACTTACCCGATTTACATGTGTTTTTTTTTAATTCATACATTTCTTCTCTGGCCAGGTTATCTATAATCTTCTATAATATATATATATATATATATATATATATATATATATATATATATATATAGCAATGTCTGTCTGTCTGTTTGTCCGTTAGTGCGCTTATCACTCGAGAACGACTTATCCGATTTACGTGTTTTTTTTAATTCATAAATTTGTTCTCTGGTCAGGTTACCTATAATCTTCTATAATATATATAAAACTAGCCTTGCCCGCGGCTCCGCTCGCGTGGACTTGATTCACTACTATCGTCACTGTCACACGTCCTTATGTTACCTAACGTAATAAAATGTCTGCCATTATTTCCCCTTATCTCTCATTATTTTTCCTTATCTCCCATTATCTCTCCTAATTTCCATTATCTAGGCTTATCTCTGCTCATCTCCCATTATTTCTCCTTATCTCCCATTATTTCTCCTTATCTCCCATTATCTCACCTTATCTCCCATTATCTAGGCTTATCTCGACTTATCTCGTAATATTTCTTCTTATCTCCCATTATTTCTTCTTATCTCCCATTATCTCACCATTACTCCCATTATCTAGACTTATCTCCGCTTATCTCCCATTATTTCTCCTTATCTCCCATTATTTATACTTATCTCCCATTATCTCACCTTATCTCCCGTTATCTAGGCTTATATCGAATTATATAGAACATATGTATAAATTTATTAAAAGACGTAAATCGAATAAGTGGTTCTCAAGTGATAAGCGCACTAACGGACAGACAGACAGAGAGACGTTGCATTTTATATACATTATATTCTTTGCAACATGATATTGTTCCATATTTAATGGTTTAGAAAGTGTATTGCAAGAGAACACGCTAACGGTAACCTTTCTTCCGACTTGATTCACTATTATCGTCACTGCTTATTCTTTATGTTACCTAACGCAATAAAATATATCCTATAACTTGGCCAGAGAACATATGTGTGTTTTAAAAAAAAAGCGCGTAACGCACTAACGGACAGACAGACAGGCAGAGACACAGGCAGACAGACAGACAGACAGACAGACAGACAGAGACATTATATATATATATATATATATATATATATATATATATATATATATATTATAAATATAAGATTATAGATAACCTGGCCAGAGAACATATGTGTTTTAAACAAAAACTTCGTAAATCGGATAAGTGTTTCTCCAATGATAAGCACACTAACGCACAGACAGACACAGATACGTTGCATTATATATATATATATATATATATATATATATATATATATATATATATATATATCATAGATGTAATAAAATATATATCTATAACCTGGTCAGAGAACATATGATGAATTTAAAAAATCACGTAAATCGGATAAGTGGTTCTCGAGGGATAAGCGCACTAACGGACAGACAGACAAACGTTGCATTTTATATATACTATAGATATAGATTATTATTATTATTGTGTAACCTGGCCGAAGAATATATGTATGAATTTAAAAAAAGACACGTAAATCGGATAAGTTGTTCTCGCGTGACAAACGCACTAATGGACAGACAGACAGACAGAGAGACATTGCATTTTATATATATTAAAGATTATAGATTATAGATATTCTCTGCTACATAATATTTTTCCATATTTAATGGTTTAAGCTGTGTATTGCAAAGGAACGCGCTAGCGGCAAACTTTTTTCCGACTCCATTCACTATTATCGTCACTGCTCATTCGTTATGCTACCTATCGTAATAAAATATAGCCTATAACCTGGCCAGAGAATATATGTATGTTTTTAAAAAAAAAAGTACGTAAATCGGATAATTGGTTCTCCAATGATAAGCGCACTAACGGACAGACAGACACACAGACAGACAGAGAGACGTTGCATTTTATATATATTATAGATGCAACGTCTGTCTGTCCGTTAGTGCGCTTATCACTCGAGAACCACTTATCTGATATTACCAAGCTGTTTTTTAAGAATTATCTACTTAGCAATAAAAGAAAACTATATACAGGGTGTCCCAGTATTTCGTGTACATAGAGTTACTGTGGATTTCTGGGATGAATATATGACCATTTAACTCAAAAATTCGTAATTTTTGTGATACGGGTGTCAAAGTTATATTTTTATTTTAGTTTTTCTTAAGTGGCTTGCTTAATAATTGTACTATCTGTACAAGATCCGGTACTAAGCAGTTTTCCGAGATGGGAAATCGAAATCAGCTCACAGTTTTGTTGTAAATTGTAGGGGGCGCCACTTATTGCACTGTGTATACTTTTAAATTGTCATAACTTTTTTTATACCACTCTGTATGATGTTTTAAATTAAATATTTGTATTTTCCGCCTTCCTGTGTCTAAAAAAGTTTTCTGGTTGCTTCGTGCAACAGTTTCTGAGATAATGGGATGTTCGTTTCCATTTTTTAATTCCATTGTCAAATTCGCAAATGCCTTCACACTTCATCCAGGCTTAGAACAGGTCCCAAAGAGTAGTTTTTTGAAAATTGGAGCATGCTTAAAGGCAAACAGGCGAACAAGAATAATAAATTTTAAGACCAACGAGCCAACAACAGTAAAAAATGTAAAAACCAACTGGCTAAGGGCATAAAAGATTACCCACAAATTGACAAATTTGTAATCAATAAATAAAAATATCCCACTATCTCAGAAACTGTTGCTCGGAGCAACATTTACTAAGAGAGCTTTTTTAGACAGGAGAAGGCGAAAAATACGAATATTTAATTAAAAATATCATGCAGAGTGATATAAAAAAGTTATGACAATTTAAAAGTATACACAGTGGAATAAGTGGCGCCCCCTACGATTTACAACAAAACTGTGAGCTGATTATTATTAAAAAAGCTACTTAAGAAAAATTAGAATAAAAGTATAACTTTGACACCCTGTTTCTCAAAACTGACGAATTTTTGGACTAAGGTAAGTTGAGTTAAATGATCATATTTTCATCCCACCACCCACAGTAATTCTATGTACACGGAATACTGGGACACCCTGTATTTACATACCTACGTCTACGTTAATATACTTAATCTAACGTTTTTCGACTTCTTTCATTTTATCTAAATAAATCTTTTATTTGTGCCTCAAAAAATGACGGTACAGTGGACTTCTCATCATCTGACGAAAACCAAGTGAAGAGCCCTTATCAATATTGCATCAATTATTGTTTCGTAGGAGGATTTTAATAGAACATCCCGTTCTTGTCGCATAATTACACAGGCCAACATTTCCCAAACCCTGGAACAAGACTATATTTTTTCGAAGATTTTTGGTGTACTGAATCCAAATCCTACCTCAGAATTGCTCCATCACATCGGGTTTTCAAATATCTTCACCTAAAAATGAAAAAGACACGATTTTCGCTATAGTTGTGATTATATTACACCACGAATTAATTTTTCTTCTCAAAACTCGTTGGGAAATCTGAAAGTACTAACTTTTCCCCTTCAAAATGCATTTTGAATTTTTCTGATATTTTATTTCTTCTCGGAGAAATCGTCCGTTTAAATTAATGAGCTTATCTGGCAGGCGAGAGTAGTGTAATTATATGATTTTTGGGACGCTGAATCCGAATTCATTGTCGGTTTAACCCCATCGAGTCATGGTTTGTTCCTAACCTTAAGAAAATCAAAATAGCGGATCCGATATGACAGGTTGGAACTCTGGAGAGTCTAAATTACTATAAAACTCGATGTTTGTTATATTTTTCCCTCAAGTCAAGTAATTTTGATAAGTTTCTTTGTATGAACGATGGCATATTACAGCTGTTAGCCGAACCCAGAGTCACGAAACAAGGACGTGGCGGTATTGATTCCATTTTTCTTTTCTTTTATGCTTTTTAAGATTTCTTTCTTCCATGAATTTTTTCTTACTCTTTAGAACTAATTAGAATGATATTACTTCCTTTTCTGATGAAAATGTTCACGCTTCATTTTAAATGATCGTTGGAGAAACTTACATTTATGTCTAGGAGATAGAGTTATCTTCTTTTTTCAAAGGTTCGGTGGATAATTATCCATCTATTGAAATTTTAAAAACTGTAGTTGCGGATACTGATTCGACAGCAGAAAATCCTCAACACGCCTGATAGTTTCCTCAGTTCTTACCTCAATCAGCATTCTTAACCCGAGTTATTCTGAACTGAGTGTTGACCCCATCGAAACTGTTTAAATCAAAATTCATTTTTCACATCCTTTCATGAATAACGTTTGGTAAATTTCCTTCTTTATCACTTTAGGTTCCTCCAAATTACTTTTGCTAGTTTTTTGGAAGAAAAAAAATAGTAAAAACTGCAAAACCCTACCAATTCATTCAATGTTATATACAGTCAAACATATTTTTTGCATGACGTCATTTTCATTGCTAAATAGATAACCCTCTCGTGTAACATTTTATATAATAAAACCGGTCAAGTGCAAGTTGGACTTGCGCAATTAGTGTTCCGTGCGTTCATTGCTTTTAAAATAAAAATGTTTGTTACGGAGGTATAAAATGATTAATGACTTCACAAAACACATCCCAAATGAGTTTTTAACAAAGTTTTTTTCAGATATTTAGTGAAAACTGATGACGTTGAAATTTTTGTTTTTTATATACCAGATAAATTATTAAAGGTAATGCATTCGTGATAATTTTCGTTCAGTCTACACCCTGTGCGGAATATTCCAGAATTTTTTCATAAATTTTGATCAGTACTTTTAGAGATAAGGGGGGCAGTGATTTTTCGTAATTTTTTAAAAATCACGCAAAGAAAAGTGTGCGCGAGTGTTACATTAAATATATTTTTGAACTCGTGTTTTTGCAAGCTTTCATTTGACACTCCACTCGATGACCTGGTAAATTTTTTTTTCACTTCTGATTTCACCTGCCAAAACTAATCCCTTAAGTCAAAATTTAACTTTCAAAACTACACGGCTCTGATGAGGCCATCAATTCCTATATTAATGCCAAATTTCAAATAGTTTCGGAGAAATTCAGGTGTGGCAGACGGACAGACAGTCGGACACCGAAGTGATCTTATAAGTGTTCCATACGGAACACTAATAAAATACATGCAAAGTTCCCAAAACTGTTTACGATTTAAAATAGCCAAAATAATAATTGGTTGGCAACAAAAAGGCGGAGTCGACAAATGCATATACTCAGTATATACGATTCATTGAACTTTAGGGTCAATATCACGTATACAACATGCAGCATTAAACACAAATAGGTCATTTTAAAGTTTTATGCATTTTATATTGCAACGAAATTATTACCCATGTTTATGTGTTTGCGAAACCATAAAGAAAATGACGTTTTAAATCGTCTGTGGAAACGACCGACATTGTTTCCTTTCTACGGCAGCTCTACAAGTAAATATTTACAACAGTAATAAAATGTAATGAGGCAGTATATTATTAAGATTAATTTCTGCTTAAAACAAACGATTATTTTTTATTAACTTAACACGTAGGCTGAAAAGTTGTTGATTTAGCTACTTAAAACAAATTTTCTTGCAAAATTTGACTTTATTCATCAACATACTCTCCTTCAAGGCGATACAATCAGTCCAACAATTTTCTAACATTTCTATACCTTACTGATAGAAGGATTTATCTTTACCTTCAAAATAGGTCTCAGTTTCCGCGAGAACCTCTTCATTGGAGCTAAAACTCTTTCCCGCGAGCATTTTTTTTGAAGTCTGCAAATAGATAATAGTGGCTGGGGCCAAATCTGAAGAATACGGTGGATGAGGAATCAAGTCGCACTTCAATTCGTGTAATTTTGCCATCGTTACGATTGACTTGTGACATGATGCATTGTTTTTTGCGATTTCTGCCTTGAAACGCATCAATAATTTTATATAATATTCGCTATTGATGGTTTTTCCATTCTCAGCATAGTCGATGAAAATTATTCCATACGCATCCGAAAGTACAGAGGCCAAAACCTTCCCAGCCGACTGTTGTGCCTTTGGTCGCTTCAGGCGGCTCTCACTGGCTGCTGTCCACTCAGCTGACTGCCGATTTGATTCCGTTGTGTAGTGGTGGATCCATGTTTCATTCATTGTCACATATCGCCCGAAAAAATCCTTTTTATTGCGCTTAAACAGGTCCAAACAGCACACAGAATCATCAACACGTTGTTGTTTTTGGTCCACTGTGAGCAAACGCGGTACCCATTTCGAACAGAGCTTTCTCATGCTCAAATATTCATGCGAAATATGACCAACACGTTCTTTTGATATCTTTAGAGTGTCAGCTATCTCACGCAATTTCACTTTATGGTCATCCAAAACAATTTTGTGGATTTTTTTGACGTTTTCCACTGTAACCACCTCAGTTGGGCGTCCAGAGCGTTCAGCATCATTTGTGTCTGTACGACTGTGTTTAAATTCAGCATACCAGTAAATGATGAGTGATTTTTCAGGGGCAGAGTCCCCGTAACACTTATCAAGCTATTGCCTTGGTTGAATGCTATTTTTTCCCATCAAAAAACAGTGTTTAATCAACACACGAAATTCGATTTTTTCCATTGTTTTGAATATATTAAAAGTAGCGTCACTAAAACCATTGTAACTTGAAAACTAATCATCGAAATGTAATGAAGTTTTGATACGTATCTTTTGAAGGTTGGTACTTCCTAAAAATTATGGATTTTTTGAAAAGGGCGACATCTATGTGTGATCAAAAACTTTTCAGCCTACGTGTTAGTAGCTACGAGGCATGTTTTTTAAGTACCGTTTTGGAATTAAAAAAAGACGTGCAAAGATATCGCTACAATTTTATTTTTTACATGAAAGCCTGTACCTTAATCTACTTTTCTACATAATTTCCGTGAATATTGAAGCACTTGTCATAACGTGGCACCAGTTTTTGAATACCCTCCTCATAAAATTCTGCCGCCTGACTTGTTAACCACTGTATCACAAATGTTTTGACTTCGTTATCGTCTTGAAGACGCTGATCACCCAGGTGCTTCTTCAAGTGCAGGAACAAATGGTAGTCGCTGGGCGCCAGATCAGGGCTGTATGGAGGATGATCTAGAGTTTCCCATTTAAAAGATTTGATGAGATCTTTGGTCCGATTAGCCACATGTGGACGGGCATTGTCATGCAGCAAAACGATACCCTTACTCAACTTGCCACGTCTTTTGTTCTGGATTGCACGACGCAGATTGTTCAATGTCTCACAGTAAGACGCTGCATTGATTGTCTCATTACGAGGCAGAAACTCCACTAGCAATACTCCTTTTCTGTCCCAAAAAACTGTGCACATGATTTTGCGGGCAGAAATTGTTTGCTTAAACTTCATTTTTTTGGGTGATGATGAATGTCGCCATTCCATGGATTGTTGTTTCGATTCTGGTGTGACGTAGGCCACCCATGTTTCGTCACCAGTAACAATTTGGTCTAAAAAATGTTCACCTTCATTGTGGTACCGCTCAAGGAAAGTCAATGCACTGCCTAAACGTTGGGTTTTGTGCAAATCCGTCAACATTTTTGGAACCCAACGTGAACACAATTTCCGGTAATTCAAGTTCTCGGTCACAATGCGATACAAAACACTACGAGAATATTGAGGAAAGCAGTCGCACAATGATGAAATTGTAAAGCGTCTGTTTTCTCTCACCTTTTCGTCCACTTTCTGCAACAAATCTTCATTAACGACCGAAGGACGCCCACTCCGTTCTTCATCATGCACATTTGTGCGGCCATCTTTAAATGCTCTCACCCATTTCCTTACCATTCCATCACTCATAATGTTTTGTCCGTAAACTTCACAGATCTCACAATGAATATCGATCGGTTTTACGCCTTTAGCACTAAGAAATCGTATAACAGCCCGTACTTCACAATCGGCGGGACTCACGATTGTCGGAGGCATCTTAAACACTCAGTAAACAACGTATACAATGAAGAATCAGACTGTAATGGCGTCAGTGCGTAGACATGAGATGTAGGTTACCAGCGCGCATGCGCGGAACGCCGACCGTATCGCTGCGGCGGCGGAATCGCAAAACGGTACTTACTTAAAAAACATGCCTCGTATTTCTTATTAACACTTAAAGAATGTAGTCTTCATTTAAAATAACTTAAAGAACAGCTCTTTTGGTGATATTTATAGCCCTCTATTAGTCTTTATTTTTTAGTATTCTGTATGGAATACTTATGGGATCACTTCGGTGTCTGTCCGTCGGTCACACCCGATTTTCTATGAAACTATTTGACATAGAAAAATGAAATTTGGCATAAATATAGGAATTCATAGCCCAATCAGAGCCGTGTAGTTTTGAAAATTAAATTTTGACTTAAGGGGTTAATTTTCGGCGGTGAAATCGGAAGTGAAAAAAAAAAATTTCTACGGTCATCGTGTGGGGTGTTAAGTGAAAACTTGTGAAAACACGAGTTCAAAAATATATTTGATGTAATATTTGCGCACACGTTTCTTTGTACTATTTTTAAAAAATGGTTAAAAATCGTTGCTTCCCCCCTTCTCGAGAAGTACTGATCAAAAAATGTTGAAAAAATTCTGGAATATTCTTCATAAAGTGTAGATTGAGTGAAAATTATCACGAGTGCATTACGTTTGATAAGTTATCTTGTATAAAAAAAAACTACGTGTACTTGATAGTATGATGGAGGTTTTGTTAATATACAACATTACTGCTTGCGTGTCGCTTCTGTACCGAGCCAAAAGAATTTTATATTATTTCTTTATAATTAGACAAATATTTAAGTAGTAGTAAATACTTGTTTTACTCTTTTATTACTAGATTTAGGTAACTGAGATGCTATGACTATTATACATTATTGACTAAGAAGAAACGTGAAAATACATATTGGATCTTAAAATATATACAGTTCAGAGACCTAATTAACTTAGTCAGGTAAGGATTTTATTTTATTTTAAAGGCAATCACGGTGCGGAACACTAATTGCGCAAGTCCAACTTGCGCTTCGCCGCTTCTTCTACCTAAAAAACCAAAAAGCAAAACATTAAAGTGTCGACCTAAAATCTGGTTAGACAAGCACAAAATCATTAAACAAAATAATTTATTAATTTATTAAGAACAGTTTCAGCTTCCTTCCTCAGGCCCACCAAGTGCATATAGTAGAAAATGATTCATTCTATAAAAGCATAGTTCAAGATCTTAATTTAATCATTCTCTCGTTTTATATTTATTCATCACTGAAAATAGGGTTTTCTTGAGATTTCCTGTTGGAAACGTACCGATGTTCTCGGATATCGTTTCGGGGAAAAGTAACGACATAATAAAACATCCAGGATCAAAAAATTCCGAAGGTAAAATAGCGCTCCGTTCGAATTTGTATGTGCGGGCTGTTTTTTTTTAAACTGCATATACCGAATTTTCAATACGGCGAGCGAGGTTTTATGTACAACAAACACGTTTCAAATTTATATTTATAAATCTGTTTTTAGTTACACGACCATGTGTTAGTGACAACGGATGTCTTATGATTTCATAATAGGTTTGAGTTTCAGGTTCGTTTGACAGTTGATCATCTTCTTCTTGTAGTGCCAGCTCCATTACTGAAGTTTGGCTGTAATCACGGCGAATTCTTCTCTATCCTGGGCAGTTCTTAATAAAATGTAAGTGTCCAGACCTATCCAGACTCGACCATTCTTCAGCCAGGAATATTGTCGGCGTCCTGGATCTCTCTTCCCTTCAATTTTGCTATACATCAACAACTGAAGAAGTAGGTATCTGGGACCCCTATAAATATGTTGCAAGAGTTTTCTATCTTAACAAATGACAGCAATTGTCTTTCTCTACGCATTCGCCATAGTACATCTTCGTTTCTGACAGGTACTGTTCAGGAGATCTTCAATATTCTGCATATGATCCACATTTCGGATGACTCTAAACCAGAGGTTCCCAAATTTTTTTTTCTCGTAGACTACTTTCAAAATTTTACTGGTTTCGGTGGACCCCCTGCTGCTACATTTCTACCATATTCCCAAAACTCGTCAAAAAATGTGAAGATTAGATCTACCGATGGAAATTTGCGTCGTGGCTGAGTTCCAACCCTAAATTCGGAGTGGTAAAAATAAAAAGAAAAATAATATATTTTCTTGTGTTCTATTTATTAAAATAATATGATTACAGACTTAATAGAATTAAAATTAAACATTAATAACGTACCGTAACTTCAACAATGCAAATCAACGATTAAAAAAAAATAGTCATAATTTTAATGGGAGAGATGTACTTGATGGATTGACAGCAAATTATCAATATTTGGGTTCACACATACTGTGCACGGTGGGTCTCTTTTCATATTTTTCCTTCAATGTTTGAAAATATTTTAAATCTTTACCTATTTTATCAGGATGACACCTTCTTAGATGATCTTCGAGCTTCGATGGTTTGATACAGTCATTGCTCAAAACTTTGTTGCATAAAAGGCATATGGGCAATCGTTTGTCTGCCTTTGATGGAAGAAAACCAAATTTCAAATAATCAACACTGTACTGTCGACATTTCTTCTTAGATTCAGCCATGTTTCGTATCAGTTACCTACCTGTAAAGAAAAAAATGTTTGTTTTAGTAATCATAAGGCGACTTTAACAGGATATGGCTATTTTAACAGAATAAAATAGGATTAATTAATTATTGCAATGAAAAAACCAAAATGCCGGCGGCAAAACTGATTTTAATTATTAAAAGCAATAAACTGCTAATACCCATATAGAGGTTTTCACAAAACGGCTATTTTAATGTAATATAAAATATTTTTTGATTAATTATATTTTGATACATTTCTGTAAATTCGATATATAATACTTTTAAAGAATATTTTGACATCAAAACTCCGCGATTTTAATGATTTATTTATTACTTTGATGTACGTTACGAGTGGTACATAAAGACACGTACAATTTATGAAAATATTTTTAGTCATTTAGCATTAGCAACTACGAGGACACTGAAATATGTACAAACATGCAGGTCAATCATATATCTCTCCTTTAGTGAATCACCACAGTCGGTAAATAAATAATTTTATAATAAAAAGAACTAAAAGTTAAATCTTTCTCGGCTTTCTGTTCTTTTATAGAAGTATCGAATAATGGACCTGTTCAGTATTTAATTTTTATTATGTACCTACTACACGCAAACATAACAAATATAATATTATTACAATATAAAATAAAAGTATAAATAACAAATAGGCAGGTACTTACTTTTTCCGGCACTGGCAAACACTGACATCGATATATACTCACACTTTTCTTTTCAAAATTCCGGAAACAAATGAGTAACGTTTGTCCTTGGCATTCATATTTATATTGGTGAAGAATCAAACAAGTTCATGCAAGATTGCAAGCACAGCACAAGTCGTATTTCGCCCCTTTGCACGTCTGAACGGGTTGCGTTGCGGGCGGGCGGGGGCGGCGCTTTGCAAGTCACTACGCGCGTTGTATTGAATATCGAATATGCAAGTTTTTACAAGTAACAGTCGCTGACCTTCTTAAAATACACTACTCAAAAAAATTAAGGGAGGTTTTAAAACAAGGAAATTAATGCTAAATAAACAGGCTATCTGATCCATATACCGGCCTAACTGAAAAAATTTTTTTCAAGCCCGTGGACCAAAAAAAGCAAAATATTTGTAATATTATTTTTTCGCGCCTACATTGATAGGTAAAGCCAAGCCAACATTTTTGCTCTTTACTATCGAAACCAAATAAATTTTCGTGGACCCCCACTTACAACTTGTGAACCCCCATTTTTTTTCACGCCAAAGTAGATCCCCGTCGAGTCTCCCGTGGACCCCTGGGGGTCCACCTGAACCACTTTGGGAATCACTGCTCTAAACGCTTTATTGGGCGTATTTCCTGCCCTCATATATATATATATATATATATATATATATATATATATATATATATATATATATATATATATATATATATATATACTTTTACAAAACGATAACGGGCATCCAAAGAAGGAGTGAATTCTGTGAGGAGGTGTCTCATTTTGAGAAAAGCCGCTCTGGCTATTTTAATGCGAACTCGTATCTCAGCCTTAGGATTTAGATTATTGGTTACCCATAATCCCAGGTACTTAAATTATTAGATATTCTCAAAGCATCACCTTTCCTAAATATATTGTTCATAAAATGGTGAAGTCCATCTGCTCTGTTTGCTATAATAACGGTACCATTATTGTACCTCAGTTGTTAATGATTTTGTCATTAACTTTGATACCGTCTGAAGCGTTTTTTAAAGCCTTTTGGAATATGTGTTCAGAATATAGATTAAAAAGGAGTGAAGGTAGAACATATTCTTGACGAATACCTCTTTTGATCATAACATAACATATTTTTAATATATTATATATATTAAAAATAAGTTAACAAATTCTAAAGGGTACTTTTAGGTTATGCATTTAATTCCTTTTTCAAATTTGCGGGGAAAATATTGTTTAAATGGTGTAAAACTAATTTTTTACTATTTTAAATTATCAAGTAATATAAATTAAAAAATATATAGCAGTTTAAAAAACTTTTTAAAAAAATCATAGAAAGTCGAGTGTGAGTTACTAAAATGCATTTTTAACAGTACTGTATTCAATATCATACGAAATTTTTCAATATTATGTACGTTAAGTACTAGTTTGAGGATGTATTTGAAGTAATGAAGTAATTTAATTGGCATAAGTGCCACTTTTTATAGCAAATGCTATAAAAAGTAATAAAATAAAATTGAAGTTTATAACAGGGGAACGTAAAACACAAATTACAACAGGGAAATATCTTAGTAGTAATTTATGAACTAATACTGGCCAGTCAATAAGTTTTGAGAGCGGAACTGAAACCAGATGAACTAATGAGTCGAAATACATTTATTCTCCCTTAGGCTCAATACATTTTTTTTCCAGCGATTTTCCAATTCATTTACCCCATCTTTGAAGTGGTTTTCCGGAAGACCTTCAAAATACCCATCTACGGATGCTATCACATCATCATTTGGGTAGAGACGGAAGTCAGACGGAGCCAGATCTGGCGAATAGGGTGGATGTTCCAACAATTCCTACTTTAATCTGACCAGTTTTGCCGTTGCCAAAGTACCTCTGTGAGCAGGTGCATCGTCATGATCAAAGATGATTTTTTTTTTCTGCAAATCGGTCGTTTTCTCACGACGCTGGTCCAAAAGGTTGCAGTAATACTCTCCTGTGATTGTTTTACCGGTTTGAAGGTAATCAATTAACAAAATTTCTTTTGCATGCCGGAAAGTGAAGCCATATTTTTTTTTTTTAGAAGACTATGACCGCTTTGGTTGCTTTGGAGCTGATCAACCAGGCTGAGTCTACCGTGCGGTTTGTTATCGCAGTTCCGGATTATACTGGTAAACCCAAGTCTCATCCTTAGTTACAAATCGATGCACAAAATCAGTTTTATTCTCTGTGCAACGAACCAAATGTTGTTTAGAAAGTCTCTCTCGAGTGCGTTTTTGTGCCGATGTTGGCAAATGCGGAACACATCTTGTGAATAGCTTTCTCATACCCAAAACATTAGTTAAGATCTCATGTACTGATCCATGTGAGATGCCTATAGCTTCAGCTAAATCATCTACGGTTAATCGGCGGTCTTCCATTACCATATCTTGTACTTGACAATGGTTTCTTCAGTTGTTGCAGTTTTTGGACGTCCTGAATGTGGATCATCATTGACGTTTGTACGACCACGTTTAAACTCTAGAGTCCATCTATGTACAGTTAAAAATAAAGGAGCAGACTCCTTTAACACATTCGCTAACTTTGTATAGATTTCAGTTGCCGGCAAACCTTCCAAAACAAAAAATTTTATTACTGCACGATATTCGATTTTTTCCATTTTTAAAAAATACTCAAACACGTCTACTTTAACCAGCTCATAATCAATGAATGACTTGACAGATTAAGTTGAAATTTAGGGTGTGTTCATATGACAGATGACGCAAAATGGTGTCCAATATTTGGTTCAAGTGATGTTCCATAGGTGTCGCTTTCAAAACTTTTTGATTGACCTGATAAAGTTGAGATCAAAATGTTTTAATTTGTACCCGAATTGTCAAATTAAGAAAGCTATTTGACTTAAAGATTTCCATTTGAATAGTTATTATTACTACATAACGGAATACTTAAAAATTTTATTGCATATGGAAACCATGTTAAAGAAATCGTAAATGTTTCGAATGGTGTAGTTTGTATAGAAAAGAAATTAATTTGAACTACATAGAACCCTTCAGTCCAATTAAAAACAGTTTATTTTTAGATTAAATAGTGACAAGTTAATACCTACAAGAATTAAATTTAGTAACAGTAAATATATAGTATAATTCTGTCATTGTTAGTTCAGTATTTTTTTTAATTAAAAAGCCCTTAGAGGGAACAATGCTCTGGTAAACATATATAATACGTAGGCTGAAAAGTTTTTGGTCTTGCTAATTAAAACACATTTTTTTTTTGCAAAATTCGACTTTATTCATCAACATAGTCTCCTTCAAGAGCGATACAATCAGTCCAATGCTTTTCTAACATTTCTATACCTTTCTTGTCGAAAGATTTGTCTTTGCCTTCAAAATAGGCCTCAGTTTCGACAATAATTTTTTCATTCGAGCCAAAACTCTTTCACGTGAGTATTTTTTTAAGGTAGATAATAGTTGCTAGGGGCCAAATCTGGAGAATACGAGAGTTGAGGAAGCAATTCGAGCTTCAATTCATGCAATTGTGCCATCGTAACCATTGCCTTGTGACATGGTGCATTGTCTTGATGAAAGAGCACTTTTTTCTTGTTCATTTGGGGCCTTTTTTTTGCGATTTCTGCCTTCAAACGCACCGATAACTTTATGTAATATTCGCTATTAATGGTTTTCCCTTCTTAGCATAGTTGATGAAAATTATCCCATGCGCATCTCAAAATACAAAACCTTCCCAGTCGACTGATGTGTCTTTGGTTGCCTCGGGCGGTTTTCACCGGTTGCTGTGCACTCAGCTGACTGCCGATTTGATTCCGGTGTGTAGTGGTGGATCCATGTTTCATCCATTGTCACAATCGCATGAAAAATTCCTTTTTATTGCGCTTAAACAGGTCCAAACAGCGCTCAGAATCTTCAACACGTTGTTTTTGGTCCACTGTGAGCACTCGCGGTACCCATTTCGAACAGAGCTTTCTCATACCCAAATATTCATGGAAAATATGACCAACACGTTCTTTTGATATCTTTAGGGTGTTAGTTATCTCACGCAGTTTTACTTTACGGTCATCCAAAACAATTTTGTGGATTTTTTTGATGTTTTCCTGTGTAACCATCTCAATTGAGCGTCCAGAGCGTTCAGCATCATTTGTGTCTGTACGACTGTGTTTAAATTCAGCATACCAGTAAATGATGAGTGATTTTCCAGGGGCAGAGTCCCCGTAACACTTATCAAGCCATTGCTTTGTTGGAACGATATTTTTTTCCCATCAAAAAACAGTGTTTAGTCAACACACGAAATTCGATTTTTTTGTTTTGAAAATATATATATATATATATATATATATATATATATATATATATATATGTATATTTATATATATATATATATATATATATATATATATATATATATATATATATATATATATATATATATATATACATTACGATTCTATAGTCAAAGTGTTACAGTTACGCCAAATATTCTTAATTTTTAGAAACAAATTTAAATTAAAATTGCCATCGGACAGTATCATAAAATAGAATGTGACTACTAGTAAATCGTTTAGTATATTTGTGTTCATAAAAAGAAAAACAAATGTAATAAGAGCAAACGTATCGTGCAATTACACAACCATATAAAGTCATCCTGGATTAAACTACTAAACCTTTGAAACTCTAGTAGTTCTTCCTGACAAAATGAAATGAGCATGAACTAGTGATAGATCAGGCAGGTTCGTTTTTAATATAAAATATACTTATATATAATGGGATAGTTGAATCCCTTTTGGCCATCGAGTTCTTTGGATCTACCGGCACGCCCATATTAACATGAATATACCGCTTTAGGTGCATTTGTAAATAATAATCATAATATGAACAACGCAAGGGGAAGAGAGATCAAAATAGGGAAGTAATATATATCAGCCACACTCTTACAAAACGCTTCTTATTTTATCATTAAAATTCGATTCGAACCTTTGCTTATAATATTATTTTGCCGTCTGTTCAAAATGCTGACCGGTTGTAGAAAATTCCTAAGAAAAGAATTCCTACTCGTACTTACAATAAAAAAATTTACCATGTTCTAAAATTAATGATCATGAAGATTTATAAAAACCAGAACTGCTCTTTTATGATACCATTTTAGCACCTTCTCAAAGCGATGATAAAAGGGGAAGGACGGTTTCCAAGTTTAAATACTATTATATTTCGTCTCTGATACTACGTATCAAGAATGGACCAAAAACAAACAAACACACAAAACAAATTTCTTGATGAACATGGAAACGCGTGTTTGTTTAAACAGGTTTCAGTTTTGGTTAGAATAGAAGGGTAAAAATGTATTGTTTCTTCCCTAATTACTGATGACTGATTATTATTACTGAATTCCCACTGGAAATACTACGATCCTAAAGTAGATATGAAAAATCCTCTGGATTTTTTAAAAATTATTGGAAAACTTTAGTAATATGTGAATAATTTTGAAGGGTTTGATATTAAAAATTAAGTTTTCAGTTAATTAAATACCATATATTGTAAGTAATAAAAAATACATAAAAAATGTATGCCTGTTAGATTACAATATTTCAGTAGACAAAAAATACTTGAAAAATATCCTATTTCTATACGTTTGAATTACGGAAAAATGAAAAAATTGCATATGGGCTATATCTTGAATTTTCAATGGTAATGAGGAGGAAAATATTACGTTTAAAACGATAAACTTGTCTATATATTTTTTCTTTATTCTTGGTCATCATAGTTGCTTTTAGGTAGCGCTTATGAAAATATTTTTTCTAAATTTATTAATAAATAAAAATGTGTCCAATTATCTAATCTACAGTCTGTCAAGTAAGAACTGGTCCGCGATAATTCATTTTTGGTAGATAAGATTCTAGCGATTCAATAAAAAATCGGTAGAGGGATTCTTTGTCTACGATGCATTTTAGGAAAAGTATCAGTCGATTCCCAACTTTCGTCGAAATCACGTAAAATCCAAAATGAGTCACTTGTTTGCGTGTCGGTTCGAGGCAGTCTTTTTTGTCCCCATCCACGGCCGCTAGATATATTAAAAAGTCGGTATCGTTTGTGAAGAAGTGCTGAAATCGTTTTAACGAGATGAAAAATGTCGATGACTTGCCAAAACGTGGCTCGGTAGGCAAAGTCACTCCGAAAGTCGAAAAAACGAATTGTGTCATTGTTTTCACGAGATACGAAATTGACGCTGCCTCAAGGAGCGGCAAAATTAAGATAAGCGGGTTGGAATATGTCTCGTGTGACCATTCGACAACATCTTCATGCTCATGATGTCAAATTTCGAAGCACGTTGAAAAAAACATTGCTGGGTCAAAATTACACCGCGAAGCGGCTCGCTTGGGCCCACGATAAGACACTAGAATGGCCCTCACAATCGCCGGACACCAACCCCTATTGTATTGTGACTTTGACTCAGTTGTCTTGCGAGATTGGAAAAATTCGCAGAGTATGTAGAATATCTCGTCGACTGCATGCCTCGAACATTTTAGGCGATTATTGTTGCCGGAGGTGATTAGACAACTTACTAAGGTAATTGGGCTTTCGTTAGCACACCAAAGAATACATTAATAGCAAAAAAATTTTCCGGAACACATTTTTTAAGGATACAAGCACTCACGTTCTTACTTGACAGACTGTAGAATCTCAAAATTTAAAATCAAGTAAGCTGGAAAAAAGAAGTGTTCTGTGTTAATAACATTTCAAAATAATTACTTTTATTGCTGAAACAGTTCGTATATCGATTGGGCTGGCCGCTAAATATTTTATACAATCGATACACATGTGTGTATGTCATTAAAGAAATGGTTTACCTTATCTAAATTTCGTTAGGTTTTCTTAGTTCGATTAATATATTATATTGGTATTACAATAAATATTGATTAAAAATGGCCACCAGAACTAATAAAAATAGCTTTTTTTCCATCTTCTCATTCCTTTCGTGAACGCATCTGACGCTAGTTACATGATGGGGTATAGGGCGTAACCTTATTTTTTGAAAATTTAGCTGCTATGAAGGAGCACTTGTGTGCGATTGTTATACAAAAACAATAATTATATACTGCAGCGAACATTCCCCGTTCAATATCATTTGCATAGGGTAAATGAAGCTCCAAATGTTCAACTGATTAAAAAATTAGTACAGAAGTTTGAAGAGACTTTACGTAGACCGGGACGGGAAAGGGTTTTCAAGGTGCTCATGAGGCCATGCAAACAAGAAGTGCCTTCGAGTGTCAATTCGCCAGATCTCGCACTTTTAATGCTCAAACGATCAAGTTTATTAAACTCATTCTTCGTCAGAATTTACGTTTAAACACACTACACAAGGTACAGCTTGTGTGAGAAACAAAGAAAATACATGTTCCTTAGAAACTAAACTTCGTTATTTAAATGTTTGAACACATTAAACAAAATTGCGATTATTGGAGTCCGACAAATCCAAAACTAGAACAATAAAAGCCTTTATATTTCTCTTTCTTGGAGGATGGCATAGACTACACAACAACTAATAATTCAGATATGTCGGGATGATTGAGAAATTCATATCTGCTTTATAAAATTTTCGGAAGATTAGGCGACATCACACACTGCAAACACATCTTCACATGTGGCTGGCTGTGGCTCGGTGGCGTAGTACTTTGCTACTGTGCCGAAGGTTGAGGGTTCAATCCCGCAGGACGGTATACTTATTTATTAATTTATTCAAGTATATTTGGCCTGGCCACATACCTGGGTACAAAGTTAAAAAAGGGTAAAATCCCTACTGAGGCAGGGAGGTGAGCGATAAAAAAAAAAAATCTACAGAATTTATTTCTCTTAATATATTAATTTTCAAAAGGAGGTGAAATAAGTTAGCTTCCATGTAGCTTTTACTAAACTAACATTTATAGTACAGGAACAACTATCGCTCCTCTCAACAGTGAAAGAAAAATGTTTGCGGTTACGGAAACACAATCTGTGATCAACGATTTCATTGCTAGCTTAAAACAGCATCGGGATAGTAACGGTTCACATTTATGTAGATGATATTATGTTTAAAATATAATTTCCTTAAGGCTGTAGTTTGATGTACGTTTTTTCATTTATCTTTTTTACTATAAATAATTTAAAATTCAACTTGTACCTTCAATTGGCTGGAAGCAAAAAAAAACAATGTTTGGATAAATGGAGGTAATAAAGAAAAATAAATACTTTTGCTGAGGCTGTAAATTTGAGTTTGTGTTCCCATTTACAGAAAGGTACATGAAATAATTAGATCAGGCTTAGCTTACAGTTAGGAGCATATCATTGTATTGCTAAAATCGAACTACTATAGGTGGTGGAAATCAAATTTATTAAAATAATTCATGAAATATGTTCAAGGAACTAATCTTAATCATCAATGGTCGCAAAGTTCCTTCTTTTAGGCCCTTATTTATATTTTTTCTGGAAATAACATTCAATATTGGATCAGGGGCGTAGGCAGGGGGCAGGGGAGGGTAGTTGCCTACCCCTAGATCCTCTAAAGCAGAGGTGCTCAAACGGTCGATGGTGATCGACAAGTCGATCGCGAGTGCTTTTTGAGTCGATCTCGAGAAACTATTCACAGATTTTGTTTTAGGTAACTAAAACAAAATGTAATGAATAAACTACTAAAATTTATTCGATCCACAATTAGGCCAGAATAACCTCTTCATCACTTTCTTTTATCGTACTAACCCCCTGCTAGCGGCAAAAGGCGGCTTTATCAAAGGAACGCGCGGTACTTGTCAAAGAAAAGCTTTTTTGATTCCCGCCGATTTTTCTAGAAACTTCGGGCGGCGTATTTGACGGGAACATTCGAGACTTCGTTCGCGCTGATATAAATGTTGCGCCTGCAGGAATAGGAGTCAGTCTGAGTTGTAACTTGAAGGCGATACATCGATACAAAGTTTATTAATAAATAGTCCAAAATGAATGCGGCGAAGAAAAGTAAAACTTATCATTTTAATAACGATTGGGAGGAAGAATTTTTCTTTTGTATGGTAAAGGATAAGTGCATTTGTCTGATTTGCCGTGCGTCAGTTGCAATACCTAAGCGTGGGAACTTAGAGAGGCACCATAAAACGGTTCATAAAAACTATGAAAAGGATTTTCCGTCACAGAGTGAATTAAGAAAACGAAAAGTACGTGATTTGATAACTTGTTTGAAAAAAGAACAAACTATGTTCACAAGACCAGCCAAACAATCAAAAGCTGCAACGATCGCGTCATTTAAAATATCTCATATATTGGCGAAACACAAGAAACCATTTGATGATGGATTGGTTGTGAAAGAAGCATTTATTGAAGCGGGTGAGACTTTATTTGGAGATTTTAAAAATAAAACAGAGATTATGTCTGCTATTAGAGAACTTCAGTTATCTCGTCCGACTGTCACAAGGCGTGTTGAAGTCATGAGTCAGGGACATGGCAGATAAACTAAAACATGATATCATGGAATGTACGTACTTTTCTTTACAGTTCGACGAATCCACCGATATGACAGACACTGCCCCCTGCTGTGTATTTTTATTCGAATGGTATTCAATGACATGTCGGCTAAGGAAGAGTTTTTGACAATGATTCCTCTGAAAGGAAAGACCCGTGGCGAAGATATATATGACGTTTTCTTCAGTTTTGTAACAAACTACAAGTTACCAATATATAAAAACTAGTGTGCATTATAACCGATGGAGCACCAGTAATGACTGGAAACAAAAACGGTTTTGTGGCATTGTGTCGAGCTAATGATGATTTCCCTTTTCTCCTTCCATTGCATTATACATCAACAAGTTTTGTGTTCAAAAGTTCTAAATATGGAGGAGATTATGGGCATTGCAATAAAAATTGTGAATTCTATCCGTGCACGTAACTTGTAACGACGGCTCTTTAAATTGCAGTTGGAAGATAGTGACTCAGCTGAACACACTGATTTAGTTCTTCACACGGGCGTCAGGTGGTTGAGTCGCGGAAAATTGCTAGAAAGGTTTCAAGAATTATTGCCCGAAATAACAGCTTTTCTGGACGAAAGAGGTGATGACACTAGATGCTGAAAAACGGAAAATGGCTAACTGATTCGGCATTTTTGACAGACATCACAATGCATTTAAACACCATTAATTTGGAGCTTCAAGGTAAAGGAAAAACTATTATTGAGGTGATTAGCGCAATAAACGCATTCAAAAGTAAATTGCAACTTATGATAGATCAACTGAAAAGAAAGGATCTGAAAAATTTTCCGTCTTTGAAAGCAAGGATTCCCCAGTTGAATTATGATATTTATGAGGCAGAATTATCAAATATTTTGGGCCAATTCAAAATACGTTTTTATGATTTCAGTAAATTGGCAAATATCGCATCATTTATGAGTTATCCTTTTTCGTGTAAAAACATTGAGGAATTAGCTACTGAAATAGCAAGTCAGTTTAACATGGACTCATGTTCTGTTGAAAATGAGTTAGTGCAGATTATATCAGATATACATCTCAAAGCCATAGCATCTGATATAAAATTCTGGTGTTTTATATCTGAAGATAAATATCCGAATCTAAGGCAAATCGCCCTTCAACTGACGGCAATGTTTGGGTCAACTTACTTGTGCGAGTCTGCATTTTCTGAAATGAAGATAATTAAGTCAAAATATCGCAATCGACTAACTGATGAACATATGTCATCATGTTTGCGATTAGCACTCGGTAATTATGTACCATCTTATGAAAAGTATGCTGAGGACATGCAGTGCCACGCTTGAATATCCAAAGTCACTGTTTGGTTAAGTTTAGACACTAGAACTCGTTTGTTTTGTAAGAACCAATAAACTCGCAATTTTGAATAATTATGAGTTTTTTCATTGACATTTTAGAGCAGACCTACACTTACCTTGACTAAAAAAATGCATATTGTGCGGAAAACTAATATCTATGCCACGATACACCCTACCTAGACGACAATCTTGCATCACACTTACTTGCAGCCTCTCAGAGTCGATCGATCGTAGTCTAACAATATTGAGGTAGATCGTCAGCAGTTCGAGTTTGAGCACCCCTGCTCTAGAGCCTAAAGAATTATAATAAAAAAAAAAAAAAAATATTATTGGACTTTTAAGTTTTGAGAAGCTGCCCCCCCTCCCCAGCTCAGCGGCTGGCTATACCCATGTATTGGATTATTCAAGCCTTAACTGACCCGTTCTTCAATCCCTAGTTCGTAGTTGGTTTTACCCCTCTCCTGGAGGAAGGGATTCTTAAGTGACTGAAGTTTTAGCGTTTTAATTTAGTGCATCCTCCTCTGTCCTATTGCCCTTGGTAGGACGTGGTGACTACTCATGAACTTCGCACTTGATCCTTCCAGATCTCTCGGACTAGGACCATTTGGTGTGGCTCATGTAGAGTTTTTCCAACAAAGTGGCCTATCTATCGTGTAGGAGATCTGCCTCTTGATCTTCTGCCGCTGACTTTTCCCTTGACTACCAGTTTCTCCATAGCGATATGACTAAAATATGTGAGGTAGGCTTCGTTTACATGTTTGAGTAACTTAGCTTTCATGTTCATCTCCTCCAAACTGACGCGTTAGACCGGTGCTCTGTCCAGGAGATCCGAAGAACTTGTCTGTACACCCACATTTCGACACTTTCGACACTTTCGACTCTTTTTCTGTCAGTTTGTTTTAGTGTCCAGGTTTCGGCTGCATACATTACAATGGGCAATATGAGGGCATTAATAAGTTGTAGTTTGGTTGTCTTCGTTATTATGCGATCCTTCCTGATTTTTGTCAATTTTTTGGTTAGTGTCTTAGTCATCGCTATCCTTCTTTTGATCTCATTCGAGCATCTTACAGCTTTGGTGATTATCGCGCCTAGGTATACGAAGCTGTCGATGACTTCGCTCCCAACTACCATCATATTTAGTGCGTACTTGGAGGTAATTTTAAGACAATGAAAATAAAGACGTGGTATTCCAAGTATTAAGTGTACTTAAGAAAAAAGGGAAACTTAGTAAATTGCCGTAAATATGTTATGAGTAGATCGTTTACCATACTGATGCAAGCTATAAACTTAGATATTCTTAAATACACAAATGTGCAAATTTTTTGTTTTGTGCTGTTAAAAATGTTGTAGTTTTGGTTTGATAATAGCGAACTGATAGTATAAATCATTTACGACTATTTTGCTTCTAAATAAGATAAAAAATAGCTATCTACTTTAAAAAGAAACCAGCCAAGTGCAAGTCGGACTTGCACAATTAGTGTTTCGTACGGAGATTGCTTTGAAAATAAAAAAAAAATTGTTATAGGGGTATAAAATAATCAATGACTTCACAGAACACATCCCAAATGAGTTTTCACCAAAGTTTGTTTTCAACCTTTGTTGTACCAGATAAATTATGAAAGGTAATACACTCGTGATAATTTTTATTTAATCTACACCTTGGATGATATGAATATTCCAGAATTTTTTTGGAATTTTTTGATTAGTACTCTTAGAGATAGAGGGGAGACAACATTTTTTGGCAATTTTTTTGAAATAATATAAAGAAAAGTTTGTGCGACTATTACATTTTTGCATTCGTGTTTCCACAAGATTTCATTTGACATCCTTTTCGATTTTTTTTTTCGCTTTCTATTTCACCTCCCAAAATTAACCCTTTAAATCAAAACTAGGCGGCTCTGATTGGGTCATCAATTCATATATTTGTACCAAATTTCAACTTTCTATATCAGTTTCGGAGAAATTGGGTGTGACAGATAGACAGACACCGAAGTGATCCCATAAGTGTACCGTACGGAATACTGGAAAGCAGGCATGGTGCAGCGTAACCCTGACAAAATGCATAGTACATATTTTTGGAACAACCCAGTAGTTTTCCAAATCATCATATGTTGATCTTTTATTTTCAGAAGTTATTAAGAAGCAGAAATATGTCCTGGAGATAGCAGTCTTTATTTATTGTTTTCTCATAAGTTAGCTGTTTGTTTTCAGGAAGACAAAACAGGGACAGATCACATAGAACAAAAAATTAAATTATAAAATCAATTTCCTTGTTTAAACTACACTATAATCCCCTATCGATCGATATCAAAATTTTTTATCAACCTGTTCGGTGACCGGGCATTTGCCGCCATAACGGTATGACCGCGACCGAGTGTTCTGCTAAATCAAAATAACGACCGCAAATATTTGTTTCCTGGACATCTGCAACTTCTGCAAGTGTATTTTAGTTGTTTGATACGGGCGCCGGCCGTAAGATGATAATTAATCAAATTATAATGGGTGGTTAGAGAGCATACAACAGATGCTATTGATGTAAAAACGGTTTTTTTTTTTAAAGTCTGAAACGTTTAAAAACAATTAAATCTCTCCTTTCTCCAAGAAGCTAGTGTCGCCATTTGTCATGGCCATCCCTTAGTGGTCAACTTAACAGACAAATGGTTTTTATATTTGCAATTAAATTCGCCTCACAATGGCCTTGTGTGTCGAAGAACAGTTTGGAACGGTTTGTGTTTAAACGTCATTAACTAGTCACGTGATCTGCTTTGGAGCAACAAAATATTATATGGGTATCTTGATTGTGGTTAATTCTGTAGTAAACTTACTGTTCAAAAAGAAGCCAGATATTTAGTAATTAGCTGAAATCACTTATTTCAAACACAGTTTAGGAAGATCAATTAATTCGCTAAATGAGTTTTTTATATCGGTTTTTGGAGTGTTGTTGATGGTCACTGCCGCTTAAGCATTTTTAATACGAGGATGGATTGAAAAGTTCGCGGCCTCACCAAAAAATAATTATAATATTTTTATTATAGTACCCTCAATATGTTCATACTTTCTTTGGTTGTCACAGTGCAAAATTTTGTTGCTGTAGAATTTGTGGATTTTAGGTTAGAACGAGTTTAGTGAGACTAAGTGGAGCGTTTTTGGAAAAATAGAAAAAATTGAACAACCTGCGGTCATCAAGTACCAAGTTAAAAGATTGACACCAAAGGAGATCCACGATAATATGAAAACAACACTAGGGGAATCTGCTCCGTCATATACCACTGTGAAAAAATATGTTGCAGAATTTAACCGTAAACGAGAGAGTATCGAAGATGACCCTCACTCCGGCCGGCCCACGATGTCTACGACTGAAGAAAACATCGGCAAAGTGTGTGATCTCATATTGAAAGACCGTATATTAAATATCAGGGAGATTGTAGACACTATAGGCATCTCGTATGAACGAACACAAAACATCATTCCCAAGGAACTCGGATTGTCTAAGATTTCCGCTAGGTGGGTCCCCAGATTGCTTTCAGTTGAACAAAAACGAATTCGTCTCACGATTTCTCGCTACTGTTTGGAGATGTTTGAGGCTGATCCGCAAGATTTTCTGAACGGGTTTGTGACAATGGACGAAACCTGGGTTCACCACTATACTCCAAACAAAACAAACAATCCAAGCAGTGGAAAAAATCTGGTGAACCGACCCCAAAGAAAGCGAAGGCAATTCTGTCGGCTGGAAAAGTGATGGCGCCAGTTTTTGGGGATGCTAAAGGTATTATTATGGTGAACTACTACCTTCCGAAAGGCGAAACAATAAACTCGACTTATTATTGCACCCTTTTGCGTCGTTTACGTCAAGAAATTAAAGAGAAACGCCCAGGATTACTGAGAAAGACAGTTTTGTTCCATCAGGACAACGCTCGCTTTCACTCGTCTGTTTAGTCTATAGCTCAAATTCGTGATTGTGGTTTCGAATTGCTGCCCCACCCGGCTTATTCTCCTGATCTGGCACCTTCGGACTTTTATCTGTTTCCAAACCTAAAAAACACCTCAGTGGCCAGAAATTTTCATCAAATGAAGAAGTCGAAGCTGCAGTTAATCAATATTTTGAAGACCTTAAGGAATCTTTTTTTAAATGGGTGTGGAAGCTTTGGATAGCATGTGGAAGAAGTGCATAGAGCTAGGTGGACATTACGTCGAAAAATAAAAAAAAAAGTTTGTACGTTTTTTATTTTGTTTTCTTGACTAGGCCGCGAACTTTTCAATCCATTCTTCGGTGTCTGTCCGTCTGTCACACCCTATTTTCTTCGAAACTATTTGACAGAGAAAGTTGAAATTTAGCATTAATATAGGAATTGATGACCCCATCAGAGCCATGTAGTTTTAAAAGTTAAATTCTGACTTAAGGGTTTAGTTTTGGGGAGTGAAATTTTAAGTGAAAAAAAAATTTTTTACCAGATCATCCAGTGGGGTGTCAAATGAAAGCTTGTAAAAACACCAGCTCAAAAATATATATGATGTAATACTTGTACACACTTTTTTTTGTATTATTTTTAAAAAATTGCCAAAAAAGCTCGGTCCACCCACCCTATCTCGAAAAGTACTGAACAAAAAATTTTGAAGAAATTCTGGAATATTCTCCATAAGGTGTAGATTG
The DNA here is from genome assembly GCA_019049505.1 of Pachyrhynchus sulphureomaculatus. Taxonomy (NCBI): domain Eukaryota; kingdom Metazoa; phylum Arthropoda; class Insecta; order Coleoptera; family Curculionidae; genus Pachyrhynchus; species Pachyrhynchus sulphureomaculatus. The sequence continues at coordinate 169,279,107 of CM032456.1, forward strand.
AACGAAAATTATCACGAGTGCTTTACCGTTGATAATTTATCTGGTATATAAAAAAACAAAATTTCAAGGTCATCAGTTTTCAATAAAGACCGGGAACAAACTTTGTTGAAAACTCATTTGAGGTGTATTTTGTGAAGTAATTGATCTATAAAAGGATCAGTAAGAAAAATTTTTATTTTATAAGCAATCACTGTACTCAACAGTAATTGCGAAAGTCCAACTTGCACCTCTCCGGTTTTATTTAAGTAAATGAGAAGGAACTTTTAAGGATTCAAATTATTTTTATAGTGAGTGCCTATGCCATGGTATGGTGTAGATTCTAAATTTTAAGTCTTTTAAGATTTAGTGGTCAGCTAGGATCTTTTTGTTTTAATAAATATATTTTTTATTTGGAGCGGTGCGTTGAACTAGAAACTCTAAAGTCATTTTACTAATTTGACTTGGAAAATATATTTCTTTAATTACAAAAAGAATCATTTTCTATACGTAGTTGGGAAATTTGACAAAGATTGTGCAATAAAACAATTTTATTGTCTTTTGCAATAAATATCATTGTTTGAATTTATACTGTATTTTTTTCATATAATTTAAAAATAAAATGAGAACGCGAAGATTTTTTTTTTATAATTTTATAATAATGAATTAACAACTACTGCAAAATTTCGGTGTTTAATTCTTATTATTAATTTAAATTATAATGTTAATTCTTTTTTTATATAATTTTAATTATTAGTATGTTTTCAGTCCCAGTTCATTCTTGTTCCCTCTAACAAGCGTAATAAAAAACATCGACCCAATGATTTACCTTGCAAACACATAGTTCTAAAATAAGTAGATAAGTAAGAATTTAACTTTCCACTCTAAAGAAGAATTTAATCCGAGGACTACAAATCGATATTTTAAATTATAGGCATTCTATAATAAGATATGAATCACACAAAAATTAAGCAGAAGAAGTGTTTCAGAGTTATTTATAACTAAAACCATTTTCTTCTACAGACTGTTTCTTTCAAAAACTAAAAATTACGAAAAAAAACAATTTTTAGATTTCTCAACTCCAAAGAACTATTAGACATTCTTTTCATGGTGATATAGACGAAGCAATCCATCAACAGCTATCGACATATCGGAAAAAAATCACATCTCTATAAAAAAAGCATATGTTTATATAGTATTCAAAGCAATATTCAAATTTGATCATAATATTCAAAGTATGTTTTACTCAGTTATTACCTATACAGTAGTATCAAAGGCTGTATCTATACAGGATTATTGATTATAAATGGACTACCCTTCTAACTTGCTTTTTTTAGGCATTAGGGAAAAATATTATATACAGAAGTCGTAGCGTTTTTAAAGAATTTTTCTGCGAGTCAAACAGAGAAACAATGGCGCATGGTATTGTGGTAGTGGAGTACCCTGTATATTATTTTTCAGGTTAATATAACTCTTAGTTCTAGAAATACCAATATATATTTTATGGTATAAAGTTGTTTTAGTTAAGATGTGGTTTTATATTGTAGTGTAGTGTTTTGAATATTTCCGTTATGTTGTAATCATTTTTAGTCTTCCGTACAGAACACTTATAAGATCAATCACTTCGGTGTCTGTCTGTCCGTCTGTCACACCCGATTTTCTCCGAAGCTACTTGACATAGAAAGTTTAAATTTGGCACTAATATATTAATTGATGGCCTCGTCAGAGCCGTGTGGTTTTGAAAGTTAAATTTTGACTTAAGGGGTTAGTTTTGAGGGGTGAAATCGGAAGTGAAAAGAAAATTTTTTTACCAGGTCATCGTGTCCAATGAAAACTTGTAAAAACACGAGTTCAAAAATATATATAGTGTAATAGTTGGGCACATTTTTCTTTATATTATCCTTATCTAGAAAAGTACTGATTAAAAGATTTTGAAAACGTTCTGGAATAATTTCCACAGGGTGTATATTGCAGGAAAATTATCACGACTGCATTACCTTTAATAATACAGGTATACAAAAAAAATAATTCTCTGTCGTTTAAGTGAGACACGTGTTAAGTATTTTTTTATGCTGAATCCAAAAAATAAACATAAAAAAGACATCCACCGTGAGGTTTTTTCAGAAAACACAGTTAAACTTGCCAGAAAACTACTAAATTGAAAACAATAAATTTTAATAAATAATGTAAAACTGTATAATCATTAAAATTATGGAATAAAACGATTATTTTGGACATCTTTAAATATTCTGAATCTACATTTATCATAAAAACTTAAAAATATTAGGTTTTAGTGTTCATGTTTAACAAAAAATACCCATACACCACGTTTGCTGTTTAAAATAATTATGTGCAACTGTTAAATTAAAAAATTGTTTTTAATTTTTATTAATATTGAACAAAACTATTCTTTCCAGTGTTTTTTGAAGTTTTTAATTCTAACTTGACATCAAAAAATAAAGTTTTATGTTCAGTTTCAACAAAAAAACTCGCTTTTAACACTTATAGGGGTTGGTAAAATGCTTTTCTAAGTACATAAATGCAATGAAATAATAGTTTTGTTCAATATTAATAAGCTAAAAGCAATTTTTTTAATTTAGTGGTTGCATATATTTATTTTAAACAGCATTTTGCTACGTAGCTTAGGTAAAGGTTTCTTGTTAAACGTGAACACTAAAACCTAATATTTTTCAGTTTGCAAGATAAATGGAGATTCAGAATATTTAAAGATGTCGGAAATAATAGGTTTATTCCATAATTTTAATGATTATACAGTTTTATATCATGTATTAAAGTTTATTTTTTTCAATTTATTAGTTTTCTGGCAACTTTAAGTGTTTTCTGAAAAAAACCTCACGGTGGATGTCTTTTTTTATGATTTTTTTAGATTCAGCATAAAAAAATACTTAAGAAAACGCTTGTTTCACTTAAAAGACAGAGAATTATTTTTTTGTATACCTGTGTAATTTATCTGGTATATAAAAAAAAACAAAAATTTCAAGGCAACAGTTTTCAGTAAAGATCGGAAAAAGCTTTGTTGAAAACTCATTTGGGGTGTGTTTTGTAAAGTTATTGATCATTTTATACCTCCATAACAAACATTTTTATTTTAAAAGTAATAAACTTACGGAAAACTAATTGCGCAAGTCCGACTTGCACTTGGCTGGTTTTTATTAAATATTTCGTTCAAATGAAAGCTTGTGAAAACACGAGTTCAAAAATATATATGATGTAATACTTGCTCATACTTTTTTTGAATTATATTTAAAATATTGCAAAACACCCCTGTCCACCTATCTCGAAGAGTACTGATTAAAAAATGTTGAAAAAATTCTGTAATAGTGTTCATAAAGTGTAGATTAAGCGAAAATTATCACTAGTGCATTACGTCTGATAATTTACCTGATATAAAAAAAAAACATACGGAAAAAATACGATACCCATTTAGAGACAAAATAATTTTATTTTATTTGGTTATAATTAAATATTTAGGTAGTAAATATTTGTTTTATAGTTTTATTACTAGATTCTAGATTGATTTATAGGTATCTAAGATGCTATAACTGTTATACCTTACTGACTAAGAAAAAACGTGAAAATACACATTTGTTCTAAGATATATACACGTCAGAGACCTAATTAACTTAGCTTACTTAAGGATTGTATGTTATTTTAAAAGCAACCACGGTACAGAACACTAATTGCGCAAGTCTAACTTGCACTTGATGAGTTTTTTTTTTTGTATTGACCACTTAAGCTGGTTTGAATAGTTAGTGTGGTCAGTATGCAACTGCAAACTAGTGACGTCAGGGGTGAGAGTAGTTTGACAAACCTGTTAACCATCATCGAAAGTAAGGTTAGCCACAGCGTACTACTGTCTTTTTTAAACCGTATTTTTATTCTTTTTTATTTACAAAACAAGAAAAATCCATCGTGTGTTCCCTGTATGTTTTATTTTTTTATAAAATTTAATTTTTTATGGCTTTACTTTATAAAGACTGTCAAGTTAACTATACGAATTTTTGTGCTATGATAATTTACGTCATTACTAACGTTATAACACAAGTTACGTACTTTGAATAGTTGAAGCCGAAAACGCCCCTTGAACTTACGCCACTGATGATAATGGATTACCGATGAAACCAGGACTATAGACTGGTGATAAATTTCAAGAGGAAATTATGGTTTATATGCCCCGAAGGCATAAAAATTGAGTTGTAACCAAAAAAAAATCAAAATTTTCTCTCCTCTAATGTTAAAAATATAAATCAGGTTTTTTTTTGCTGAAAATTGGGTTAGAAAAAATAATATCTAAAAAAGTTTTAAAATATTGTAAATTTCTTTCAATTTTCTAAAAAAAACTGCGTTTAAGAGTTTTAACATTAGGCCTTATAAATTAATCATCATCATCAGCTTATACTGTCCACTGCTGGACGAAAGTCTCCCTCAAGTCTTGCCTCTTTTTTCTGTTCTGGGCCGCTTGTACCCAATTTCCAGCTACTCTTTTCAAATCATCAGTCCACCGAGTTGGTGGTCTACCTCTACTCCGATAGGCTTCGGATCTTGGTAGCCACTCTGTGATTCTCTGTGTCCATCGCCCATCATTAAACTTGGAAACATGCCCAGCCCAGTTCCATTTAAAATGCAGAATGAATTTGTCTGCGCCTTGTGTCCCCGTTCTGTTCCTGACAATGTGATTTGAGATGTGATCTCTAAGAGTAATGACCTCTCCATCTTTCGTTACATGACACATATTTTATTGATGTTTTTCTTCCTCATTGTGAGAGTATCGGTTCCATACGTAAGAACGGGGTGTATTAGTCTGTTTTCTTTTTAAACACATAGGAAGGTTAGATGAGAATACATAGGCCAGTTTGCCACATGTAGCCCAGGAAAGACCTATTCGCCGCTGAATTTCATGTGTTTGGTTATCTCGTCCTATGCTGATTTCATGTCCTAGGTGGTGCACTTGCTCTATCTCTACGTAATTCAGTTTTATAGTGTCGCTTAATACAAGAATTGTCATAAACTGGGTCTTGGATAGATTAATTTTTAGACCAATGATTCCTGAAGCTTCCTGAAGAATATGTAGCATAGTTTCTGCTACTTGTATTTTGTCTGTTATTAAGACAATGTCGTCGGCTAAACAGAGGTGATTTAAATCACCTCTGTTTATAAATTAATAGGAACCAAATATTGAATTTACTCTTCGTTTAAGAGATATTAAAAAAAACTTAACTTTCATGGTCGCAGGGTATGCAAGTGCTTCTTAATCTCAGATTCGTTGTGCTTTTTATTTTTAATGAATAACAATAGACTTTTTCGCTTTTGCTAGGCCAACGGCACAATAATTAATAATTACAAATTACTTTATTTATAGTTGTTAAACAATAAAATTGCGAATATATTTTTGCCTTTTATGTTATTAATAATGGTGAGCAATATAATATCTTATTTGAGTCATTTTTATTCATTGGACAATTTATGCAATCTTCCGTTAATTTTTAAATGCAAAAATTCCCATGCTTATACTTCCCCTGCCCAAAAAGAAACCAACCTTATCGAAAATGTAAGAGGTATCTTTTTGTTATCGGAAGTGGCAACCTTCAGTAGTGGGGTGGCCTGCGGTATTATGACATTAGAGAGATTTTGCAACGCTTATTTTTCACATGCCTTTGTCGTTATCGTTATCTCAAGCATGCGCAGTATTAACGCGAAGGAATTGCAAGGTTAGGTTGGTACTCATCTTCTATAAACTTAGGGGATTTTTTTTCATTCATTTCATGATTAAACACACCGATTATTAGTATTTGACGGGTCAACATAAGTTTCTAAATTAAAGTTGTGTCTAGCAGGTTTCTATCACTTCCTTCAATATTTCGAAGATAATACGAAAATAAAATTTAATTTGAAATTAGCACTACACACGCTGTATGACAAAGATTTGTGGGTCTAGCACACGTGCTACAGGGAAATCCCTAAAGCGCTCCAGGAGCGGCATGTGTGCGGAAAAAGCGATTCATGTTGTTCTTGAATCGCTGTAAGTTGTACTCGGTGGGAAACTTAGCCCCGCGCAAATTATTTCAAAGGGATGATGTTCTCCATATAAAAGACTGCTTTAAAAGCGTTGTACGCGAAGTAACAATCTGAACCTCATACGGATGTGAAGTATTAGCGCGACGTGTATTTCTAATATGCACCGCTCTGGGAGGAATTAAGCGAGATAGACCAGGTGTACAAGTATGAAATGCGGATTTCAGATGGTGCACCAATGCAGTTTGTGCTATAAAGATTTGACACTGCGCCATTTTGTTGTGTCATCAACAAGTGTCAGATGCGCACTAGTGATAAATTGGCAAAGTGTGTGCATGGTGTTGTGTTGTTGTGTTCAATATGTCGAAATTTATACCGAACAATGAGCATTCGCTGACGACATTAATTGTTTGTTTTTATTTGAAGAAAACTGCTGTTGAATCATACCGATTACTTCGAGAAGCTTATGGTGAACATGCTCCATCGTAAGATACGTGTGAACGATGGTTTCGGCGTTTCAAAAGTGGTGACTTTGATGTTACAGACAAGGAACGTGGAAAACCGCCAAAAAAATACGAAGATGTGGAATTGCAAGCATTGTTGGACGAAGATGATTCGCAAACACAAAAACAACTCGCCGAGCAATTGGACGTTAGTCAACGAGCTGTTTCCAATTGGCTACGAGAGATGGGAAATATTCAGAAGATCGGGAGATGGGTACCACATGAGTTCAACGACAGGCAAATGGAAAAGCGCAAAAAAACACGTGTGACATTTTGCTCGCTCGGTACAAAAGGAAGTCGTTTTTGCATCGTATAGTTACAGGGGATGAAAAGTGGATTTATTTTGGGAATCCCAAGCGCAAAAAATCATGGGTAGACCCAGGCGCACCATCCACATCCACCGCAAGACCGAATCGCTTTGACAGAAAGACGATGCTCTGTGTTTGGTGGGACCAGAGGGGCGTGGTCTATTATGAGCAGTTAAAACCTGGGGAAAACGGTTAATACTAAACGTTACCAACAACAATTGACCGATTTGAACCGTTCGCTGGTTGAAAAAAGGCCAGAATACCGAAAGAGGCAACACAAAGTCATTTTTCTTCATGACAATGCTAAATCACATACGGTTAAACCAGTTCGCGACACGTTGGAAGCACTCAGCTGGGAAGTTCTACCCCATGCGGCTTATTCACCAGATTTGGCTCCTTCCGATTACCACTTGTTTGCATCGATGGGTCACGCACTTGCTGAGCAGCGCTTTAGTTCGTACGAAGATGTGAAAAAAATGGCTCGATGAATGGTTCGCAGCAAAAGGGGAAGATTTTTACTGGCGTGGTATTCACAAATTGTCCGAAAGATGGGAAAAATGTATAACAAGCGATGGAGCATACTTTGAATAAAGCACTTTTTATCATTTTTCCAAATTTAACATGTTTTTTTTAGAAAAAAAATCCGTATTTCATACTGGTAGCAAAATCTCAACATAATCTGAACACCAATTAACTGTGGCCAGTGTTAGTTGCAATAAAAGATTATTATTTCAATTTTACTGTATTTTCTTAGTGGGTTGGATACCTAAGTAGGAAAAAAACAAGCCCTACCATAATATCGATAAGAAAAACTAAATTCAAATAACCTCTCTTATAAGTTCCTAAATAAGGGAAAGCGTTATCCTTAATAAAGGATTCTCTTATTTTGTTTCAATACTGCGCAAGCTCCAAATGTTGGGCGCATGCTTCAAATAACGATAAAGACAGTGGCCTACCGACATAAGGGTTGCAAAATCTCTCTATTGGCTCCATTACATGTGTAGTTATAGTGATAAGAATGACACACACACGGTGATGAAAATTCATCCCGTAATCAGGTGTACTCTTGGCTAAAACCAATGGCCCTAAAACGCTTCAGGACTACAAAAATTCGAGACGTCTAAAAACTGAATTGAGCCAAATTAACAATCGAAACCAAGTTTCTCTATAAAATCATTTTCCATGTGCACCTAAATTAGGTGATTTCTTGATGATAATTTCTTTCGCTTCCTTTTGAGTTGTTGCCGTGAACGAAAAGCGACACAACACGTGAGAAAATGTTTAAGATACATGAGCCTTGGTAGTTCGAAAAAACCGATATAAAAGTCATTTAGCGAATTAATTGACCGTATTAAACGAAGTTTCGATTTGGCGAGTGTATATGCGACAAAAGCAATGATTAGAACAAATGTACTACTGTTTGTCTTTGATTGATTGATTCGAAGAATAGTTTCTCTATGAACAGACCATAACGATACAATGTCGCCAATAGTAATACCATGTTAATCGCTTAGTACCTCGTTTTTAAAAATTTCTCTGGTCAAGAAACCGGCGTTGATTTAGTAGCATCCTAGCACTAACCTGAACTAAGAAATTAGTTCCTTTCTTTAGTTTATGAGAGCATGCTAGTCTTATTTAGGGCTTTAACTACTGTACAGGGTAAGTAAACGAATATCCCATTTGTTTCGGGAATGACGAAAAAATGTTAAATACAATAGTTTTAGGGAATGTTAAAGTGCATAGTTTAAAATTATTTTTGAGTATACAGGGTATTTCAAAAAAGTGTGGCCGAAATAACATACGTTTTTTTTTTGGAATGGAACATCCTATTTTCTAATTTATTTTTAAATTCTGCGTAAAATTTTATAATTTTTTTATTAATAATATTATATACCTAAACGTAGTAGTTTTTTTAATATTTCAGTTTTTTTTTTTAAAATACTAGTTTCCAGTTTTGTAAAAAATTGCTAATAGCGCCATGGCTTCTGAAGATGGAATACTCATAATTTGTACGAGCGTTCTATAGAGATGAAAAAAAGGTATATGTAAAGAAATTGGAGTTAGATGCTAGAGGGTGTTCAAAATAAATTTATGCATTTCGACTATTCTAAATTGAAAAATCTCAAATTTTTAAATGGCACACCCTGTATATTATTATTTTTTCTGGTATATTTTACAAAACTCTCCATCTTTTATTAAGTATGTCATATACCTATTTCTAATAGTTTTCGATTTATTTTGAATTTTTCAATTTTTACCCTTGTTTTTAATACACTTACGCTATTGTGAAAACATAAACAAATAGTTAATAATAATTTTAATATAGTTTAACTTATCTAATGATTAATTATTATGGCGTAATAAATGTTCAAAAATATGCCCGTCTACTTGAATACACATGTTTAGTCATTTTACTATATTTTCCTTCACTTTCCTTAGCATAAAGGGCATTATTGTTCTGCACGCATCCCGTATCCTATTTTCCATATCTACTGGTGTTGTAGGGGGATTCACATAAACACGATCTTTAATGTAGCCCAACAAAAAGAAGTCTAAAGGTGTTAAATCGCATAATCGATGGGGCCACTGAATGAATCCATCCCTATCGATCCATTTTTGTGGATAACGATCGTTTAAAAGTTCCCGAACTTCCCGATGGTAATGAGTAGGAGCTTCGCCTTGTTGAATTCACATTTGTTCCCTTTCAAAGTTATCAACTTCTTCAAGAAGCTAGGGTAATTCGTTTTGCAAAAAATTTAGATATCTAGACCCGTTAAGAAGTTCGCGGAAAAATTATGGATCAATAGTTCCAAAATTTAATATTCCACATCATACATTAAGCGACCAATGGTTTTGGTTTTGAACTTCCCGGACCCAAAATGGATTACTTGTCGAATAATAATGCATGTTATGGCTGTTAACTGCTTCGTTACTGCGAAAAGTAGCTTCATCAGAAAACATTATTTTAGATAAAAAATTTTACTCTATCGTTGACTCATCCTGTACAGTTAATTTTGACATCTGCTGAACTAGTTTTTGCGTTTAAAAATTTACGCTGTTCAGAAGCATAAACTCCCCATTTTCCTACCGTAACTGACATAAATTGTAAATCATTAATTGTTTTGCAAAAGAATGGCGAAATAGACCTCAAAGGTCAGTTGTATGTATTTACTAGTTTTTTTTTCTATAAATCATCTGCGGCATTAATGAATGTTGATTAAAAGTGTAAGCATTAAAAATAACTGACATACAAATAATGTAGTGGTAGTAGCTTGTAGTGTTGTACTAGTTCCTACGAGAAAGAAAACCAATAAATAGGAAATTAAATTATGAACTACAAGTTGGGAAAATTATTCTTACAGTGAAAAACACAGATTTTCTTGTTATAATTTGTTGAATGTCGCGATGGAATTTGTGCAGAACTGTGCGTTAATTAATAAGTAATATCATGTAAACAATAGTAAGTTAAATATTACCAGTAAAAACATTAAAGTTAGTTTAGTTTTTATAACTGAAATTCTTCTTTCTCTTCTTCTTTCTTATATGGTGTGTCATATAAGTAGGCCTCTTCCGATGTGGACGTCCAGCATTCCTTCCACCTTTTGGGAGGTCTGTTTCTAATTCTTCTACAGCAGGGTTTATTGAGGTTGGCCCTTTTTACTAGTCTGTTGTCGTCCATCCGATCTACGTGTTTATTCCATTGTTTCCTTCTAGTTCTGGTCCATTTGGATATTTCTTGGATCTTACTTAGTTCTTGTAAATCTTTGTTGTGGATTCTGTGGATAATTTTTCCATGTATGTCCCTAATCACCTTCATTTCTGTTGTCCTTATTATTTGTGCTGTTTTACATGTGTCAGTTTTTGTTTCTACAGCATATGTGAGGATCGATCTCACTGTTGTCTTGTATATTTTTATTTTACTTTCCACTGTGAGGTACTTATTTTTCCATACTATATGCGTCAAACAACCTGCTATTAATGATGCTTTCATAGACGGTTGTTTTACTTCTCTGTTTAAGTCTCCGTAGCTTGTTATCATTGTTCCTAGGTATTTAAAATTGCTAACCTGTTCAAGAATACTTCCTTGGATCTCCAACTTGAATCTTAATAATTCTTTTGACGCTACCGTACATTTTGTCTTGGTTGTGTTGATAATCATGTTTAGTTTTCTCGCTTCCAAATTGAAGGCATGAAAGATCTTCTGAAGGTTGTCCTCAGAATCGGAGATGAGGTCTGCATCATCGGCGTACAGATTGTGTGGAAGTGTGTGTTGCCCATTTTGTATCCTCTAGTTTTTGGAAGATCCTAAACTAGTCTGTCCATGACGGGGTTGAAGATAAAGGAACTAAGTGATTCGCCTTGTCTCATTCCGTCATTTATTTTTACTTCCCTGCTCAGTAGATGTCCCACTTTTATATTTGTTCTACATTCTGTGTTAATGGCGTGTATGATTTTATTAGCTTCTAGTTTGTCTGCTTTCCCTGAAATAATTTTATAATATCTGTTAATTGCGCTCTATCGAAGGCTTGAGTCATGTCGACGAAACACATATACGCAGGTATGTTAAATTCTTTAGCTTTTTCCATTATCTGCCTCACTATAAATATGGCATCTATCGTCGATCGATTTTTGCGGAATCTCTGTTGTTCCTCTCTTATTTGAATATCCTTGCTCATTTCTTCCAATATGATTTTTGTTAATACTGTTAAAGCCATATTTAGGAGCTTTATTCCGCGGTAGTTTTCGGGTGGCGTCTTTTGTCATTTTTTGAATATTGGGATTGTTATGCTAGATTTCCAATTTGTAAGTATTTGTCCATGTTTTACTATGTTTGTAAAGAACTGTGCTAGTTGTTGATATAGGTTTCCTCTTCCATATTTTAACATCTCATTTATAATGTCGTCTGGTCCTGAGGCTTTTCTATTTTTAAGACTTCTATAATTCTTTCTGTCTGTTCCAAAGTTACTTCTAGATTTACTTCTTCCACTTCTTCAAGTATGATTCCATTATTTTCTTCTTCTTTATATAATTTCTCAAAGTATGTTTGCCATTCTTGAATTGTAATTTTGAAATATTAGTTTGTACCGTGTCTTTTATATTAAGTTTAATCCCTCTTAACATTTTCCAGACTTTTCTTTGAGCGCCATACAGATCACTTTCCATTCCTTTAGTAAATGTCTCCCAATATTCTTCTTTAATTTGTTGTCTTTTTCTGTTGTTTGATCCTTAACAAATATATTTGAATTTTTGTTAACTATTATGATTACTGAACCATATACCATTTTTCGTCATCGTTGTGGAATTATACATTTTTTTAGTGTTCCATACGGAACACGTATGGGATCACGTCGGTGTCTGTCCGCCTCAGAATGTGGCCATTCGAGTGGTGTCGTTTCAAAAATACCTACAGGTTTCAGGATTCATCCGTTTTAAATTTTTTTTTTTCGATTAATGCTGATCTTCGGAGCCCGATTTTTAAAAAAGCCTAACCTAACCTAACTTAACGAATCTAATCTAGCCTAACATAAAGTAAAATAATGAAAAATTAGGAAATGAAAAGTAATAGTCTCTGAATCTAAAAGCCTTAAATATAACATAACCTAATCCAACCTAACACGACTTAACTAAACCTGATTTAACCTAACCTAATCTGAACTACCCTAGCCCAGCATAACAAAATATAAAATAAATATAGTATGTAAAATTTATGTAAGTTAGGAAAAGACAAATCTAAAAGCCCTAAATACAACTAACCCAACCTTAAGTATGGTTAGTAAGGTTGGCTTTTAGATTCAGAGACTATTATTTTTCATTAGGTTATGTCAGGTTAAGTTAGGTTAGGTTTTTTGTTAACTCGGGCTTCGAAGATCTCGTCGAAAATTGATCAGGATTATTTAAAAAAAATATATATTTAAAATGGATGAATCCTGAGACCTGTAGGTATTTTTGAAACAACACCACTCGAATGGCCACACTGTGCACCTGTCCGTCTGTTTGTCACATCCAATTTTTCTGGCACAAATACAGGAACTGATGGCCTCATCAGAGCCGTGTAGTTTTGAAAGTTTGATTTAAGGGGTTACTTTTGGGGGGTGAAATTGGAAGTGAAAAGAAAGATTACTAGGTCATCGAGTAGGATGTTAAATGAAAGCTTGTGAAAATACGAGTTCAAAAATATATATGACGTAATAGTTGCGCATACTTTTTTGTAATATTTTTAAAAAATGGTAAAAAACCACTGACCATCCACCCTATCTCGAAAAGCACTGATCAAAAAATTTTGAAAAAATTCTCTTCATAAAATGTAGATTGCGCCAAAATTATCACGAGTGCATTACGTTTGATAATATATCTGGTATAAAAAAACAATACTGAAAAGTATGTTTCCCTACAAAATTGTGAAGCTGAATTATTTTTCGTATATTACCACGCGTTAACAAAATAATTTTATTTTATTATATATATATTATATATATTATATAATAATAAAAAAATAACTAGTAAATATTTTATATTTTTATTACTAGATTCGAGATTAGTTTATTGGCTATTAGGTAGATAAGACGCTATAACTATTATGCATTAACACAAGACAATATGACTAAGAAAAAACGTGCAAATACATATTGGATCTTAAGGTGTCAAAGACCTAATTAACTTAGCCTAGGTAAGGATTTTATTTTATTTTAAAAGCATTCACGTACCCAAGACTAATTGTACGAGCTCAACTTGCGGATTTTTATATTAAATATGACGTATAGTATTTAATGGTTTAAATAATTACAAATAACTTTAAAGCACTTGAGGTGCTAATTCGTCGGGATTTTCTTAAACCATTTTCAACTTTATTTTAAAAGTAAAAACCGGCCAAGTGCAAGACGGACTTGCGCAATTAGTGTTCCGTACGGTGATTGCTTTAAAAATAAAAAGAAAGTTACGGAGGTATGAAATGATCAGTGACTTCAAAAAAAAAACACACCCTAAATAAGTTTTCAACAAAGTTTGTTTCCGATCTTTGTTGAAAACTTGAAATATTTGTTTTTTTATTATAACCAGATAAATTATCAAAGGTAACGCGCTCATGATAATTTTCATTCGATCTACACTTTATGAAGAATATTCCAGAATTTTTTCAAAATTTGTCGTTCACTATTTTTCGAGATAAGGAGGGGGGTAACAATTTTTCAAAAATATTAAGAAAAATTTGCGATAGTATTACATTACATATATTTTTGAACTCGTGTTTTCACAAGCTTTCATTTGAGACTCCTTTTAGTAGGGAGGTAGGATAATGACTTCGTATTTATCCTGTTACAGGTCATTTTCGGAGTTCTTTCTGTCAAGGATCCCAACTATTACATTTTTTTTCATGATTTTCATTGTTAGCATGGGAAGAAGTATTGTTTCAATACAATTATGAGATTTTTTCTTGGGTTCTGATAGGGATATTGGATATTTAATACAAAATAATTTTTATATAGTAAAATATGTGCTGAGTGAAAGGGTAGAAGGTTAGAAGGATGATTGCATATATGTTGTAATATACTTCTATTTCACTGTTCCCTTATTTTCAAATATAAAAGAAATAATATATAAAAGGTATTGAGTTCTGATTACAAAAAATCCTAAAAGAATGTTGAGTTGAATATAGAACAACTTTCGAAAATTCTTTTTTTTACTATTTTAAAAAAAATTTATTTCATTAAATTTTTATTTTCTCAAGAGCTTTCATTACAATAAAAACATATTCATTTGGTCATAAACTGATTCCTTTACAACTTATTACTGAATATTTGGTCTCGTGAGTTGCAAAATTATATATATATATATATATATATATATATATATATATATATATATATATATATATATATATATATATATATATATATATATATATATATATATATATATATATATATATATATATATATATATACTTATATATATATATATATATATATATATATATATATATATATATATATATATATATATATATATTACAGTCATTAATTTTTTTTTTAACCAAATTTATTTAGTAGTAATTTAAAAACAAAAACTGGTTTATCTTCTAATAACTTTATTTAAAGATATTAAAATACAGTAGCACTTTATTGCAAGCGCACCTATGAAAAAATTAATGAATTGTTTTTGGACAACTAATTCCCTTGTTTCAAGTTATTACACAGCCCCACACAAAAAAAAAAGTGGGGTATACTTTTGATGCGATATATCAGATCCGTAGTATTTTTGCCCGCTGATCACGAATCTGACGTCAGAATATCGCCATCACATCTCAATTTTTTTCTAACCTCAAAAAAATAGGTAAAAAAATTAGTAAAAATTAAGAAAAATATACTCCTAAAAAATTGATTCAAGCTTTTTCATGAATCCAAAGATGTATTAATATGTATTCGGACACGCTAAGCTAATATTCATCGGTTGGATTGAGCCATACAGTTCTGTTTTCTTTCTAACCTCAAGAAATCAGACAGATATAGTGCTTCTCGAATGCAAAAACGAATTCAAATTAAAATTCAACCGATTCTTACCAAATTTGGTACACGGGTTTTTTTTTGGGTTGCTGATCATGAATCTGAGGTCGGATTTGCAAAATTCAAAATGGCGGATCCAAGATGGCGGACAAAATTTTTGAAAACCAACCGATTTCTACCAAATTTGGTATACAGTTGGGGAATCCTCAAACCTGATACTCTTAAACCCTAAACCCTGAAAACCTTAGACTCTCACATCCTGTAACCTCAAAAAATAGACCTCAATAACCCTGTAACTTTAAAAATGAGACCCAATAAACTCAAAACCAGGACTTTTAAACCATATACTCTCAAATAGTAGACCCTTAAGCCCTAGAATTGCGAAGGTTAGACCCGCGCCTAACTTTCCTTTTTTTTGGCTGTATCTTGTTATTTTTTCCGCGAATGACCTATTCAAAGGCTTTCTGCCCAAAGGCTTTTGAGGACTTGTTTCTCTTTTTAGCGACCAGCAATAGTCCGCTAGCATATGGTCATCCCATCGTCATTGATACCGATTTTCTATGATTTTCAGATCTTGGTGAAAACGTTCCCCTTGCTCCTCACTGTAGTCACCAAGATTATCTGGGAAATCATCGATGTGGGAGTCCAGGAAATGTAATTTTAGATTCATTAAGCAACCTAATGTTTGAAAATTTTTTACCATTTTCTCGACTATTTCTCTTTGTACTTAGGACTTTTATTATTTCCCAAAAAGTTTGTTGCGACTTCTTTAAAACTAAGCCAAGCAGCTTTTTCAACTTTATTCATTTTAGTAACAACAAATGAATCTTGAAACAATTTTCTTATTTGTGGCCCGTCAAATACGCCTGCCTTAATTTTAGCTTCAGAAAATTTCGGAAATTTTTTATGCAAATATTTGAAACATGGGCCGTTTGTATCTAATGCTCTCGTGAATTGCTTCATAAGTCCAAGCTTAATGTGAAGCGGGGTAATAAGAACTTTTCCTGGATCTACCAATGGGGGAAACAATACATTATTTTCACCAGGAGTGAACGATTCTCTTGTTGGCCAAATTTTTTTCTTATAATGACGTTCCCTGTCTCTGCTATTCCACAGACATTTATAACAGGGATAAAGTGTAAACCCTGACTGTTGGCCAAGCAATATTGTTACAATTTTCAGATCTCCACAAATTTTCCAGTTATGATCAGCATATTTTATTTTTATCAAAAGCTGCTTCATTTTTTCATATTGCTCTTCCATAACTGTGGAATGAGCAATCGGAATGGGAGCGTAAACGTTGGTATTATGCAGCAAAACTGCCTTAATGCTCCGTTTAGAAGAATCAATGAATAGTCTCCATTCTTCAGGATCGTATGAGTTATTTTGAAATTCATCCATTAGACCTTTTACATCGGTACAATATGAAAGTGACAATTCCTCGTCCATTGTGAAATATTTTCGAAATTCTTCATCTCTGTTTCTATAATAAGAAATCGTAGCTTCTGGCTTAAGTAAATGTCTTTTCTTTAAAAAGGAAGCAAGATGCTCTGAACCATCTTTGGATAAGCCTAAATCTCTGACTAGATCACTAAGTTCTGACTGTGATACGAGTATTGGTTCTGGTTTACGGTTGTATGGTAGAAATTCTTTATCTGTGTCACTAGTATATGATAGGTTGTCACTAGAACATTCATTAGTAACAGTGTTTGAGTCATTTTCGACAGTTTCAATGTTTTCGGCATGAACTGATAAGGTGAAATCATTTGTTTCCATAACATCAGCATCAAGTGGTTCAGGAGGTGGAATTAGTTTAGTTGGTCTTGTTACTGTCGAAACATCGTTATAAGTAATAGTGCTTTTATTTTTTCGGTTATGCCTAGATACAACATTCATACAAAAGTAGCAATCATTTTCACTGTATGGTCTATTCCATATTGCTGGTCTGGAATATTTAATCGCCTTCTTATTGATGTACAACATTATTTTGCAAGAACTGCAAATGATGTGGGGAACCCAATCTGTATCCTGGTGCTGTATTTCAATGTTAAAACAATCCTTATATAAGGTTTTAATCTTATCCGTTATCGGTGACCCCATTTTACTCAATACGTGTTGACAGCAAATATAACAAAATGAATCACTGTTTTTATCGCACTTATGAAAAGTCCTTGTACCGTGAGACCGTTTTCTTGTAGCATTATACTCTAGCCAAGTCACCCACACATGAAGAGCTACGGTCGCTGGATGACGATGGCTGCGGGCCCGCTTTCCCACCCTGACCAACCGCCGATACTGGGTTTCCGAGTCCCTGCATCGTAATTCTCTTTCTTCTACCTGCCATGACGGCATCTAAACCGTTATCCAGGGACTCTGCCGGCTAGTGGAGTAACACCGTTGCCCACCGTCACCACGTAGAGGTGCCCTGGATGCAGGTAGAAGAATAAAAATCGACCGATGAGTTTTCTCGGCATTCAAAATGGCGCGAAAACATCTGGCATCTTGAATTTTGCAAATCCAACATCAGATTCGTGATCAGCGACCCAAAAAATCCCCGTGTACCAAATTTGGTAAGGATCGGTTGAATTTTAATTTGAATTCGTTTTTGCATTCGAGAAGCACTGTATCTGTCTGATTTATTGAGGTTAGAAAGAAAACGGAACTGTATGGCTCAATCCAACCGATGAATATTAGCTTAGCGTGTCCGAATACATATTAATACATCTTTGGATTCATGCAAAAGCTTGAATCAATTTTTTAGGAGTATATTTTTCTTAATTTTTACTAATTTTTACCTATTTTTTGAGGTTAGAAAAAAATTGAGATGTGATGGCGATATTCTCACGTCAGATTCGTGATCAGCGGGCAAAAATACTACGGATCTGATATATCGTATCAAAAGTATACCCCACTTTTTTTTTGTGGGGCTGTGTTATCTATTTATCTCGATTTGTGATCCTTCTTAGACGATTGTATTCATAGCGCCATGAATATAATACACAAAATAGCTAGTTGTTTGGCTTAATTACTTTGACCTTTATTTTTGACAGAATCGATATCTGCTCTCAAATGATTGTAATTCGTTTGTTTTTTTAACTATATTTTGTGTAATAACTCACGGTCGTATGTCTAGCCTATGAATATGAATTTTCTTTTATTTATTGACTATTTACATACCGACTCAAGAAGTTAGTTGTAACTATTTTAAACCACTTTTAATAATAATAAGGAAGATGTTTTGTGTATTTGCTGTGCTGTCTTGTGTTGTCCAGATTATTTAAGCGTGTGTACTGACTTGACTTAGGGCCATCAGCCAAACATGGAACCACATTGACCAAATGTGAGAAAGAAGAACAAAAGCAATAATAAAGAACTTTATGTATATACGACATTATTCATACAGATAAAACAGTCTCTGCCAATAGACCCGATATTACTTTCTAATTCAAAAAGGGAAAAATCATCTATCTAATTGACATAGCTGTCCCCAACGACACAAACATCCAAACGAAATACACAGAAAATATCTCCAAACACACAGAGCTTGCAACAGAAATAAAAAGGCTATGGAAACAAGAAAAAGTCATCATTTTCCCCCTCGTCATATCAGCCACAGGCCTTACACCAACAACATTCAGACCACACTTAGTACAATTAGGACTCAACACAAACATACACAAAAACATTCAGAAATCAGTGATTTCGAAAACATGTCAGGTCATTCTTTACAATGTTAATAGCATTTGTGCTCACTTGGCTTAGGCCCGTCAGCCAAACATGGAACCACATTAACCAAATGTGAGAAAGAAGGACAAAAGTGTAGTAATATCGTAACAGGTCTTATTAGCACAATCATACACATTTTAAAAGTACATTTATTAAAAGTGGCTGGAAAATTTAAGTTTTAGGACGTAACAAATAAATCAATAAATAAATAAGTACTTATAAGCACGGGACACATAATATGGCGAAATTTATAAAAAATATGTATTTACAGTTTTATTCGCGTAGGTGATAAAGAGGAAAATGGACCAAAAGTTATTTCTGAAGAATTGTCTTAGGTGTATAACAATGACGAATTATTTTATTTTTAAGTAGAATTTTGTTTGGTCTATCCAGTTTCGATTAGGTAAAGACTTAATTCAGGTAGATCGGTTGAGGCGAGAACTGAAAAAAAAACCATCAGGCTTATTGAGGACTTACTGCTGTTCGATGGTGGAATGAAGATCTTAGTGGTTTTTATGTAAAATGAAATATCCAAAACAAAATATAGTTTTTGAAGATTGTACACAAAAATTTACGGATCAAAGGGCCCACAATTAATGGAGCAATTTACGGAAGACCATCTGAAACTTGGAGTCAGCTATTAGAGGAAAACGCTTTTATCATTCTTCGAATCCATAGAGAACTGATTTGCTGTTGTACAACTGCGCGCTCCTCATGTTTCGCATAGTTAAAGCCATTACTAAACGCTGTGGATTCATTGAGTTTAACTCTACAGCCCTGATGAATATATAAAAAAAAGGCATCAGAGGATGAAAATTTTCCTCATATGATGAGTTTTTTAAGGCGCAAATTATTTTTTTTTATACGATTTACATCACTGAAGTAATATAGGACATAAAAACAGTCACAGAAGTTCTAATTCTTCATATTTATAATATATTTGGACTTCTCTTTATCAGTTTCGAAATAACATTATAGATGTCGTAATGTCATTACGTTCTGTAGAATAATCATAATTATGAAAACTATTTAATTAGCCTTCCAAAAGGGAACGTTAAATAATAAAAAAAATTACTGTTAATATTTTACTTATAATAATAAATCAGTTATTTCTGTGAATATTAATACTAATTAAAACAATAATAAATGGCGTTCATCCTTTTATATCATACCTGATTCATTATGTAAAAAATTTTAATAACTGCAGATAAAATCCTACCATATTTTTCTGATATTTTGGTTGTCTCTAAACAAATTTTAATATAGTGGAAAATCTGGCCAAAGGGTGCTCCTGTACGTGAAATCTGGAAAAGTGCACCATTACGACAATGGCGCGGGACGGTAATTACTCGTACCATTGAGGAGAGAATTATTTTTATCGGACTGCATGATTCCATGTAAATTGTAGACAACTAACGGTAGCGCGTAAAGTAAGAGGTAATGCAATAAGAGAGACGGCACTGACACGAGGTGGGATCGCGTATTTCAATAGTACGTAGAATTTCCCTTAAAGACATGTAAATTAAATAGGCGCCTTTGAAGTTCCTACTCCCTCTAGGGATTTTTATTTCCCGTTGAGTAGCGGCCATTTGAGTTTCAAGTCTATATCAGTGTATTCGTCTATGTCAGTACTTAGTTTGGACTGATTTTTTTGGTATTAATATTGCACGTTCTCAGTCAGTACAAAAATGAGAAAAATAGAATTTCGTTGTGTTGTTCATTTTGGTAGGTAGCGATGTGAGCTGATTCCTTTTATTTTTCATGGTATGGAGACACACAAGGATTAAGTTACCTTGTTTTAGAAAAGAAGAAATAAACTTATAGAACTTTATTTTAATGCTTATGTGCAATAAAAATAAGTAATTTTAAATGACAAAAAACCTAACTAGTTATTTTGTGATAAAATTAAAGTTGAATCATTTTATTCTTGTCAATATGGTGAAGGAACAAAAATATTTTCATCCTTTAGAAGTAGTGATGCAGATTTTATATCAGTAATAATTGATAGGTGTTCTATTGCTTTATATATTATATTATTCCTAATAAGTACTTTAACAAAGATCTTAGTATGGGTGCTTAGATAATAATCAAATAATTCTCTCTTGAATATTTTTATAAAAGATATTATTTTTTTATTTTAATTTATTATAAATCTAACAATTTGAAACAGCTCACTATAATTTAAATAATTTAGATAAATTAGCACCTGGATTGGTATGGCCTAAAATCCAAGATTACACTAAACAATACTTAATAAAAATAACAATGATGCCAGGATACAACTATTTTAGAATGAGATGTCTAAAGACAAATAATCGGCCAGTGCAAGTTGAACTTGCGCAATTGATGTTCCGTACGTTAACTGATTTTGAAATAAAAATTTTGTTACGGAGGTATAAAACTATCAGTGACTTCACAAAACACACTCTAAATGAGTTTTCAACAAAGTTTGTTTCCGATTTTTATTGAAAACTGATGACCTTGAAATTTTTGTTTTTTTATATACCAGATAAATTATTAAAGGTAATGTGATAATTTTCGTTCAATCTACACCCTGTGGGGAATATTCCAGAATTTTTTCAAAATTTTTTGATCAGTACTTTTCAAGATAAGGGGGAGGGGCTGCGATTTTTCGAGATTTTTTAAAAATAATACAAAGAAAATTGTGCCCAAGTATTACATTATATATATTTTTGAACTCGTGATTTTACAAGCTTTCATTTGACACCCCAACTTTCTAGGTCAAATAGTTCCAGACAAAATCGGGTGTGACAGACGGACGAACGGACGAACTGACGGCCGGATACCGAAAAGATCTTATAAGTGTTCCGTACAGAACACTGAAAACTTTTTCAGAATTTTTTTAACAACTATAATTGTACTTGGTCCTTATCTATTAATAATCTAAGCCCATTCGTATGTTTATTAAATATTCTTGGACTCAAAACATAAGATGACTTTTGTATTGAAGTTTTATTAGTAAAATTATCTTTTAAACTCGCCTCTTGACCATTTTTAGTAGAACTCACAGTCTTTTTTTCACTGTAGTATTTTCTTATGACTAATACTTAACATATATAGAGTCGCACAGTATTGTTCTTGTAATAAGAGTATGTTTGAATTTACAGTCTATCAAGTAAGAACGTGTCCGCGATAATTCATTTTCGGTAGATGCGATTCTAGCGATTCAGCAAAAAATGGGTAGAGGAAACCTTTGTCTAGGACGCATTTTAGTAAAAGTATCAGTCGATTCCGAACTTCCGTCGAAATCACGTAAAATCCAAAATGAGTCACTTGTTTGCGCGTCGGTTCGCGGTAGTCGTCCTTTGTTCTCACCCAGTGGGGATTAAAATGAGACGAAAAAAGTCGACGACTTGCCAAAACATGGCTTGGTAGACAAAGTCACTCCGAAAGTCGAAAAAACGAATTATGTCTTTGTTTTCACGGGACCCGAAATTGACGCTGCGTCAAGGAATGGCAAGATTAAGAAAATCGGGTTTGAATCTATTCTATGAGACATCTTCGTGCTCATGATGTCAAATTCCGAAGCACGTTGAAGAAACCTTTGTTGGGCGAAAATAACGTCGCGAAGCGACTCGTTTGGGCCACGATAAGATGCTAGAGTGGCCCTCACAATTGCAGAACGCCAACTTTATCGAAAACGTTCGTCCCTTCTAAAGAGAAAGGTCAGAGAAAAGATTCTGAGGACTTTAACTCAGTTGTCTCGCGAGATTCGAAAAATTTTTTCAACAATACGAGGTCACGTTCTTACTTGTCAGACTGTATAAAGAGTTGACTGGAAAGGTAGTACTTTGACATACATTTAATAGCTCTAGTAAAATGTTTTTTAATCGAAGTTAGTGTGTATGTATTCGTAGTATACATATACCACCCAAGACTGCAATTCATAAAACATATGACGCATGTTTTATTTTGGACAAAGCGTATAAGATTTTGTTTCTAGTTGCTTCAATATACAACTTCCAAGACATATTCGTGCACTTATGAACTTATGTTTCAAAATTGAATAAATTAACCATTTAAAAAAGTTTTTAGAAACATAACTTAAGTTTTTGCCCATTTATTTTTCTCTTACGACATTTTTAAAAAAATATAACAGTTTTAAAATTATGTATAAAATAATATATAAAATCGCAAAATAACCATTATCAGAGTATTCTTGACATCATGGTGATGCGATTTTTAACTACGTTAAGCTTCCCGCATATTTAAATTAAAACGCGATCGATCATCTAATATTCACTTAAAATTGATTGGCTAGTAACGACGAGTGCTGTCAAGTTTCCAAAATTTATGATTCTTGGGGTCATTTTTTCAATTTGTATTTGAGTAAGTTATGTATAACCAACTATTAAAATTAAAAAATTAAGGACACGGACACGGTATCCAAAGCGGTTGATACTACAAAACAGCAGTGGTCATTCAGTTTTCTTTACGGCGTTGCTTCGATGTAGTATAAAGTAATTATTTCGTCAGATAGGGTTGCAATTTACTCCACAATTCTTTACTTATCCTTATCGCACTCATCTGAATTTTAAATGGATGATTGATTTGTCTGGCAGCGATTTTGTGAATGACATACACGGTTTATATTTATAGGAACCAACAAATAATAATAAAATAATCAGTTAAGGGTTGCTACCTTTTTACCATTTTTGCCAAAAACTAGATTTAAATCCTTTCCAATTGTAAAAGTCTTTTTTTTTTTATTTTTCGCGAAAAGTAAATTTTCGGTGTTCATTTTTAAGAAAATTTGTAGTATTAATTTACACAGACTCTTATGACAGATTTAAAAATGCATCTCAAATTTAATTCCTGAACAAGCCGCGAGAAGTCGTATTGAATAGGTAAGATCCCATTGTTATAAATATTGACTTTTTATTTTCGATAACAAATATTTTTTCTATATCGTAGGGCGACGTTGCTAAGTCGCGAACTTTTATTTATCAAGTTATGCGAGAAAAACTGAAAACGATAAAAGTACTTTCAACATTTTTTATGAAAAAACGAATACCGCTTGCTACAATTTTCTTTACAGAAAAATATTTGTTATATTTTTAGTTAATGATCCTAAGTTTTTCAAAACAGTCGTAAGAAAATTACCATTATTCTATAATAAAATCCGTTTCAACATAGGTCGGGGTAGGATTCGTATGTTAAAAAGGCAAATTTTAACGGCCAATATTTACAACTTTAGTGCCGTAAGGAGTATTGAAATTTTTTCGACATATAAAGGACACTAATAAATATGTATATTAAAATTTCCTAGATTCTAGCAAGACATTCCCAAGAAAAAATATTTTCTTGGGAATGTCCTGCATTGCAAAAAGTATGTTTATTTAATATATATATATATATATATATATATATATATATATATATATATATATATATATATATATATATATATATATAATTTTAGAGGTTATTGAGTGAATAATACAGAGGAATGAAGATTATATATTTTTATTGTAATTTTTTAAATTATGTTTTAAATGTTAAGATTATTTTTTATCAGGTTAAATGAACCACTGATGAAAACTATGGCGCCTTCTTGTCTGCAGGATAACTTCACAAAAAAAAATAAAATCTGCAAAAATAAAAATTAATCTTGTAAAATAATGTAGCGGTTAAAAATTATCGAAGGGTTTTTTTTTCAAAAAAGAAAACTTTACGGTGTTTCAAACTTTAGTATGCAATTTTGGACAAAAAAATTTATGTTTAATTATTTATAAACTAGCCGTGCCCGCGGCTCCGCTCGCGTGAATTTGATTCACCTTTATCGTCACTGCTTATTCGTTATGTTTATATTATTATATAGCTCAAGGGGCCTTAGAGGCCCATGGCTTGGTTGCATAGTTGTCGCCACTTCTTTTGTCTCCTGTTAGCTTTTCCCAGTGCAGGATTCCCATCAACTCCGGATCTTGCTTTACTGCCTGAATCCATGTAGATCGAGGTCTACCCTTGCCTCTTCTTCCAACCACTCCTCTTATTAGG
This sequence comes from Pachyrhynchus sulphureomaculatus, assembly GCA_019049505.1. NCBI lineage: Eukaryota > Metazoa > Arthropoda > Insecta > Coleoptera > Curculionidae > Pachyrhynchus > Pachyrhynchus sulphureomaculatus. The sequence goes on from CM032456.1 coordinate 169,304,169, forward strand.
GCTTGCTTTGCTTGTCTTTCCTCCTTCATCCTTGCCACGTGTCCCAACCATCCTAATCGCTGGCTTATTATGATTTGGCTTATAAGGGGTTTCGTATATAGGCATTTTAATTCGTAGTTTGTTCTTCTTCTCCACAGTCCCTCTTCTTTCCTTCCTCCGTAGATTTTTCTCAAAGCTTTCCTTTCCCACACCTCCAACGTCTCCTTTTCTCTTGCATTCAGTTTCCACGTTTCGCATCTATATGGCACCGGGGGTCTGACAACTGTCGTATATATTCTTTCTTTTGCTTTTCTTGATACATTCTTTAATTTCAATATTGGATTCATTCCCCCAAACATTTCTGTCCCTTCGCTATTCTTTCTTGTATCTCCGTCCTTTCTTGTCCACTCTATGTTATTGTTACTCTCAGATAATTAAATTTGTCTACTTTTTCAAACATACATCTTTTTCCTAAGTTGTTTATTATATCTAAACTTTTGTTGTTTTTAATATCTTCTTTGTAATTTCCATATATTTTGTTTTTTCCTCATTTATCTTTAGTCCTCTCATCCTTCCCCTTTCTTCTATCCTACTTATGGCTTTTTTGAGGTTCTCTTTTGCTCTTGCAATTACTGCTACATCATCCGCATAGGCCAAGCATTGGCAGGTTTGTTGGTATATCGTTCCATTTGTTTTTATCTCTGATTCCCGGATTATCTTCTCTAGTACCAAATTAAATAGACATGTCGACACTGGTTCCCCCTGTCTTAATCCTCTCTTCACCTTAAACTTGTCTGATACTTTGCCCTCAACCAACACTCTATTTTCTGTGTCATTCAGGGTCATTCTCACCATGCGAATCAATTTACTTGGAATTTTTAGTTCTTCCATTATCTTGTAGAGTCCTTCTCTATTTACAGGGTCATATGCTTCTCTGAAAACCACAAAGACCAAGTGTAGTGCCAAATTTTGTTCTAAGCTATTATCTTGGATTTGCTTAATCGAAAATATCTGGTCTGTAACCGATCTATTTTTCCTGAATCCACACTGCTACTCTTCCAGAACAGACTCGGCTTTCTCTGCTTGTCTGTTTTTGATAGTCAACACTACTATCTTGTACACGACATCCAGTAAGGTTATTGGTCTATAATTAGCACATATAGTTTTTTTCTCCTTTTTTGTATATTGGACAAATGAGCGACTCTCTCCAGCTCACTGGCATGTTTTCTGTTTCCCATATTTCTTGCACCAACCGGCATATTTCATTTTCCAGATCTACTCCTCCAGCATTTATCAGTTCTACAATTTCCACCCGGGGTTCTGAGAATTTCTGAGTATTTCTCTGTGAGTGGTTCTCGAATGATAAGCACACTAACGGACAGACAGACAGAGAGACGTTGCGTTTTATATATATTATATAGATTATTATTATTATTATTATATAACCTCTTCAGAGAACATATGTATGAATTTAAAAAATCACGTAAGTGGTTCTCGAGGGATAAGCGCACTAACGGACAGACAGAGAGACGTTGCATTTTACATATATTATAGATATAGTTTATTATTATTACTATATAACCTGGCCAAAGAATATATGTATGAATTTAAAAAAAGACACATAAATCGGATAAGTGATTCTCGCCTGATAAACACACTAATGGACAGACAGACAGAGAGACATTGCTTTTTATATATATTATAGATTATAGATATTCTCTGCTACATAATATTGTTCCAAATTTAATGGTTTAGGCTGTGTACTGCAAGGGAACGCGCTAACGGCAAACTTTTATCCGACTTCATTCACTATTATCGTCACTGCTCATTCCCTATGCTACCTATCGTAATAAAATATAGCCTATAACCTGGCCAGAGAACATATGTATGTTTTAAAAAAAAAAGTACGTAAATCGGATAAGTGTTTCTCCAGTGATAAGCACACTAACGGACAGACAGACAGACAGACAGACAGATAGACGGACAGACAGACAGACAGACAGAGAGACGTCGCATTTTATATATATTATAGAAGAGTGTCTATTAAAAAAATTAAAACTTTTCGACAGTTTGTAGAAAAAGTAATTATTAAGATTTTTTAAAAAAATGAAAAATAATAAAAATTGACTGAGTAATATTGCAGATAGTGTCTGAAGACAGGTAGTGGTCCCAATCCGACGCCATGTTACATTTCATACTATAACTTTGTAATGGAATGGAATTTTCTTAATTTTTTTTTTTGAATAATTCTGAGGAGTATAGAGAATAAAAATCTGTAAAAAAAAATCGAATTTTTAAAAATTCGAGGTGTATGTAACCCCTTAATATAAGTATGTTCAAAAAATCTAATTTCTTGTTTTTAACCTTTTTTTTTGTTTTATTCGATATTAAAGTTCAACTTGAGCGATTATTGATTCTATAAGATATTTTTCTTGTTTCAGGCGGGTCCTTGTAAAATTCCAACATTCAGTTCCCGGATACCTCAGATATCAACAAAGCCTCAATTAGTTCCAGTTACACAGTTATCTTCCCCACTATTGGAACCCACTGAGAAGCATGTAGGCAAAAAAGTACGGGTAGGCGAGAAAGAAGGTTTTTTAAAATATCTTGGCAGTGTACATTTCGCGAAAGGTGTGTGGTGCGGTATCGAACTTACCAACGCGGTCGGGAAAAACGATGGCGTCGTTAACGGGGTACGATATTTCGCTTGTTCGAAGCTCCGCGGGTTAATGGCACCACTGGCTAAAGTTTCTTTGCTTGATAATAATTGTGACTTTCTACACGAGGACAATGCTTCAGGACCATACTCTATTCTATGTTTAGACCCAAAATTACCTGAAAGTACCCTTACCGAGCAAACAAATGTGAATAGGTGTGATACTACGACTAATCGTGGATATAATTTAGGAAAGATAATCAAAATTGCCAGAAGAATGGTAGTGATAACAATTTAGATCAACATTGTACATACAATTTAGGAAGTAAAACTAACTCGGTTGATAATTTAAGTCACATAGCTTCTGTCGATAAGACTTTTAATAGACATAGGACATTTGATATACAGAATAATACTCAATCAACCGAAGATTTAAGAAGACTTGTATTGAAAGAACAAAATTTTAATAAACACTGTTCAACCCATAGTATTAATTCTGCCGAACATTTTTCAGAAGACGACAACCAATGGAAAAATGACACTTATGTTACTAAGCCCAATCGTGCATGTTCTATTGAAAACATTCATTGTAACCAAACTTATACGGATGTAAAGAAACCCATAAATATAAGTTATGACTTAAATACCCGAAAAGATTTAACTTTCTCCGCAGAAGATCTAAATCGGACCCGAACACAAACAATAAATAAAAGGGAAGTAAATACTGGCCCTACAACACCAGATGAATTGCCAAATAGAGAAAATCACCCTTGTCCTTTTCGAAGAAATACTTACGGAATCGAAAAATTCACTGACGATACTCTCTTATACATCGCCAATTTAAAAAAGAGAACGAACGATAGTTTTACAAACGATAACGACGAAAATAGCGAAAATAATTTCATTTCCAAAAAAGTAAAAAGTCCTTTAGTAGAAGAATTGCCATACTTTCCGATCAACAAATCATGTGAAGATTTGTTCAACGATTCTACAATAGAGGTGAAACGACGAAGAACTTCTAATCCCAAGTGTTATAGAGCTGATAGCGAATTGCATAGACGTGTATCAATAGAGAAACCCAGTTCACTGCCTCAATTACGAAGTACACATCATTTAAATAATGGTAGTCCAAATCATTCTTTGGTGAATCTAAAGCAACTAAATCATTCAACTCCATTACGGACTGATTTTTATGAAGATTTAAGAAAACTTAGATTAAGTAGTATAAGTGCACCAGTTGACAGAGACGACGACAGTAACAAAAGGGATTCTCTTGATTGCGAAGAATCATTGGGCATTCTCACTCCAGATCAGATGGTCGATTTTACACAAACTCGATCACCAAGTTTAGAATATAATCCAGTTTTTAAGCAACAACAAAATAATGGCCGATGAAAAACTTTTAAGTCCAAGTCAGGAAAACAAAGGTTCTTTTCTAGCACCAGGTAGTTTGACTGTTGATACGTCTAAAATAAGAGACAATAAAGAAGAAATTCAAAGTCCAAATCTTAATAGTGTAACTGAATACAGTTTAGGAATTATTGATGCTGATCAAATGGTATCAGGTTTTACTATTCTTAAAACGGATACGACAATGAACTTGGAATTGCCTTTAGACTCTGTTATAAATGATAAACAATTTGTAGACACTTTAACGCGTTGGGATCAAACTCCATCTCCTGAGGAATTACCACTCGATACTACACCAATAGTTGAGTCTGAACCATCTAAAACTGATTCTGCAGCTAAATCAAAAACCAGTAATAGTTTTATAACAAGTATAACAAGCATTACTAGTTTGGATACAGGTTATCAAGGTTAGTAAATTTATGTTTTTTTTTAAGAGTAATCTACAATTACGGATGGAATTTTATTCATATCGTAAAGTAAGTTGCAGAATAGGATTCGTTAGTGCAGAAACTGCTTCTGCTGTCACCTTAATTTTGACCTACGTAAATATACCCATATTTTGACTTTTTGTTAGACCAACGCCACAGCATTATGACGTAATCATAGATTACCCTTAGAGAGAGCATAATTATTTTATTAAATAAATATCATTATTATTTAAATCATATCAATGTAAGTAGTAGTAAATTAGCAATTTAAAAGTACTGAATATAAGTAGGAAGTAAAACTTATTATGGTCAGTTACTCTGAAAAAAATATATCTAACTCTCACGTTTGATGTTAAATACGAGGGTCGCCTTTTAAGTTTTTATCAACGACCACTTGATGGTGCTATTGAGATGTGACATTACCATTGTTGTAAAATTTGACATTTTTTTTGACCGAGTTGTTTACGGTGAGCGTTTCAAAAAAACTTTTTTGTGAACGAATGGAAGTTTTTCGTTGGATAATTTTTTCCGATTTTAATAGAGGCCCAACTCAAAACAATACAGTCTGTCAAATAAGAACGTAACCACTCGTATTCTTGAAAACATGTGTTTCGAGAACATTTTTTGCAATCAATGTATTCTTTGGTGTGCTAACAACGGCGCAATTACTTTAATAAGTTGTCTAATCGCCTCCTGCATCAATAATCGCCTGGCATTTTCGAGGCATGCTGTCGCCGAGATTCGCTGCATACTCTGCAAATTGTGTGACTTCGCCTACCGAGCCACGTTTTGGCAAGTCTTCGATAGTTTTTGTCTCGTTAAAATTTACTCACCTCTTCATAAACGACACCGCCTTTGTAATATATTTAGCATCCGCGGAATGTGTCATTTTAGGCCCCTTTGGATGGTAAGAAAGAAAGATTGCGCGCGAACCGACGCACAAATAAGTGACTCATTTTGGAATTTACATGATCTCGACGAAAGCTCGGAATCGACTGATACTTTTACTAAAATACGTCGTAGACAAAGGTTCCCTCTACCGATTTTTTGCTGAATCGGTCGAATCACATCTACCAAAAATGAATTATCACGGACATGTTCTTACTTGACAGACTGTACCTCGAATCGCCTCGTTCAACTTGTGGTAATGAATCACCATCAGAAAAGACTGTTTCGAGGTTTGCAAAATTTCGTCATGGTCGTGCTTCCGTCAACAATAAATTTCGTGAACGTCGACCGAAATCGGTTGTTGTTCCAAAAAACATCGATGCTGTGCGCAACATGATTGCAGCAGATCGGCATGTGACTTACTCTGATATACAGGCTTCTCTAGGCATATCGAAGACTGCAGTACATTCGATTTTGCATGAACATTTAGTTGTGAAAAAAGATCTGTTCTCGTTGGATTCCGCATAATTTGACCGAAATTCAAAAACAGCCTCGTGTCAATTGGTGTAAGGGAATGCTCAAAAAACTCGACCGAGGACATGCAAAATCCGTATACAACATCGTAACAGGAGACGAAACAAATTCGTACTAGCCGGAAAGTAAGCAACAATCGACTGTTTTGGTGTTCCAAGATGAACCGAATTCAACAAAGGTAGTTCGTTCGCGAAGCACTTCCAAGAAAATAATCGCTTGTTTCTTTGGTTATACGGGACATGTTGCAACCATTGCTTTAGAGAATCGAAGAATAGTTAATGCTGAATGGTATACAACAATTTGTTTGCTAGGAGTCATCGATGAAAACAGGAAAAACAACCGAAAACGTCGCATCATTCTTCATCTTGACAATGCCAGTTCTTATACAGCACGTCAAACAATTGATTGTTTGACAGAGAAAAACATCGAATTAATGTCTCATTGCTCGTATTCACCTGATTTATCGCTTAAAACGACTTCTTTTTGTTCACCTCAAGAAGCCGTTGAATCCTTCTAAAACCATGTTTTTAGGTACCAACTTCAAGGTGGAAAAAATGTTTCGAGAGTTGTTTCGAACGCATGCAAAAGTGTATAAATCCAAAAGGCGACTATTTTGAGAAACAATGAAATGATTTGTACCAAAAAATATTTTTCTTTCATTGTTTTTGCAAAGACTTAAAAGGTACCCTCGTATAAGTATATTAGGTACTGCGAATAGTTTATTTTTCTTATCAGGCTCCACCGCTATACCAAAGATTAACTTCTTCTATATCATATACACACGCATTTCACGACACTTTTCATAATGCTTTTCGCCATTGTTATTGTATTTCTGGGACTATCCCAGTACTAATTAAGGACGATGATTAACTTTGATTAATGCTTGTTACTCAGCAGATACAACCACATACCTACTAGGCACGAAAAATGTTTGAATATCTTCTAGATAAAATTAAACACACCACTGATTGCACTTATTTTTACTAATAAATAAATCGCAGTGCCCTTTTGAATATGGAGATTTTCTAATTACAAGAGACACCATTTTACAACACCGTAAATCAAAAAGAGCAGGGGAGTTGTTTATAACACGTAGTCTGAAAAGTTTTTGGTCTGACACATAGATGTCGCCTTTTTCAAAAAATTCATATGGTTTTTAGGAAGTACCAACCTTTAAAAGATACGTATCAAAATTTCATGACATTTCGACGATTAGTTTACAAGTTACAGTGGTTTTAGTGACGCTACTTTTGATATTTTCAAAACAATGGATAAAATCGAAATTCGTGTGTTGATTAAACACTGTTTTTTGATGGGAAAGAATACCGTTTAAGTAAAGCAATGGCTTGAGAAGTGTTACGGGGACTCTGCTTCTGGAAAATCACTCATCATTTACTGATATACTGAATTTAAATGCGGTCGTACAGACACAAATGATGCTGAACGCTCTGGACGCCAAAATGAAGTGGTTACACCTGACAACAACAAAAAATCCACAAAATTATTTTGGATGACCGTAAAGTGAAATTTCATGAGATAGCTGACACCCTAAAGATATCAAAAGAACGTGTTGGTCATATTTTGCATGAACGTTTGGGCATTTGCTTACAGTGGACCAAAAACAACTACTTGTTGATAATTCTGAGCGCTGTTTCGACCGGTTTAAGCGCAATAAAAAGGATTTTTCATGCGATATGTGACAATGGATGGAACATGGATCCACCATTACACACCGGGATCAAATCGACAGTCAGCTGAGTGTACAGCAGCCGGTGAAATCCGCCCGAAGCGACCAAAAACACAACAGTCGGCTGGGAAGGTTTTGGCCTCTGTATTTTGGGATTTGCATGGAATAATTTTCATCGACTATGCTGAGAAGGGAGAAACCATCAATAGAGAATATTATATAAAGTTATTGGTGCGTTTGAAGGCAGAAATCGCAAAGAAACGGCCCCAAATGAACAAGAAAAAAGTGCTCTTTTAACAAGACAATGCACTGTGTCACAAGTCAATGGTGACGATGGCAAAATTGCATGAAGTGAAGTTCGAATTGCTTCCTCATCCATCGTATTCTCCAGATTTGGCCCCAGCGACTATTATCTATTCACAGACCTTAAAAAATGCTCGCGGGAAAGAGATTTGGCTCCAATGAAGAAGTTATCGCCGAAACTGAGGCCTGGTTTGAAGGCAAAGGCAAATCTTTCTACAAGAAAGGTATCGACCTGTTAGAAAAGCGTTAGACTGATTGTATCGCTCTGGAAGGAGACTATGTTGATGAATAAAGTCAAATATTGCAAAAAAAATGGGTTTTAAGTAGCTACACCAAAAACTTTTCAGCCTACGTGTTAGTAACTAAAATTTGCCGGGATTAACAATACCAACCAAAACAAACAAGTAATTCCGCCAAATAGTGGTCGCTAATAATATCTATATCTGCGATTTTTGTTTAGAGAATTGTGAAATGGCGGTTCCCCTTAACTCTAAATGGAAATTGGTCCAAAATCAGCACCATATTGATTTAACTGAAACTGAGTTTCTGATAGTAAAACTTTTTCAATCATTAGAAAAACGTTTCTCTCATGTTCATAATTAAAAAAACGATAATTCAGAATTTTACATGTAGCTCTCTTCAAATCCGAAATAACACAAACATCGAGTTTTTTCTTTCACATCAGGCAGTTGTGAAGCAGGATAGTCTTACTACTAAAATTCGCCTAATTTTTTACGTCTGCTAAAAGCTCATCCGAAATGTCATTCAATAACAGTCTTATGTTTGGTACTACTATTCAAGATGATCTCTTAACAATCCTTACTCATTTCCGTTCTCATCTATACACGTTGACTATTTGTATTTACAGCAAAGCATTTTACAGCAAAATACAAAGAAGAAAGCATTGTTCGCGTAGTATAGTCTCACTTCTAACTTTACTTATATAATGTTGATAATGATGCGGACTGAGTTACTGAATATGATAAACGATGCTAAAAATGTTCAAGCTAGCTGACATTTTGACTGTTATCATGTGCTTGTAACTAAAAACCGGTCAAGTGCAAGTTGAACTTGCACAATTAGTGTTCCGTACGTTGATTGCTTTAAAAAAAAATTGTTACAGTGGTATAAAATGATCAGTGACTTCACAAAACACACCCCAAATGAGTTTTCAACAAAGTTTGTTTCCAATCTTTACTGAAAACTGATGACTTTGAAATTTTTGTTTTTTTTATGTACCAGATAAATTATTAAAGGTAATACACTCGTGATAATTTTCGTTCAATCTACACTGCATGGTGAATATTCTATAATTTTTTTCAAAATTTTTTGATCAGTACTTTTCGAGATAAGGTGGGGTGACAGCGATTTTTCGCGATTTTTTTAAAATAATACAAAGAAAAGTGTGCGCAAGTATTACATTATATATATATATATATATATATATATATATATATATTTTTACTCGTGTTTTCACAAGCTTCCATTTGACACCACACTCGATGACCTAATAAAAAAAATTTTTTTTCACTTCCGATTTCACCCTCCTTAAGTCAAAATTTAACTTTCAAAACTACACGGCTCTGATGAGGCCATCCATTCCTATATTATTACCAAATTTCAACTTTCTATGACAAATTGTTTCGAAGAAAATCGGGTGTGACAGACAGACAGACACCGAAGTCATCTTATAAGGGTTCCATACGGAACACTAAAAATTGTTTGTGTAACATTCTGATTGTTTCCTATACAGGCACATTCCATAACGTGTGAACGTTAAAAGTGAAATCACTTATTTCAACAGAAAAATGGATCTTATGGATTTTTAGAAACATAAATATAATAAATCTTAAGCTTGCTCTGGCCACTATTATATAAGAAGCGCCTTTTTTGGATGTTCACTATGTTGAAATGTACATAATGACTCAACAGTTAAGAGCAGAAAACTTATAATAAGGTGAAACTTTGACAATAGAGCTGATATACGCCATATCAACTGATTCTATAAAGATATGAAAATATACAAACGGTTTTAAGGAATAAAGGTCTTCATACGACGGTATGAGGTACAATGGCGAATTTGAGGAGGGGACGACTGTACCATGTCTCCCACCTGGGCTGAAGTTTTGTTTTAGAAAATATACTTTTTTATGTAAAAGCATTTTTTTCTTCGAGACGTTCTATACCCGCAGTCATCGAGTTTTTTTGTGAGAAGTGGACCACCCTGCCTCTCGAGTTTTATTTATCAATTTTTTTTTGGTTTAGCATTGACTACTCGATAAATTACGGTGGACTTTTTACCTAATTTCAACAAATTTGTGAACAACTTGTTTAATTGCCATTTATTATTTAAATATGTGTATTTGACAGATCAATGTAACCAATTCTTCCTTGATATTTTTGGAAGGAAGATAAAGAACATTCTATTTCTTTTGGTGCGTTATCCGTTCCGGATATTCGTGATCGTTAAGGCAATTTAGATTTTATCAATAGCCGCTCGGAAAAGACCTGTTATTATCATCGAGAACCTTAAATGCTTAAGCCATGTAATGCGCCTTCTTCCAGGACCTCTTTTTCCCAGCACCTTACCCTGCAATATTAGCTCTAATAATTTGTATCGCTGTTCATTCCTCATGATGTGCCTCAGATATTGCAGTTTCCTGATTTTTAGGGTATTAAGGATTTCGGTTGTTTTAGTCAACTTTCTCAGAACCTCAGCATTTGTGACATCATCAACCGAAGATATTCTTAACATGTGTCTGTACAACCACATCTCGAAAGCTTCCAGTTTTTTTCATTGACGCCTCAGTCAGCGTACACGTTTCCACTCCATACAATAAGACCGACAACACACAACACCTCAACAATCAACAATTGTATTAATATTTAGATCGTGACTTCTGAACAGTTTCAGCACTCATCACAAAGATCCATCATTTCGATATTACAGCTTGTTAAAAATATCACTTTTCAATTGCCACTATCTGGAAAACTAAACATTTAATTTAGATATAGGCTGAGCTGTATGATATATTAAATTGAACGTTAATTCGTACCTTACCTTATTATAGGTTTCTAGCTCTTAGTTTGTGATTTGATAATAAAAAATGATGTTAAAAATATCTCGGTTTAGGTTACTCTATCTAGCTGTAATTGTCCTTCTGTTTTATATAAGTTGTAAATAATTTCATCTAATTAGTAAAATTTGTTATAAGGGTAAAACACATAAAACAAAATGTAATAATATTTTAACCAAGAAGTATTTACTTCCGTACCTTTTACGTTGACTTTAATGTCTAAACAAAATTTTGTGGTTTTTTAGGTGACGGTGAGATGTCGCGACCTGCTAGTAGAGGAGCCGATAATTCTCCTTTGACCAGAAGGCCGTTCCCTAGACCTCAACCCCGTCGACCTGATCCTATGACTGACTCAGATTTCTACACCGAGAGCGACGCAGACAATCACGAAGATAATCAACTAAAAGGAGATCGAAGAGCTCAGGTCATCGATGGAACTCTATACGGTGTTGATCCACAAGCTGCTGCAGATATTTATGTTAATAATAGAGAAAATATGGATTCTAGTGGTGTTTTTACCGATATTGAATCAGGATTAAGAAACGACGATGAAGTAGAGAATAATCATAGACATCAAGATGTTTCAGATCACATTAACAATCGAACATTAGACGTCTCACCATCAGATAGCTCCAAAACTATTTCAGAAAATAGCCAAACTAATTTACAAGAAATTTTACAAAAAACTACCGAATCAAGCGAAGTAAATCGACTCCTCACTGGATAAAACGATCAAAGAAAATCCTAAAAAACGAAACGCTCCGAGTCCAGGAATGTCCAGTCCGTCCAGCATGTCTTCCCCACGACATCATTCTAAAGAAGAGAATGCTGCCAAAAAATATAAAATGCCCAAAAGAGACGTAGCTTCTAAAGTTAAGGCTATGCTGGAACCTGTTCAGGGTTCACAAAGTGGAAAAAAGTCGATTAAGAAACCTGTTAATAGGTGGGATGCTGTGATGAATAAAATTTCGAAAAATGAGCAGAATAAAACGAATTTGAAAGAAATTAAATCTAAGGTGTTTGAGAATGTGAATTTGAGCAGTGCACAGACAATTCCGAGGAATAACGAACAGAGGAAGCCAACTGTTCGACCAGTTGTCAATCAAAACAATAAAAGGTAAGAATACGGTTTGTTTCCTTAAGCATAAATAAAAATTGACTTGATCAATCATAAAACTACTAATTAGTACTGTTAAAATAAATAAATATGAAATAATAAATTAAAATTTCCCGTAAGAAATTTAAAGAAATAGACTTGGCACACAGAGATCCCAAATTGTAGATATCTAGTAAATTATATCCTGTAGAGTATTTGCCTGTTTCTGCAAGGTGAAGTTAAATATTTCTATGAAGGGTAATCTGTAAAATTATTTCCTCTTTTAAATTATGAAACCATTGAGGCGAAATCCTATTAAAAAATTTATCTTCTTCTTGTTCTTTTTTATATGGTGTGTCGTATAAGTAGGAATACTGCTTGTTTTATCCCCATTAGGCCTCTTCCGATTTGGATGTCCAGCATTCCTTCCACCTTTTCGGAGATCTGCCTCTAGTTCTTCTACTTCAGGGTTTATTGGGTTTGGCCCTTTTTGCCAGCCTGTTGTCATCCATCCGATCTACGTGTTTATTCCATTGTTTTCTTCTAGTTCTGGTCCATTTGAATATTTCTTGGATCTTACTTAGTTCTTATAGATCTTTGTTGCGGATTCTGTCGTGGATAGTTTTTCCATGTATGTCCCTAATCACCTTCGATTCTGTAGAAATGTGTGTTGCCCATTTTGTATCCACTAGTTTTTGGAAGATTCTCCATGACGAGGTCGAAGATAAAGGGACTAAGTGAATCGCCTTGCCTTATTTCGGCGTTTATTTTTATTTCCTTGCTCAGTATAGATATCCCACTTTTATATTCTCATCATTCTATCTTAATGTCATGTCTGATTTTTATTAGCTTCTGGTTTGTCTGCTTTTCCTGTAATAATTTTATAAGATTTGTTAATTGCACCCTATCGAAGGCTTGAGTCATGTCGACGAAACACATATACGCAGGTTTGTTAAATTCTTTAGCTTTTTCCATTATTTGCCTCACTATCAATATGGTATCTATGGTCGATCGATTTTTGCGGAATCCCTCTTTTTCCTCTCTTATTTGAATATCCTTGCTCATTCCTTTCAGTATGATGTTTGTTAATACTTTTAAGGCAGTATTTAGGAACGTTATTCCGCGGTAGTTTTCAGGTGACATCTTTTGTCCTTATTTGAATATTGGGATTGTTATGCAGTTTTCCTATCTGTAGGTATTTGTCCATGTTTTACTATGTTTTATGTCATATTTTAACATCTCATTTGTAATGTCGTCTGGTCCTGAGGCTTTTCTATTTTTAAGGCTTCTTATAATTCTTTCTGTATGTTCTAAAGTTACTTCTAGATTTACTTCTTCCACTTCTACAAGTATGGTTTCATTATTTTCTGTTTCTTTATATAATTTCTCAAAGTATGTTTGTCATTCTTGAATTGTAATTTTATTAGTTTGTACCGTGTCTTTTATATTAAGTTTATTCCGTCTTAACATATTCCAGACTTTCCTTTGAGCGCCATACAGATCACTTTACATCCCTTTAGTAAATGTCTCCCAATATTCTTTAATTTGTTTTCTTCTTCTATTCGTTAAGTTTTTTTCTTGCGATATATGCGTTCCAGTTGTCTTGGGTTTTGTTGTGTATGTAATGTATATATGCCTCCTTTTTCTTCTTTGCTAGCTCCTTTATTTCTGGCGTGAACCAAGGTGTTTTATTTGTTTTGCTGATTTATCAAAAAATTTTAAAACGAGGTTTATAAACAGTTTATCTCTGTGTTAAACGGCACTTCAGGATCACATCTATCTATGTCATTCCACTGCTCGATGTAGGCTTTTCCCGTGTCATGCCATTGCCATCTGTTCTCTCTGCCTTTCTCATTCACTGAGTTTCTGTCCTTATGTCATCTCTCCATGTACTCGCTCTATGTGAAACCAAAGTCAGTCCATCGACCAGCACGGTCAACTATCTTTATCCTGGGCACGACTTCTATTCCCGATTTAGGCGTAACTTTGGAATCTGTCTTTTTGTCAGAAGCGACCTCTCTTGTCAACGAGAAGAAGCTCTGGAGCCCCCAAACTTTGATGTTATGTGGTTAAAAATAACGACTCAACAAACCACAAGGTTCATCTGTATCCTGTATCGACCACCAAGTGATACCAATTTTCGAACACTTTTCGCTTCTCTTGCAGACACCATCGATCATTTACAAAGTAACTATCCAAGTGCCGAAATTGCCATCCTGGGCGACTTTAATGTCCACAATATCAACTGGCTCAAATATTCAAATACTACCGACGAACAAGGTCGTGAAGCTGAATCATTCTCAATCAGTTATGGCTTAACTCAGCTTATTGACGAACCAACACGGATCCCTGATCGAGACGGGGAGTTCGCCAGTCTTCTTGATCTGTTTTTAACCACCAATCCGGAGATTTACACGGTCACCGTAAATCCGCCGTTAGGTTCTTCCGACCATAAACTGCTTTCGACATCGAGTATCCTGCCAATCAGTGACAGAGAGGCGCCTAGGCCGCGCAAGATTTGGCACTACAAATCTGCTAAATGGGAAGATCTCATGGAATACTTTCGAACTTTCCCTTGGATGGACGTTTGTTTTCGATCCGATAACCCATCTGACTGCGCCAGGGAGGTCTCCGATGTTATTTTGGCTGGTATGGAAGCTTACATCCCTTTTTCGAAGAAATGCTCCTCCAACGGCAAGCCTTGGTTCGACCGAAAATGCAAAGAAGCTGTTGCTTCTAAACATATTGCCTACCGACAATGGCGTGAAAATCCTAACACCTTAAATCGAAACATCTTTGTTCATGCCCGGAACAGATGCAAGGGAATTATCGACAAAACCAAGGAGGCACACAATCAACGAATTAGAAACAAACTTCTCGCTTGTCCCAACAATTCCAGGTCCTTTTGGGCAGTCGCTAAGGCAGTTAGTCAAAATTTTACCAAATCCACCATACCACCACTCACACGGCCAGATAATTCCATTGCAACCACACCTGTTGAGAGAGCGAACTTGTTGGCTGAACTCTTTGCTTCACATTCTACTGTCGATTTCCAAGGAAAAACACTACCTACTATTCCCATATTGCAGTCAAGGATGCCCGATGTTGTCTTCAGACAGCGCATCATAAAGCGTATTTTAATGAAGCTAGACACCAAGAAGGCTTCTGGCGCTGACGGAATACCTGCCATAGTTCTCAAAAACTGTGCAAGGGAACTAACACCAGTTTTCTGTAGACTTTTTAACCTATCCTACAGAAAGGGAATATTTTCGTCCTGCTGGAAATGTGCCACGGTTCAGCCGATACCTAAAAAAGGTAAGAAGACCTTGCCAAATAACTACCGACCAGTTGCACTGCTTTCAATAATATCGAAAGTGATGGAAAAGGTTATCAATGAGCATCTTCTAAAATATCTTGAACGATTCAATATTATTAGCGATCACCAATATGGTTTTCGTAAACATAGATCAACAGGAGATCTTCTGACTTATGTAACATATGTTTGGAACAACGCAATTGAACATTTTGGAGAATCTCGAGCGGTTGCTCTTGACATATCCAAGGCATTCGACCGTGTTTGGCACGATGGACTGTTGGCTAAGTTGCGCTCTTATGGTATGTCTGAAAGGTTCTGTTTGTGGCTCTCATGTTTCCTCAGAGAGCGTTCTTTACGAGTGGCGGTCGACGGAATTCTTTCTAACACCCTCACTATCAACGCCGGTGTACCCCAGGGCTCCATACTGTCTCCTACTCTCTTTCTCATTTACATTAACGATCTGCTGGAAAAGACCGGGAATCCAATCTATAGCTTTGCAGATGACAGTACGCTTGTCTCTTCATTCACCTTGAACGCTCGGACATCGGCTGCTCAGGCGAATATCCGCAGACGGCAGGAGGTCGTTCAACTTAACAAAGACCTGGAAGAAATTCTATCTTGGGGTGACAGTAACCAAGTGGAATTTAACACTACAAAAACCCAAGCGGCAGTTTTTTCTAAAAAAGTTAACGTTGCTGAACCCGACATAGTTATGTCGGGGCACTCCATTTCCCTAGCATCGTCGCTCGGTTTGTTGGGCGTTAGTTTGGGAGCAAATATGTCTTGGCATGAACATGTTGCAGGCATAGCAAGAAGAGCTTCTCAAAAGTTGGGAATATTATTTAGAACCAGAAAGCTTTACACCCCACAGCAACTGTTAATTCTTTACAAAGCCCAAATTCGACCAACTATGGAATACTGCTCCCACGTTTGGGGCTCCGCTCCCAAACATACACTGCATTTGTTGGATTCTGTTCAGAGAAGAGCGGTCCGTCTGATTGGGGACCCGGAATTGACCGGCGGCCTTGATTCGCTGGAACATCGAAGAACGGTTGGCGACTTGAGTCTGTTCTACAAGTATTTTTCATGGAAGGTGTTCGAAGGATGTAGCCCGCTTAATTCCTCCCAAAGCGGTGCATGTTAGAAATACACGTCGCGCTGATGCTTCGCATCCGTATGAGGTTCAGCTTGTTACTCCGCGTACGACGCTTTTCAAGCAATCTTTTATATGGAGAACGTCATCCCTTTGGAATAATTTGCCCAGCGCTGTGTTTCCCACCGAGTACAATTTACAACGATTCAAGAACAACGTGAATCGCTTTTTTCCGCACTCGTGCCGCTCCTGGAGCGCTTTAGGGACTTCCCTGCAGCACGTGTGCTAGATCAATAAAAAAAAAAAAAAAATGTTGTATTTGATATTTCTGCACCTCTACGTCGAAGCTTTGGTCTCCACTCTAAAATGCGGTAAAGACCGACAACTAAAGAGTTGTGGTGATTTTCTGTCCTAAGTATATATAATGTTTGACGTTTTCTAGAGGTTGGCCTTTAAGCGTTATATTCATGTGTGTATCTGAGTGGTGTGTAAACGGCATTTACTAATTTGCATAATATTGCCAAAACGGAATACTAAAATACATCTGAAAATGATGATGATTACTCGAAATCCTTTGTTCTCTCCTTCTGTTTCTGTTGATACTATAACTGGTTGATGGCTTTATGCCCTGTGATAGTTTCGATATTTTGGGTTTATTATTAACTTAAAATGGCCCTCAGAAAGTTTAATGACTAACAGATTTATTTCAAAATATGATCAAACTACAGTAGTGAGTAAAAAAAACGACTCAAAGTATTTGACTTGATTTAACACGGATCCTAGAATTTAATGTTCATATATTTTTACGGATTTTAGTATCACTTGAAAGCCTATTCTCTTTATAATGATATCAAATTCCATAGCATTCCTCATGCTTTTGATTGATTAAAATGATCGAAAGAGGAAACAAGGAGAACAAGGATTGAAAATAGGTAAGATAAAGGAAAATTTAAACAAATTTGAAGTATTTTTTGATAAAAACCAAAACCAATATTTTTTATTACCCCCCAGCCCTTATTACTGCTTCCAGCCACTTTTTCATGGAGCCGGTGAACTTTTTCACCACCGTCCGTGGTATTCTTCCCCACTCTTCTGAGATCGCAACCTTTAAACCCCCCACCGATTCAGGGGCTGGATGTTTGGCTTGAATCCTTCTTTTGAGTCTGCTCGATTGGGTTGAGGTCAGGAGTTCGCACAGGCTAGTCTAATGTGGGTATTTCCACTTCCGCCAGGTACTGCCGTACCGATGCAGCAGCATGTAATTTCGCATTGTCGTGCATTAGCCCAAAGCTGTCGCCAAAAAAACTCGGTATAAGGAACTACGTGTTCCTGCAGGATCTCCTCGATGTACCAGTGCGCAGTTAATCCACCTCTACGAATCTCATCAGTCACGAGAACCAAAACGGTTTTTGCATCCAGTGAGATGCCTCCCCACAGCTCCTCCGTGGCGACCGTTTTAGTAATGCAGCACTGCGCATATTGCTCCCTAGGCCTCCTACAGACTCGTCTTCTTCCATCATTGTCATGTAGGCATATTCGAAACTCGTCGGTGAATAAAACGGAGCGCCATTGCTCCAATGATTGACAGCCCGACCATGAACTCATCGGAGTTCCTGCTGGATCTCAACGCGGTCAAGTGACGATTTCTTAGTGTTGATAAAGAAGCGATCGTTTCTCTCCAAGGTACACGTTCTTCTTCCTGATTCTGGTCTCCGTGCAAAGGCGCCAGTCTCTTGGTAACGTCTGTAGAACCTGGAGACAACTGACTGGCGCAGGTGCAGTTGCGCAGCGACTACACGTTGGCTATGCTCTTCTTGCAATAGGGCAATGACTTGAGCCGTTTCTTCCGAGGTGGTATCCATTTTCCGATAACGTAATTAGTGAGCAGGTATAGCAGAGATGTTGATGGTTCAAGTTCCGATAAAGGAATGATAGGAAAATGCAATTGCATGTGCGTTTATAGGGATGAATAGAGCGCGACGTACCTTGCTGAGCGAGCAAAAAACGGTTCTATATATAAAGAGTAGAAAATCAGCATTCTAATGATACCAAACATAATACCACTATTTGAAAATTAAATTCAAGGAACGGTGTTAAATGAAGCAAAATAGTTTGAGTCGATTTTTTTTGGTTACCAGTGTATTAAATATTTGCGAAATCATTTATTAGCCCATTAAATGTGATTGACTAACCGTTAAAGTTATTGCTTTATATCGGGTCTTCCATTAAGGACTTGACAACTTTTTTTTAAATAAAACGCAACCCATTTGAGACATTTCGAAAATTTTACTATCGGCTTGAAGTACAATCAAAACATTTATATATGGAATTCGATTTCATTCATAAGTCCACCACGGGCAGGTTTGCAGCGGTCGATTCGTTGAACCCAATTTTCGATGACTCGGCCACACATTTCGACGGAAACGGCCGCTATCGCTCTTTCAATATTGGCTCTGAGCTCCTCTAACGACGCAGGCTTGTTAGCATAGACCAATGATTTAACGTACCCCCATAAAAAGAAGTCTAGAGGTGTTAAATCACACGATCTAGGCGGCCATCCGACGGGACCATTTCTCGATATAACACGTTCACCGAATTTAGATTGCAGTAAGTCGATTGTTACACCCGCTGTGTGGCTTGTGGAGCCGTCTTGTTGAAACCACATATCATTAATGTCTAGCCCATGCAATTGATCAAAGAAATAACGTTGCAACATGCCTCTGTAGCGATCTCCATTGACTGTAACGTGACGGTTATTTTCATCAACGAAAAAAGAACGGCCCAATGACACCACCGGCATGAAAACCGCACCAACCAGTATTTTTTTGTGGATGAAGTGATGTTTCTTCAAGCACATGAGGGTTTTTACCTGACCAATAACGCATATTTTGTTTGCTGACGAAGCCGTTTATCCAAAAATGCGCTTCATCACTAAAGATGATTTTGCGATGAAATCGGTCATCTTCTTCCAACATTTCTAGAACCCAATTCGAGAACGTACGTCGCTTCATATGATCGAGTGGCTTTAGTTCTTGAGTTAACTTTAACTTATAAGGGTGCAGGCCAAGATCCTTTCGCAAAATTCGCCATAGTGTGGTCTGAGCGATGCCCAATTCTTGAGAACGCCGTGAAATCGACTGTTTTGGTTCGTTTGAGATGGACGCTTGAACGGCAGTAATATTCTGGCCACTTCGACGAACCCGTTGTCTCACTGGCACTGGCATCCAGCAGCGAATATGTTAACTCAAATTTTTTCACTAGACTATGAATTGCTTGTCTACTAGGACGAGAATTACGACCAAAAATTGGTAGTAAATTTTAATTATTTGTAAACGTTGTTCGTTCGTGTACTTCACCATGATGAAAATGTTGACTTTACTGAATGTTTTGACGTTGACAGTTCGGTGATTGGCTTAAGGGTGCGTTCACAGTGAAATTTCAAAGTTGTCAAGTCCCAAATGGAAGACCCTTTATTAGGCGTAATTTTGTCAAACACAATTAAGGAATTTTTAAATAGGATTTTTCAGGATTTAACTCGATTTGCATTCAGGGGATATAACCAATTTATTTTTTGGAACAATTGCACCCATTAGGAGCTGATTTTTATCGATTGTCCTTATTGTTTGATTTAAGGTTTAATCGGAAAGTCTTGTATAATATGTTTTGTATAATATGTTAAATGTTATTCTGAAATGGTCTTAGATGTATATTTAAACTTAAATTTAAAATAAAAATAAATTTTGTTTCATTATAAATTATCTTTAATTTTTTTTTCAGTTCCCGAGTTCGAACCAGAACAACACACATTTCTTCGCCACTGAAAAAAGTTATGGGAAACAACATCGAGAGTAGTATTCATAGTTCTTTAAGTGATTTAAGTGCCTCTACAACTCCACCAAAGAAAAACTCAAGTAAGCGAATTGAATATTTAATATTTACCCATACAAACAAGCCATTAAGAATTATATTAACCTAGGAATTTAACGAATAAATTACTAACGGGTATCTTTTTGACAGGATGGCGAATGTACTTTAATACAAATTTTACAATGTACCACAACATATAGCTAATGTTCTATGTTCTGTGATAGCAAAAACACATACACATCGTTGGTGACAGTATATATGATAATATGGTTATAATGAATAAAATACATATACGAGGCTCGTTTTTAAAGTACCACAGTAAACATAATACACAGTAGCGACGCTCGAAAAAATTTTAGATCCTGTTTTTTATCACGCATGCGTCTCTTATCATACAAACAACATGGCTGCCAGCGCGGTTATGTTTACACCTGGATTTCACGGAGAATCTTTTTATAACGTGCTCCGAATTTCATTATTAATAATTTTCCAATAAGTAAATGACTCCTTTGACGTTATTTCTCTTATGCAATGTATTATATAAAGATTATGATAATTGTGTTTCCAGATTAGAGTTATATTCTATTTTTAAAACAATTGACGTTTTACTATTGTTAAGTCTTGGTTTACGTTATTCCACTTGTACTTTTTTTTCTAAATTCAAGGCAGAATGTTTGCTAGAGTTAAGCTATATTATCTGCTAAAATTCACTAACCAAACTTTCAAACTCAATCTGGGCATGCAAAAGTAGTAATTCTCCAGCACGAGTGAGTTTGAATAAATGAGTGCATGGATTTAATTTTTTTATAGAAGTAGTCTATAGGCACGAAAAGTCATTAGTTGTATGAAAATTATTATATTACATTTAACTAATGATAAAACGGAGCAGAAAGTGTGTTCACTTCAGTTTTAAGTTCAGAAGAAAGACGTCTCGACTTAAAATGATATTTATAATTACCTTCCATTTCTCCAGATTACTGGGATTCGCTGAAATATAAGGAATATGACTGTTGACATTATACGCGCTAAGCCGATGGTGTAGAGATACATATATTCTCAAAATGAACATTTTTCCCCCTGGAAAATATCTCTAATAGTTGAGAAATATAAATTTAACAATGAGATATTTAAATGAATAAAGTGCAAAAAGCGTTGTAGCCAAATGTATTTTTCGTTGTTTTTTTTTGTATATTTGTTTTAATAAGAATTTGATAAAAAAATGCTTTTAAAAAAAGACATTTCTCGTTTTTTTCTTCTTTTCAATAAGCAAAATTCATTTTTATTTTAAAGAATAGGATTTTTCTTGAAAGAAAGAATTTGAATATTTCAAAAACTCGCGAGTATCATACCAGTAATATGGCGACAAGTCATGTGATCATTAGAAACTCGAACCCCTTGAAATCAAAGGCGCCGTGTTGGACTGTCGCTACAGTGTTTTATGTTTACTGTGTAAGTACCGTTGTGATATTATATACACAAAAGGCAATTTTTTTAACAATTTTATTTTTACATAAACTTCCGGAACTTCCACTTTTTAACATAATTTCCACCTATATTTCGTATCATAAGACCAGCTTCTGTATTACATCCTCATAGAAATCGGCCATCTAGTTTACTAACTATTGCAGTACTTCCGTTTTGGCGTCGTCTTCGGTTTCGTAGCGTTGACCACTAAGGTGTCTTTTTAAGTGCAGGAGCAAATGGTAGTAGATAATGATGAAATCGTAAAGGGTCTGTTTTCTAGAACTTTTTTATCAACTTTCCGCACATCATTAATGACGGATGGTCACCCACTTTTGCTTACCATTCCATCCCTCATAGCGTTTTCGCTATAGACTTCACTAGTATGCCGATGAATTTCTTGCATTTAAGAAATGAATTATAGCGCCTATTGCACAATCCGCAGGATCTTTAATAGCCTGATGCATTTTAAATACTCACAAGCAAAGGTAAACTGGGAAGAATGCTTCCGTAATGGTTATTCAGCGCGTATGCGTGGAACAGCTGCAGCGGCCAGATTTTGACATTGATTTTTATACATTTTTTGACCCGAAGAGACTCGAATTCCCAAAAATTGATAGTTCCGTTCAAAATGGAAGTTAACGTTTTTGAGTAGAAAATTAAAAACTAAAATGGGAATATAAACACGATTTTACTATAAAATGCACCGTTATGTGGAAAATTTATTTATTAGCCACAACTTTTGGTATTAAACTAACCCGAACTCAAGATAAAAGAGATAAGTGGGGGGGCCTTGTTACTGTTATACAAGAAATATATTAATCTAAACATTATAAAACCCGCCAGGTGCAAGTGGGACTTGCGCATTTAGTGTTCCGTACGGTGATTGCTATTAAAGTAAAATAAAATTATATCTCGGTACAACAGTGCTTCGCCACTTGGTTGCGGTTACCTCCACCATACGTCAAGAAACATAGTTTTCATAGATACCAGATAAATTATCAAACGTAATGCACTCATAATAATTTTCTCTTAGTCTACACTTTATGGAGAATATTTCAGAATTTTTCCAAAATTTTTTGATTACTACTTTTTCTGATCAGGGAGGGAACATCAATTTTTGGCATTTTTTTTTTTTTAAATAGCACAAAGAAAAGTGCACGAAAGTATTATATCATATATATTTTTGAGGTCGTATTTTCACAAATTTTCATTTGATACCACTCGATGATCTAGTAAAAAAAAAATCACTTTTGATTTCATCCCGCAAAAGTCAAAATTTAACTTTTAAAATTACACGGCTTTGATTGCGCTATTAATTCATATATTTATGCCAAATTTCGACTTTCTACGTCAAATGGTTATGGAAGAAATCGGGTGTGACAGACGGGCGGACAGACAGACGGATTCCATAAATGTTCCGTACGGAACACTAAAAACAGGTTTCAAAGGAAAAAATCCCTAAAATATAACATGCAAATGTCCGTTCCCACGCTTTTAATTTTTAATTTGGTAAAAAATGGGTGTTACTGGGTTAAATACATGCATTGTTTATTTAGGATATAAAATATTCGTCCTTGAAATATCTCAATAATACCACCTTTTTCAATTATCTTTTATATAATAAACTTACTAGTAGGTAGGCAATGTTTGTATCTCAGATAACTATTGTTGTGAATAAATCAGTAAAGCCCACTCAAACAGCAAATTGGTATAAATTATATCTCTGTAAAGTGCCGAGTTAAAGCCAACGATGTTAAAAAACATTGCAGCAGATTTATTGTAGAAGTGGTGCATGCGAATAATTTCAGAGTTAGTTGAATTTAAGTTTTTTTAGGTTCCGTATTTTTAAAGAAAAAAATAGGTAAAATGATTTGCGCAGTACTTTCCTCAAAAAAATCTAGTTCTAAAAAAGAATACTGAAAAATGACTTAATCCAAGCATACAACTCGTTATTGGAAATGACAGATACATTAGTTTATTAAAAAAAATTCAGAATTGGAAGACATCAAGGGTATTATTTAGGCCTTACCACACCTTCAAATGGTTGTAATAAGGGTTGTGGAGGGACTAAATTATAAAATTCATATAAGTATTTTTGATTTTTCAGGTCTTTTATCCCTCCGAAGGGGATGAAAAAGGGGGTCGTAATACCCTTAATGTCTAAAAAACTGAACTCGGCTCACCCGAAAACTCCATGGCCACCTGTTTCGGTAAAAAGAGCCATACATATGAATGTATAAGATCTTATACATGAATTTTAATATTTCATCCCCTTACGACCACGTTTTTCGAGGTTTGTAGGGGTTGTAGCAAAAAACTGATAGCGTAATCTGAAAGAGCATCCAATTTAACCCACCAGGTGAGATTATTACCCTATTTTGAGCATCGGAGAGTAAATGATCGATTGGATTCCATTGGGCTCGATTGGGGTTGATTCGGTGAATACCGGAGGTAGGAAACATTTTCGCGAGTTGTGCCCATTGAGTCTTTTGTTTAAGAGCACAAGATCTACCTATGTGCAAAATTTGGAGTCATTTGACCGAAACTCAATTTCCATTGGTCCTTTATTAACAACATTTTAATTCTACAGTATTGGACCAAGAGGTACGGGAAAAAATGTGGCGTGGGCAGCACAACTTGCCTCTTTGACAGGTTCATCTGGCACAGATATTTTGGGCCGTCGCTACTGGCTCATTAGCCAATAAGGCCCAACTTAAATATACCCTTTTTGTCGTGAACGGTAGCACCATAGGCGAGGTACAGTATCATTAGCCAGTTCAGTAGGACTTGCGCTCAGTGATTTGCAGAAGTCGATGTTGGACTGGGGGCCCGAGGGGCCCTTTTTCTTGAGTCAAGAAAAAAGGGCCCTTCGGGCCCGCAGTCCAACATCAACTTCTGCCAGTTATTGAGTTACTGAATTGTCTAATGATACTGAACCGCGCTTATAGTGCTATCTTTCACACTAAAAATGACATATTCAAAATGGGCCTTATTGGATAATGGACCAGTAGCGA
This sequence comes from Pachyrhynchus sulphureomaculatus, assembly GCA_019049505.1. Classification (NCBI taxonomy): domain Eukaryota; kingdom Metazoa; phylum Arthropoda; class Insecta; order Coleoptera; family Curculionidae; genus Pachyrhynchus; species Pachyrhynchus sulphureomaculatus. The sequence goes on from CM032456.1 coordinate 169,328,981, forward strand.
CGGCCCAGAATATCTGGAAGGTGAACAGTTTCTGTGTCAGATAAACCTGTCAAAGAGGCAAGTTGCTGCTGCCCACATCACTTTTTTTCCGTAGCTCTTTTTTCTATATACCAGGTGTACAAATATGAAATGCGGATTTCAGACAACAGATGGTGCACCAATGCAGTTTGTGCTATTAAGATTTGACACTGCGCCATTTTGTTGTGGCATCAAAAAGTGTCAGACGCGCACGAGTGCTAAATTGGAAAAGTGTGTGCATAGTGTTGTATTGTTGTGTTCAATATGTCGAAATTTATACCGAACAAAGAGCATTCGCGGACAGCATTAATTTTTTTGTTTTCATTTGCAAGATACGTGTGAACGATGGTTTCGGCGTTTCAAAAGTGGTGACTTCGATGTTGCAGACAAGGAACGTGGAAAACCGCTAGAAAAATACAAAGATGTGGAATTGCAAGCATTGTTGGACGAAGATGATTCGCAAACACAAAAACAACTGACCGAGCAATTGGGCGTTAGTCAACAAGCTGTTTCCAATCGGCTACGAGAGACGGGAAAGATTCAGAAGCCGGTAAATGGGTAAAACGACAGTCAAATGGAAAAGCGCAAAAACACGTGTGACATTTTGCTCGCTCGGTACAAAAGGAAGTCGTTTTTGCATCGTATAGTTATAGCAGATGAAAAGTGGATTTATTTTGAGAATCCCAAGCGCAAAAAATCATGGGTAGACCCAGGCGCACCATCCACATCGACCGCAAGATCGAATCGCTTTAGCAGAAAGACGATGCTCTGTGTTTGGTGGGACCAAAGGGGCGTGGTCTATTATGAGTTGTTAATACCTGGGGAAACGGTTAATACTAAACGTTACCAACAACAATTGACCGATTTGAACCGTTCGCTGCTTGAAAAAAGGCCAGAATACCAAAAGAGGCAACAAAAAGTCATTTTTCTTCATGACAATGCTCCATCACATACGGCAAAACCAGTTCGCGTTGGAAGCACTCAGCTGGAAAATTCTAGCCCATGCGGCTTACTCACTAGACTTGGCTCCTTCCGATTACCACTTGTTGGCATCGATGGATCACGCACTTGCTAAGCAGCGCTTTGGTTCGTACGAATATGTGAAAAAATGACTCGATGAATGGTTCGCGGCAAAAGGGGCAGGTTTTTACTGGCGTGGTATTCACAAATTGCCCGAAAGATGGGAAAAATGTATAACAAGCGATGGAACATACTTTGAATAAAGTACTTTTTATCATTCTTCCGAATTTAACATGTTTTTTTAGAAAAAAAATCCGCATTTCATACTTGTACACCTGGTATATATCAACAGAATAATTATAATATCAATTTACTGTCAGGAAAATGTCTGCAGTAACCGTTACTCGAAGTCGTGCGATTTGTTTTTTATTGCTCACCTCCCCGCACGACTAGGGATTTTATCCTTTTTCATATCCCGAGAATATCGGCGGGGATATCGTAATACCCGTCAACGTTGTCCCGAGTGCCGAAACGTACATTTTTGTATTTTACAGCACCTTTTAGACAACGCGGTAGTCTGCCACGGACCTTATTGCATTTCTGTTGCAACTATTACCTATGTATGTGGCCAGGCGAAATATACTTAAATAAATTAATAAATAAAGTATACCGACCCGCGTTGATTGGTACCAGAGACCTTATGCACCACAAGCAAGTTACTACGTCATTGAGCCACGGGCCAACACAAATGTGTACATATTAGTGAAGACTATGAATTCAAGATGGACTTTAAAGTAATAAGAATAATTTTTATTATTTTTATTAAATTACTAGGACCAAACGTAGTTCTCGGCTCTCTATGTTGTTAGCATAAGATATAGAAAAAGAAATAAGTATATACTCGTATATATATATCAATCGGTTTTATAACGTCTTCCGTCTTCCGATGCCTAATTTCCACTCCTCCCGGTTTCTCCATCCCTCCTCCTCCAGATCTCTCTCTAGTACTTCCTTGTTGATTCCTGCTCTCCAGCTTTGGCGTGGTCTTCCTCGCTTTCTTTTTCCATGACGGTTTCAATTTAAAATCTTTTTAGGTAGTTGGTCTTGTGACATTCTCTGTACATGTCCGTACCATACCACTATATCGTGCTTTATTTCTAAAGCTCGTCTTATCGTGTCATTTGATATGCGGTCTTTTCTGGATTTTCTGGCTGCTCGTCTCCAGAAATCCATTTCTGTAGCTTTTAGTATTTTTTCTGTTCTTTCCTTCAATGGCCACACCTGGGAGCTGTAAGTTATTATACTTTTCACTATTGAGTTGTAAATTTTCTTCTTATTTTCAATGGTTATGTTTTTGTCCCATAGTATACTATTAAGCATTGCAATCGCTTTTCTTCCTTGGATATTCCTCTCGAATATTGCTTCTTCCAGTGTTCCGTCCCTAGATATTCTCGTTCCCAGATACTTATAACTGGCACAGTGTTTGATGGTGTGTCCTGTGGCCAGTTTCAAGTCCTGCTGTTGTCCTCCGACGCACATGTACTCGGTCTTTTTAATATTGACTTTTAGGCCCCATTTTTCATATTCCTCCATAAGTTTTCGTGTCATGTATTCCATATCATCGATGTCCTGAGCGGCTACTACCTGGTCGTCTGCGAATGATAGCGTGCACAATGTAGTATCGTCATCCAGTGGTAATCCCATACTGCTGCATTTCCTTTTCCAGTTCTTCAGTGCACTCTCCAAATAGATTTTAAATAGCGTTGGGGATATACAGCAGCCCTGTTTGAGACCCTTTGTGACCTGGAACCCTGTTATACCATATTTGGTTTTCACTCTACTTCTTGCGTCTTGGTATAAGGATTTTACGGCTTTAATTATTTCGGTGCTTACATTATTCTGTTGTAGTGTTTCCCACAATCTCATTAGGGGCACGCTGTCGTAGGCCTTTTTTAAATCAACAAACAAGACATGGACTTCCTGATCAAATGCGGTTTTCTTTTCTAGGATTTGTGTCAGTGAGAAGAGATGGTCTATTGTGGATCTTCCTGCTTTAAAGCCTTCTACGTCCGCGTATTCCATTTCTATTCTATTTTTAAGTATTTTTCCGTATATTCTGCTAATAGATCCTGTAACCGTTATTCCCCTATAGTTATCGCAATTATTTTTGTCTCCTTTCTTATGAATTGTTGATATGTATGATATCATACATATCAAAGAAATAAGTACATACCTAAAAATATAGCCCATGAAAGTTTTAACGAAGAGAATTTAAACGAGAACCTATTTGCGTTTGTATATTAGTGTTTTCCTAGTTCTAATTAATACACTACATGCCATTTTTAATGAAGGTTGTTGACCGAATTGCGTAGGTAGAAATTCTATTTATTTAAGAAGAAAGGAGTATAAAAGAATGTATTAATGTGTATACTTATGATAGCGTGTCCCAAACTTTTAGTATTTGCAATACAACTTTTCTATCTGTTTTATTCACTACTCAAAATACTTTATTTTTGCACTCGACGCGCGTTTCGCTAACCATGTTAGCTCCATCAGGAGCGATGATTGACTAAAGCTAAACTACTTACACATGAATGTATAAGATCTTATACATGAATTTTAATATCTCATCTCCTTATGACCCCGTTTTTCGAGGTTTGTAGGGGTTGTAGTAAAAAACTGATAGCGTAATGTGAAAGAGCATCCAATTTTACCCACTAGATGAGATTATTATCCTATTTTGAGCATCGGAGAGTAAATGATCTATTTATACTTAACACCTAAATTACTTGAAAAAAAATTAACCTAACACTAGAATTACTCGAGAAGAAATCCATTACCGAGAATGATAACAGGGGTTAAAAATTCTTTAAAGAAATGTAAGAACCTTATCTCCGATTCCCTAAAATTTAAATTAAATGTGAGTAATCCGACCATACCAAAGTTGTATTGCTTACCCAAAATTCAGAAATCTGGAAATGCATTGCGACCCATTGTTTCATCGGTCGGGTCACCCACATATTTGATATCCAAATGGTGATTAAAAGAACTTGAGAATTTAGCATTAAAAACATTCGCAGTGAAGAATTCTTTAGAATTCATTAATAAAACAAAAGATCTAGTTCTTAACGAAGGTGAAATCTTAATTTCTTTTACTGTTAGTTCTTTGTTTCCAAGTGTGCCAGTACCACAAACTTTACAATATCTCGAAGAATTACTTAGGATAAATGACTTTGAAGACGAAATTATTCATCATTAACATTATCTAAACTTTGGATGGAACAAAATTATTTTCAATATAACAGTCAATTTTATGTTCAGAAAGAGGGAACAGCTATGAGTAAATGCTTATCACCTTTTATAGCCAATTTATTCTTGAGTAAGTTTAAAAACGAAGCCAGTCAAGAATTTGAGTATTTCCCAAGGGTATGGTATAAGTATGTGGATGATGTGTTCTCGATTTTTGATAGAAAGAAAGCAGATGATTTTGTTTCCAAATTAAATAGCCGCTATGATTCCATTTAATTCACTTACGAAATTGAGAACAAAGGGAACTTTTCTAGATAATTTAATTATTAAAAATAATAATAGGATGGAATTTGATATTTTGCTATAGAATGCCGATAAGAGATTAGGTAAAGTACAAAATGAAAGACAAATTACCATAATACCAAACGTACAGTCGGCAATCTGTTTAATAGATAATGAAAGCAATAATCCTTAACTGTTACTCGTATTGCGGGTTGCTGGGGAACGCGGTGGGGGTGAAGTCAATACGTTATAACATGAACCCACCTGAACTAACCTGAACCAACAGGAGCTTATATCTTAAGAAGAAGGTTCTGTGCACTTTCAAGTGTCACAACAGTTCATCATGCAATAAATAAGTATAAAATGAAAGAAACATTGCCATAATCAATTTTTGATTTAAAAATTGACAATATTAAGTCTATAAAAAGAATGCGTAGGAAAATGAAATTAGAGAATTCAGCAATCATTGAAAAATCAAAAATTGCTTTTATTTGTAATAGAAATACCTTGTGGCGTGTTAATTTCGCCCGCAGATTGAGGCGCTATTTTTGTAGCCCCTCCTCTCTATACTTTTTTTTATAATTTCTGAGAATGGATTGAGTGGGTATTAATATTAAAAGAACTAAAGAAATTAAACATACACTAGCTCAGATTTTTTTGGTAGAGTAATATGGGTAAGAGATAATTTTTGTACGTCTTTTGGAAATAGTCTCTATAGTTGTTTAAAATTTTTGGTTGTACAAATTTTGGGCACCATTCATTTTAAAATAAAAAGGATCTAACTTCAGCTAAAAAAATGAAAAAACACTGAAGGGTTATATAGTTGTTAAGGAAAATTTTGATATGGTACAACCCTTTTGTCCTGAAAAGTAAAATAGGTAGTACAGTGAAACACTAGCCTTAAACAAGAAAAAAAAGTTTATTAATGACTAAATTAAAAGTTGAAAAAAAAAAACTTTGTGGTTCTATTATTATCCTGTATTACAAAAAAACCTTAGCCTAATAGGTGGTATTGCTAGATAGAGTCCTTAAATCAGGATTTTTTAGTTAAAACTTTGCTACACCCGGTGTTGAAGGTTCGTGAGGTTCACTTCACGAGTTATCAGTTCTATACGATGCGAAAGGCACTTACCAGCGAGAAAATAGGTCTACGGATGCATATTCTGATGACTTACGGTTTTCCTACGAGCTTTTAGACCTGTCCTGGTGGGATATTCAAAACACAGATGTCTCCCCCTTGGTTACTTCAGTTCCCTTTGGGCTACTAAACTTTTTTTTGGCCCCTAAAGGTCTGGGAATAAACAGGATATGTCAAAGAAAAAGGCCTCGAATTGAGCACTAAAACCGTTTTCACACTACTCCATCCGTACGCCTATTTGATAGTGAAAGCCTACTGGGCGGTTTTCGAAAAAAAGAAGCCCTTACTTTGGCTGAGAAAAAAGAACCTAGATCCATGCCATCCGGACCCTTAAATATCATTCTCCCTTACGTATAAATCACGTCTTCAAGATGGCTACTTCCCGGATACAAACATCTAGCCAATCGACGCATTAGAAACGAATTTAATATACCCAGCAGACAATCCGCACTGCACACTGATATATAAACGGCTCAAAAATTCGAGTGAACTACACTGCTTAAAAGTTAGTAAACACTCCGATAAATATAAAAATGGAAAAAAAATGTAAATTATAAGGAGAAAAACAGTAACATAACATGATCTTAAAATCTAGGAAAAAATGAATGTTACAACCTATTGCTTTTTTTAAAAAATATTAGTTCAGGTTAGTTCAGGGTAGTTTACATTAGTTAATGTCATCACGTGTTGACTCCCCCCAAGTCGCTCTCCCACCACCAACAACACGGGTAACAGCTAATGCTTACTGTTTTCAATATCTGTTATACACATTGCCGCATGTACGTTAGGTATATAGATATAAATTCTATAGAGTGCCTGGACAAAGTTTAAAATAAAGGATGTTTTATACTTTGCCTGGACGTTTTAGGCATTCCATAGAATCCCGAATTATACGAGGGCTACCTTTTAAGTTTTTTCAAAAACAATGAAAGAAAAAAAAATTTTTGGTACAGACCGTTTTATTGTTTCTCAAAGTATTTGCCTTTAAGATTTATATACTTTTGCGTGCATTCGAACCAATTCTGGAAACATTTTTTTTACTCTGAAGTTGGTACCAGGTTTTGGAAGAATTCAACAGCTTCTTGAGGTGATGAAACTCGCTGTCCACGCATTTTTTTTTTACATTCGGGACCAAAAAGAAGTCGTTTGGCGATAAATTAGGTGAATACGGGCAATGAGACATTAATTCGATGTTTTTCTCCTTCAAATAATCAATTGTTTGACGTACTGTGTGAGAGCTGGCATTGTGGTGATGAAGAATGCTGCGACGTTTTCGGTTGTTTTTCCTGATTTCATTGATGACTTCTGACAAACAAATTGTTATATACCATTCAGCTTTAACTGCTCTTCCATCATCTAAAGCAATGGTTGCAACATGTCCAGTATAATCAAAGAAACAAGCTCTTATTTTCTTGGAAGTGCTTCTCGAACTAACCACTTTTGTTGGATTCGGTTTATCTTTGAACACCCAAACAGTATTATTGCTTATTGATGTTTACGGCTCTTACATATCTATATGAACATGCTCAAGTTGCGTTTTCCTGTTACGATGTTGTATACGGATTTTGCATGTTCTCGATCGAATTTCTTGAGCATTTCCTTACATCAGTTGCCACGAGCCTGTTTTTGAGTTTCGGTCAAATTATGCCGAATCTATCGGAAACAGATCTCTTTCACAACTAAATGTTCATGCAAAATTGAATGGACTGCAGTTATCGAGATGCCTAAGGATGCCTCTATCTCACGGACGGACGGAAGCATGACCATGACGAAATTCTGCAAATCAATTGTAAACAGTATTTTCTGATGGTGATTTATTTCCAAAAGTTGATCGACTCGAATCAAGGCATTGTTGTTGAGTTAGGCGTTTACTAAAATCGTAAAAAAGATCCAACGAAAACTTTCACGTGAAATTTTCATTTGTTCACAAAACTGTTTTTTTAAACACTCACTGTAAACAAAAACTTGGCCAGTTTCTGAGCTGTCATTGTTTTAACAATAACAAATGTCAAATTTTATAACAATGCTAATGTCACATCTCAATAGCGCCATCTAGTGGTCGTTTGTAAAAACTTAGAAGGAGGCCCTCGTATATTTTGCTGGTAACATATACATGAAAATGAAAGCGTCCGGAATAACAGCATTGCTTCCTGTTATACTTTATTCAAATATTCGAGTCGGAAAACAAAAGCTAGACCTTTATGAATTGATTTCTTAATGTAAATTATTCTTTTCAAATATTTATTGAGGTTTTTTAAGTTGAATATTTATTAGGATTTGTAGAATTTTATTGCTGTTTCATTCATTACATTATATTTTTAACTAGCGTGCACTCACGATAACCACGAATCTTATGGTAAATATAACCTTTTAGTATTACTACCGTGTATTTATATTTCCTTTCATGAAAAACCATTTTTCATTATGATATGAAGAAAAAAAGAAACAACCATGTAGTAAACTTTATTCTTAAAGGGTTTTAATTGAAAATATACTTTTTGGTTAATCGGCTTAGGTTGTTGACAACAAATTTATTGATTTAATAAACAATTTAGCATATTATTTATATATAGTCTGTCAAGTAAGAACGTGTCCGCGATAATTCATTTCTGGTAGGTGCGATTCTAACGATTCAACAAAAAATCAGTAGAGGGAACTTTTGTCTATGACACATTTTAGTAAAAGTATCAGTCGATTCCGAAACCATTCCAAAAGGACCTGAAATGATACATTCCGCGGCCGCTAAATACATTAAAAAGTCGGTATCGTTTGTGAAGAAGTGGGTAAATAATTTTAACGAGACGAAAAATGTCGACGACTTGTCAAAACGTGGCTCAGTAGGCAAAGTCACTGCGAAAGTCGAAAAAACGAATCGTGTTTTGTTTTTACAGAACCCGAAATTGACGGCGGAGGAGCGGCAAAATTAAGAAAATCGGATTTGAATGTGTCCCATGGGACCATTTGTCAACATCTTCGCGCTCACGATGTCAAATTTCGAATCACGTAGAAGAAACCTTACTTCTTCTTCTTTTTAAGGTGCTGTGCAGATTCCTGCGTAGGCGTCTATACCAAACTTCTCTTATCAAATGAGTTTGTTTAAAGCCGCATTTTGGAGAAACCGAAAATCATTTATTCCGGTCCAGTGACGAATATTGCGCAGCCATGATAGTCTTTTTCGTCCCATTCTCCACACGTGCTGCAGGTAGGTCCCTAAAGCGCTACAGGAGCGACACGTGTGCGAAAAAAGCGATTCACGCACATTCAATATGACCCAAGTATGAAATCTTTCTCCTTTTTATGTTTTCGAATAATTCACGATTTTCCAGGTTGGCTCTCTCAATCACCCACCACCCTCATTCCTCACTCTATCAACCCAAGATACTGTCAGCATTTTTCTGAGTATCCACATTTCAAATGCTTGCAATGTTTGTTAACAGATGGTACTTTCAATATCCATATTTCAACACTGTACAGCAAAACGGACCAAACATAGCACTTAACCATTCGGTATCTGAGTTGTAGGTTAAGGTTTTTATTATAAAGGAGTTTACGAACTTGATGAAAGTTGCTCTTGCCTGCTCAATTCTGGCTTTAATTTCCATGTCCGGATCCCATTTGTCATTCACAAGGCATCCCAGGTATTCGAACTTGTTAACCCGTTCTATATTCTCGCCATTTATTAGGTGTACAAGTATGAAATGCAACAGATGGTGCACCAATGCAGTTTGGGCTATAAAGATTTGACACTGCGCCATTTTGTTGTGTCATCAACAAGTGTCAGACGCGCACGAGTGATAAATTGGAAAAGTGTGTGCATAGTGTTGTGTTGTTGTGTTCAATATGTCGAAATTTATACCGAACAAAGAGCATTGGACAGCATTAATTTTTTGTTTTCATTTTAATAAAACTGCTGTTGAATCATACCGATTACTTCGAGAAGCTTATGGCGAACATGCTCCATCGCAAGATACGTGTGAACGATGGTTTCGGCGTTTTTAAAAAGTGGTGACTTCGATGTTGCAGATAAGGAACGTGGAAAACCGCCAAAAAATATGAAGATGTGGAATTACGAGCATTGTTGGACGAAGATGATTCGCAAACACAAAAATAACTCATCGAGCAATTGGGCGTTAGTCAACAAGCTGTTTTTCAGTCGGCTACGAGAGATGGGAAAGATTTAGAAGACCGGTAGATGGGTACCACATGAGTTGAACGACAGGCAAATGGAAAAAAAGCGCAAAAACACGTGTGACATTTTGCTTGCTCGGTACAAAAGGAAGTCGTTTTGGCATCGTATAGTTACAGAGGATGAAAAGGGGATTTATTTTGAGAATCTCAAGCGCAAAAAATCATGGGTAGACCCAGGCGCACCATCCACATCGACCCCAAGACCGAATCGCTTTGGCAGAAAGACGATGCTATGTGTTTGGTGGGAACGGAGGGGCATGGTCTATTATGAGCTGTTAAAACCTGGGGAAATGGTTAATACTAAACGTTACCAACAGCAATTGACCGATTTGAACCGTTTGCTGCTTGAAAAAAGGCCAGAATACCGAAAGAGGCAACACAAAGTCATTTTTCTTCATGATAATGCTCCATCACATACGTCAAAACCAGTTCGCGACACGTTGGAAGCACTCAGCTGGGAAGTTGGTTCGTACGAAGATGTGAAAAAATGGCTCGATGAATGGTTCGCAGCAAAAGGGGAAGATTTTTACTGGCCTGATATTCACAAATTGCCCGAAAGATGAGAAAAATGTATAACAAGCGATGGAGCATACTTTGAATAAAGCACTTTTTATCATTCTTCCGAATTTAACATCTTTTTTTAGAAAAAAAAATCCTCATTTCATACTTGTACACCTGGTATATGAATTTGGACGTCTTGAATTGGATTTTTACTGATGATCATGAATTTTGTTTTGTTTATGCTGATGTGTAATCTAATATTTTCTCCTGCCTTGGGTTTAGCCTTTAGTAATGCTTAAAGAGCATCTGCGCTGTCTGCCAGAATGGCAGTGTCATCTGCATATCTGATGTTGTTTATCGGAACACCACTTACTTTGATACCCAGATCATTCTCTGACACTGCCTCAACGAAGGCTCTTTCGACATACAAATTAAGACAGCATGGGTGATACAAAACACAACCCTGTCTAACCCTATTTCTTATTTCAAAATTTTTCGTTGTATAACCATTCTGAAGTCTTACGTTTGCTGACTGATTCCAATATAAGTTGACAATGATTTTTATATCTTTAGAATCTAGCACCAGTTCTTGTAGATATTTTATGAGGAGGTCTTGTTAAATGTTGTCGAATGCCTTCTCATAGTCTATGAAGCACATGAATACATCCTGTCTCTGATCCAGACAATTCTAAATCCGTATTTGGAGACTGAAGATGGCTTCTCTCGGAAAGGTTTTGGTCTCTGTATTTTGGGATGCACATGGAATAATTTTCATCAACTATGCTGAGAAGGGAAAAACCATCAAAGAAATGAACAAGAAAAACGTGCTCTTTCATCAAGACAATGCACCGTGTCACAAGTCAGTGGTTACGATGGCAAAATTGCATGAATTAAAGTTCGAATTGCTTCCTCATCCACCGTATTCTTCAGATTTGGCCCCCAGCGACTATTATCTATTCGCAGACCTTAAAAAAATGCTCGCAGGAAAGAGATCTGGGTCCAATGGAGAAGTTATAGCCGAAACTGAGGCCTATTTTGAAGGCAAGACAAATCCTTCTACAAGAAACGTACAGAAAGGTTAGAAAAGCGTTGGACTGATTGTATCGCTCTTGAATTGATGAATAAAGTCGAATTTTGTAAAAAAAAAATGTGTTTTAAGTAGCTAGACCAAAAATTTTTCAGCCTACGCGTTATATCAGAAGAGATATTTAGTGTCACGAAGATCTAAGTAAAGAAATCGGTAAAGTAATTTACCCAGTACTTCCCTTGCAAACACGTAGTTTTAAAATCACTGCTGATTTTGATATTCTTACAATGAAGAATAATTTAATCCAACAACTAATAGATATTTTAAACTTTATGATAATAATTTGATATTAATCTCAGAAAGAAAAAGTAGAACAGCTGAAACTTTTTATTTCTCTTTACATACTGTTTCTATTAAAATTGAAAAGAAGGAAAAATAACATAATTTGCAAATTCCCCGAGTTCAAAAACCCTAAGAAGAATGTATAACACAATATAGTCGAAGAAACCCCTCTAACATCCTCTCCTTCCCTTTATATGAAGGATAAATAATTTCTAAAACTTGTTTATTATCTCAAACAAACCAAGAAAAATTATCATAATGAAATTGAAAATAAACAAAATATATCGACCCCCGCCCACTTCGTCATCTTCTTTTCAAACTATATCCCCCAAAATACCGACAGACTAGCGAAAATCAGGGACTATGTTTTTCGTTATAAATTCTGAAGAAAGGCAAAAGTCCCGAAAGGGATTTTTATGAATTCCTATCTTTTAAAAAGAGAAATAAAAACGGGACAGTTTTTTTTTATAAAATTATAGAATATTCTAGACCTAAATTGCTTGAAAAGTTTTGAAATGTTTATAGGTTATAGAATATTTTATGCAAAAAAAGATGGAAATAACATGACACAACACATAACATTTTGGAAAATCTATAAAAATACACAGAAAATCAAAAAAGGTGTTTGACTAAGGTTACAAAGGCAACCACAAGTAATAGAGGATAAAGAAGGTAAACTACTACTGAACATACAAGAAAGAATAGATCTGTAGATGGGTAGAATATATAGGGGAAATATATAGTGACACAACTAGACGACATAATACAAGAAAGAATAGATATGTAGATGGGTAGAATATATAGGGGAAATATATAGTGACACAACTAGACGACATAATACAAATAAGCTTAATAAAACGCCCCCCCCCCCCCCCCCCCTATATAAATAAAGACGAAATATGTGCAGCAGCAAATCAGCTTAAAAACAAAAAGGCAGTAGGAGAAGATAATATACTACAGAAATTATTAAAATATTTCTTGAAAAACATATGGATATTATACAGGACCTCATCGACAGCGTATACAATACAGGTAATGTACCTCATGATTGGTTGATATCAATTTTTATACCATTGCCAAAAAGAATAACCTTAGAAAGTGCGAGGAATATCGGAATATAAGTCTAATGAACCATATCTTGAAACTCTTCCTTAAAATAATCCACCAAAGAGTATACAAAAAAACTAGATGAAAATACTGAACAAACAAAGTTCTGTTTTAGTAAAGGACTAGGAACGAGGGACGCACTATTCTCCATCCGCGTTCTGATTGAAAGATGTAGGGATGTCAACTCTGATATTTAGTTATGCTTCATAGATTTCCAAAAAGCCTTTGATATGGTAAATCATGAGAAAATGATAGAAATACTACAACCGTGTAACATTGATGATAAAGACTTACAAATAATATCAAGTTTATACTGGAACCAGACTGCGAAAATAAAAGTTGAGAATCGCATGTCCAAGGATATAAAAATAAAGAAAGGCGTACGGCAGGGTTGTGTTTTGTCACCCTGTTATTCAATGTCTGTTCGGAGGAAATTTTCATAAAGCACTTTCTGACAAAAAAGATGGAATTACAATTAATGGCGTGTGTGTAAATAACCTCCGCTACGCTGATAATACTGTCATCCTAGCGGACAGTGAAGAAGGCCTTCAACGACTCATGAATGAAATTGTTGATGCATGTGAAGAATATGGAATGAAACTGAAACGAACAAAACAAAAACAATGATGATCAGTAAGAAGCCAAAGTATGAGCTCCTGCAACTTATAATTGATAATCGAAAAGCGAGGACCAGGAAGGCCCTGCCACTCCTGGTTGAAAAACGTACGAGAGTGGACAAACACGATGGGCAAATATTATCGCCACCCTCGTTGGAAGATAAGGCACACTAAGAAGAAGAAGATACTTAATGCTAATACCAAATTCAAATGTAACTGTCCATGCAAAATGTTTTATGTGATATTCTCATTATCGTTTTAGTTTATTTTTAATTCATATGTATATAATATTAAAATAAATAATAGATAAAAAACTCATGAAGATCAGAATGTATGGTTGAAACGTTTTGTCACAAATATATATACGATGTCTTTAATTTGATAAACATTAAACCCAAGAACATTATAAAAAATAATATAAATATATATATATATATATATATATATATATATATATATATATATATATATATATATATACATATGTTTATATATATATATATATATATATATATATATATATACATATGTATATATATATATATATATATATATATATATATATATATATATATATATATATATATATTAGAGAGAGAGAGAGAGAGAGAGAGAGTTTTGTAAGAACTATCAGTATTAAGAGAGTACGGTTGAATACGGAAGTTATTTAAGTACTATATTATTTAAATTATTTACGTGTGTATTTTATTACCAACAGTAGGATATATTCTCAACAAATCGCTTGTTACATACCATAACAACACCTACTTGGAATTTAAAAGTCTTGTATTATATTGTTATGCAAAAGAGATAACAAAGTATTTAATTAAACGGATATGGTCATAAAGAACATTAGTTTGAATTATAAAAAATGTGCAAGAAAAACATACGTGAGTTGTTTAAAAAGTCTAATAAAACCGTGACGAAAATATAAGCTTATTTCTTAAATTCAGTTGCCTCAAATTGTTGCATGGGGTCTAGTAAGTTTATATTTATAAATTTTAAATATCTTATTCTTAACAAATTTTTGCATTTCTTGCAGTGTCTTATATCACAAAAAATAGTTTCCAATTTCCATATGTCTATTGTTGGCACGATAACTCTCGATTCAAATAATATACCGATTTCAAATTTTGGACACAAATAATTCTCCAGGAGAGATCATCAAATATTTCATGACTATTATTAATTTAAAACTAAACCTATTCTAGTTCCATCGTTAGGGGTTCTGGGGTAGGGGGTCTGAAGGTCTGGAGTTGCGAATTTTGTCGTTGGGAGGAAGTTTATAAGCATTTCTGACGAGGGGGGCGGTTTGGGCTGGTGGGTGGCTTTGTCTAGGATTCTGAGCTGAGCGTTGCTCATAAATTCCCAAATGGTTGATATCTGGAGGTCGCGGTGGATTTAGATGTTTCAGACGAACCATGGAGCGTTTTCGATGATGTGAAAATCTATATTTTGGATAGTCTGGAGGATAGATGTGTGGGTACGTGGTATCTGGCATCATACTGAGCTAGAGTGGGTGAGACCGACCTTGGTGATCATTCTGTAAATTGTCAACGGCGCGTTGACAATTTACTGGACTTACTGGGGTGTAGGTAGAGCTTGACTAGAAGCTGTTTATGGCGTTATTGGTGGATGCAACGACTTGGCTCTTCCATACTAGCCTCTTGTCGTAGTGGAAGGCCAGCTATTTGATGTTGTTGGTGCAGTGGAATCTGTTGTTATAGAGGGGGAGGCGGGCCGGCAAGGGGCTGGTGGATTTGTGAAGATGATTGCTTGTGTCTTGGCTAGCTTCCTTTGGATTTTCCAATATTCGAACTAACTCGAAACTAACTTATCTAAGTGGCGTTGGAGGCGACAGGCAATGACAGTGGAATTTGGTGGTGACGATAATGGCGGTATAATCGGCATACATCAGTAATAGGTCTGGTAAGTTTTGCGAATACGGGGGTAAAGATATTGAGCAAGTGGGAGAGCGAGCAGAGCCTTGGGAGAGTCTCGCTTGTATCGTTTTGAGTTCAGAGGTAGTCTAATTGACTTTAACTTGGAAAGTATATATATATATATATATATATATATATATATATATATATATATATATATATATATATATATATATACTTTTCTACTTTGATATTGTGTTATATATATATATATATATATATATATATATATATATATATATATATATATATATATATATATATATATATATATATATATATATATATATATATATATATATATATATATATATATATATATATATATATATATATATATATACTCGAAGTAGAAAAGTAACCGGTAATTTTGAGTGTCATCGCTTTAGAGGAAAGGTGGAAATAGTATATATTTTCAACATTTTTGTGAGAATTTTCTCTGCTTTTTCTGCTTGTTCTTCTTCCCATGTCGTAGGATAAGTAATAAACAGACACGATTGTCTGTTTATTACTTATCCTAGTTTATTATTCTTTCAACGTTTTCGGTGTCTGCCCATGCTTATCCTTTTTGCTAGAGACCTGGCTCTTGGTATTATTCTATTTTCTATCATTCTGTTTATAATTTGTTCCATCCTTATTTTTTCGTCGCCTTTGCGGTCTGATTTCTCAGTTCTGTATAGATATGACGTCTATCTGTGCCGAGATATTTAAACGTCATTGCTTTTGGTATAATTTTTTCATCGACAACAAGCTTATATGTCTATGGGGTCAGCAGCATAGTATATATTATTTATTCATTTTCGATTCTATAATCAATCATTTGACGAACTAGTCTAGTTAATTAAACCAAATTTATATTCATAAGTAGTATACGTAATGAGTCTATTTGGCAAATTCCTTTTTCTACCGGCTTTGGCTTTGTGAATTCACGATTTATTTTAGCTACGACCTCGTTTTTTGAGTAAACATTTTCTATGATGCGGTGCGGTACGTGTCTTTTGTAAACAAGATGTACTACGTCTTCTAGTTATGCTCGATTAAAGGCTTTTTGTAAATCACCAAAAGATACTGCTGGCTAGTCTGTTGGTTTTCATCGATTTTTCGGTAATTTGGCTTAAGATGAAGAAGACCTCTCTGACCTAAACTCCTATTATCCTTTTTCCAGGACAACGTCCTCGTTGGCTTTGTTTACAATTATCTTTTTGGTTAGTATTAGAGCTGTGGCTGGTGGGACTATCCATCTGTAGTTTGTTGGTACTTTTTTATCTCCTTTTTTAAACAGCGAAATTTTTATTCGTTTGGAACTTGATTTTGGGTAAAGATTTTGTTGATTAGAGTTGTTGGTTATTGAGTCAATTTTCTTTTAAGTTTTTTCATCTTTTAGCTCTGTGAGAACCTTGTGCTTAATTACTATCTACTTTATTTTTATCCTGCCGCTTTCTCTTTTGTGAAATACTTCCCCCATGTTTCTTTTTGTAAAGTGCTCATTAGTTTATTAGTTTTTTTTTGGTTAATTTAAGTTATGAGTATAATTATATAATTATAAAACACAGTCACTTCATTTGTCACTTGTACGATCTCGAATGATACCTTGACACGCCGCTTGTCGGTATTTACGTGCACAAGGAATGTTCTAGACTAGAGTCGAACCTCGAACCATGTCGAAGAATTTGAACGTCGGTTGATAAATGGGGTAAATTAACGATTTGACGTTCCTGATTCCTTCTGCTCGCTTTGGCTCTTTGTCTAACAGCAATATTCGCGAAAATAGTTTTTATATAATCTAAAAATTTATAAAATGATTAAAAATAAAAAATAAAAAAATGTGTAGTTTTTAATATTTCGCTTATTGTGTTTTTATTATTATAATTTTCTAGGCCCTTAAGAATTTAAAGGGTAGCTGCCCTCCTCTGCTCCCCCTGGCTAAGCCCAGAGAAAGAGGGTTATAGGGCTTGCTCTGTGTTATACGTTCATTTCAGAATTCTTGAAGTCGAAAAACCTAAAAATTTTAACAGAAATATTATATAGGGAAAAATTGATGAAACTCTTCCTCCGCTCAACTTTTTTAGTGGAAAATATCCCACCATAAAGTTTTTATTTAGAATTCAAATACTGAATTTTAGAACTACCTCTTTGCTAGAATAGTAATAGAAATCCAAATCCATCGAATCAGACTATTGACGTACAATGTTCGAGACAGCGCCGTTATTTTACAAAGTTGTCAATCAGATCACATGGTAATGCTTATTAATTATGGGATGTCATTTAATAAACAGGATTACCTTTTCATAGAGACTTCAAGAAAATCTTATAAAGAAGTTGTAAAGAAAAACAGAATTTAGAAAAAAGGATCTTTTTCTTTTGTATATATTTACATCTACTACAGTTCTATAAAATATATATTTTTATTAGCTGCAATCTTATTCAAGAAAATAAGAATCGTAGTACAGATTGCGTATAATTATTACCCTCATAAGCTAACATAATCATTTTTTAATATATGCTTTTGCAGGCTAAAGAATTATATAGTTACGCTTAAAAACACACGATTTACGGATCTTGATCCGGATGATTTTTTATTAACAATAGGATTTTCCGTCAACAAGAATGCGTATACGTAATCGTTAATTTTAATAAAACAGGAAACAAGAAATTTCAAGATAATTGAGTATATTAGATCCCCTAACGTAGCTGTAAGCGGTAAGTTGGCTGTAACGAGTCTGGTTAACCTCGGTTTTCCTTGAGTCAATAATCTACCGGTGAAGCGAGAACAAACAAAATTTTAAAGCATAGATCGACAGCTTCTGTAAGGTTCCCTTCGACAGAGAGTCGTACAATACGCTGATGATGAGCATCTTGGAAGTCATTACTTATTTATAGCTACACAGTGTAGATATAAATAAACTGAAGGACCCTGAAATTAGACAATAAATATCAAACCGAATGGATGAACAACTTAAGAAGCAAATAAGAACAGAAAAAGAGAGTGTCGAATCTCAATGGGTTAAGATGAAAAATGAATTAATAGCGGTACGAGAGGAAGAAATGGGTCGAACGGAGAATAGAAAAAAACAACAATGGATGAGAGAAGAAATATTAAATCTGATGAACGAAAGATGATTACAGAAAACAAAAGATGTCTCAAAGTACAATGAACTAAATAGAGTAATACGTTGAAAATATAAAGAAGCTCAGCAAATCCGGGTAAGCGAGAAATGCCGAGAAATAGAAGAACTGGAAAAGAAACATGATACAGAAAAAAACAAGAAAAAACAAGTAACAATTCTGAAAAATGGAAGTAATGAAATTATACTGGATATTAAGAACAAGATAAAGACATGGAAGCAATACATAGAACAACTTTTCAATGGACATAGCTCAGAAAACTTACAGCTAAACAGGGATAAGGAGATCGAGTCAGAATTAGCAAGAAGATAAGTTATTCATGCTATACAACTACAGAAGGATGGAAAAGTAGTTGGTCCAGATGAGATAAAGGGAGAAATCCTCAAAATATTTTCGGATGGAAGTCCATTTATGAATCGATTGGTAATCTTATTTAACAAGATCTTTAAAACTGAACAAATCCTTCTTGACTGGCTAAACTCGACTTTCACCCCAATTCCTAAAAAGTCACAATCAATGAAATATGACGATTATCGCTTAATAAGTTTAATGTCTCACGTTCTCAAGATATTCCCGAGAATCATCCATACCAGAATATATAGAAAATATGAAGCAGAGATAGATAACACACAATTCGGATTCCGAAGAGGCATGGGTACACGGGAAGCTTTATTCTCATTAAATGTACTGGTCTAGCGTTGTAAAGATGTGAATGTAGATGTCTATGCATGTTTTATTGATTACAGTAAAGCTTTCGACTGTATGCACGAGGAATTAATGAAAATTCTAGAAACAACAAATATATAAAAAAGAGATCTTAATATTATTAAAAATCTGTACGGGAATCAAAAAGTACCAAAGCATAAAAATAACCCAAGGTGCATTCTCTCACCACTTTTGTTCAATCTTTATCCTGATTCTGTGTTTAATGAAGCCATCTATGAATCCGTTGAAGAAATAACAGTTAATGGGAGGCACACTGAACAATATACGGCATGCTGATGATACTGTTTTATTAGCAAATAATATTAAAAATCTCCAGCAAGTGAGTCGTAAGAGCCAGCGAAAGATTTGGATGAACTATGAATATGAGAAAAACCAAGTGGATGGTAATAACAAAGAAAAATCTACCACCAGAATCAGTCGAAATCAGGGACAACACCGTAGAACAGGTCTCCACATTTAAATATTTGGGAACCATGACAAGTGGGACCCAAGAATATACATGAATATGAATAAATTTTTCCATCGCACAAGTCTCAGTCTCGAACTCGGAATGAGAATGGTGAAAGCGTATGTATTCTCCGTGCTATTGTATGGAAGTGAGTGCTGGATCCTTGGTTCTGTCTCAGAGAAACTCCTGGGTACAGAAAATAAAAAGTACTGGAAAGAATAAACAAAATGTAGAAATATAACA
This sequence comes from Pachyrhynchus sulphureomaculatus, assembly GCA_019049505.1. Lineage (NCBI taxonomy): Eukaryota > Metazoa > Arthropoda > Insecta > Coleoptera > Curculionidae > Pachyrhynchus > Pachyrhynchus sulphureomaculatus. Next base: position 169,348,896 of record CM032456.1, read on the forward strand.
ACCATAAAAATAAGAAAAACTCAATTCTTTGGACATATAATGAGGCGCCCAAAGTACGCATTGCTACGCTTAATTATACAGGTATACAAAAAAATAATTCTCTGTCTTTTAAGTCAGGCACATGTTTTCTTAAGTATTTTTTTTATGCTGAATTCAAAAAAATCATAAAAAAAAGAAATCCACAGTGAAGTTTTTCAGGAAACACCCTTAAAGTTGCCAGAAAACTATTAAATTGAAAAAAATAAATTTTAATAAATAATGTAAAACTGTATAATCATTAAAATTATGGAATAAAACTATTATTTCGGATATCTTTAAATGTTCTGAATCTACATTTATCATAAAAACTTAAAAATATTACGTTTTAGTGTTCATGTTTAACAAGAAACACACATATACCACCTTTGACTAAGCTACGTAGCAAAATGCTGTTTAAAATAAATATGTACAACTGCTAAATTAAATAACTGGTCAAGTGCAAGTTGAACTTGCGCAATTAGTGTTCCGTACGTTGATTGCTTTTAAAATAAAAAATGTTGTAACGGAAGTATAAAATGATCAGTGACTTCACAAAACACACCCCAAATGAGTTTTCTACAAAATTTATTTCCAATCTTTACTGAAAATTGATGACCTTGAAATTTTTGTTTTTTTTTTTTTTTTATACCAGATAAATTATTACAGGTAATGCACTCGTGATAATTTTCGTTCAATCTACACCCCGTGGAGAATATTCCAGAATTTTTTCAAAATTTTTTGATAAATACTTTTCGAGATAAGGCGGGGGACAGCGATTTTTCGCGATTTTTTAAAAATAATACAAAGAAAAGTGCACGCAAGTATTACCTTATATATAGATTTTTTACTCGTCTTTTCACAAGCTTCATTTGACACCACACTCGACGACCTAGTAAAAAATTTTTTTTTCACTTCCGATTTCACCCCCCCAAACCTTAAGTCAAAATTTTACTCTCAAAACTACATGGCTCTGATGACGCCATCAATTCCTATATTATTACCAAATTTCAACTTTCTATGTCAAATAGTTTCAGAGAAAATCGGGTGTGACAGACAGACAGACAGACAGACACCGAAGTGATCTTATAAGTGTACCGTACGGAACACTAAAAATTGTTTTTTAATTTTTATTAATATTGAACAAAATTAATATTTCCAGTATTTTTTGAAGTTATTAATTCTGACTTGATATCAGAAAATAAAGGTATTATGTTCAGTTTCAACAAAAAACTCGCTTTTAACACTTATAAGGGTGCTATATGGATGGTAAAATATTTTTTTAAGTAAATACATGCAAAAAAACTTAAAAGGCAAAATATAGGGCAAACGACCGATCGGAAGAATTCTTGGCTGAAGGACATAAGAGGGTAGTTCGGATGTACTTGGAGTGATATCTTTTTTCGAGGAGCAATTTTTAAAGTTCATTTGGATAGCCAACCTTTGTGAAGAGATGGAGTCGTAAACAGAAGAAGTGTGGAGCAGTTCGTTCTAAAAACCTAAGTTTCTTTAGTTATGTATTAGCGCGACTTGAATACACGGCCCTGGGAGAAGGATTCAAGCGGGCTACATTCATCAAAATAAATATTTTGGGAGCAGAGCTCCATTAATGAGGACAGTATTTCATCAATGGTCGAGTTTGAGTTTTGTATAAAATAAAAATTCTTTTGGATACGCAATAGTATTTTGAGCTACTGTGAAGCTTTCTTTGCTATGCATAGCAACGTGATCACGCCAAGACATATTCAGTCCCAAATTAATACCCAGCGAGTTGAGTGATAATACTAATGAAATCGTATCTCGATCTCTGTCAAGTATCGTTAATTTTATTTAAAAAAACACCTGTCTTGATTTTGTGGTGTTAAACACTACAAGGTCACTGTTACTCGAAGTTCTTTATAGAATTGGATTTCTCGTGGTCTGTGAATATTGACATGAGCAGTTGGTGTTCAGGAAAAATGAAGCAACAAATACGGTGTCACAAGCAGAGTATAGATTGGAGTTTTGGTCTTTTCCAGTAGATCGATATTGTATGGAACCTCGGCGTACACCGGCTTTGATCATGAAGATGGTGGAAAGAAAATTATCATCTGCCACTGGTAAAGAATGACCTTGAGAAAACTCAAGAGCCATAAATATAATCTTATATGGTTTTATGTTTTTGGAACTTTTCTGTTAGTAATTTATTGATCCTTTTGTTGTTTTGATATTGTTAAATCTAATTGAAAATGATGGTTATAGTTGGCTAAATAAAGCAATTAAGAGTTTTGAGAAATTACGTAGTCATATTTACAAACGAACAATAATTAAATTAAATAATATGATTAAGCAAATATTCAGAATAATTTTTTCTTCAAGAGGAATAAATTATAATCACAAAAGGTTTTATTGTTATAGAAAGTAAATTCTTATTAATGAAACTACTTAAGAAGCTGAAATATAAGTTGTTAAAAATTTTCAAAGAAAAAAACGATAATGTGATTTACCAAAGAAAACAAAACTGAGCACAGGAAGAGCTTCATATATCTTTACATATCCCACTCCTTAAGACCCGCTCTAAGTCCATTGTCCATTATTGCAAACAAAAACCAGGGAATTTGCCCATAATACTATTTAAATTATACAAGATTTAGCATCACCCGTGGCACCCCCTTTAAGGGGTTACATACAAATGAGCATTGCAAAAAGTATGTATATTTAAAAAAAAAATATTTTAAAGGTTATTAAGTGAATAATACAAAAGAGTGGCGTTTATATATTTTTATTGTAGTTTAAATTATAAGAATTTTTTTTTAAATATGTTTTAAATGTTACATTATTTTTCATCGGTTTAATGATGAAAACTATGTCGCTTCCTTGTCTGCAGGATAACTTCACAAAAAATAATTCAGTGTGCAAAAATAAAAATTAAACTTGTAAAATAATGTAGTAGTTAAAAATTGTCGAAGGGTTTTTTTTTTTCAAAAGTAAAAAAATTATAATGTTTCAAACTTTAATATGCAATTTTAGACCAAAAAATTTTTGTTTAATGTTTTATAAAAAATTGTCTATTAGAAAAATTTTAAAAAACCTTTCGACATTTTGTAAAAAAAGTAATTAAGATTTAAAAATTTTTTTTAAAAAATATTAATAATTGTCTGAGTAATATTGCATACAGTGTCTGAAAACAGGTAGCTGTCCCAATCCGACGCCAGTTCACATTTAATGCTCTAACTTTGTAATGGAACGGCATTTTCTTAAGGTTTTTTTTAATAATTCTTAGAAGTATAGCACATAGGCTTAAAAGTTTTTGGTCTAGCTACTTAAAACACTTTTTTTTTTTGCTTATTCATCAACATAGTCTCTTTCAAGAGCGATACAATCAATTCAACGCTTTTCTAACATTTCTATACCTTTCTCGTAGAAGGATTTGTCTTTGCCTTCAAAATAGGCCTCAATTTTGGCGATAACTTCTTTATTGGAACCAAATCTCTTTCCCGCGAGCATTTTTTCGAGGCCTGCGAATAGATAATAGTCGCTGGGGCCAAATCTGAAGAATACGGTAGATGAGGAAGCAATTCAAACATCAATTCATGCAATTTTGCCATCGTAACCAATGACTTGTGACACGGTGCATTGTTTTGATGAAAGAGCACTTTTTTCTTTTTCATTTGAGGCCGTTTCATTGCGATTTCTGCCTTCAAACGCACCAATAAGTTTATATAATATTCGCTATTAATGGTTTTTCCCTTCTCGGCATAGTCGATGAAAATTATTCCTTGCGCATCCTAAAATATAGAGGCTAAAACCTTCCCAGCGTCTTCGGTCGCTTCGCGTGTCTTTCACCGGCTGCTGTCCACTCAGCTAACTGCCGATTTGATTCCGGTGTGTAGTGGTGGATCCAGGTTTCATCCATTGTCACATATTGCGCTTAAACAGGTCCAAACAGCGCTCAGAATTATCAAAACGTTGTTGTTTTTGGTATACGGTGAGTAAATGCGGTACCCATTTCAAACAGAGTTGTCTCATGCCCAAATGTTCATGCAAAATATGACCAACACATTCTTATGATATCTAGCTATCTTATGCAATTTCACTTTATGGTCATCCAAAATAATTTTGGGGATTTTTTTATGTTTTTCGGTGTAACCACCTCATTTGGGCATCTAAAGCATTCAGCATCATTTCTGTCTTAACGACCGCATTTAAATTCAGCATACTAGTAAAGTATAAGTGATTTTCCAGGGGTAGAGTCCCCGTAATACTTATCAAGCCATTGCTTTGCTTGAATGGTATTTTTTCCCATCAAAAAACAGTGTTTAATCAACATACGAAATTCGATTTTTTTCCACTGTTTTGAAAATATCAAAAGTAGTATCACTAAAACCACTGTAACTTTGAAAGTAATCGTAGAAATGTCATGAAATTTTGATACGTATCGTTTGAAGGTTGGTACTTCGTATAAAAACTTTTCACAATAAAATTACTTAATTACTTTGTTAACTGACACTAAATATATTTTTGTAAAGAATTTACAAATGCGTTATCGCGATTTTGTAGTACACCTACATTTTCAAACGCTTAAATAAGACTAAAACAGATTTTTGGTATTTATGTTTATATAATGAAAAAATGTTGGTATATTAGGTGCTATAAAATTTGGTAAAGGACGGAATTTCCGACGTCTACCTGACGATTTAGTAAATTTATAATATGGCTCTTTGAATGTCTGTAAATTTCTATAGATTCTAAGAAATTAAGTTTTGACCCTTTAGCTGTCGTATGGAGTATTGATAAACAATTAATATTGGGAAATGGATGGCCTGTTTCTAAAAAATGCTTAGCAAAGTGTGATTTTTAATTTTTTAACCTATAAGATGCATTATGTTCTGCGAACCGTATTTTTTGAAATTCCGTCCCGTTTGGCCGACGTAACAGTTATTGCACTCTTGACAATTAAGTTTATAAACTCCTGATTTATTATGTTTATTATTTTTATCTTTGGCATTCAAAAATATATTGGATATGGGTTTTAAAGATATTCTTGTTTTTTTCGGCTGTGAGAACTTGAGATATTTTATCCGAGATGGAACCAGGGGTACGAATGTTTTTCATTCTCAGTATTCTTTACGGGGTAAATTAAGCTGAAAGTGATTTGCTTTTGTTTATGGCTTATTAGAGTATTGATTATTTTAGGTTGGAAGCCGTTATTGAGTGCTATAATTTGGATTGTGTCCATTTTTTTTTTTAAATGATTTTTAATATCCATCTTAGTTAAACCTTCTAGTTTATGGGAATTAGGGTGTATTGAGGCAGCTGGGATGGTGACATCTGAATAGGTTGGTTTACGGAAAATATCGAATTCTAATCTATTTCCCTTCATTGAAATTTTAACATCTAAGAAATTTATTTTATTATCTGTTTCCTTTTCCAATGTGAATTTTATGTAGGGGTATATATTATTTAGACAATTTAAAGTAGAATTTAGTTCAGTATCATTTCCATGAAAACATACTAAGATGTCGTCCACATATGTAAACCAAAAGAGAATATTTTTTGCGTGTTGAATTTTTAGAAAATTATTTTCCAGTTCTGACATAAAAATTTCTGCTAGCAAAAGGACTAAGTGGAGAACCCATGGCAAGACCATCTCTTTGTTTGAAAAATTGATTATTGAACTAGAAATAATTTTCGGTTATACAAAATTCGAAAAGTTTCAGTATATCTTGTTGTATTGTTATATTGATGTTGTTTTTTGTAGTATAGTTTCAATAATTTCTAAACAATCTCAACTCTCAACTCTTTAAAAACTTTTCAGCCTACATATTAGAGAATAAAAATCGTAAAAAAATCCAATTATTGAAAATTCGAGGTGTATGTAACTCCTTAAGTTAAATGATATCGTTCAAAACTATTAGTGACATAGTATTTGAAATCGATATCTAATTTTTTTCGAAGTTACTATGCCAATTATCCGACAGACGATATGTTTGTCGCAATCTAGTCAGGACTTGTGATTTTATTATAGCAACGCATGGTATGCTCGTTGATTCCTGTAGTGTAGCTCATGCGTTGCCTTGATTTTCCCGCCTTGGTGGGTATCGGCTTTCTCGTCGGCACAACACTTTTGGCTTTTTGGGTTTTTTTTTTGAAAAGTTAACGTTGCTGAACCCGACATGGTTATGTCGGGGCACTCCATTCCCCTAGCATCGTCGCTAAATTTGTTGGGCGTTAGTTTGGGAGCAAATGTGTCTTGGCATGAACATGTTGCAGGCATAGTAAGGAGAGCTTCTCAAAAGTTGGGAATATTATTTCGAACCAGAAAGCTTTACACTCCAAACAACTGTTAATTCTTTACAAAGCTCAAATTCGACCAACTATGGAATACTGCTCCCATGTTTGCGGCTCCGTTCCCAAACATGCACTGCATTTGCTGGATTCTGTTCAGAGAAGAGCTGTTCGTCTGATTGGAGACCCGGAACTGACCGGCGGCCTTGATTCGCTGGAACATCGAAGAACGGTTGGCGACTTGAGTCTGTTCTACAAGTATTTTCATGGAAAGTGTTCGAAGGATGTAGTCCGCTTAATTCCTTCCAAAGCGGTGCATGTTACAAATACACGTCGCGCTGGTGCTTCACAACCGTATGAGGTTCAGCTTGTTACTCCGCGTACAACGCTTTTCAAGCAGTCTTTTATATGGAGAGCATCATCCCTTTGGAATAATTTGCCCAGCGCTGTGTTTCCCACCGAGTACAATTTACAGCGATTCAAGAACAAAGTGAATCGCTTTTTTCCGCACACATACCGCACCTGTAGTGCTTCAGTGACTTTTCTGCAGCACGTGTGCTAGACCAATAAAAAAAAAAGTGATCCTGAAACATAATGAAACGCAAAAATCTCATAGGGTGCTTTTTTCACGAATGCAATACTTCCCTTAAGTAAGAAAAGTAGTAATAAATCCGAGTGTGGTATTCAACAAAAATACAAATTTTCAGGTTAAAATTTAGAAAAAAATCATCGTTGCCAATAACAAAATACCCAGTGTTGTAAATAGTGGTAATGTTGCCAAGGACAATAGAAAACGAGCAGTAGAATAGTACTTAATAGTCCCGCCGCTGCTGGTTCGAAGGACCATCGTTTGTCCTTTCTATAAATGTTGGTCGTGGCGCACAGGACGTCAAGTCAAACAACATGGATTTCCAGTATGCCGACAGTCGTTTTCTCCAGTCGGCTGGCCGTCATCAATCGAGTTAGGTTACGCTCGGCCTTTTTATTTACGTCTCGCTTTGTCGCGGTGTGTGCTGACACGAATACCGGTAACAAGTTACGGATAAAAATCGCCTCTAGCAACGTCACGATTAGGACGAGAATCGCGCAAGAAAGTGCGTGCGGTCAAGCACACGGCTAATTTTAGCTAGTTTATTTTGATTAGGATGCATTTTGATGGAGTGTTAATTGATCGCGTAGAGGCTTTGGATTTTATTTGTGCAATGATTTAAGAGGAGTTTTGTTAAGGTTTTTGTTTTTGTTGATTTTTGGGTTTACTGAAAATTTAATTGAATTTAAATTATTGTTTTCAATAGTTAACGATTAATTTTTGTTTTTCACGCACTCGGCCCATATGTATTCTTTTATAATAAACTTTATTGCTGCTTACTTTTTTTTGTAAATTACCACTCATTTACCAGTTTTTGAGTTATCGCCAGTTAAATCATAAATCAGATGATACGAACGATCTTTTCATAAAAACGCTTGAAAAGAAAATATCTTCACAATAAAATATACAGTTGATTCTCATATGATAATTTCGGTGCAGCTATAAGGAATATTGTGGTAACTTGTTACTTTTTATGTAAAGAAAAAATTAAAAAAACTTATAATATTTCCGGACATTTATAAATTTGAGTCAATAAATTTTTCTGTATTATTGATGTTGTTCATGTGGAAATGTAGATATATCCTTTCGAATTAACACAGCAATATATGTAAATAAATAAACCTACCCTACCCAACAACTACACAGCTTCGGGTAACAGCTTAACTTGTAGCTGCAAAGGTCAACAGTATCAAAATACAAACAGCTGATTGGTGTTGTGTAGATAAAATAATAATTTTGCACGTCTAAAAGTGGTCGCACTAAAGATTAATTCAAGCATTATATATATATATATATATATATATATATATATATATATATATATATATATATATATATATATATGTATATATGTGTATATCCCTGTATTCTGTGTGCATAGAGTTACTGTGGATTTCTGAAATGAAACCCAACTTACCTTAGTCCAGAAATTCGTAATTTTTGAGATACAGAGTGTCAAAGTTATACTTTTATTTTAGTTTTTCTTAAGTAGCTTTCTTATTAATTGTATTATTAATACAAGATTCAGTGCTAGCGGGTTTTCTGAGATGAGAAATCGAAATAAGCTCACAGTTTTGTTGTAAATTGTAGGGAGCGCCTCTTATTGCAGTGTGTATGTTTTTAAATTATCATAACTTTTTTATACCACTCTGTATGATATTTTTAATTAAATATTCGTATTCTCCGCCTTTTCCTGTCTAAAGAAGCTCTTTTGGTAAATGTTGCTCTGAGCAACAGTGTCTGAGTAGTGGGATGTTTTTATTTATTGATTACAAATTTATCAATTTGTGGGTAAACTTTTATGCCTTAGCCAATTGCATTTTACATTCTTACTGGTTTTGGCCGGTTAGTCTTTAAATTTATTATTGTTGTTAGGCTGTTTGCCTTTAAGCATCCAAAATTGAAAGATTATTCTATTGGACTTGTCCTAAGCCTGGTTGAAGTGTGCGAATTTGACAATGGAATTAAAAAATGGAAACAAACATCCCACTATCTCAGAAACTGTTGCTCGAAGCAACATTTACCAGAGAGCTTTTTAGACAGGAGTATGCGGAAAATACGAATATTTAATTAAAAATATCATACAGCATGGTATAAAAAAAGTTAGGACAATTTACAACAAAACTGTGAGTTGATTTTAATTTCCCATCTCAGAAAACCCTTTAGCACTGAATTTTGTACAGATAGTATAATTACTAAGAAGGCTACTTAAGAAGAACTAAAATAAAAGTATAACTTTAACACCCTGTATCTCAAAAATTACGAATTTTTGGACTAAGAGAAATTGGATTAAATGGTCATATTTTCATTCCAGAAATTCACAGTAATACGGAATACTGGGACACCCTGTATATATATATATATATATATATATATATATATATATATATATATATATATATATATATTTATATATATTTATATTTATATATATATATATATATATATATATATATATATATATATATATTTATATTTATATATATATATATATATATATATATATATATATATATATATATATATATATATAATATATATATATATATATATATTTATATTTATATTATATATATATATATATATATATATATATATATATATATATATATATATATATATATATATAAAATATATATATATATATATATATATATATATATATATATATATATATATGTATATATATATATATATATATATATATATATATATATATATATATATATATATGTAATCAGAGGAAACTATCATACTAGTATTGAAACATTGCCAATTTTATCGACGCCCCACCTCTTCCCCAGAAGCGATATTGCTTAAAAACTGCAGGTTCCTTTCCTACGTCACGAATTATATGGGATCCAATTTGAAACCGATTGAGTTATTGTGCAAGCACACAAACCAACAAACCTACAGAACTTGAAGTTTTTCATGACTTAGGATCCCAAAAAGATGAAAAAATGCAAACATCTTGCAGGGTGTTCTTTTCACGTATACACTACTTAGAAAACGAAGTAAAAACATACTATTGTTCTCTAACTTATTTTATATTAAGGGCGGTCGAAGACAAGCCTTGAGAGTAATACTTATAAACCGACGTAAAAACGTAGTTATTGTTATCTAACTTATTTTATGTTAAGGGCGGTAGAAGACAACTAGTTTTAGCTAAAAAAAATCATTAAAAGTTTAAATTTTTACAGTTAAAGCCTTGAGTGTAAGGAGAGAGTCATTCATATTTTAATAATTGCAGTATTTGAGTTGCGTCCAATAAATAAAGTGTAAAGTAGCCTGAACTAACCTAACAGTCCTAACCTGACAATAATATGTTTAGGAACTTAGAACAACCTTTCTCAAGATTTGCAATATTTTTCTTACTTAACTTTTATTTTCAACCAACATAAGCATATTAACGTCTTTAAATTTTAGATTAACACAATTTTTAATTTTTGAAGCAAAAAATTTAACTCAAAGTAGGATTCGGGCGACAGGAATGATTAATTTTTACCTTTTGTTGTGATGTTGTGGTTAATTTAATGATTTGATCCTTTGCTATGAGAAAGTTCTCATGTCTCGTGCTATGCCGCGAGTAATACAACAAATATAAGATAGATTAATTTACGTAATTTTAGACGCTAAGCCAGTTACGACATAACTTCACTTTAAAAACGAAAATTCTTACTACTTATTTCGTATACTGTTATTTAATTTGGTCTAAAACGCAAAAATACAGTTTGCTTTATATTTTATTTGTAAAAATTTGTAAAAATTGATAAAAAGAACATTATAAAACCAACTTGCGACCGCCTAACGGAACGCACAAATCCTATTAACGTTAAAGAAATTGGTTTGCGTAAGGGCATACGCGTAACTGTCAAATAACTTTAGCCTTACGGCATTTATCAAGGCGTGGTTCACAACAAAAATATATTAAAAATAGAGAGTATCTTATTTCTGTTAAAAATGGAAATACTGGAAAACAACATAATTCTTCGGCTCCCAAAAACGATGTAAAGTATTATAAAAAATTGCTTTCTTATTTAAACTAAAAACTATGATGCAACTTCTAGTTGTTTACTTGATTAACGAACCCATATTTTTAGACATACAAGGTAATTTCTATATTTAGTTTATTAAAATTATCACCCATAATAAAAACAACTAACTTTGAATCTCAATTAGCACCAGGAGGTAAACCGGTTGGAAAACTTACAAAATAATTACGTTTTAAAAATATTTAAGGCGAACTAGAGGCTATTAAATGCAGCAATATAAAAAATAACAAAACATCAGTTCTAAATTTTATTTTAAGGCAGTGGAGTGCAGCTGTGCGGCCACAAAAATTTAGACTTTAATTTACACGGTGGTCTCACCGCACAAATTGTTGCTTGTTTAGTTCGTTAATTAGAATAATTTCCGTAATTTAGATAAATTTTAATTTTGTGCTAATAATTTTTAACAAGTAGATATTTGTCTAAAATTATTTCCCTAATAATTTGTCGCGGGTAGGTCATCAACCCTTTCTTTACACCCCTTTTCCTACTATTATAACACCCTTACTGAGAGGAAGGAGTAATTTAACAATTATAATTAGGCAATAGGCTAGATCACCACTACCGAAAAACATACTAAAAAATAAAAAAAGTTGTTTATTTTGAACATTTTTAATGAGATTACATATATAGTGTTTAATTTTCATATTAAATGTAACAAACTCGAAGTTTAAAGTAAATTTTACTGATAGTAATTTTTGTAATAATAATGGGTCTAGCACACGTGCTGCAGGGAAGTCCCTAAAGCACTCCAGGAGCGGTATGTGTGCGGAAAAAGCGATTCACGTTGTTCTTGAATCGCTGTAAGTTGTACTCGGTGGGAAACACAGCGCTGGGCAAATTATTCCAAAGGGATGATGTTCTCCATATAAAAGACTGCTTGAAAAGCGTTGTACGCGGAGTAACAAGTTGAACCTCACACGGAGGTTCCAGCGACTCACGGCCGCCGGTCAGTTCCGAGTCTCCAATCAGACGAACAGCTCTTTTCTGAACAGAATCCAACAAATGCAGTGTATGTTTGGGAGCGAAGCCCCAAACATGGGAGCAGTATTCCATAGTTGGTCGAATTTGAGCTTTGTAAAGAAGTAACAGTTGTGGAGCGTAAAGCTTTCTGGTTCGAAATAATATTTCCAACTTTTGAGAAGCTTGCTATGCCTGCAACATGTTCATGCCAGGACATATTTGCTCCCAAACTAATGCCCAACAAATTGAGCGACCATGCTAGGGGAATGGAGTGCCCCGACATAACTATGTCGGGTTCAGCAACGTTAACTTTTTTAGAAAAAACTGCCGCCTGGGTTTTTGTAGCGTTAAATTCCACTTGGTTACTGTCACTCCAAGATAAAATTTCTTCCAGGTCTTTGTTAAGTTCAGTGTTCCGTACGGAACACTTCTAAGATCACTTCGGTGTCTGTCCGTCTATCACACCCAATTTTCTCCGAAACTATTTGACATGGAAAGTTGAAATTTGGCACTAATATAGGAATTGATGGCCTCATCAGAGCTGTATAGTTTTAAAAGTTAAATTTTGACCTAAGAGGTTAGTTTTGGGGGATGAAATCGGAAGTGAAACAAAAATCATAGAGTGGGGGGTCAAATGAGAACTTGTAAAAACACAAAAATATATATAAGGTAATACTTTCGCACATTTTTAGTGTTCCGTACGGAACACTTATAAGATCACTTCGGTGTCTGTCTGTCTGTCTGTCACACCTGATTTTCTCTGAAACTATTTGACACAGAAAGTTGAAATTTGGTAATAATATAGGAATTGATGACCTCATCAGAGTCATGTAGTTTTGAGAGTTAAATTTCGACTTATGGGGTTAATTTTGGGGGGTGAAATCGGAAGTGAAAAAAACATTTTTTTACTAGGTCATCGAGTGTGGTGTCAAATGAAAGCTTGGGAAAATACGAGTAAAAAATATATATACAACGTAATATTTGCGCGCACTTTTCGTTGTATTATTTTTAAAAAATCGCGAAAAATCGCTGTCCCCCCGCCTTATCTAGAAAAGTACTTATCAAAAAATTTTGAAAAAATTCTGGAATATTCTCCACGGGGTGTAGATTGAACGAAAATTATCCCGAGTGCATTACCTTTAATAATTTATCTGGTATTTAAAAAAAACAAAAATTTCGAGGTCATCAGATTTCAGTAAAGATTGGAAACCAACTTTGTTGAAAATTCATCTGGGGTGTGTTTTGTGAAGTCATTGATCATTTTATACCTCTGTAATAAAATTTTTTAATTTTAAAAGCAATCAACGCCTGGAACACTAATTGCGCAAGTTAAATTTGCACTTGAACGGTTATTTTGTATTATATTAAAAAAATTGGAAAAAATCGCTGCCTGCCCCTTATTTCGAAAAGTACTGATTAAATTATTTTGAAAAAATTCTGGAATATTCTCCGGGGGGTGTGGATTGAACGAAAATTATCACGAGTGCATTACCTTTAATCATTTATCTGGTATATAAAAAAACAAAAATTTCATCGCCATCTTTAGACAAGTCAATTTAGTCTTTCCTCTGTTCCATTTAGTTCTTAGTGCTCTTGTTCCCTTATTATCTTCTATGCTTTTTTTTATAATTTTAGTATTGTAGTCTCGAGTGTCGTTTCTGATCTCTTTTTTATTATTATATTTAGGTTTTTATATTCTGCTGTGTTTCGATCTAATTTTCTTCTTTTCTTGATCAGTTCTTTAGTTTCTTTTGTTAATTTATTATTTTGTTATATTCACATTTATATCTTTCTAGCGTCGATGATGTATTGGCTATTTTGTTTTGGAACATCATTCTTCTTTCAATTCTTGTTTTAATGGAAATTGTTCTTCTTATTAGCCTGTGACTTTTCAGGAAAGATCGGAAAAAAACCTTGTTGAAAACTCATTTGGGGTGTCTTTTATGAAGTCATTGATCATTTTATACCTCCGTAACAAAAATTTTTGTTATAAAAGCAATCAACGTACGGAACATTAATTGCGCAAGTCCGACTTGCAGTTGGTCGGTTATTTTCACTTTAGCATCCAGGTAAGGTTCTAAGTAAGAGTAGACCTACTGGCTAAATATCGCCTTGCTTTTGAAGTTATTTTTTTATATATTTCTATAATAATTCGATTTGATTAGACGTTTATTATTATTATTATAAAATGAGTAGGATATGATACCATTAAAGATATCACGACTTTTAGTATCCCTGAAAATTCAGTGAAATGACAGCTGTGAGAGTGTATCGATTGAAATGAGATAATTGCAAAATTTTATTTGGCCTGTTTTACTTTCTGTTAGAAGTTCGGTTTGTTCTTGGACAGAGGGTGCATTATTAACTTGTTTTCAAATAATTTAGCAAATTTAACTTTTTTTTTCAAAAGTAAAACACGAAATTGTTTTTTGATCCATTGTTTTGAAAATAACAAAAGTAGCGTCACTCTTAGCACAATAACTCACCATTTTAATATTCTAAGGAAAACGTTGATCAAAGAGTAAGCGTATTTTGCGTATTTTTGTCTATGTTGTTATCAGTTACATTTACCATTTTTCACTATCTGCATCTCTTGACACTATAAAATAAGAATATAAAATTTATAACTAGAAAATTTCGATAAAACACCATTCTATACGTTATTTAAATGATTAATGAACACATAAATTTTCTGTTAACTCTATAAAAATGTTATTTTTGATGTTAATTCTTTATAAGCGTTGACAGTCTTATGACTTGATTGAACGTATATGAACACTAATTTCTGTGATGTAATTTTGTTACTCACCAAAATTTCCGGTTTCGAAGAGGCAGCGATGTATGAGATGTTTAAAAGCATAGTAACTTCAAATATCTACATTTTTTCTTTTGCTCGACCGTTGGTAGCTTTTTTCAAATACATTTCGTTTTTATTTGGTAACACTACGGGTGGAAACAGTTATTTAGGTGATCTAAAGCATAATTTGTTCAACAATGTGTTAACTATAAATAAAAATTATAGTGGAATAAATTTTATAATGTTTCATATGAAATATTCATGATATATAAAAACTAATAATTGTATTAAAAAATAGAAACAGTGAGGTATTTTTGAAACGATTTTTCTAATGTTACCGTAAATTTTTATATACAAAAATTTCAAAACTATTAAATAAAATATTATTAACAACCACACAATTATTTTTGTGAGACAATGATATGAATGATAAGATTTATGCACTCGGTTATTATTATCAACTCACTCACAGTTTTTTATAAAACAATGCTAAAATGTTATTGATATCTTGGATGTGAAAGAATCCCGTACTAATCTTATGGAAATTGGATCCCGGTCAAATCGGCTGAAAATATAGTATGCTATGCTTCAAGCCATTCTGTTCAAAAGTCTCCATAAACACAAACTTCAAAAAATGTATAGATTAGGAATTACCGAGAGTGAAAGCAGTAAAAAAACCTCTGAGAAAATGCTATTTTTACGCTTTTAAGGACTTATTTTGACTAGAACATGATTTTACGAAAAATTCCAACGGGAGTATATGTTTTTTGGGTTGCTAATTATAAATTTAAAATTATTTTGACCAATTTCGCTCCTACTTTCGAATATTGGCCATTTTAACCATTTCTGAGGTCTTTTCCGTACGGAATACTTCGGTGTTCGTCCGACCGTCCGTCCGTAAGACACAGGATTAGAAAGTTGAAATTTGATACTAATATAGGAATTGATAGCCTCATTAGAGCCATGTAGTTTTGAAAGTTAAATTTTGACTTAAGGGGTTAGTTTTGGGTGGTGAAATCAGAAGTGAAATAATTTTTTTTTACTAGGTCATTGAGTGGGGTGTCAAATGAAAGTTTGTAAAAACACGAGTTTAAAAATTTATATAATATAATACGAGTACTGGTTCACACTTTTCTTTGTATTATTTTTAGGAACTGGTGAAAAATCGGTTTTCCCCCCGTTATCTCGAAAAGTACTGATCAAAAAATGTTGAAAAAATTCTGGAATATTATCCATAGGATAATGATCACGAGTGCATTACCTTTAATAATTTATGAGGTATATTTAAAAAAAAATTTCAAGTTCATCAGTTTTCAATAAAAATCGGAAACAAACTGTGTTTCGTGAAGTCACTGATCATTTTATATCTCCGTAACAAAAATTTTTATTTTAAAAAGCAATCAACGTACGGAACACTAATTGTGCAAGTTCAACTTGCACTCTTTTTGGTTAAATTCGTTGAGAACATATTTTTGCGAAAAATTCTAACGGAATTTTATGTTTTTGAGTTAATAATTACGAATATAATAATTACTTTCCAATAGCGTGTATTTTTGGCCAATTTTTGGCCCTTTTCTGGACTTAATTAGACTAGAACATATAAAAGTTATACTTTATTTTCAACAATTCAAGTTAAGAAAGAGTGGTGAAAGTTATATGGCCAAAAATAAACGCTATTCGAATTATTATATTTGTAATTATCAACTTAATAATCATAAAATTCAGTTAGAATTTTTCGCAAGAATGGTCTAGACTAATTAAATCAAAAAACCGGTCAAGTGCAAGTTGAACTTGCGCAAGTGTTCCGTACGTTGTTTCAAATAAAAATTTTTGTTACAGAGGTATAAAATGATCAGTGACTTCACAAAACACACTCCAAATGAGTTTTCAACAAAGTTTGTTTTCGATCTTTACTGAAAATTAGTGACCTTGAAATTTTTTTTTTTTTTTTTTTTTTTATATACCAGATAAATTATTAAAAGTAATGCACTCGTGATAATTTTCGTTCAATCTACACCCTGTGAAGAATATTCCAGAATTTTTTCAAAATTGTTGGATCAGCACTTTTCGAGATAGAGGGAGAACAGCGATTTTTCGGGACTTTTTCAAAATAATACAAAGAAAAGTGTGCGCATGTAAGACATTATATATATTTTTGAACTCGTGTTTTTACAAGTTTTCATTTGATTTTACCCCCCAAAACTAACCCCTTAAGTCAAAATTTAACTTTCAAAACTACACAGCTCTGATGAGGCCATCAATTTCTATATTAGTACCAAATTTCAATTTTCTACGTCAAATAGTTACGGAGAAAATCGGGTGTGACAGACGGGCACACAGACGGACAGACAGACAGACAAACACCGAAGTGATCTTATAAGTGTTCCGTACGGAACACTAAAAAGGACTCCAAAAATGAGTCAAAATAATTGTTATATTCATAATTAGCATCCCAAGAAACATATAATCCCGTTGGGATTTTTCGTAAATTCATGTTCTAGTCAAAACAACTCCTTAAAAAAAGCAAAAATAGTATTTTCTCAGCGGTTTTTCACTAATTCTATGCTTGATAACTCATAATCTATCTAGCAAGCATTATAGTATGTTATACTATATTTTCAGCCGATTTGACCGGAATTCAATTTCCATGATTAGTGCGGGATTCGTTCTTTTAATGTTCTATTTTTTATATGTCGTTTTATTTACATCTTGAGCTTGATTTCAGGGCCTAACCTCAACAAACATAAAATATCTAGATATGCCCAAAACAGTATTTAATTTATTAGTTAGATTCAAGTTTTTTAAAAAACTGTGGTAAGGAAGAAAATAACCCATCAAGTGTAAGATGGATTTGCGCAATTAGTGTTCACTACGTTGATTGCTTTTAAATTAAAAAATGTTGTTACGGTGGTATAAAAGGATCAGTGCCTTCACAAAACACATCCGAAATGAGTTTTCAACAAACTTTTCTTCCGATCTTTACTGAAAACTGATGACCTTGAAATTTCTGTTTTTTTTTTTAATATTTCAGGTCAATTATTAAAGATAATGAACTCTGATAACTTTCGTTCAATCTACACCCTGTAGAGAATATTCCAGAATTTTTCAAAATTTTTTGATCAGTATTTTTCGAGATAAGGGGGAGACAGCGATTTTTCGCACTTTTTTAAAAATAATACAAAGAGAAGTGTGCGCAAGTATTACATTATATATATTTTTGAACTCGCCTTTTAACAGGCTTTCATTTGACATCCCAGTCGATAACCTGGTAATTTCTTTTACTGCAGATTTCACCTCCCAAAACTAACCCCTTAAGTCAAAATTTAACTTTTAAAACTACATGGCTTTGATGAGGCCATCAATTCCTATGTTAGCGCCAAATTTCAACTTTCTATGTCAAATAGTTTCGGAGAAAATCAGGTGTGACAGACAGACAGACAGATGGACACTGAAGTCATCTTATAAGTGTTCCGTACGGAACACTAAAAATAATAGTTCAAGTTCCGTCAGGTATTTTCTGGTATTTTGGTAAATAGATATAACTACTAAATTAATAAAAAAGTAAATGGTGAACGTGGGATTGCGTACATATCTAAAGTATTTTAAAATTTTAATTTGCATCAAATCTACGCTAGTTTGAAATGAAATTTTGGTTTTATTATTACCGCGCTACATTGTCTGATTTTGTCTCGAAGGGATCGATAATCTAACCTGCATATTGCGTGATGAAACCACCACATGACAACTTGGAAACTCCGTTTTTCTGAATGACACATTTAACATTCTTTCCTAGTAAGCCGCGTACAATCCTTCTTTTTAGATTTTCTTTTCTCTACTATTAGTTGGAATGCGTTGAAATAAATTTTAAAATTAAGACGTATTATTTTTTTTCTAACCATAAATTAATCTTATCATTTGAAGAATTTTTTCAAAATTTCCATAATATTTCCAAATCAGTTCTTAATTTTCTTGACTTATGATGTTAAATTACAAACTTTGTTTTTCCTTAAAAAGTCTCAAACAGATCCGAAAACCGATCTGGAACCATTTTTGCGATTTCGTTACTTAATACTATGAAATACTGTGAAGCCTACTGGTGATTTTATTGGCTTATTTAGAACATGCGTTATTTCCTTTTCATAGAACATTTCACCTGATACCATAAAGTATTACCAAAGTATTGCTGTCTAAAAAATGTTCGCAAATGTAAAAAAAAACACAAAATTAACTACCAAACTATAACAAATTAAGAAAACAATAGAGAAGTTTTGTAATTAATTTTCCGCTGTTTCAAATCTCATTATTGATTGACGCAAAATCAAAATAATTGGTTCGCTTAGTACAGTAGCACTTGCCACATAGAAGGTTTACAGTGATAATAATGTTGTAAGTACAATTTCTGAGATATTTGTGTTTAAAAAACTGCGAAAAATCATTTGAAAAATGTCTCCAATATTAAATCATCAGAAAACTATGTGAATGGTTATAAAGTAAAACTAAAATACAGTAAAAAAACTTTCAAGGATATAAATGTAACTGTTTTTATGGAAACTGTTGACTTTGCAAGGCGGGTTCTCCATGTTTTGATTACACTTCTAATAAAAACTGAATTTAATTTTCTCACAATAAAGACAGCTTAATCCAAGCCTTACAGTTAGATATTTTAAATGATAGATACGGTGAGATATTAATCACAAAAGAAGTTTAGCGGAGGAAGGACTTCAGAAATATTTACAACTGAAATCTGATATTTAACATGTATGGTAGGCTGAAAAGTTTTTGGTCTAGCTACTTAAAACAGATTTTTTTTGCAAAATGCGACTTTGTTCATCAACATAGTCTCCTTCAAGAGCGATACAATCAGTCCAACGCTTTTCTAACAGTTCTATACCTTTCTTATAGAAGAATTTGGCTTTGCCTTCAAAATAGGCCTCAGTTTCGGTGAAAACTTCTTCACTGGAGCGAAATCTCTTTCCCGCGAGCATTTTTTTTGAGGTCTGCGAATAGATAATAGTCACTAGGGGCCAAATCTGGAGAATACAATGAATGAGGAAGCAATTCGAACTTCAATTCATGCAATTTTGCCATCGTAACCATTGACTTGTGACAAGGTGTATTGTCTTGATGAAAGAGCACTTTTTTCTTGTTAATTTGGGGCCGTTTCTTTGCGATTTCTGCCTTCAAACGCACCAATAACTTTATATAATATTCGCTATTGATGGTTTTTCCCTTCTCAGCATAGTCAATGAAAATTATTCCATGCGCCTTCTCAGTCGACTGTTGTGTCTTTGGTCACTTCGGGCGGCTTTCACCGGCTGCTGTCTACTCTGGCTGACTGCCGATTTGATTCTGGTGTGTAGTGGTGGATCCATGTTTCATCCATTGTCACATACCGCATAAAAAATCCTTTTTATTGCGTTTAAACAAGTCCAAACAGGGCTCAGAATCATCAACACGTTGTTTTTGGTCTACTGTATGCAACCGCAGTACCCATTTTGCACAGCGCTTTCTCATGCCTAAATGTTCATACAAAATATGACCAACACGTTCTTTTGATACCTTTAGGGTGTCAGCTATCTCACGCAATCTCACTTTACGGTCATCCAAAACAATTTTGTGGATTTTTTGATGTTTTTTTCCGGTGTAACCACCTCATTTGGACGTCCAGAGGGTTCAGCATTATTGGCGTCTGTACGATCGCGTTTTAAATTCAGCATACCAGTAAATGATGAGTGATTTTTTCCAGGGGCAGAGTCCCCGTAACACTTGTGAACCCATTGCAGCTTTTTCAAATTTTCTTAAGTTTTTACGGACGATAAGCCTTAAAGTGGTGGGTCTTTGTGGGAATTCGCACGTTTCCTAACCAGCCCTAATATTTTTAAGTGGGAACTTTAGTGCGAGTCCACATGATTATTTTGTCTTTTTCTATTACCTTCCTTCTTTCGCAATTTTACTGTTACCGGCTGTTCTAATGAACTACTAAACTAAAGTGGTAGATTAGAATTTTTCTTTCAGGACCGCATTTAAAATAATTACGAAATCCCATAACCCCTTTATTTTTCAATTGTTATATGCGATATGATGTAGTTCAGTTCATCAAATCATAGTGAATAAATAAGGTCAATAACAATATTTTATAAAATATTTTTTTACTTAGCGGTACACACCAATCATTGCCTAAAATAATAATTAGCGGTATTTTTGTAAGGCAACTGATTTCTGATTTTATTTATCTTTTATCGATTATTTACTCTAGTATTAATAAATGACAATGATAAATTATGTTTAGTGACCAGCCGGTGAAATAAATATCTTAATTATATTATTTTAGATGTTTTATAATTTAAGGCAAGGTTCTTAGAAGATTTTTAGAAGTAACTGAGACAGCATTACAATCTATTATAATTTTCAAAAATCTTTTACCTTAAAAATATATTACGTGATTCAGGAAAAACATATCGGCTTTGTCTTAATCTATTTTAAACGGTCGCACAAATTACTGAAATTAGAGATTGCATCTAGAAAATTGCTACGTAAAACCTATTTACTCTTTGGTCGATTTTTTTTTTCTCTAAATTAAATCACATTAAAGAAGGAGTTTGTTGATTCTGTATATGGACAAGTAATTACATTTCTCGCTCGGGGAAGTATTGATTGGTGAAACAATTATATTCCGAGATTTTTGCATTTCTTCACTTTTCAGTATCCCCGACCACAAAAAAACACATTTTCCATTTTCGTCTGATTATTTGCCTGTTCTTAAATTCGATTAATTCTATGTGGTTTCAATAGTATTATGAGAATTTTTCTTGGATTATGGTTGCTACATGAAGAACATATGAAATATTTTCGAACTCGCCCTTGGTTAGATGTTTTAGATCCGACGACCCATCTGACTGCACTGAGGAGGTTTCCGATATCAGTTCGGCTGGTTTGAAAGTTTACATCCCCTTTTTGACGGCAAGCTTTGGTTCGACCGAAAAAGCTATTGCTTCTAAATATCTCGCCTACCGATAATGGCGTGAAAATCGTAACAGCATAAATCGAAAAATCTTTGTTCGTACCTGGAACAATGCAAAGACATTATCGACGAAACCAAGGAGTCACATAATAAAAGATTTAAAAACAAACTTCTTGCCTGCCCCAACAATTCCAGGTCCTTTTGGTCAGTCACTAAGGCCATTATTCAAAATTTCACTAAACCCATACCAAAACTCACACGGCCAGATAATACTATTGCAACAACACCAGTTGAGAAAAGAAAATTGTTAGCTGAATTTTTTGCTTTACATTCTACTGTCGGTTTCCAAGGAAAAGCATCACCAACTATTCCCACGGTGCAGGCAAGGATTCCCGGTATTGTTGTCAGACATAGTATCATAAAACGTATTTTAATGAAACTGAACACCAAAAACTTTTTAGCGCTGATGGAATATCTGCCATAGTACTCAAAAAATGCGCCTGAGAACTAATACCAATTTTCTGTAGACTTTTCAATCTATCCTATAGAAAGGAAATATTTCATTCCTGCTATAATGTACTACAATTCAGTCGATACCTAAAAAAGGCAAGAAGAGCTTACCAAATAACTACTGCCCAGTAGCACTGCTTTCATTAATATCGAAAGTCATTGAAAAGGCATCAGCATTTTCTAAATATCTTGAAGGATTGAATATTATTAGTTACCATCAATGTGGCTTTTGTAAGCAAAGATTAACACAAGATTTATGTAACACACCTTTGGAACAACGCAGTTGAATACTTTGGAGAATCTCGAGCGGTTGCATTTGATGTATCCAAGACATTCGACCGTGTTTAGAACGATGGATTTTTAGCTAAGCTAAGCTCTCCTAGTATGTCTGAAAAGTTCTGTTTATGGCACTCATGCTTCCTCAGAGAGGGTTCTTTACGAGTTACAGTCGACGGATTTCTGTTTAATATTTTCACTATAAACGCCGGTGTGCCTTAAGCCTTCATACTGTCTCCTACTCTCTGTCTCATTTACATTAACGATCTGCTGGAAAAGGACCAGGAATCCAATCTGCAGCTTTGCAAAGGACAGTACGCTTATATCTTCATTCACTTTGAACGCTCGAATATCGGCTACTCATGGAAATATGTGCTGACGCTAGGAAGTCGTTTAACTTAACAAAGACCTGGAAGAAGTTCTATTTTAAAGTAACAGTACATTATAACTTAACGCTACAAAAACCCAGGCTGCAGTTTTTTCTAAAAAAGTTAACGTTGCTAAACCGGACATAGTTACGTCGGGACATTCCATTCTTCTAGCATCGCTACTCAATTTGCTGGGCGTTAATTTGGGAGCAAATAGCTTTTGGCATGGACCTGTTTGCAAGCATAGCAAAGAGAGCTTCTCAAAAGCTGGGAATATTATTTCGAACTAGAAAGCGTTACACTCCACAACAACTATTAATTCTGTACAAAGTTCAAATTCAATCAATGATGGAATACTGCTCCCATGTTTGGGGCTCTCGTGCCAAATCTACCCTGCATTTATTGGATTCTTTTCAGAGGAGAACTGTTCGCCTGATTGGAGACCCAGGCCTGACGAGCAATCTTGATTTTTTGGATCATCGAAGAACGGTTGGCGACTTGAGTCTATTTTACAAGTATTTTCATGGAAAGTGTTCGAATAATGTAGCCTGCTTAATTCCTTCCAAAGCTTGTGCATGCTACAAATATACGTCGCGCTAATATTTCACATTCATATGAAGTTCAGCTCTCCTCGTACAGCCAGTTTCAATCAATCTTTTATATGAAGAACTTCATCCCTTTGGTATGTATGATTTGCCCAGGACTGTATTTCCCACCGAGTACACGTGTCGCTTCTGTAACTCTTTGGAGATTTTTCTACAGGACGTATGTTATACCCATAAAAAATCCAGTAAGTAAATTTTAAGCATAATTAACATATTTATAATAATACATATAGGGTGTTAAAGTGGTAGGGGGGTAGAATCAAGAGGTGGTTGCTTCGAATATATCATGTTATTCGTCCTTTACAGGATTCTTAGAGTCGATGCATCTGAAAATTAAGTTATTTTATCGTTATTTCCAATATTAACAGAAACAGTATATAGAGAGGAATATAGTTTTCATCTGTGATATTTTAAGACATTTTCTCTGGTAACTGTTTTTGTGATTAATACCGCCCCGTAAAGTACCTGTAAAATACTGAGTAATTTTTGACACAGTTAATTTTTTTGTGTGAGAAAGTTAAATTCAACATTTATTTTAAGAATTGCGTATAGCTAAGAAATCACTTTGTGATATTTTCTATCATTTTTAAGTTACATTAACTATATTCCAGATACTAGTTATATAAGCAATAGTGTAGAAAAAAGTTAATTATGGCGCCTATGCAAGTTTCCTTTTAAAATCAATAGTGGGTGATTAAATCGTATTTTAAAAGTATAGTAGTGAATAAAAATGTAAATAAATTATACTATATTTATTGTGACCTAACTTAAAAAAGAGTAGGTATTAACCTTAAAAAATTCGAAAAGAAAATAAATGTATTCATTTGCAAAAATGGAAAGCGTAGTATTATTGTGATAATTTTACCAATTATTTAAAGCAGATTAATGCTAAACAAAATGGTATGATTAGTGGAAAACTGGGTTTATCTGCATTTTATGTTAATTGTTACTTTTAACATGTAAAGTGAATAATTATCATTTCTACGTTGCAACAAATAATACAAATTAATTCATTAAAAGCAATTTCGAATTAACCAAAAAGGAATGATTCCTTGAACTTATTCTTAATAGTCGAATTCTAAATTACAAAACGATGATATTTCTGGATATTTTTAATCTAAAAAAACCCGGTCAAGTGCAAGTCGGACTTGCGCAATTGGTGTTCCGAACGAATAAAAAAATCTTATTCAAGTATAAAATGATTAGTGACGTCACAAAACCCACCCAACTGACTTTTCAACAAAATTTTTTTGAAAGTGCTGACCTTGAAAAATTGTTTTTTTTTATATGCCAGATAAAGTACCCTGCACCAATCTTTTCGGAATGTGTCTTTCTATGGATTTGGGAAATTCATCCCGACCAATGTATTTAATTAACAATCATATTATGAAAGTGTGAAGATAGAAGCTATTTTTTGAATTTTTTTTTTTAAATTAAAATACAGTGAGGTATATATAGAATATACTTGAGGAGAGAGCGAAACTGAATAAATTTACGAATGTAATATTTTGTGAAGGTACCATGAACTTGCATATTCAGTAAGATACCATGCTTGTTATGTAGAAGGTTATCAGTATTTTAGGACATGTATAGCTTACATTAAAGGTGAAAAATTTGTTATCATTTGTCAACAAACTTCATTTTTTATCTGTAAAATAATGAGAGAACTAAATGTATCCCTATTTGAATTAGATCTAACTGAATCGACTAATTGCTGATAACCAAATTCAACATGTACCAATACAGATAGGCTGTAACATGATATAAAAATAATATAAGATTATATATATTATTAATAAAAAACCGGCCAAGTGCAAGTCGGACTTTCTCAATTAGGGTTTCGTACGGTGATTGCTTTTAAAGTAAGATAAAATCCATACCTAGGCTAATTAATTCCCTGATATGTATATATTTTAATATCCAATATGTATTTTCACGTTTTTTCTTAGTCAGTAATGTATAATAGTTATAGCATCTTAGCTACCTAATAGCTAATAAATCAATCTAGCTCAATCTAGAATCTAGTAATAAAACTGTAAAACAAATATTTACTACCATTAAGTATAAACAAATGAAATAAAATTATTTTGTCTCGGTACCTATCCGTTGGTCAACAGAGTGTCTATTGAGAAATATATTAAAAAAACCTCTACTATATTGTTAAGCCAAATAGTTTTTTTAATATGCCAGATAAACTATCCCACATTATGTACCCGTGATAATTTTCACTCAATCTGTACTTTATGGAGAATATTCTAGAATTTTTTCAAAATTTTTGATCAGTACCTTTCGGGATAAGGGGGGTAGTTATTTTTGGCAATTTTTTAAAAATAATACAAAGAAAAGTTTGTGCAAGTATTACATCATATTTATTTTTGAACTTTTTTGTACAAGCTCGATATACTCGATGACCTTAGAAAAAAAAAATCAATTCCCCCCGAGCTAATACCTTAAGTCAAAATTTAACTTTCAAAACTACACGCCTCTAATTAGGCCATATTTGTGCCAAATTTTAACTTTCTATGTCAAATAGTTTCGGAGAAAATCGGGTGTGACACACAGACAGACGGACACGTAACACTAAAAAAACGTAAATTAAAAAATGTAGAAAACCAAACTATGGAATATAGGGTAAAATATCAAGTTAATAATTAAGGGAACATTACACTTTCTCGGTCGAAAATTTTTATTATTTTTATGGGACCGATAAATTAATAAAAAAACATTTTTCTCTGCATCTATTTTAAGTCTTCAAGTACAAGAAAAAGAATTTTACATAATTTTTTAAATGATTTTTGCAGCCTCATGGAAGTAATTTTGCAAATTTTGATCTGCTGGCGTGCACGATTGCGGCTCACTGGAAAGTCTGAATATATATATATATATATATATATATATATATATATATATATATATATATATACATCCTTAGAAGAAGTATGACTACGGCCCCAGTATGGACTACGATTATTTGAGCAAAAATTCACAAAATGGTGGACCTCCAAAGTTGGTTTTCTCGAAAATAGCATTTTTCTCGTAAAAAAAAAAAACATTAAAAATTGAGGACAAAAATTAACCAATTTTTTTTATTCTAGTTTATATTGGGGGGGGGGGGGGGGGGGAATAACATATTAAAATTTCAGACCGATCGGATAAATGGTTTTTAAGTTATCGTGCACGCCGATTACAAAAACGTTGTCGTGAGACAAACGCGTTTAAAGTTTTAACAGACGAATTTGCACATATGAAATCTACTTACGTTTAATCAGCTATGTCTGCTGCATACAAAGTTCCTTCTGACTCCTCATACGCGTCGTTCTCAAGTGTTCTTTCATCTGTCTGTGCGATTCTGGCCTCTCTGGCGGCATCGGTGAGGTTGCGCTCGGCATCCCTGATGCAAGCTTCGTCACGCTTCCGGACGAGCTCAGCGGCTGCAGGTCCGATTGTCGTTCTCATGACCTTACTTACTTATTTTCACTAAAAATACACGCAGATGTGTAAGTAGCAGTTTCAATGATCTTTTTACCACAAGTAATATGTTTTGGAGCTAAGTGCCAAATACAAGAACTGAATGATTCATTGTTATTTTGTGTTTTATTTCCCAAACACCGCTTCAAAAGATCGTCTGTCGTCAAATCGTTATAAATCGATTTAATTTTAAAAAATGAATATTTGTCAACATTGCTATTATCGATCTCCGAAAAAGCTGTTAAAGTGGATTTCTACAAACTTTTAGAAAGGTCAGAATTAAGAAAGAAAAACTACTGAATGCCACTTTATCCAAGGAACCATTTCAATATAATAATTTATTTTTACAACTTTCCGTATATTTAGAAATTATTGAATACTTCGAAGTAGTCTGTATATGATGTATTTTATTTTAATTATCTATTTAATAGCAACAGCAAACTAGCACACTATTATAAAAAAGTAATGTACAAACCAAGTTGCTTGAGTTAATTTGTTTTTCAATAGTCTTTTAAGATTTACAATTTTATATGCGTTTTCCCATTGTCTTAATTTAGAAACATGTTTAGGAGCGCCGTAATTAATGACGTGATATTTTCATTTATATCACTGGGTTTAAGCTATAATAGTAGTAAAATGTCAGATAGTAGTATGGTTTCATAAAAATATATTCACGGTTTTTCTTAACATTCTTAAAAAAATTAGGGAAAAGGTCTGTTGTTCAAAAAAGGAACAAAAGCTTGTAAATAGTAATTTGTTTGGATCTGCCCAGCAAATTTATCAGCTTCTGTTCAATTCCTTGTACCCATAGATTTTTACAGGCCTAGACTAGAAAATTAATTTTGCATTCTTGCTTGTGTGTTATCATACAAAAGAAGTGTATTTTTTTAACATAGTTCCCATTAGTAACAAACAACAACTTTATTTTGTTTATAACATTATTAATTATATAAACAGACAAAAAAATTTACGTAAGATGCAGTCTACAGAAATAATTTGATGGTTGTTATTGAATAAGTAGGTATCCTAACACCTACCACTGTCATAGACCATAGAACCACAGGGAATATAGTTATCGCTACAGAAAGACCAACAAGTGGAACAAAAGGTCACCGCAAAACGAATCCTGCTGACCACCGCTGAATCGTTAAAATGTACCTCCTCGAATTTCTCAGAGATGCCGCGCTATTACTGTTACATATAACAGAACTTACTTTCGCGGCATCTCTAAGAAGCTCGACGAGGCACATTTTAACGATCCGGCGGTAGCCAGCCGGCTTTGTTTGGCGGCGACGCTTTGCTGGACTTGTTTGTCTTTCTGTAGCTATAGTTATATTTTCTGCGACATGAAATGAAATAAAAATTTATTTCTTGAAAAGAACAGCAAAAACAGTTCATTTCGGTTTTGAAATTACTTTGAATATAGCATCGGGGATGGAATTAATTCTTATTGTCAATTAACCGTTATATACTTCATTAGTTAAAAGTAGATCTGTTTAATTGTTTGCTTTATTGTGACTAAGTCCTGTATATACGAAGTCTATCTTAAAGGTTCCGATGTACACTAATAACTGCGTACTGGCGTTATTCTGTGGATTCCGGCCCAGGGCATCCTTCAGAGTAGTCCCCATTTAACTGCACAACTTCCTTTCATTACTGTATCCAAGTATTGAAACCTGTCTGGAAGTCTTTTGCTGGAATGGCCTTGAGTGCATTCATTGTATTTTCGTGGATCGTCTCAACATAGTCGAATCGTTTTCCCCTGAGTTACTAATTTTAATTTTGGGAGGAGCCAAAAGTCACTGGAAGTAATGTCAGGGCTGTATGGAGGCTGGCGAAGCTGTGTTATGCCTCGTTTTATCAAAAAATTTTGTATAATATGCCATGAGTGCGATGTGGCATTGTCATGATGAAGCAGCCAGTGACAGTTCGTCCACAAATTTCGTCGTTTCCTTCTTATTGCGTAATGCGATAGTCTTAACACTTGAACGTAGAATTCTTTATTGATTATTTGACAGTCTAGAGCAACTTCATGGTCCACGATACCATGATAATCGAAAAAAACATTCAACATTGACTTAACTTTGTTCGGACATTTTTTCGGTCGTAGCTCGGGAGGCGCTTCCACTAAGAAGACTGATATTTTGTTTCTGCATAACCTCAATCGTTTCCGCACATGATTTTCCAAGTTTGAAGCAAACTTTGATGCAAACTCTTTGTTCGATCCGCTTCAACATTTTTCACCATAATAAAAATGTGACGAAAGCAGAAAAACCACTGTAAACAAATACATGCTGCTTGCGTACTAGAGAGCGCGCGGTTTTTTATAGCTGGCCCAGGAACTGGTCAGATACTTTTCGAACAGACCTCGTATATTCATAGGGGCGTGTAGAAACATTTTTAAGTAAATCTCTGTTTTAATAGATACTTAAATTGTCAAATTGCGTTTAGAAATGTAACGTTTTTATTGAGGAAGCTCTCAAAGTTTAGTTGTCTGTTTGTCACACCCGATTTTCTCCAAAACTATTTGACATAGAAAGTTGAAATATGGCACTAATATAGGAATTGATGGCCTTATTATAGCCGTGTAGTTTTGAAAATTAAATTTTGTCCTTAAGAGGTTACTTTTCGGGGGTGAAATCGGAAGTGAAAAAAAAAAAATTACCAGGTGACCGAGTGGGATGTCAAATGAAAGCTTGTAAAAAGGCCAGTTCAAAAATATATATAATGTAATACTTGTGCACACTTCTCTTTATATTATTTTTAAAAAAAGTGCGAAAAATCGCTGTCTCCCCCTTATCTCGAAAAGTATTGATCAAAAAATTTTAAAAAAATTCTGGAATATTCTGTACAGTGTGTAGGTTGAAAGAAAACTATCACGAGTGCATTATCTTTAATAATTTATCTAGTATATATATATATATATATATATATATATATATATATATATATATATATATATATATATATAAATTCTAAGTCATCAGTTTTCAGTAAAGATCAGAAAAAAATTTTGTTGAAAAACTTATTTGGGATGTGTTTTGTGAAGTCACTGGTCATTTTATACTTCTGTAACAAAAATTTTTATTTTAAAAGGAATCAACGTACGGAACACTAATTGCACAAGTCTAACTTGCACTTGACCGGTTATTTTTAAATTGTTAAATTGATTGTCATCTTTAAAGTTGTATTCTACAAAGGGTTTTTTTTGTGAAAAAACCTTCTTCCCACCACTGTCATCGATTTTCAGTTTACTGTGTTGGGGAGGGTGTAAGCTTATTATTATTTTTAAGTTTGTAGCAACGTATAAAGGTCATGTTTGTCCTCGTAGTTATTTGTTTCTTCGATTTTATTTTCAGATGAAAAGATTTTTTTTACATTTAACAAATGAATTGTATTCAGCAATGTCGGTCAGCGTAAGACATACGAAAGGCGACGCAACAGAAATTGAAATAAAATCGTCTTAACTTCCGGTTGGGGTTTATTGTTAATTGTTCCATAGTAATCAGATACACAAGGCGTGACGTGTGACTTTGAATCTGTAGTTTGGATTAAATAAAGAGTCGGGTCGCCCAGGTCAAACGAATTGTCTCAAAATTGTCTGTTTTTAACTAGTAATCAGCCTGCCAAATATTTTAGAAATAGTGTTGGATGATTTTTTTATCTATTATAATAAAGTCAACTATAACGTCAGAGAACTTGAATTTAAATAAATCCTAACAAATGAACGAAATAAAAGTGAAAACTTATTAAAAGTTTGGTTTTAAATAAAAACAAATTTAAATAATTTAACAAAAAAATGCTAATCGTAAAGTGACAATGATAATGTCAAGCAAACCTATCGTTGTAATAACAGGCACATATAATTCTTGTGTAACAGAACCATAATCAATTAAACTGATGATTTTTTAAAACAAAACATTAGATTTTTAAGGTTTTCATCAATAGCTGCGAAGCCAAACTGAATAACAGAGCACTTTTGGTTCTGATGATTGGTTAAAATTAAAAGTCTTCCAGTGACGCCACAAAGATGGTTTCTTTAAATTTTAAAAACAGGAAACACGGTGAATAGCGTACTTTTTATGTTCTAAGAGTAGAGTTTATGACCAGATAGTCTCATTAGAGATAAATTAAACCCCTGACTTGTCGTCATATTGCACAAATATCACGAGGACTATTCGAAAACAAGATTAATAATCTTTATTTGCATACGTAATTTTATGTTTACTACTAATTCCTTGGTTTTAAACCTCACCCCACCCATCAGTGACCTATATTAAAACATTATTTGCTTGACAAGATCCTATTTTGTACCACCTGTATCAAGACAAATAATCCTCTTAATGTTTATGTACTCGTTTCATAGATAAATATTTAAAAAACCTTTACAAGACTTAACATTCTGATATTCATATAAATGGTGAGTTTTCGCTTGTTATTAGCGTAAAATTTTAACGACAAGAATCTCAGTACTAGCTGATCTTAAAACGGAAAATAACTAGTTCGCTATCTTCTCCATAGAGTGCTCATTCATCAACTTTTTAACTCAGTCTTTTTTTTTTTTCTAGTGCCTAAGTATGAAACCTCGTAATTTTTTTTTATGGATCTAGCACACGTGCTACAGGGAAGTCCCTAAAGCGCTATAGGAGCGACACGTGTGCAGAGAAAGCGATTCGCGTTGTTCTTGAATCGGTGAAAATTGTACTCGGTGGGAAACACAGTCCTGGGTAAATTATTCCAAAGAGATGATGTTCTCCATATAAAAGACTGCTTGAATAGCGTTGTACGGGCAGTAACAAGCTGAACCTCATACGGATGTGAAGTATTAGCGCGACGTGTACTTCTAACATGCACCGCTCTGGGAGGAATTAGGCGGGCTACATCCTTCGAACACTTTCCATGAAAAGACTTGTAGAATAGGCTCAAGTCGCCAACCGTTCTTCGATGTTCCAGCGAATTAAGGCCGCCGGTCAGTTCCGGGTCTCCAATCAGACGAACAGCTCTTCTCTGAATGCAGTATATGTTTGGAAACGGAACTCTAAACATGGGAGCAGTATTCCATAGTTGGTCGAATTTGAGCTTTGTAAAGAATTAACAGTTGT
Organism: Pachyrhynchus sulphureomaculatus; assembly: GCA_019049505.1. Classification (NCBI taxonomy): domain Eukaryota; kingdom Metazoa; phylum Arthropoda; class Insecta; order Coleoptera; family Curculionidae; genus Pachyrhynchus; species Pachyrhynchus sulphureomaculatus. The sequence goes on from CM032456.1 coordinate 169,380,866, forward strand.
TGTGGAGTGTAAAGCTTTCTGGTTCGAAATAATATTCCCAACTTTTGAGAAGCTCTCCTTGCTATGCCTGCAACATGTTCATGCCAGGACATATTTGCTCCCAAATTAACGCCCAACAAATTGAGTGACGATGATAGAGGAATGGAGTGCCCCGACATAACCATGTCTGGTTCAGCAACGTAAACTTTTTTAGAAAAAATTGCCGCCTGGTTTTATAGCGTTAAATTCCACTTGGTTACTGTCACCCCAAGATAGAATTTCTTCCAGGTCTTTGTTAAGTTGAATGACTTCTTGCTGTCTGCGGATATTCGTCTGAGTAGCCGATGTCCGAGCGTTCAAAGTGAATGAAGAGATAAGTGTACTGTTATCTGCAAAGCTGTAAATTGGATTCTCGGTCTTTTCCAGCAGATCGTTAATCTAAATGAGATATTGTCCATTTTGTGTAATATTGCTGAAGTATTCAAATTTCCCTATTTTAATAGCCTTAAGTATCTTCATTTTCTGTCCAGTTTTATATATATATATATATATATATATATATATATATATATATATATATATATATATATATATATATATACAATATACAGGGTTACAGGGAAAGTCGTCCTAGATAATTAAGGAGGTTATAGTTTAGATCGTTTCTGACCGATTTGTCTCTATGACATGATGTCCTAAACTTAACCGTTTTCGAGATATTGAAGTTTAAAGATTTTCTAAAAAAAAAACATGTTTTTTTGCTTTTATATCGGTTTTTTTTATTAGAGGTTCTCGAGTGCGATTTTTTGGTTATTTTTGGTTAGTCTGTATGTCAAGTATCAAAAATCATCAAAAAAAATTTGAACTAGTTACTAACAGTTTCAAATGGCGGCTTGTTAATGTTTCTAAATTACGAATTTTTACCAAGTGTTTCCTACTTTAAATCAATAAAGAGAAAAAAAAAATGTATGGAAGTTATTCTGCAAATTATTTTAAAAACTTTTACGTCTTTTTAGCTATCAAAAAAGGTATAATACTAGGAGTTTAATAGGAAAACTGTACACAGAATGACACCTAACGCGGGCTCGGGTAGCAAAAGGTAAATTTTTAGTGCTAGGTGAAAATACGAAAAATACACAAATAAAACAAAAAACCTTGCAATTTAATATTTTTTATTAATTATAATTCATGTTCTATATGGTCGCCCCTATTTCTAACACAAATTCTCATTCTTTTTCTTAAATTACTTTTCACAACGCTGGTTGTGAGGTGCCGCCTCATTTCGTCAGCCGCATCAATTATTTTTTGTCTTAGGACATCCACGTTTTCGATAGGAGTCATCTGGTCGTATACGAGACTTTCCATGTGAACCCACACATAAAAATCCATCGGTGTTAGGTCTGGGCTTCTCACCGGCCAAGGTATGGGTCCGCCTCTTCCAGTCCATTTGTTGGGATAATTGTCATTGAGCCATGCACGAACACTTCCTCTGTAGTGAGCTGGGCAGCCATCGTCTTGAAAGTACATGTTTTGTCTCAAACCAATATGTAGGTCTTCCATCAAATTAGGTAAATCGTTCCGCAAAAAATTGTCGTATTCCTCGCCATTCAAATTATCTGGCAGGAAGAATGGCCCAACCAAATAATTTGAAATTATACCCATCCACACATTTAAGCTGAATCTTGTTTGTGATCCTTTCGTTCTTTTTTTGTTTGGGTTGCCTTCCTCTTTAGAAGCCCAATAGTGGGCATTGTGGTAGTTTGTAAGATCGTCCTTGTCGAATTTCGACTCGTCAGTCCATTAGTATTTTCTTAAAAAAAGATGCATCTTCGACATCGGTATTGAGCATAAATCTGCAGAATTCTAATTGTCGCAACGGATCCCCTTCTTCAATGACTTGCACGGGCGTATAGTGGTAAGGGTGTTGCCCAACAGTATGCATTACAAACCATACCTTCCACTGCGAAATACCAAGCTGTTGTGCGACAGCATTTGTAGATGTGGTTGGGTCCACCTCAAAGAGACGTCGTATTTCGTTTTCTTCGTCTTCGTCAAAGATACGTGGTCGTCCCATGTCAGTCCGCCGTCTTTGTACGGAACCAGTTTCTCGTAGTCTTCGATAAGTTCCATCAAATACGCTAACATCAGGTACACGACGAGTAGGATATCGCAGTATGTATTCATCACGTGCACGCAACGACACTCCTTCGCAAAATCCGTAACACATTAGGATGTCAGCATATTCCTCGTTGGTATATGTTGCCATATTCACAAGCAGAGATCAAAATCCAGTTACGAGCCAATTCACACAGTCAGAAGATGAAACACAGATATTTTTGAAAAGCACGGTATAGCACATCTACCACGGACGAATCGCATGAGCAGACTAAAAATCATTCAATAATGTTTAGTGAACAGAAAATGTCGCTCGCACAGAGAGTACCCCGACCGGAAAAAATGCTTACCCAACCCTTTTTATTGTTTGAAGGTGCAGGTAGTAAACCGGTAATTGGTAGTATCTAAATTCTATTATTATGTTACTCTACATTTGGGCCTATAGAAATCTCATTTTCTTAGAATTTTCAATAGATCGAGTAGATATTATACCGTTTTAGATAGCTAAAAAGATGTAAAAGTTTTTAAAATAATTTGCAGAATAACTTCCATACATTTTTTTTTTCTCTTTATTGATTTAAAGTAGGAAACACTTGGTAAAAATTCGTAATTTAGAAACATTAACAAGCCGCCATTTGAAACTGTTAGTAACTAGTTCAAATTTCTTTGATGATTTTTGATACTTGACATACAGACTAACTAAAAATAACCAAAAAATCGCACTCGAGAGCCTCTAATAAAAAAAATCGATATGAAAGCAAAAAAAACATGTTTTTTTTAGAAAATCTTTAAACTTCAATATCTCGAAAACGGTTAAGTTTAGGACATCATGTCATAGAGTCAAATCGGTCAGAAACGACCTAAACTATAACTTCCTTAATTATCTAGGACGACTTTCCCTGTAACTCTGTATATATATATATATATATATATATATATATATATATATATATATATATATATATATATATATATATATATATATATATATAGCCGTATGCCTATATTCGTAATACTAACTATCAAAGATTCTTCGAAGATCCACCGATAAAGTCATATCTCAAATATTTCAAGCTCGAGGTATATAGGAACTCCCTCCCTTAATCTGCCCCTGCCGTTGCGTTTTGTTTCTAATTATAAGATATTCGTTGCAAAAAGTTTTCATTTGAATAATCAACTTTAGTCTAACTTCATAAATGTTTTTGTATTTCAACCATTCGCTATATGTTTATCTGATGTTAGACCGTTACCTCCACGTCTGTGTCATTTTCAAGTTTTTATATTTGCCAATTGCCATGACCGACAGCCGAAACTCTCTAATACTCGAATAGAGGCAGACTTGTTCGCTTATCGAGTGTTTTATACCGTTTAATTCAAAACACCTGTAACTGGTAATTTGAATAACAAATTCCTATAAGTCGATAAACGTGTATAGCTAATTTTATATTTACATTTTTGTGTCACAAGACTACAGCATGTCTTGTGACACAAAAATACTCTGTGATGCAACGTTAAGTTGCCAATAAAATTTATGTACGAGTCAAGGGCAATGAATTTTGCTTCTTCCTTCTGAAACTCTGAAACCCTATATATTTTTAAATAAATAACCGGTCAAGTGCAAGTTGAACTTGCGCAATTGGTGTTCCGTAGGTTAATTGCATTTTAAAATAAAAAAAATGTTGTTACGGAGGTATAAAATGAACAATGACTTCACAAAACACACCTCAAATGAGTTTTCAACAAAGTTTGTTACCAATCTTTACTGCAAATGATGGCCTTGAAATTTTTGTTTTTTTTTTATATACCAGATAAATTATTAAAGGTAATGCTCTCGTGATAATTTTCGTTCAATCTACACCCTGTGGAGAATAGTCCAGAATTTTTTCAAAATTTTTTGATCAGTACTTTTCGAGATAAGGTGGGGGGACAGCGATTTTTTAAAAAAAATAATACAAACAAAAGTGTGCACAAGTATCACATTATATATATTTTTTTTACTCGTGTTTTCACAAACTTTCATTTGACACTATACTCGATGACCTAGTAAAAATTCTTTTTTTCACTTCTATTTCATCCCCCAAAACTAACCCCTTAAGTCAAAATTTAACTTTCAAAACTACGTGGCTCTGATGAGGCCATCAATTCCTATATTATTACCAAATTTCAACTTTCTATGACAAATAGTTTCGGAGAAAATCGGGTGTGACAGACAGACGGACGGACAGACAGACACCGAAGTCTTTTAAGTGTTCCGTACGGAATACTAAAAACCAGTATTTAAAAATTGGACTGCTCATCTACCTGCAGTTCACCATAAAATTTAATTTAATTAAACCTTATAGTTCGTACCTGCTTAGGGACTATTAAAATGATTCAGGGAAAAATTAGAATGTAGAGGAATTTGGGATAATAACAGTAGCAAAGTGGTATTTTTATTTTAAATTGACCAGGGGATAGATACGTAAAATATTATGTATATTTTTAGATCGATTTTAACGTATTTTATACACTTAGGCTCTTGTTCTTATTTCCCTATAATGTTCATATTATCACAGTTTCTCTTACATTATTCAGTTTTAGAAAAAAAATCGATAATTAAAATACAAAACTTTAAAAGCTGTTACAGTCATATTTAGAGAAGCAATTAAAAACATCTGTCCACTTTCTTCTGGTACCTATCGTAACTTCAAAATTCGCCCATAAAGTGTTAATAGGACCGGCCGTCAAACGAAAGAAAATTTTGTTTATTTATTTGTTTTTTGTGATTTTTTTTTTGAGATTCGCTTTACGATGTTATCCCCATAGCAGAAAATCTCCATTAGACTTACAACATATTTTAAGAGAAATCAAATAAACTGGGCTTGAAAATGAATCTGAAAAAGACGAAAATCATGTGTATCCCCCACACATAACAATTAACAACTGCCACATCGAAAACATCAAAAAATACATTTACCTGAGCCAATAAATACAACTAAGAAGAGAAAACCAAGTGAGTGAATTATATAGAAGGAGAAGGGTTGCATAGTCTGCATTCGGAAGCTATCATATATACTTAAAAATAAGAATACAACCTTAAAATTTAGATCAAGAGTGTTCCACCAATGGACCCTTCCAGTGCTTACGTACGGATGCCAAACTTTGACTTGCCCAAAATAAACAATAAAAAAATAGCTGTCACATAACGGGGTATGGAAAAGCAAGTGATTGGGATACCTCTAAAGGACAGAAAAACGAATGATTGGATTATACGAACAACAGAGATGAACGTACCACTCTAAAGGTGGAATTATGCGGGAGCCATATGCAGTGATTCTAGATAGAACAATATCATACTTCACCTTATACTCGGAAAAGAAGAAGGGGATGCCCACCAACACGTTGCACAAATGATCTGCAACTGACTGCAGGACTGAGAGAAGAACAAGACAGAAACAGATGTCGTGCGCAATGAGGAAGGTCTATGTTCATAAATGGACTGTCTGTATGGGCCTTTGAGATTTAGATTTTGTGGGATTAGTCAACAGTAAGGAGGAAAACTGTAAAGAAAACGGGTAAAAATATGCACTATTATAAGAATTTATTTGTATATAGATAGCATAATATACCTGATGGATATATACTGAATGGATGTGATCATAGAATATATATATTTAGGCTATCTTCAATATAAAGTTTATCCGATGTTAGATTTTAAGACGCATTGACTCGAATTGATGGCACTTGTCGGTGATCCTGAAATGTCATCAATAGATTATTATATATCTCGGCACAAAGTACAGCTTTATTAACTTTTTTATTTTCTCTTTGTAAATTGTAAATTTTATGTGCAAATACTTTTATAATATAACACATAAGGCTATTTTTAAGTGTAAATTGCCATAGCGGTACCTCCAGTTCAGCTGGCCTCTTATATTTAAACTCTATATCCATAAACAATAACGAGAGAAGTCGTGAACAAATTCTTGGCAAAAATAGTTTGCTTGAATATTACATACAGTTATTTTAAAATATTATTCTTCAAAAGTAATACTACTTAAATTACACTGGTGAGCAAAAAAATCGACTATAATGATTTTGCTTCATTTAACACCAATCCTTGAATTTAATTTTCAAACAGTGCTATTATTTTTGGTATTTAGAATGCTAATTTTCTACTCTTTCCAATAATACCAAAAACATTTGGGTTTTCAAAAGCTACTGGTTAAAACTCAATAGAACCGTTTTTGTTCGCTCCGTCCCTATAAAAATACATACAACTGCATTTTCCTAACATTCCTTTATCGGAACTTGAACCATCAACATCTTTGCTATACCTGCTCACTAATTATGTCGTCGAAAATGAATACCACCCCGGAAGAAACGACACAAGTCATTGCTCTATTGCAAGAAGGGCATAACCAACGTGTAGTCGCTGCCTAACTGCACCTGAGCTAGTCAGCTGTCACTAGAGTCTACAGACGTTACCAAGAGACTGGCGCCTTTACACGGAGACCAGGATCAGGAAGAAGAAGGCGTACCTCGGCACGAGACGATCCACTTCATCGTCAACACAACTTTAAGAAATCGTCACTTGACCGGCGGTGAGGTCCAGCAGCAGCAACTCCGACAAGTTCGTGGTCGGGCTATCAGTCATCGGACAGTCAGAAGAAGACACAAAGAAGCTAATCTAACTCCGAAGAGACCAGCTAACGGACCCAAATTAACAGTAGCTCAGCGACAAGCGTAACTCAGATATGCCCGAGAACATGTCGACTGGACCTTAGAGCAATGGCGCTCCGTTTTATTTTCCTACGAGTCCCGAATGTGCCTACATGGCAATGATGAAAGAAGACGAGTCTATAGAAGGCTGGGGGAGCTCTATGCGCTGTGCTACATTACCGAGACGGTCGCCTACGGAGGAGATTGTCATCGTGTAGGGAGGCATCTCACTGGATGCAAAAACCGATTTGGTTTTCGTGACTGATGATGCTCGTAGCGGTGGATTAACTGCTCACCGGTACATCGAGGAGATCCTGCAGGAACACGTCGTTCCTTAGGCTGGGTTTGTTGGCGATAGCTTCGTGCTAATGCACGACAATGCGTGGCCACATGCTGCCGCATCGGTGCAGCAATACCTGGCGGAAGTGTTAATACCCACATTAGACTGGCCTGCGCGGAGTCCTGACCTCAATCCAATCGAACACATGTGGGATGAGTTCAAAAAAAAGGTTCGAGCCAGAAATTCAGCTCACCCGCTCCATGAAAAACCGACCGGAAGCAGTAATAAGGGCTAGGGGGATAATATAAAATATTGATTTTGGTTTTTATCAATAGTTTAATTGTTAAATTTAAAATTTGTTTAATTTTTCCTTTCTCTTACCCCTATTTTCAATCTTTGTTCTCCTTGTTTCCCCTTTCAATCATTTTAATCAATAAAAAGCATGAGGTATGCTATCGAATTTGGTATCATTAGAAAGAGAATAGAATGGGTTTTCAAATGATACTAAAATCCATACAAATATATGAACACTAAATTCTAGGATCCGTATTAAATGAACCAAATAGTTTGAGTCGATGTTTTTGCTCACCAGTGTAGATAGATTTTGTTGGTAACAGACGCAACATCATACTTAACAGCCTGTATTTTTTCCTTTTTTAAATAGCACTTTAGAATTAGGTCACAGATTTTAATTGTTTCAATTTCAGTGATGTCGGGAATTAAATTGAATGATATCAACCGTTAGAGTATAAATAAAGCTTTTCCGGTAACTTACTGTTATATACCTGAAAAAATACACCTGATTTTTCTTCTCTCTTAAAGAATTGTAAATTACCATTTTTTATGAACACAGCACACGTGCTGCAGAGGAATCCCTAAAGCGCTATAGGTGCGACGCGTGGGCGAAAAAAGCAATTCAGGTTGGTGAAGAATCGTCGTAAATTGTACTCGGTGGGAAACACATTCCTGGGCAAATCATTTCAAAGGGAAGTAAAAGATTGCTTGAAAAGGGTTGTACGAGGACTAACAAGCTTAACCTCAAACAGAAAAGAATTATTAGCGCGATGTGTATCCCTAGCATGCACCATTCTGGGAGGAATTAAGCGGGCTACACCAATCGAACACTTTCCATTAAAATACTCGTAGAATAGACTCAAGTCGCGAACGGTTCTTCGATGTTCCAAGGAAGGAATGTTACTGGTGATTTCTGGGTCTCCAATCAGGCGAAAAGCTCTCTTCTGAATAGCATCTAACAAATGTAGTGTATGTTTGGGAGCAGAGCCCTAAACAGGGGAGCATTATTCCATCGTTGGTCAAATTTGAGCTTTGTACAGAAAATAACAGATGTTTTGGAGTGAAAAATTTTAGAGTTCGAAATAATATTCCCAACCTTTGAGGAGCTCTCTTTGCTATGCTTGCAACATGTTAATGTCAAGACATATTTGCTCCCAAATCAACGCCCAGCAAATTGAGTGACAATGCTAGCGGAATGGAGTGCCCCGACATAACTATGTCGCTTCAGCAACGTTAACTGTGTTAGAAAAAACTGCCGTCTGGGTTTTTGTACGGTTAAATTCTACTTGGTTACTCTTAGCCCAAAATAGAATTTCTTCCAGGTCTTTGTTAAGTTTAATGACTTCCTGCTATCTGTGGTTGTTGGCTAATGTAGCCGATGCTTGAGCTTTCAAAATGAATGAATATACTGTCATCTGTAAAGCTGCAGATTGGATTCCTGGTCCTTTACAGTAGATGGGTAATGTACGTAAAAAAAAATAGGAGACGGTATGGAGTTTTGGGGCACACCGGCATTGATAGTGTTATAAGAGCCTAGCTTAGCCAACAATCCATATATTATTTTTAGGAGAACATACTTAATATTTAATATAGTTTGTTTTGTGATAAATTCAATTCAGTTATTCGTCTATAGTTTTATATTTATAACGATATTGATGTTACAGTTTTATAATAAAAACTGAATCAGCAAAATAGATAATATAAATGGCTGGAACTGACAGACATTGTGGAATAAACATATATAGATATGATGACAGAATGGTCAGAATTACAAGAGACTGGTTACCAGTAGGACGGAGGAAACATGAACACAGACCCAGAAAACTTGGAAAGACAATCTTTCCATCCATAAAATGGTAAAAACAGCAATAAACAGACATTGTGACTATTCCAACGAGGAAGAACACGAATAACTGAATTAAATTTATCGCAAAACAAACTATGTTAAATAATAAATATGTTTTCGGGAAAACGATATATAGGTACGTCGAGTGATAATTTACGATGCTTTGAGAGAGATGAAAAATCATGTCTGTTTATTCAGGCATATGACAGTAAGCTCTGTTTACACTCTAGCAGTTCACATCATCCATTTCACATGCTAAGTAACCTTAGATATGTGGATGATACGGTTATATTTACAACTTGAATACAAGCCCTAGAATCAGTTATGGAACACCTGGAAATCAATAGCAAAAAGTAAGGATTGAAAATTAATAGAGCGAGAACTGAAGTAATGGTTGTTAGTCGTAATGAAGATCTGTCGCATATAAATGAAATTGCTGGTTTCACTGTTGTAGACCATTTTAACTATTTGAGACCCTCATAACTAACAATGGTGGTTGTGAAGCGGAAGCTAAAAGACATTTGGCTATGGCTAGAAACTCCACGATCAAACTCATAAAGGCTGGAAAGACCCAGCACACAAAGTCAAGCTTGCTATCCAGCCTTATAGTCCCCATAGCACCTTACGCATCGGAAACATGGACCATTAAACAAGCTGACGAAAGACGAATCGATGCGTTTGAGATGTGGGAATATCGTAGAATTCTCAGAGTATCATATACCGAATACCGTACTAATGTATCTATTCTTGAAGAGCTTAGTATCAATGACCGACTTTCAAAGAGAATTACATGAAATATTTTGGTTACATTATAAGGAAAATGGATGCCATGAAAAAGCTTGTAGTAAACGGGGAAGGTAGAAGGTAGAAGACAAGGGGATGGTCTCTTTGGTATAGCTATGCCCGAATCAAGTCAGGTCTCGCAAGATTGAGATGCCGGGAGAATAATTGTTGAGGCAGCAACTGCATAGTGTCACCGCCACTCCTATTAGGGTGGAAGGACTGAGAGTTCGATATCACTGAAATTGGAATAATTAATAACCTAATTCTAGAATATTACTTAAAAAAAGAAAAATGTTTTTACAGGCTGTTTAACTTGATGCTACATCTGGTAACAACAGAATTTATCTAATTCAAGTAATGTTATTTTTGGTGAATAATATTTTAAAATAACTATACGTAATATTCAAGCACATTATTTTTGCCAAGAATTTGTTGAAGACTTGTCCCGTTATCGTGTATAGAGATAGAGTTTAAATATAAAAGGACAACTGAAGTGGAGATACCGCTATGGTGAATTACACTTGAAAATAGCCTAACTGCTAGTACCGAATAACATCATGAAAAATTTATTATAAAAGTATTGCCAAATAACATTTACAATTTATTAACGGAAAATAATGAATTAGTGGGCCTATAAAAATAATAATCCATTGATGGAACATTTTAGTATCACCAACAGGTGCCATCTTTTCAGGTCAATACTCTAATATTGATGATACCTTAAATATGTTCTATGATAACATACAGAGTGATATCTACCGCCATATTATGCTTCTGCTAGAGGTCGTCGTTGACGTTCGAGTAGCAAAATGACTGAAGTAAATAGTGTTGGTCTGAAAATTGTCTCCATATCGAAAACAAGTGCGGAGTATAATCGGCTTTTGCGCCGTCGGTCAGCATCGGAAATTATCAGTTTTTGGAATATTCGGACTCAATTATTTATGACGTTATACCCAAGTACAAGCCTCAAGAACAGTCCGACGAAGTTTCCAGTGCGCCGATGAAGAAGCGCCAGTTGAAAGAATGTACTGCGAGGACTTCTGAAGTCAAGGTCCGAATAATCCAGATTTGAATCCCTTAGACTAGTACATATGAGGAGTAGTTGAAAGAGTCATAAACAAGTGTCGGCATCCCAATGTGAAATCAATAATGATCGCTATTGAGGTAGCGTTCGCCATTATGGAGGACGCGGAATTACAGAGGGCCTGCCGGCGCTTTAGACCGGAAATAGAGGCCGTTATTCAAACTAATGGGGGATACATTAAGCGATTGTTATTAATATAAATGCCTATGTGCCAAGTGCCATGTGGAACGATTTTTTTTCAAACTTTATTTTTCATTATAAAACATTGCGTTTGATTTATCCTGATTTTAGTAACACACTCTTTATATTTAAAAGATTCAGTCGATGTGCCTGATGTTAGGTGGACAAATAAGTTATAATAATGTGTTTTTCGTTTTTTTTTTTTTCTTCCTTAATGTTCACTAATCCCACAAAAAACAAATAGGTCAACAATATTTGCTTTCAGTTCACATACATTAACATTTCATGAACCACTTTTGCAGTTACTATAGGTTAGATAAGAAACCGCGCAGATATTTTGTATATAATTTAACTAGCCGGGACCGCGGTTCCGCTCGCGTGGACTTGATTCACCACTATCGTCACTGCTTATTCTTTAATTTACCAAACGTAATAAAATATCTCCCATTATTTCCCCTTATCTCTCAATATTTCTCCTTATCTCCCATTATTTCTCCCTATCTCCCATTATCTCACCTTATCTCCCATTATCTAGGCTTATCTCGACTTATCTCTCAATATTTCTCCTTATCTCCCATTATTTCTCCTTATCTCCCATTATCTCACCATAACTCCCATTATCTAGACTTATCTTTGCGTATCTCCCATTATTTCTCCTTATCTCCCATTATTTATATTTATCTCCCATTATTTATATTTATCTTCTATTATCTCACCTTATCTCCCATTATCGAGCCTTATCTCGACTTATCTCTCATTATATCTCCTTATCTCCCATTATCTAGGCTTATATCGAATTATATAGAACATATGTTTAAAAACACGCAATCAGATAAGTGGTGTCAGACAGACAGACAGAAAGACGTTGCATTTTATATATATTCTAGATAGAAGATTATAGATAACCTAGCCAGAGAACAAATGTATGAATTAAAAAAAAACACGTAAATCGGATAAGGGGTTCTCGAGTGATAAGCGCACTAACAGACAGACACACGGACACAGTGTATTGCAAGAGAACGCGCTAGCGGCAAACTTTTCTCGAACTTGATTCATTATTATCGTCACTGCTTATTCCTCCTCCACCTAACGTAATAAAATATATCCTATAACCTGGTCAGAGAACATATGTATGTTTAACAAAAAAGCACGTAAATCGGATAAGTGGTTCTCCAGTGATAAGCGCACTAACGGACAGACAGACAGACAGAGAAACGTTGCATTTTATATATATTATAGATATTCTTTGCTACATGATATTGTTCCATATTTAATGGTTTACCATGTTTAAAAAAAAAGCACGTAAATCGGATAAGTGGTTCTCCAATGATAAGCGCATAAACGGACAAACAGACAGACATACGTTACATTTTATATATATATATATATATATATATATTATATATATATATATATATATATATATTATTAGATGTAATAAAATATATATCTATAACCTGGTCAGAGAACATATGTATGAATTTAAAAAATCACGTAAATCGGATAAGTGGATCTCGAGGGATAAGCGACAGAGAGACAGACAGACAGAGAGTCGTTGCATTTTATATATATTATAGATATAGATTATTATTATTATTATGTAACCTGGCCAAAGAATATATGTATGAATTTAGAAAAAAGACATATAAATCGGATAAATGGTTTTCGCGTGATAAACGCACTAATGGACAGACAGGCAGACAGAGAGACATTGCATTTTATATATACTATAGATTATAGATTATCTATATTCTCTGCTACATAATATTGTTCCATATTTAATGGTTTAGGCGGTGTATTGCAAGGCAACGCGCTAGCGGCAAACTTTTTTCTGACATCATTCATAATTTTACGTCACTACTCATTCCTTATGCTACCTATCGTAATAAAATATAGCCTATAACCTGGCCAGAGAACATATGTATGTTTAAAAAAAAAAGTACGTAAATCGGATAAGTGGTTCTCCAGTGATAAGCGCACTAACGGACAGACAGACAGACAGATAGACAGAGAGACGTTGCATTTTATATATATTATAGATAGAGCTTATGTTATTTATTACATTTTTTTATTATTATTATATACGTGGGTTGACCAACCTTTAGTGTTTACGCTGCCTGGCGGACAAATCCTGCCAAGAATTCCACTGTCGGTCTGTGGTTTGAACAATTATTGTATCTAAGTCGTATATCGTTAAATTTGCAATTAATATAATAAAATTTACAGGTGGTATGTCGTCCTGTAGTTTATGCACAGTTTACTCTTCAAATATACTTTATCCTAGTCTACCACAAATCAACAAATATGCATATCCTTATTTAAATTATTGACAAATAATTTTGGGCAACAAATTGTTATTTCTTACGGATTCTAAATCGTATATATAGGGCTTCCCATTAGGGATGACCGACTTTTGGCAGCTAAGAGCGGCCATGTTGCTTGGCAGATGTTTGACATCTGATGTCAGTTGCGTTTAGTAAGGTTTGCCATTCAATCATGAATCGTTTCACGTTAAATGAATGCTTGAAAATTGTCCAAAATTACTCGATTACTCTAAAATTATTCCAAAATAACTCGTTACTGCAGGAATATTTCTTCCCAGAACTTGATGAAATGGACGCGGACGACTTTTATGGTGCACCACCCCATATTTCCGGCCCAAACATGGCTTTATGGCGCGCCAAGTTCGGTGAGTCATTAATTTCGCGAAATGGGCCTACCGCTTGGCCGCCGAGATCGTGCGATTTAACGCCTTTGGACTATTTTCTTTGGAGCCACGTTAAGTCACAAGTTTAAAACAACAAACCAGCAACTCTTGATGCACTTGAAGCCAACATTCGTCGTGCCATAGCCGGCGTAAGGCCGGAAATGCTGGCCCGAGTCATGGAAAATTGGTGTAAGTGGATTTGTGTCTGCAAAAAGAGCCGCGGGGGCCATTTGAGAGATATTTTGTTTAAATCTTAAATGGTATAAAATTTTCCGTTAAATAAAAGTTTCATAATGAATTTTACTTAAAAAATCTTTGTTTTATTCAATTTTAAAATTAGGACGTTCTTAATGGAAAACCCTCTAGTTAAATTTGTAATTAAATATACTAATAGAATATAGATATACAGGATGTATGCCATCCTATAATTTATACGCAGTTTACTCTTAAAATGTATTTTTTTTTATCCCAGTCTACCACAAATCAACAAATATGTTATGCATATCATTATTTAAATTATTGACAAATAATTTTGGTGGCCAGTAGCAATTACTCCAGTAACCTTATCGCGCAAAATTATCACAGAATTAACCAGCAAAATATTAATTTTTAATCATTCAAGATAAATTTTAAAAATTAAAAATGTTGTAATTAGCATTAGTTAATTTATTGATAATATGCTTTATGTTCGTTACATTTGCCTCCCATTCATCATTTTTATCTTTTTGTAGGGTAACTTAATTTACTTGTGAAAGCTTCTAGCTATTAAAAAGTAATTTTATAATTCACCCAAAAGCGATAATATATCATTGAAATTTTTAATAGATTTTTTTCCGTTGACAGTTGTATTTTAGATAACCGAAAAATAAACACTCAGTTTCTTGAGTCTGGTCTTTAACTAGTAACTTGTTCTCTTAATAAGAAATTGTGTATTCATATCTAAAAATACAAATATTTAAGGAGAGTTCGTCCAAATTCGTCCAAATTCGTCCAAATTCGTCCAATGAATTTATTCATTCTCAGTTTTTATTAATTGACATGACAAATATTAAGCCCAAAAAAAAAACAGAAAAAAATGTGTAAGGTTTCTAATGAAGATGTTTATTTAGATGGTTTCTTATATACCAGGTGTACAAGTATGAAATGCGGATTTCAGACAACAGATGGTGCACCAATGCAGTTTGTGCTATAAAGATTTGACACTGCGCTATTTTGTTGTGCCATCAATAAGTGTCAGACGCGCACGAGTGATAAATTGGAAAAGTGTCTGCATAGTGTTGTGTTGTTGTGTTCAATATGTCGAAATTTATATCGAACAAAAAGCATTCGCGGACAGCATTAATTTTTTGTTTTCATTTGAAGAAAACTGCCGTTGAATCATACCGATTACTTCGAGAAGTTTATGGTAAACATGCTCCATCGCAAGATACGTGTGAACGATGGTTTCGGCGTTTCAAAAGTGATGACTTCGATGTTGCAGACAAGGGACGTGAAAAACCGCCAAAAAAATACGAAGATGTGGAATTGCAAGCATTGTTGGACGAAGATGATTCGCAAACACAAAAACAACTTGCCGAGCGGTAGATGGGTACCACATGAGTTGAACGACAGGCAAATGGAAAAGCGCAAAAACACGTGTGACATTTTGCTTGCTCGGTACAAGAGGAAGTCGTTTTTGCATCGTATAGTTACAGGGGATGAAAAGTGGATTTATTTTGAGAATCCCAAGCGCGAAAAATCATGGGTAGTCCCAGGCACACCATCCACATCGACCGCCAGGCTGAATCGCTTTGGCAGAAAGACGATGCTCTGTGTTTGGTGGGACCAGAGGGGTGTGGTCTATTATGAGTTGTTAAAACTTTGGAAAACGGTTAATACTAAACGTTACCAACAACAATTGACCGATTTTAACCGTTCGCTGCTTGAAAAAAGGCCAGAATACCGAAACAGGCAACACAAAGTAATTTTTCTTCATGACAATGCTCCATCACATACGGCAAACGGCAAAACCAGTTCGCGACACGTTGGAAGTACTCAACTGGGAAGTTCTACCCCATGCGGCTTACTCACCAGACTTGGCTCCTTCCGATTACCATTTGTTTGCATCGATGGGTCACGCACTTGCTGAGCAGCGCTTTGGTTCGTACGAAGATGTGAAAAAATGTCTCGATGAATGGTTCGCAGCAAAAGGGGAAGATTTTTACTGGCGTCGTATTCACAAATTGCCCGAAAGATGGGAAAAATGTATAACAAGCGATGGAGCACACTTTGAATAAAGCACTTTTTATCATTCTTCCGAATTTAACATGTTTTTTTAGAAAAAAAAACCCGCATTTCATACTTGTACACCTGGTATATGAATTTGGACGTCTTGAATGGGATTTTTACTGATGATCATGAATTTTGTTTTGTTTATGTTGATGTGTAATCTAATATTTTCTCCTGCCTTGTGTAGAGCCTTTAGTAATGCTTGAAGAGCATCTGCGCTGTCTGCCAGAATGGCAGTGTCATGTGCATATCTGATGTTGTTTATCGGAACACCGTTTACTTTAATACCCAGATCACTCTCCGACACGGCCTCAACGAAGGCTCTTTCGACATACAAATTAAACACAAACATGGGTGACAAAATACAACCCTGTCTAACTCCATTTCTTGTTTCAAAATCTTCCGTTGTCTAACCATTGTGAAGTCTTAGGTTTGCTGATTGATTCCAATATAAGTTGATAATGATTTTTATTTCTTTAGAATCTAACACCAGTTCTTGCAGATATTTCATGAGGAGGTCATGTTTAATGTTGTCGAATGCCTTCTCATAGTCTATGAAGCACATGAATATATCCTGTCTCTGATCCAGACAATTCTGAACCAGCATTTGGAGACTGAAGATGGCTTCTCTTGGAAAGGTTTTGGCCTCTGTATTTTAGGATGGATATGGAATAATTTTCATTAACTAGGCTGAGAAGGGAAAAACCATCAAATGAACAAGAAAAAAGTGCTCTTTCATCAAGACAATGCACCGTGTCACAAGTCAATGGTTACGATGGCAAAATTGCATGAATTGAAGTTCGAATTGCTTTCTTATCCACTGTATTCTCCAGATTTGGCCCCCGGCGACTATTATCTATTCGCAGACCTTAAAAAAATGCTCGCAGGAAAGAGATTTGGCTCCAATGAAGAAGTTATAGCCGAAACTGAGGCCTATTTTGAAGGAAAAGACAAATCTTTCTACAAGAAAGGTATAGAAATGTTAGAAAAGCATTGGACTGATTGTATCGCTCTTGAAGGAGACTATATTGATGAATAAAGTCGAATTTTGTGAAAAAAAAGTGTTTTAAGTAGACTAAAAACTTTTCAGCCTACGTGTTATATCAGAAGAGATACTTAGTTTCACGAAGATCTAGGTAAAGAAATCGGTAAAGGTAATTTACCCAGGGTACTGGGCAAACACGTAGATCCAAAATAACTGCTGATTTTGACATTCTTGTAATGA
Organism: Pachyrhynchus sulphureomaculatus; assembly: GCA_019049505.1. Lineage (NCBI taxonomy): Eukaryota > Metazoa > Arthropoda > Insecta > Coleoptera > Curculionidae > Pachyrhynchus > Pachyrhynchus sulphureomaculatus. Next base: position 169,398,328 of record CM032456.1, read on the forward strand.
AGAATAATTTAATCCAACAACTAATAGATATTTTAAACTTTATGATAATAATATGATATTAATCTTAGAAAGAAAAAGTAGAACAGTTGAAACTTTTTATTTCTCTTCATATACTATTTTTATTAAAATTGAGAATAAGGAAAAATAACATAATTTGCAGAGTCCCCGAGTTCAAGAACCCTAAGAAGAACGTATAACATAATATAGTCGAAGAAACCCCTCTAACATCCTCTCCTTCCCTTGAACCCTTTACATGTTTAACGATAAATAATTTCTAAAACTTGTTTATTATCTCAAGCAAACCAAGAAACATTATCTCATAATCGCACTTGCTGAGCAGCGCTTTGGTTCGTACGAAGATGTGAAAAAATGTCTCGATGAATGGTTCGCAGCAAAAGGGGAAGATTTTTACTGGCGTAGTATTCACAAATTGCCCGAAAGATGGGAAAAATGTATAACAAGCGATGGAGCACACTTTGAATAAAGCACTTTTTATCATTCTTCCGAATTTAACATGTTTTTTTAGAAAAAAATCCGCATTTCATACTTATACACCTGGTATATTGCACGGACTAGAGGAATATTAAAGTGTTGTTTACAGTTTTTGGGATACTTTTATATAGGCTAGATCTAGCGAAGTTCCCTGATTACTATAACCCACTAGAAATAATGACTTCAACTTGAAAAACACAATGTATTTTTTACAACTTTTTTAGACTTTCGACTCTCTTTGGAATGTTAATGTTAAATTAACTTCTAAGTTTAGGGAAAATATTAAGATTTAATGAAAAATTATTTACTCTATTTCTGGTGTTGCATTATCTGTTCATTATTTTACTGTAAACGACACAAGATTTTCAGAAATAAACATTATTAGACAGACCAAGACGAACAAAATGCTCTATACGGATTTCGAGTTACAAGTAACTGTTGTAATATAAAACACATTATTATACCCAACTATGTCATTTTTGAAATCAGTTTCTGGTAAATCAATTATCCACTTAAAATTTCACTGAGTACTGTAAGGACAAGTAGAAACTTGGCGTAAATTACAATCATGTCTTCTCCAAAAAGTTACCTTACTCCGTTTCCGTGCAACACTACTAAGGAAACTAAGTGGTAACTGGGATGCATACCGGTGGTGCCACCTATATGTATTAACTTAAATAGTACGTATTAAAACGTACAAATTTTAGAAAATATTTAGCAACTTTTCTCAATTTTAGAACACTAAACTGATTCGTTAGGGAAAAGTTAAATGTGTTATCGTGTTTTAACCTAATAAGCAGAGGCTTAATTAATACTCATGCAAATTTGGCTCTCAGATAGGATTACCTGCATTGTTATTAATGGAAAACATTTTTATCATCAAAAGAAAAACAACTGTAAAATACCAATAAAATGGTTTCTTTTGAAGCTTTAAAACGTATTCATTACTTCGAGATTGTAACGGGTAATATAGTATTATTTTGCAGATACAATATAACTTTGTATATAAACTTCTTGCTAATAATAATTATTTTGAGTTACATAACCTGGCAAAAATATTATGAAAAACAAAAAACGCAGTATAGGTAAAAAATACCCATAGTATTTGAATATATCTTTATCCTGGGTACGACTTCTATTCCCGATTTAGGCGTAACTTTGGAATCTGTCTTTTTGTCAGAAGCGACCTCTCTTGCCAACGAGAAGAAGCTCTGGAGCCCCCAAACTTTGATGTTATGTGGTTAAAAATAACGACTCAACAAACCACAAGGTTCATTGTATACTGTATCGACCACCAAGTGATACCAATTTTCGAACACTTTTCGCTTCTCTTAGACGATCATTTACAAATTAACTATCGAAGTGCCGAAATTGCCATCCTGGGCGACTTTAATGTCCACAATATCAACTGGCTTAAATATTCAAATACTACCGACGAACAAGGTCGTGAAGCTGAATCATTCTCAATCAGTTGTGGCTTAACTGAACTTATTAACGAACCAACACGGATCCCTGATCGAGACGGGGAGTTCGCCAGTCTTCTTGATCTGTTTTAACCACCAATCCGGAGATTTACACGGTCAGCGTAAATGCGCCGTTGGGTTCTTCCGACCATAAACTGCTTTCGACATCGAGTATCCTGTGATCAGTGACAGAGAGGTGCCTAGGCCCCGCAAGATTTGGCACTACAAATCTGCTATATGGGAAGATCTCATGGAATATTTTCGAACTTTCCCTTGGATGGACGTTTGTTTTCGATTCGGCAACCCCATCTGACTGCGCCAGAGAGGTCTCCGATGTTATTTTGGCTGGTATAGAAGCTTACATCCCTTTTTCGAAGAAATCTCCCTCCAACGGCAAGCCTTGGTTTGACCGAAAATGCAAAGAAGCTGTTGCCTCTAAACATATTGCCTACCGACAATGGCGTGAAAATCCCAACACCATAAATCGTAACACCTTTGTTCGTGCCCGGAACAGATGCAAAGGAATTATCAACGAAACCAAGGAGGCACACAATCAACGAATTAGAAACAAATTTCTCGCTTGTCCCAACAATTCCAGGTCCTTTTGGGCAGTCGCTAAGGCAGTTGGTCAAAATTTCACCAAATCCAGCATACCACCACTCATACGGCCAGACAATTCCATTGCAACGACATCTGTTGAGAGAGCGAACTTGTTGGATGAACTCTTTGCTTCACATTCTACTGTCGATTTCCAAGGAAAAATACCACCTACTATTCCTTTATTGCAGTCAAAGATACCCGATGTTGTCTTCAGACAGCGTATCATAAATGTATTTTAATGAAGCTAGAGACCAAAAACTGGCTTCTGGCGCTGACGGAATACCTGCCATAGTTCTCAAAAACTGTGCAAGGGAACTAACACCAGTTTTCTGTAGATTTTTCAACCTATCCTACAGAAAGGGAATATTTCCGTCCTGCTGGAAATGTGCCACAGTTCAGCCGATACCTAAAAAAGGCAAGAAGACCTTGCCAAACAATTACCGACCAGTCGCACTGCTTTCAATAATATCGAAAAGTCATGGAAAAGGTTATCAATCAGCATCTTCTAAAATATCTTGAACGATTCAATATTATTAATTGCGTTAATTTGGGAGCAAATATGTCCTGGCATGAACATGTTGCAGGCATAGCAAAGAGAGCTTCTCAAAAGTTGGGAATATTATTTAGAACCAGAAAGCTTTACACTCCACAACAACTGTTAATTCTTTACAAAGCTCAAATTCGACCAACTATGGAATACTGCTCCCATGTTTGGGGCTCCGCTTCCAAATATACACTGCATTTGTTGGATTCTGTTCGGAGAAGAGCTGTTCGTCTGATTGGAAACCCGGAACTGACCGGCGGCCTTGATTCGCTGGAACATCGAAGAACGGTTGGCGACTTGAGTCTGTTCTACAAATATTTTCATGGAAAGTGTTCGAAGGATGTAGCCCGCTTAATTCCTAACAAAGCGGTGCATGTTAGAAATACACGTCGCGCTGGTGCTTCACATCCGTATGAGGTTCAGCTTGTTACTCCCGTTACAACGCTTTTCAAGCTGTCTTTTATATGGAGAACATCATCCCTTTGGAATAATTTACTCAGCGCTGTGTTTCCCACCGAGTACAATTTACAGCGATTCAACGTGAATCGCTTTTTCCGCACACATGCCGCTCCTGGAGTGCTTTAGGGACTTCCCTGCAACACGTGTGCTAGACTCATAAAAAAAAAATTGTGTACCTAAATATTTAATGTAAACAAATAGTTTTACTTTAGTGTTCCATACGGAACACTTATAGGATCACTTCGGCGTCGTCGGTCTCGTCTGTCACACCCGATTTTCTCCGAAACTATTTGACATAGAAAGTTGAAATTTGGCACTAATTTAGGAATTGATGGCTCCATCAAAGCCGTGTAGTTTTGAAAGTTAAAGTTTGACTTAAAGGGGGGTGAAATCGGAAGTGAAAACAATTTTTTTACCAGGGCATCGAGTGGGGTGTCAAATGAAAGCTTTTGAAAACACGAGTTCAAAAATATATAATGTAATACTTGCGCACACTTTTCTTCGTATTATTTTTAAAAATTGCCCAAAATCGCTATCCTCGAAAGAACTGAAAATTTTGAAAAAGTTCTGAAATATTCTTCATAGGGTGTAGATTGAACGAAAATGATCATTTATCAGGTATTTAAAAAAAAAAAAAAAAATTTCAAGTCATCAGTTTTCAACAAAGATCGGAAACAAACTTCGTTGAACATCCATTTGGGGTGTGTTTTGTGAATTGATCATTTTATACCTCCGTAACAAAAATTTTTATTGCGTAAGTTGGACGTGCACTTGGCCTGTTATGCCTGGCTCATTGCAATCCATTGTTATAAAGTATACCTAATCTCTATAAAAGGCTGTTCAGTCGCAAGCCACAGATTGATAAAGGAATTTTTAACTGAAACGTATATTGTAATCACAATTGGTAAAATAACTGCTAGACAGCGCTACACATGAGCCATGTTAATCGCCGACCAGAAAACAAATCACTACTAAAATTTAACAAAATCCATATTTCGGTATTTATTTATTGCTCTCTCATCTATCTCGAGATGCGCATTTTGTTGTATCACCAAACGTCAGCTGAGGGAAAATTAACAGAAAGAAGAGCACAAATTAGTATTTTTATCACCTTACTTGCGAAACATAACGGTAAAATATAGCAAGGTTTATCGCTGGCTGATGTGCATTCAATATTGATATTGTTTTAATTAAAACCAATTTCATCATATAACTTTCGTTGATGGAACCGGTCATTGTATACATCCTTAAACTAATGAATTCATACTCATTCTTTAGTAACTAACTTTTTAGATAAATACCCAAAACTACATTCAAAAATGATAACCTTAACCTTTTAAAATTGCATAAACATAAAGAATCAATAGATATTTAGGAATAAAATAGGTGATTTTTAATAATTTTGATACTGTAATGTGTCTGTGATCAGAAAAGAAAAGTTGTAATAAAACTATGTGTGTAAATATTGTAAATAAAAGTGAAAATGGGGCAACAACCGTCTAAAGATAAATTTACAAGATCTGCTTCTGAGAGGATAGATCGAAAAGAAAAGTATCCCATTAGTCATGGAAAAAGAGCTGGTAAGTTTATGTCATATTTCAAACCGTGGAAATTGATTTTCACTTTTCAGTATTTTACCCATAAGAACTAGTTTTAAATTTATTTTTGACAATTTTCAGAAATATTCTAAAAATTATTTGCACTTGCAAAAAACAAAACCTTGCTTCCAGGGAATGTCTTCTGGATAATTTTATTGCAATACTCGATCAAATGGGAAAAGCTTGAAATAATAGTTCTACCAACATTTCAATTCAATAATTTACTAAAACTACCTAACAAATTATGCCTAGATAATAGACGCAAATAAAAAAATGCCACACAGTAATGTCCAAAATATCTCACACCTAGAAATGAAGTTTTTGTAATGATTACTAATTTAATTACAGTAACTGAAAAAATAATTGAATTACTCTTGTTAATTCAATTCGTTGTTTTCCAGCTACTAAAGTAATTGGTGTTTTTTTCTGGGTATTTGAATTGCATTTAATGTAATTGAATTAATTTCGCGTGAATGAATTAGTAGGGCGGCAATTTAATTACTTCCAAGTTATTTGACTCTGATAAGAAACAAATGAATGTAATTGAAATACTATGAAGGTACCTAATTTTTTCCAAAAGCAGTTAAATTACTATAAAGATAATTGCATCACAATAAAAGTATTTGAAAGTAATTGAATTACTATAAACCTTTGAATTACATCTAGAGTTAATGAAATTACAGTAACTCATTGTAGAATGAATTATTTTGTGTGAGTTATGGGTAATTGAACTTGTCTTTAAATTACTGGTAATTTTTAATTTATTGAATTACTATAAAGGTGATTGTAATACAATAAGAGCAATTGAAAGTAAATGAACTACTATAAAACTAATTAAATTATGATAAAATAATTGAACTACACCCTGAGCTAATCAAGAATGTATGCAATTACAGTAACTCAATGTAGAATGAATTAATGGGTAATTGAACTTCTGTTTTCAAATTACCGATGATTTTTAATTTATTTTTCAAAAATAATTTTGAAAATAAATGTTAATTATAATTGAACGACTGAGAGTTATTTTAAAAATTGCATCTAATATTAGGGAATCCTGGAAAGGATGTAAAATGTAGTAGTAAGTATACAGTTACTCTTACTGGAGTAACCTGCATTAAGTTCTTAGATAAACTAACGTAATACAAACAAACTACTTTTGTAGTCCAATAAAATGTTTATATGCTACAAGGATGTTGTGATTATAAATACCATATAAGTATGATGTAAATAAAAATACAAATATAAATGATGGCTCAGTTCCGGCTGGGTAGCGTAAAAAATACTGGGATGTAAACACAATATTAAATAATTGGCTATACTTTAGTAATTACTTTCAATCCTTTTATTATTAAATTTCTTGTGAACATTCCATGTTACCTAACAAAAATACAACAATAATTTTTCTGTTAGGTAATATTATTATTTAATTATATAAAATCAAGAAAAACTATTGGTTCCTGAATTTTAGATTCTTATCTCATTGTAATTAATTTTAACTCGGATCAAGCAACTCCTATTCTGAATAATAATAGCAAAAGAACGATAGTGCATTCATTATCTTGGCCCATTATTATTTATATTATATACTTATAACTTTCATCTCTATTAAACATGGAAATACTTTCGCCTTAAATTTATCATCAACCATAATGATCTGTAAAATTGTGTATCCTTGATCAATGAAGATATATCTAATATTTCCATAAAATGACCATAGCTCCAAAATTCTTGCTTTAAAATAAATGGAACACAACTAGTTTACATTTAATCGATCCCAAAATTAAAAATAATAATGATACTTTTACAATACTAGAAATACTTTGGTCGCCTGAAAAATTCTTAGCCTTTACCATACATAGCAACACTATTTAGAGCCAAAAAAAGCAAGGTTGATTTTATTTGGTAATAATATCGGATTTTTGGGATGTTAGGCAGTCTCACTAGACCAGGAAGTTGAGAATATCTCTAGCGGAATCGAAATAATTATAACAGAAACACCGAATAAAGAAATGACAATCGTACTTGGAGATTTCAACTCAAAAATAGGAAACACACAAAAAGATACCTGTACAACAGTTGGAAAACACGTCTTTGTGAGCGGAATGAAAGTGGAGAAAGGTTACAATTTTTCATTGAAAATAAAATTCCGATATTGAAAACTACCTTTCAACAGCAACCTCGTCGCCTTTATACATGGGTATCTCCATAGAGAGAATAAAAATTAAATAAATTTTATACTGATATATACGAGGTGCCAGCCAAGGATTCGAATATTTCCCAAGGGTATGGTATAGGTATGTGGATGATATTTTCGCGATTTTTGATACAAAGAAAGCAAATATTGATGATTTTGTTTCCAAATTAAATAGCCGGTATGATTCCATTAAATTCACTTACGAAGTTGAGAACAAAGGACAATTGCCTTTTCTAGATATTTTAATTATTAAAAATAATAATAGATTAGAATTTGATATCTATAGGAAGGACACAGTAACAGATAGATATATTCCTAATGATTCATTTCATTGCAAACAACATAAATTAGCCTCATTACATTTTTTAGTTCATCGTTTGGTCACTTTCCCTCTGAATAGAGTAAACTTTAATAAAGAAAGGAATCGTATTAGAAATATAACTAGAGTTAATGGTTATGACGATGACTTAGTAAATAAGCTAATAAATAGGCATAAGTTTAGGTTTAATATTCAAATTCCACCTTTTTTACACGCGAAGAAAATAACACCAAGTATGTCTCCATACCATATAATCCGAAATATAGCAAGGGACTCAATAAGGTATTTAATAAGGTAGGCCTCACCTTAGTCTATAAGTCATCAGACAATCTGAGGAATATCTTAGGAAATCCCAAAGATAAGATTCCTAATTGTGAGAAAAGTGGAATTTATGAAATTAGTTGTAATGATTGTGACAAAAAGTATGTTGGGCAAACTAAAAGGTCAATTAGAACACGATTTAAAGAACATTTAGCACACTTAAAATACAACAGAACAGAAAGGTCTAGCATTGCCGAACATGCTCTTGAAGCTGATCATACTGTAACATTAGATAATCTAAGACTAATAAAAAATGTATCTGATAGGAGATTGTTGAACGCATACGAAAGTATGGAAATCATAAAATGTAAAAGTAGTTTAAACAAAGACAGAGGGCCTATTCCTTATAGTCCCCTCTACTGGTTACTTGACCGGAACTGATAGCCTTGCCTATGTCATTAGTTCCGCTTGAGTAATTCAAGGGTTAGGCTAAGTATAAATAGGGTAGATTTGGTAGTTTAGCTTTAGTCAATCATCGCTCCTGATGAAGCTAACATGGTTAGCGAAACGCGCGTCGAGTCCAAAAATAAAGTGTTTGGTGTAGTGGTGATATATACTGAGTAGTATCATTGTGCCAAAGATTCCACATTCCCAACTTAATATACGAGGTGGCTTACCTCATTTATTGGGGAGCAGAATATGGATCTGATCATCGGTTACTCCTGGGAAAAATTAAAATCAAATTTCAAACAAGAAAACATCAAAAAGCAGAAACAACGATCAGAAATCCAAATCCGGAAACATTCTAAAGGCTGCTTGGGAAATTAAAAGGCCAAATATGACAGACGATATCAATACAAAATGGGAAGAGTCTGAAAGCTGGATTATGTTCGCAGCTGAGAAAAGTACAGTTATAGAGACAATGCACAGGAAACATTGGATGTCAGAAGAAAAACAATGACAGAAATAGAAGAAAGAAGACATATAAGAACGATGGACATAGCGGATGACATAAAACAAGCTCGATTAACACAAACATTTAATTAAAAATCTCTGCAGAAGAGATAAAAATACCTACATAAACAGCATATGTAGTGAAGTCGAATACTCACCTCATTCTTTATAGGAAAATAACGAACTTTATAAGAAAATAAAATATTTAGCGCAAAAATATGACCAAAAATGAATTTCAAAGAACACTGCGAAGAACTATATAAAGATTCTTCTGGCCCTGTCCATGACTCCCTTCAAGTAAACCGTCATGAACCAAGTATTATGAGATTAGAAGTAGAAATTGCAAAACTCAAAAATCGAAAGCCACCAGGCCCAGATACCATAACAGCTGAAGTTCTTAAAGTTATGGGGGAGCATGGGGTCGATTTATTACATGACATATGCAGTAAGGTCTGGAATTCCGACTGGAGAGGGTCAATATTCATCCCGATATACGAAAAGGGCTCCCCCACAAAATGTACCAACTATAGAACTGTCTCTTTGATCTCTCACGCTAGCAAGGCTTTTCCAATCATACTAAATGAACATCTCAAGTCTTATCTATTGCCACAAATATCAGAAGAACAAAGAGGATTTATACCAAGACAGGGAACACGGAAGCAAATTTTGAATGTGGCCAACTGATAGGGAAAGGAAGAGAATATAACATCAAAATTTATCTCTGCTTCATCGGATATCAGAAAGCATTTGATAAAGTGAGGTGGCTGAAACTATGGCCGATTCTGAAAGAAATGGGAATTCCGCCACACTTATTAAAAGTGCGTGTTAATAACATGTACACAGAAAGCTTCACCACGGAAATTGGTGTTCGGCAAGGAAGCATGCTTCTTTCACACATTACTGTGCAACGTTTATATAAAGTACATAATGAGCGACGTTTTCAGGCATTTTTTTATTGACCATCTTAAAAAAAAGTAAAACAGATAGTATTATTATAATCTTCTAACCAAACTAGAGCAAAAATAATCAAGAAACAATTCGCAGAAAAACAAATCAAGTTTTAGCACGAGAATGCATCTGCCAACTAAAATGTTTTGGGTAATGGAGAAATTGGAATATCTGCACTATTATTGGAACTTGTTAGATAGCGATTCTCTTGTAATCATCAGGTAATTGCAGCTGTAGAGGAGTATTATGAAGATCTGAGAAAAGTCACTACAGAGACGGAATAATGGCGTTAGAACCTCGATGAAATTAGTGTATTAACTTTATGTTCATGCGAGTAAATTCGTTATTTCATTATTAAGCCGATAATTTTCCTATCCTATCAATATTTAAATTTTAATGAACATACAAAAGGATCATATTTTTAAATTAACACATATATATATATATATATATATATATATATATTATATATATATATATATATATATATATATATATATATATATATATATATAAATAACAATTTTATCTTTTATTTAGTATTATGATTGGCAGAAATAAAGATTTTTTTTATAATTGTATATTTTTGATTCTCTAAATAAAGAAATGACTTTTCAAACAGAAACCCTCTTATGAAAAAAAAATATCCCATAAATTTGTAGAACAACATAATACATCTTCTCATCTCTGTCTTTCTCATTTACATTAATGATCTGCGGGAAAAGATCGGAAAATCCAATCTACAGCTTTGCTACGCTTATCTCTTCATTCACTTTGAACGCTCGGACATCGGCTGCTCAGGCGAGTGTCCGCAGGCAGCGGGAAGTTGTTCAACTTAACAAAGACCTAGTAGAAATTCTATCTTGGGGTGACAGTAACCAAGTGGAATTTAACGCTACAAAAACCCAGGCGGCAGTTTTTTCTAAAAAAGTTAACGTTGCTGAACCCGACATAGTTATGGCGGGGCACTCCATTCCTCTAACATCGTCACTCAATTTGTTGGGCGTTAATTTGGGGGCAAATATGTCTTGGCATGAGCATCTTGCGGCATAGCAACGAGAGCTTCTCAAAAGTTGGGAATATTATTTCGATCCAGAAAACTTTACACTCCACAACAACTGTTAATTCTTTACAAAGCTCAAATTCGATCAAATATGGAATATTGCTTCCATGTTTGGGGATCCGCTCCCAAACACACACTGCATTTGTTGGTTTCTATTCAGAGAAGAGCTGTTCGTCTGATTGGAGACCCGCAACTGACCGGCGGCCTTAATTCGCTGGAACATCGAAGAACGGTTTGCGATTTGAGCGTATTCTACAAGTATTTTCATGGAAAGTGTTCGGAGGATGTGGCCCGTTTAATTCCTCCCAGAGCGGTGCATGTTAGAAATACACGTCGTGCTGATACTGCACATCCTTATGAGGTTCAGCTTGTTATTCCTCGTACAACGCTTTTCAAGCAGTCTTTTATATGGAGAACATCATCCCTTCGGAATAATTTGCCGAGGACTGTGTTTCCCACCGAGTACAATTTACAGCGATTCAAGAACAACGTGAATCGCTTTTTCCGCACATGTCTCGCACTGCTGAGGTGTGTGCTGGTGCGTTGTCGTGATGGAAAAGGACTTTCTTGTGGGCCAATCGCGGGCGTTTTTCTTGCAGCACGGTTTTCAAACGGTCCAATAACGATAAATAATATTCACCTGTAATAGTTTTACCCTTTTCCAGATAGTCGATGACGATTATCCCTTGCGAATCCCAAAAGACAGTCGCCATAACCTTTCCGGCCGAAGGAACGGTCTTCGCCTTTTTTGGTGCAGATTCCCCCTTGGTAACCCATTGTTTAGATTGTTGTTTGGTCTTAGGAGTATAGTAATGTATCCATGTTTCATCCACAGTGACGGACGCTTAAAGTCCTCCGGATTCTTCTGGAACAGCTGCAAACCATCCTTGCAACACTTCACACGATTCCGTTTTTGGTCAAGCGTGAGCAATCGCGGCACCCATCTTGCGGATAGCTTTCTCATGTCCAAATGTTTATGTAAAATATTATGTACCCGTTCAGTCGAGATGCCCACAGCACTAGCAATCTCACGCACCTTAACTCTTCTGTCATCCATCACCATATCATGGATTTGATCAATGATTTCTGGAGTCGTAACCTCCACAGGCCGTCCAGAACGTTCAGCGTCACTTGTGCCGATATGGTCAGTCCGAAAATTTTGAAACCACTTATAAACTGTTCGAATCGAAGGTGCAGAGTCACCATAATGTTTATCAAGCTTCTCTTTAGTCTCCTGAGGCGTTTTGCCTTTCATAAAGTAATGTTTAATCACCACACCAAATTCTTTTTCGTCCATTTCTTGAAAATCACTCGACTTCCTTGATTCACACGAATGCCAAACACAAAGAAATAGACCAATATGGCTGAAACTTGGTGTGCGTTCATTCAAGAGATGCTACTAACTAAATATGACCTCGATACGCGCCGGTGGTGCCATCTCTCGGACTTTGCACGGACTTTTCAAACCAGCCTCGTATTTCACTTGATATTCCGTGTCACCCAAACTTCCCCTATATCATACAGTTTCTCATTGTCAGTATCTAAACTTTTAATCATATATGACAACTGATCAAACTGACATATAATGTTTGTCCAACCCTGCAGGGATTTACAGCAAATATAAAGTAATTAAGTTATGATTTTTTACTCGTTTTTTTTTCAAGTAGCAGTAGAGCTATATAGTATATTATATTGTTAATAATAAATAATGTGTATTTTCATCTTTAAAATCGAATAGTACAGCTAACTTGGAGCAAATATTATTTATAGTCTAACGGCAATAGAGGGTTATCCTATTTTTATGACCTGTTTGAATGTAAACTTATTCGGCACGGATATCAAAATTTGTTGCGAAATGCGATTGAAATAAAAAGTCTGATTAATGGATCTTTGCAGTCATGTGATCAACGCGACGTCGACGATTCAATCGGCTGTCAGTTTAGTGTCGGCGGCGTGAGTTTTAAATGACAGTTTCAAAAGTCAAAATAGAATTTAAAATTTTTCATCCGGTTTGGTAATTAACGAAAACTACGGATATATTAAATGTGTATGATGTGTAAAACACCCTAGTTCTTACTTTTGAAGGACATTTACCTCTCTGCATAAATCCAACGTCTAATATCACCTATTTTTATTTTTCAGGTTGCTATTAGATTATTTCGTGAATAAATTTACTTTATGAAAAGTTTACAATTGTTAGTTGTTGTTTGTGTAATGTTTGTAATGAAATTACAATACACACTTAATACAGCTTCATTAAATTTACATGTAAGGCATTATAAAAACTGTAAAAAGTTGCACCGTAGAACTCCTTAAATAAAATTTTAAAATAGAGAACTGAAATATAATACTTTTACAAACAGAAAGATATTTCATGACGAGGGTATAAACTATGAATAGAAGATATAAATTGCATACTCCAATTTTAATATGATTTATCAAATCAAACTAATAGATAGGTAAGTCTATATTTGTCCTGCAAAATTTACAATGAATGTTGCCCAAGGGGCTTGGAACATGTCAATAAGTAATATTTAAATTATTAATTGAATAATGACATTAATCGCTAGAAGTAGATTCTTCACTTTCGCTTTCATCATTCCCAACACGAATAGTAATTTCTGGAATATCTTCGATTATTACCTCACGATCATATCACTGTCGAATCAGGTTTTAGGTATGTTGTACGTTGGCATGCCATATCTCTGGTGTACACTTTTCTAAGGCTCTATTCCACATCTGAAGTACTGGTTTATCTCCATAACCCTTTTCACCAATGTGCTTGTTACAAAATGTTTTTGTATTTGCCCAAATCAGCTCAATCGCATTAAATTGACAGTGATAAGGAGATGATCTCAACACTTCTTGCTCTTGCAGCTCTTGAAAAATTTTATCAATTTGATATTCCTTTGATTTTTTATGAGCTTTTGCAATATCTAACAATTCTGTCTTAAACATCTGTTTGTTATGAGGTAAACTATTCTTTTGTAACCACTCGGGAATTTCTTCTTTTTCCATGCTGCAGATGGCTGTTTTTCTACTTCAACTGAATAGTATGAAGCATTATCCATTATAATTAAAGATGATTCTTCTAAATTAGGAATCAACTGGTTTCTGACCCATTTCGTAAACATTTCACTATTTATTTCTCTATGCTAGTAAATAGTAAATTGGCATTTTCCACTATGTCCAGCATGTAAAACAATAAACCTTTTATCATCAAATCCCCTAGGCTTATGAACACTTTTAATGTTGTCATCCTGTCATGATTTCCTTTGACTGCCTTTTGAAAAAATCCATGTTTCGTCTATGTCAGCTTGTTGACGGGCAATGTGTGCATTTTTGTTTCCATTTACTTTCTAAGAAAAGCTGCTCTCATTGAACAACTTCTTGGTATCTCCATTAATGCTCGTCTATTGTTATCTTTCTTAAATTTGAAACCCAAATCCAGAAGTAATGTTCGAAGAGTTCCATAACTGACATTAATTATCTCTTTTTGCCGCAGTTCTGTCTTAAACATCTGTTTGTTATGAGGTAAACTATTCTTCTGTAACCACTCGGGAATTTCTTCTTTTTCCATGCTGCAGATGGCTGTTTTTCTACTTCAACTGAATAGTATGAAGTATTATCCATTATAATTAAAGATGAAAGTTGTTAATACTAACATGTTTTTCTAAAAGTCAAATATGATTTACTTTCGATTTCACTTAAACCGATAGATATTAATATCTACTTTCTTTGTGTATATCATATATATCATATAAGGTATTACGATCGTCCATTTTAGAACTTTCACTCAGATCATGGGTCTTAGCTTGTTTCCTTGGTCGTAATTTTCCAGGTGTTGAAAGCAATTGATTTTTATCACTACGAATTTTGATGCTCGCTACAGTTCTCGTACTAATCTGTAAAGCAGCAGCGACTCTCTGGAACCAGAACATTGTAAACACCTTAAAAAGTTATACCTATGTGATTTATTTACCTCTTGTACAGCATTAAGAGATATAAGAGAACCCTCGTTATCACTTTCCGATGTAAAATACACTATTAATTTCGCCACAAAATATCTTGCTTGAGGTTTTCCAGAAATTCTGGTGGTTTCCTCAATTCGTCAAAGAATATCGATTATTTTTATTGCCTATAAACTCGGCGTTACTGGCTTCTAAAACATGAAACTATACCCAAATTTCAGGTTGTTCGCTGTCTTTCTTGCATATGTACAAATAAGCGAGACAGATAATAGAGCGAATGTCGTAAATAACTTCAGATGACAGAAGACCTACGTTTTTAAGTTTTTAAATATACTTAACATGTTGACAAGAAAAATAATATAGACGGATGTTTACACTATATTCAGATATTTATGACGTGCAAGCAAAGAATCATTGATCGGACTATGCTAGCAAACTTTTTAATCGCTGAATTTGGTTTCGACCAACGTCGAAATCCAAAAAAGTGGACAGGTTGTTAATTAAAATGTTTTACTGTGTGCTTTCTTGATTGGCGTTAGTCGTAGTAATTAATAACTTCATTTTTAAATAATTCGTATATAAAAATAAGTCAGTAAGAAGAATCACATTAGTCCAGAGAAAAAAAAGTCAAATTTGTATTATTAATTAATACATCAGTGCATCTTTATTTCTGTTACAAAGCCTCTATTCAAGTTTTGTAGTATTGACTTCAACCCTTTATTTATCCTTTATACATAAAAAACGCACCCCACAACTTTGGGGTAAAATAGGAGTGTATGAAATGAATCATCATGTCAGATGGAAGTTTTTCGCAAGAGGGTGCATAAATCGCCCCTAGAGACGAGAACTCATTCAAAGTCGATCGGGAACATTACTATCGATATAATCTCATACATTATGCAATAAGGGTAGTTTATGCTATACTCTCACTAAAGTGAATATAAAAAGGCTATAAAAATAGTGTCTACTAGGTTTAATATTTAAATGGGGTAAAAGGTGTTATTCGTAATCCATTCGGTGGCAACATTTGAAAAAAAATACCAACCGTTGGGATGTAATAATAGTATGTTATTTTTAATGTTTGTACTCTGACATTTTACTTTACACGATAAAAACTTTATTAACGTCCTCTCCCCTTTTATAATTTTTTTATGAATTATGAATTTTTAATGATTTAGAACTTTTCTGAGGATTTTCGAATCTAAGGAGTGTGAATTATTTTTGAGGGATTTCTAATAGAGGGGTAACTTGTATTATATCGCATCGGGGCATACTGTTGCTATATTCAAGGCGAATTTAATTTTTAGTATATAATATTCTGCCGAAGTGTAAACAACATATTTTTTTGAGCATTCAATATGTCGAATTACGTGCCAACAAAACACCATTGTGCTGCTGAAAGTCATCGATTGTTGTCGGAAACCTATGGTGATTATA
Source organism: Pachyrhynchus sulphureomaculatus (assembly GCA_019049505.1). Taxonomy (NCBI): domain Eukaryota; kingdom Metazoa; phylum Arthropoda; class Insecta; order Coleoptera; family Curculionidae; genus Pachyrhynchus; species Pachyrhynchus sulphureomaculatus. The sequence continues at coordinate 169,414,631 of CM032456.1, forward strand.
TTCCATCGATAAAAACATATGACTATTGGCGTCGACGCTGTGTGGTGATTTCGGCACAGAAGACAAAGAACATCCAGACCAGCCGAAAAAGTTTAAAGATGAAGAAATGGTGGCTTTACTCGATGAAGACCAGTACCAAATGGAAAAAGAACTTGCAGAATCATTAGGAGTTGATCGCACAACCATTTCCAAGCACTTACATGCACTAGGAATGATTTAAAAGCAAGGAAAGTGCGTGTCGTACGAATTGAAACCGAAAGACGTTGAAACGTGTGAACAACTGTTTCAACGGCACAATCGGAAAGGTGTTTTGTTTTGAAAAATGGATACGCTACGATAATCCAAAGCGCAAAAAATCGTGGGTGAAGCTCGGTGAACCATCAACATCCTCGTCAAAGCCGAATATTCATGGCTCCAAGCTTATGCTGTGTATCTGGTGGGATCAGGTGGGTATAGTACATTATGAGCTGCTCCAACCCGACGAAACTATTGCTGGGGAACCTTATCGACAACAATTGATGCAATTGAGCCAAGCGTGGAAGGAAAAATTACCGGGATATGCCAAAAGACACGACAAAGTGATTTTTCAACATGAAAACGCTCGGCCACATGTTGCAAAATCCGTCAAGGAAACGCTAGAAGCGCTTGGATGGGATATCCTACCTCACTCGTCGTACTCACCAGACATTGCTCCTTCTGATTATCACTTGTTCCGATCGATGTCTGAATAGCGCTTCCATTCTTATGAGGATACCAAAAAATGGGTCGATTCGTGGATAGCCTCAAAAGACGAGTCCTTTTTTCAACGTGATATTTATATGCTGCCACAAAGATGGAAGAAAGTAGTGGCTAGCGATGGACAATACTTTAAAGAGTCAATCTGTAATCATTTGTTTACAATAATGTGAAATTTTTACCAAAAAATCCTTCAAAATTAATTCACTCACCCAATAATAATAACTAGATATACATACGTTGCGTACATTTGCCTGACTGAGATTTCCACTAAATTTTTAATATCTAAAATTATTCATTTTTACTGAGAATATTAAAAATGGAAAACAGTTTCTAACAAAAAAGGCAAATGAAGTTGAATACGTCAGAATTTAGCTATACAGATGCTAGGGATCGAAAACGCAGTTGAAAAAACGTTCCAAAATATTTATAATTCAAATATTCTAACTAAATGCATCTTTAAATAAACAATGAACGAATGTTATTGTTGTGTGTGTTGAATTTCTACTTTATTTTAAAATTATATTTTAAACTTAAGGGGCATATTTAAAATATTCCAATAAAAACATCTCTGCAACGAATGAAATTTTTACTCAAAAAATCATTTAACATGTATACCGCTCGAAGCTAACTTCGTTCGGTTAGCTTCGAGCGGGAAAACCTCTATTGTAACATATATATATATATATATATATATATATATATATATATATATATATATATATATATATATATATATATATATATATATATATATATATATATATATATATATATATATATATATATATATATATATATATATATATATATATATATATATGTTTTGACGGATGTTCTCACAGGTGTGAAATGTAGTAGTGGTTTTTCGGATATCCAGTGTTCGCTTAAAGTCCCTTAATGGACAGTTTCGCTGACGTTTCGATGGAATCTCATCCATCTTCTTCAAAGCGGTGATCACTTGACGATGACCGAATAGATCATTCATCGCCAAGACATCGTCAAGTGATCAACGCCTGGAAAAAGATGGATGAGATTTCATCGAAACGTCAGCAAAACTGTCCATCAAGGGACTTCAAGTTAACACAGGATATCCGAAAAACCATTACTACATTTTACACCCCTGAGAACATTCGTCAAAACATATATATACATATATATATATATATATATATATATATATATATATATATATATATATATATATATATATATATATATGTAGAGGTTGGTTTGAAAAGTCCGTGCAAAGTCCGAGAGATGGCACCACCGGCGCGTATCGAGGTCATGTTTAGTTAGTAGCATCTCTTGAATGAACGTACACCAAGTTTCAGCCATATTGGTCTATTTCTTTGTGTTTGGCATTCGTGTGAATCAAGGAAGTCGACTCCAGAAATCATTGATCAAATCCATGATATGGTGATGGATGACAGAAGAGTTAAGGTGCGTGAGATTGCTAGTGCTGTGGGCATCTCGACTGAACTGGTACATAATATGTTGCATAAACATTTGGACATGAGAAAGCTATCCGCAAGATGGGTGCCGCGATTGCTCACGCTTGACCAAAAACGGAATCGTGTGAAGTGTTGCAAGGATGGTTTGCAGCTGTTCCAGAAGAATCCGGAGGACTTTAAGCGTCGTTTCGTCACTGTGGATGAAACATGGATACATTACTATACTCCTGAGACCAAACAACAATCTAAACAATGGGTTACCAAGGGGGAATCTGCACCAAAAAAGGCGAAGACCGTTCCTTCGGCCGGAAAGGTTTATGGCGACTGTCTTTTGGGATTCGCAAGGGATAATAAGATTTTATTCAAACGAGGAGGTGATTGCAGACACTAATGGATATTTTGCAGACCTGGACAAATCCTATTATTCGGAAGGGATCAACAAACTAGAACATCGTTGGACGAGTAGTTTTTATTTTTTTTTGCACGGACTTTTCAAGCCAGCCTCGTATATATATATATATATATATATATATATATAATATATATATATATATATATATATATATATATATATACATATTAATGGACAGTTTCGCTGACGTTTCGATGGAATCTCATCCATCTTCTTCAAAGCGGTGATCACGTGACGATGATCGAATGGATCATTCATCGCCAAGACATCGTCAAGTGATCAACGCCTTGAAAAAAATGGATAAGATTTCATCGAAACGTCAGCAAAACTGTCCATCAAGGGACTTTAAGTTAACACAGGATATCCGAAAAACCATTACTACATTTTACACCATATATATATATATATATATATATATTATATATATATACATACATACATATATATATATATATATATATATATATATATATATATATATATATATATACATATATATATATATATATATATATATACATATATATATATATATATATATATATATATATATATATATATATATATATATATATATATATATATATATTGGATGGAATAGGGTCCCATAAGATTGCGAAATTTGCTTAGTAGAGGCACAAAATATCAAAGTTAAAAAAAAAAATGTTTTCCTTTACATTTTGTACAGACTAAAGACTGCTTACTTTTTTTTATTTTAAGCAGGTATGTTTAAAAATATATATATATATATATATATATATATATATATATATATATATATATATATATATATGTATATATATATATATATATAATATATATAAAATGCAACGTCTCTCTGTCTGTCTGTCTGTCTGTCTCTCCGTTAGTGCGCTTATCACTGGAGAACCACTTATCCGATTTACGTACTTTTTTTTTAAAAAACATACATATGTTCTCTGGCCAGGTTATAGGCTATATTTTATAACGATAGGTAGCATAAGGAATGAGCAGTGACAATAATAGGGAATGAAGTCGGAAAAAAAGTTTGCCGCTAGCGCGTTCCCTTGCAGTACACACACAGCGTCCATTAGTGCGTTTATCAGGCGAGAACCACTTATCCGATTTACGTGTCTTTTTTTAAATTCATACATATATTCTTTGGCCAGGTTATATAGTAATAACTAGAATCTATATCTATAATATATGTAAAATACAACGTCTCTCTGTCTGCCTGTCTGTCCGTTAGTGAGCTTATCCCTCGAGAACCACTTATTCGATTTACGTGATTTTTTAAATTCATACATATGTTCTCTGACCAGGTTATATAATAATAATCTACATAATATATATAAAACTCAACGTCTCTCTGTCTGTCTGTCTGTTAGTGTGCTTATCATTCGAGAACCACTCATCTGATTTACGTGATTTTTTTAAATTTAATATATGTCAAAAAAAATCTCTAATATATATAAAACGTAACGTCTTCTGTCTGTCTATCCATTACTGCGCTTCGCACTCAAGAACCACTTACCCGATTTACGTGTTTTTTTTTTAAATAAAATACAAAGGGAATAAACAGAGACAAAATGCTAATGTGTAGGAAAAAAGATGGAAGTTTAGCAGTAAGCTTCGCAGAAAGACTGAATTGATGGGGGGAATACTTTAAAGAAACACTAAATGGAGATGAAAAATGAGTTGAGTGAGAAATAGGAAGCAAAATTAACCGAAGGGCAGGAGGGGACAAATAAACCCTGCAAAGAGAAAGACTCAGAACCCAAAAAAAATAAGACCCCGGGTGGAAATTGTAGAACTGATAAAAGCTGGAGGAGTAGATCTGGAAAATGAAATATGCCGGTTGGTGCAAGAAATATGGGAAACAGAAAAGATGCCAGTGAGCTGGAGAGAGTCGCTCATTTGTCCAATATACAAAAAAGGAGAAAAAACTATATGTGCTAATTATAGGCCACTAGCAGAGAAAGCCGAGTCTATTCTGGGAGAATACCAGTGTGGATTCAGGACCAGATATTTTCGATTAAGCAAATCTAAGATAATAGCTTAGAACATAATTAGGCACTACACTTAGTCTTTGTGGATTTCAGAGAAGCATATGACTCTGTAAATAGAGAAGGACTCTACAAGCTAATGGAAGAACTAAAAAAAGTTCCAAGTAAATTGATTCGCATGGTAAGAATATGTATATATATATATATATATATATATATATATATATATATATATATATATATATATATATACATATATATATATATATATATATATATATATATATATATATATATACATATATATATATATATATATATATATATATATATATATATATATATATATATATATATATTGGATGGAATAGGGTCCCATAAGATTGCGAAATTTGCTTAGTAGAGGCACAAAATATCAAAGTTAAAAAAAAAAAATGTTTTCCTTTACATTTTGTACAGACTAAAGACTGCTTACTTTTTTTTATTTTAAGCAGGTATGTTTAAAAATATATATATATATATATATATATATATATATATATATATATGTATATATATATATATAATATATATAAAATGCAACGTCTCTCTGTCTGTCTGTCTGTCTGTCTGTCCGTTAGTGCGCTTATCACTGGAGAACCACTTATCCGATTTACGTACTTTTTTTTAAAAAACATACATATGTTCTCTGGCCAGGTTATAGGCTATATTTTATAACGATAGGTAGCATAAGGAATGAGCAGTGACAATAATAGGGAATGAAGTCGGAAAAAAGTTTGCCGCTAGCGCGTTCCCTTGCAGTACACACACAGCGTCCATTAGTGCGTTTATCAGGCGAGAACCACTTATCCGATTTACGTGTCTTTTTTTAAATTCATACATATATTCTTTGGCCAGGTTATATAGTAATAACTAGAATCTATATCTATAATATATGTAAAATACAACGTCTCTCTGTCTGCCTGTCTGTCCGTTAGTGAGCTTATCCCTCGAGAACCACTTATTCGATTTACGTGATTTTTTAAATTCATACATATGTTCTCTGACCAGGTTATATAATAATAATCTACATAATATATATAAAAACTCAACGTCTCTCTGTCTGTCTGTCTGTTAGTGTGCTTATCATTCGAGAACCACTCATCTGATTTACGTGATTTTTTTAAATTTAATATATGTCAAAAAAAAATCTCTAATATATATAAAACGTAACGTCTTCTGTCTGTCTATCCATTACTGCGCTTCGCACTCAAGAACCACTTACCCGATTTACGTGTTTTTTTTTTAATAAAATACAAAGGGAATAAACAGAGACAAAATGCTAATGTGTAGGAAAAAAGATGGAAGTTTAGCAGTAAGCTTCGCAGAAAGACTGAATTGATGGGGGGAATACTTTAAAGAAACACTAAATGGAGATGAAAATGAGTTGAGTGAGAAATAGGAAGCAAAATTAACCGAAGGGCAGGAGGGGACAAATAAACCCTGCAAAGAGAAAGACTCAGAACCCAAAAAAAATAAGACCCCGGGTGGAAATTGTAGAACTGATAAAAGCTGGAGGAGTAGATCTGGAAAATGAAATATGCCGGTTGGTGCAAGAAATATGGGAAACAGAAAAGATGCCAGTGAGCTGGAGAGAGTCGCTCATTTGTCCAATATACAAAAAAGGAGAAAAAACTATATGTGCTAATTATAGGCCACTAGCAGAGAAAGCCGAGTCTATTCTGGGAGAATACCAGTGTGGATTCAGGACCAGATATTTTCGATTAAGCAAATCTAAGATAATAGCTTAGAACATAATTAGGCACTACACTTAGTCTTTGTGGATTTCAGAGAAGCATATGACTCTGTAAATAGAGAAGGACTCTACAAGCTAATGGAAGAACTAAAAATTCCAAGTAAATTGATTCGCATGGTAAGAATGACCCTGAATGACACAGAAAATAGAGTGTTGGTTGAGGGCAAAGTATCAGACAAGTTTAAGGTGAAGAGAGGATTAAGACAGGGGGAACCAGTGTCGACATGTCTATTTAATTTGGTACTAGAGAAGATAATCCGGGAGTCAGAAATAAACACAAATGGAACGGTATACCAACAAACCTGCCAATGCTTGGCCTATGCGGATGATGTAGCAGTGATTGCAAGAGCAAAAGAGAACCTCAAAAAAGCCATAAGTAGGATAGAAGAAGGGAGAAGGATGACAGGAGTAAAGATAGATGAGGAAAAAAAAACAAAATACATGGAAATTACAAGGAAGAAGGATAATAAAAACAACAAAAGTTTAGATATAATAAACAACTTAGGGCAAAGATATATGTTTGAAAAAGTAGACAAATTTAATTATCTGAGAGTAACAATAACAGAGAGTGGACAAGAAAGGACGGAGATACAAGAAAGAATAGCGAAAGTACAGAGATGTTTGGGGGCAATGAATCCAATATTGAAATCAAAGAATGTATCAAGAAAAGCAAAAGAAAGAATATATACGACAGTTATCAGACCCACGGTGACATATGGATGCGAAACGTGGAAACTGAATGCAAGAGAAAAGGAGACGTTGGAGGTGTGGGAAAGGAAAGCTTTGAGAAGAATCTGCGGAGGAAGGAAAAAAGAGGGACTGTGGAGAAGAAGAACAAACTACGAATTAAAATGCCTATATACGAAACCCCTTATAAGCCAAATCATAATAAGCCAGCGATTAAGATGGTTGGGACACGTGGAAAGGATGAAGGAAGAAAGACAGGCAAAGCAAGCCCTAATAAGAGGAGTGGTTGGAAGAAGAGGCAAGGGTAGACCTCGATCTACATGGATTCAGGCAGTAAATCAAGATCCGGAGTTGATGGGAATCCCGCACTGGAAAAAGCTAACAGGAGACAAACAGAAGTTGAGACAAGTATGCAACCAAGCCATGAGCCTCTAAGGTCCCTTGAGTTATATAATAATATAAACATAACGTATAAGCAGTGACGATAAAGGTGAAACAAGTCCACGCGAGCGGAGCCGCGGGCAGGGCTAATATATATATATATATATATATATATATATATATATTATATATATATATATATATATATATATATAAATATATATATATATATATATATATATATATATATATATATATATATATATATATATATATATATATATATAATATATATAAATATATATATATATATATATATATATATATATATATATATATATATATATATATATATATATATGTATATGTATATGTATATGTACATATATGCAGTATATGCTATATTAATCCTTTAAACCAATTGCTATAATGAATATTTAATAAAACAGATGGAATAATGTAGGTGAGGTTATTCCTGGTATGTTAGAAAGGATGGCGTGAATTGTTCTACATATTTATATTGACATCATTTTCTATAATTATCCGAAAATTTAAAACAATAATTTTTCTTGTTCTATTTATAATCGATATATGTTTTAGCATTTGTGAACAATATGCAGAACAATCTTTAGTGGCTTATCAGAGGTCCCAAAATGTTGAGCAAGATATACATTGTGGGTCTTTTATTTTGCAACTTTAAGTATTTATTGAGACCATATGGTTTTAAACAAATTGCCATTTAAATAAGATGGGAACCTGACAATAATGGTTTTAAAATAAATTTTAACAAACATTATTTCGTCCTGTTATTACTGATGACAATGGTGTAACAAGCTTAGTGGAAGCCCCAGGGGATGAATGAAATGTGAAATGTCTAACACTTAGACATTCATCTTTTATTTAGCTATTTTTACAACAGCAAGCAAAGCAACTAACAATCTAATATAACGTCTTGTTAGACTAAGGGGAAAATTTTCGATACTAACTTTGTTAATTACTTCATGCGATCTCCGCCTATTTCTGAGATATTGACAAAGGAAAAACAGGCATCAAATACTACCTGGGGTCCCACGCAATTACCACCTGTTGTCGGTATTCTACATAGTACGTTGATTTATTTAGGATTGCTTTTCGAGTTTTCCCACAGCTATATAGATGACAGCGAGGAAACAAAACTGTGTATTCAGAAAATTTTCAGAGCATATACATTCTTGTACCGGTGTACAAGTATGAAATGCGGATTTCAGACAATAGATGGTGCACCAATGCAGTTTGTGCTATAAAGATTTGACATTGCGCCATTTTGTTGTGTCATCAACAAGTGTCAGACGCGCACGAGTGATAAATTGGAGAAATGTGTGCATAGTGTTGTGTTGTTGCGTTCAATATGTCGAAATTTATACCGAACAAAGAGCATTCGCGGACAGCATTAATTTTTTGTTTTCATTTGAAGAAAACTGCTGTTGAATCATACCGTTACTTCGAGAAGCTTATGGTGAACATGCTCTATCGCAAGATACGTGTGAACGATGGTTTCGACGTTTCAAAAGTGGTGACTTCGATGTTGCAGACAAGGAACGTGGAAAACCGCCAAAAAAATACAAAGATGTGGAATTGCAAGTATTGTTGGACGAAGATGATTCGCAAATACAAAAACAACTCGCCGAGCAATTGGGCGTTAGTCAACAAGCTGTTCCAATCAACTACGAGAGATGGGAAAAATTCAGAAGACCGGTAGATGGGTACCACATGAGTTGAACGACAGGCAAATGGAAAAGTGCAAAAACACGTGTGACATTTTGCTCGCTGGGTACAAAAGGAAGTCGTTTTTGCATCGTATAGATACAGGGAATGAAAAGTGGATTTATTTTGAGAATCCCAAGCGCAAAAAATCATGGGTAGACCCAGGCGCACTATCTACATCGACCGCAAGACCGAATCGCTTTGGCAGAAAGACGATGCTCTGTGTTTGGTGGGACCCGAGGGGCGTGGTCTATTATGAGCTGTTAAAACCTGGGGAAATGATTAATACTAAACGTTACCAACAACAATTGACCGATTTGAACTGTTCGCTGCTTGAAAAAAGGCCAGAATACCGAAAGAGGCAACACAAAGACATTTTTCTTCATGACAGTGCTCCATCATATACGGCAAAACCAGTTCGCGATAGGTTGGAAGCACACCCCATGCGGCTTACTCATCAGACTTGGCTCCTTCCGATTACCACTTGTTTGCATCGATGGGTCACGCACTTGCTGAGCAGCGCTTTGGTTCGTATGAAGATGGATCGATGGTTTGCAGCAAAAGGGGAAGATTTTTACTGGCGTGGTATTCACAAATTGACCGAAAGATGGGAAAAATGTAGAACAAGCGATGGAGCATACTTTAAATAAAGCACTTTTTATCATTCTTCCGAATTTAACATGTTTTTTCAAAAAAAAAATCCGCATTTCATACTTATACACCTGTGTACAAGGGGGTGTTAACACCAGTATGAACAGGTCGCAAGACTCTCATACTCAAGCTGCCTTAGGACGAAACGCCTAGTGTTTCATACATGCAAGAAATATCATGTGTTTTTGGGTAACTACTTGCTGTATTGTTAACTACAGTCTGTCAAGTAAGATCGCGTCCGTGATAATTCATTTTTGGTATATGCGGTTCTATCGATTCAACAAAAAATCGGTAGAGGAAACCTTTGTCCACGACATATTTTAGTAAATGTGTCAGTCGATTCTGATGTTTCGTCGAAATTACGTAAAATCCAAAATGAGTTACTTGTTTGCGCGTCGATTCGAGGCAGTCTTTCTTTATTCTCATCCAAAGGAGTCTAAAATGACACATTCCGCTGCCGCTAATTATATTAAAAAGTCGATATCGTTTGTGAAGAAGTGGGTAAATCATTTTACGAGACGAAAAATGTCAACGACTTGCCAAAACGTGGCTCGGTTGGTAAAGTCACTCCGAAACTCGAAAAACGAATCGTGTCATTGTTTTCACAGGACCCGAAATTAACGCTGCGTCAAGGAGCGGCAAAATTAGGAAATCAGTGTGTCCCAGGAGACTATCCAACAACATCTTCGTGCTCATAATGTCAAATACCGAAGTACATTGAAGAAACCTATACTGGGCGAAAATCACGTCGCTAAGCGGACGCCAACCCTATTGAAAACGTTTGGTCCCTTGTTAGAGGAAAGAGTCTGAGGACTTTGACTGAGTTATCTCGCGAGATTCGAAAAATTTGCAAAGAGTATGCAGAAAATTTCGTCGGCAGAATGCTTTGAAGATGCCAGGCGATTATTGATGCGAAAGGCGATTGGACAACTTACTAAAGTAATTAGCATACCAGAAGAATACATTGATGGCAAAAAATGTCCTTGACACATTTTTTTTTCAAAAATACGAACGGTCACGTTCTAACTTGACAGACTGTATACTTTGGCCACTGTCGGATATATCAGTGTTTAGTTTTTTTTTATATATTATTTGCGTTACTAACACACACTATTATTTGTTTTCAAAATGGAAAATTGATTAGTTATAAATAAAATCTATAATTAATTACGACCTGAAATATTATAACAAACGCACTTTGCCAATGTCGCAGTTATTACAGGTTGACTTATAACATAAGAATTTTATTACCTGATACTGTTTGTAATAATGGCAAACTTTTAATAAAATATTGTTGTGGAAAGGTTTCTAATGGTGGTATTCAAAGTTGTGATTAGAATTAAACAAATTAATTCCTTTAATTTCCATTTTCACAAAAAAAAAAAAAAAACGTCGTTTATAATTAAACGTAGATTGTAATATTACAGTAAAGTATACAGTGTTTAATTAAAAATATCAAAGTTAATTGCAGTATTGCTGACACTGGAAGTACTTTTAATTATTTTCTATGTCAGAATTAGTGTTATTTTCAAATATAAAGTTATAAAAAAATCAAAAGAAGTTTTCCTTTGTTGTTAACTAATTAATATAATTCTATAATCAGTTATATCTTAGATTTAGATCTAGAGAATTATGAACACACTATCATTATCTATCTGTTTTTTTTTTATAGCATTCTTCGCCTTCCAGTTCTCAGTTTCCAATCTTCGGATCTTAGATTTCTCTCTGACATTGCCCTTCGAACACCTCCAAACTATGTCGCTCTTAGTCTCCCTCTTCTCCTCTTTTCGCTTGGTATCCACTTTAGAATCATCTTTTGGATTCAGTGTTCTTCCATTCTTTCCACGTGTCCGTACCATATAAGTTGTCGTTGTTAAATTTTTGGGCTCATGGAATCTCCCTGTCTTACTCCGCGTTTGATAGGTTAGGATTTGTTTTACTATCCGTTTCAATTTGAGCCTTGTTGTAAATTGTTCTTATGAGCTGAGTGTACCTATAGTCTATTCTGCTGCTTTTTCGATGGCCCAGCTCTCGATACTATCAAAAGCCTTTTGATATATATTTATATATATATATATATATATATATATATATATATATATATATATATATATATATATATATATATATATATATATATATATATATATTACTCTCAATTTAGTGGGGTGCAGTCTTTATTTAAACATTTATGGCCTTGGGTAGTGAAACAACCTTTTTTGTTAGTCGAGCATTCGAAATTATATTTATTTCTTCTTCCGGACATCTGGAAAGACAAAAGTTTCTTCTTTCTTTATACTGTTAAGTGAAAAGTTCTTTTTTGAGTACATTCATATGATTGAAAAAAACAAAAAAAAGGCATGAAAAGAAAGAAAAAAGAAAAATGACTGACTTACCAAAGTGTTTTTTTTTATAACAAAACAAGCAGTCATTAGCACAAAGGGACTTTCCCCAATATACTGTTGTTAAATACATAGTATTATAATTAAAAGGAAAAATACAAAACGGCCAAAAATGGCTGGCTTTGGTTCTCTCTGCTCATCCCGTAAACCAGTAAAATAACAAAAAATTTTCAATTTTTGGTGGTAAAGATGAAGTATGATAGACCGATATAACTTTTATGTGGTAGAGAAAGATCGAAGATATTGATTGGTTTCGATCTGAGATATGCTTGCAGTTGAAAAATTATTTAAATGACAAGTAGTGTGATGAATAAAGATAGAAATAATCGTTGAGAATTTAGATTTTATATTTCAATAGCGCATGTGTCAACCTGTATACGGGGGATAACAGAAAGAAACAAGGCATTACAGTTTTCGAAAAATAAAATATAAAATAACAGAATAATAGGATGGAAAAAACATTTTGTCTATGTGTTATTCGTCTGGTGCAGGACGATCTGTTAGTGATTGGTATTTTTCTAATTCTAATTTAAGGATGTAACTGTATATGGAACTGAATCCCTGGGGGTCACTCTTTTTATTCATGGAGTAAGGTTCCCGGTTAATATGGGCCATTTCTAAGAATTCATTTGTAGTAAGAATCAGAGCGATCCAGGACCTCAGTCTCATCCCAGCTCATTCGATGGTCATTGTTAATGACATGTTGTGCTAAAGCACAAGATTGTACATTACGTCTGCAGTCACTTTTGTGTGATGTAATTCTACCCTTCAAATTTGTGGAGGTTCGACCTACGTACACCTTATTACAATTTGAACAAGGTGTTTTGTAAATTACGTTCCAATTTTCATTTTTTAGGAGAGGCTTGGTTTTGGTGTACAGTTTAGAAAAAGTTTTAATTTGCCTTTTAGCAATTTTAAAATCAGACGGTTTGAAAATGTTAATAAGTCTATCAGTAAAATTGTCAATATAAGAAAGAGAGAGAAAATTTTGATTATTTAATTGAGTAGAGGACTGATTAAGATAGATTTCTTAGTTGTTACTTTGTATTGAGAGTTGTGAAGTAAGTGTTTGAGGTTGTGATTGATATGTTATTATATTTTCTGGGATGTTATAAAATGTAATAAAAAGAAATTTATTAATTAAATGAACTGGGTAGGAATTGTCAAGTAGAAAGCCCTTAAGTTTTCTGAGTGACTCATCTCTGTAATCTGGGTGGGTTAATTTAACTGCTCTAGTTTTCATACCTAGTATGACGTTTATTTTGGATCTCATTGGGTGGTATGAGGAAAAACTTATAAATGCTGGTTGTAGGAGTTAAAAATATCCAGTGCTACATCAATTCTACCTTTTGGTACTGCTAGGATGAGGTCATCAACATAACGTTTAATAAAAGGTATATGAAAAGGCATAAGTTCCAGACAATCACTAACCAAGTCATCAAGAACAAAATTGTAAGAATAGGTGAAATTTTAGATCTCATGGGAGTTCCGAGAATTTGTTTATAGTATTGATCACTGAAAACTAATATGTTGGAATCAAAAATAAACTGTACTATAGATTTGAATAAGTCCAGAATATAATATTTCTATTGAATTACTATATATATATATATATATATATATATATATATATATATATATATATATATATATATATATATATATATATATATATATATATATATATATATATATATATATATATATATGTCTACTCGACCATTATCGAAGACATCTCAAAAAGTTTTAAAAGTAAAAATTTCGCTTCTGCTTAAGTGTAAAGTTTATTGCACCAACGAGGTTACTATAGGGAACTATATACTTTTTGTCGCTATAAAGTATCTTTATTATTAAAATTGAGGTCTGTAGAATGTAGAATTCGTGGATTGTGTACAATTAAAATTAATCTTTCATATATATATATATATATATATATATATATATATATATATATATATATATATATATATATATATATATTTTTGACGAATGTTCTCACGGGTGTGAAATGTAGTAATGGTTTTTCGGGTATCCCGTGTTAGCTTGAAGTCCCTTGATGGACGGTTTCGCTGACGTTTCGATGGAATCTCATCCATCTTTTTCAAAGCGTTGATCACTGGTCGGTGTCTTGGCGTTGAATGTCGAGACTGGCCCTGAGTGCGCCGGTTTTACGTACTCGGGGGTGTTTCTATTGGTCGGACGGATCTGGCCAATAGAGGCTCGGCTTTGGCTGCGCGTTGTCGGTCCTGTGGTTCTTTGTAATATTTGTGTTGGTGAAGTAACATATGGTTGAATTATTGTTTCTCTTGGTTGGACTTGGTACTGGGATAGAATATGTTTCCAAGAGTTCGGTAAACATTGGCTATCATCCCGATTATTTAAGTTGTTCTGCCTCTTTTCTATTTCTATGGCTTCTTTGATTACCCTAGTGGATAGGTTATTACTTTTTTGTAGGGTTCTGGTTTTGTCAAAATCGATTTTGTGGCTGGTATTGTGTGCATGTTGTGCTAGAGAGGAGGTGGTGGATTTTTGTTTTACGGCGTTTTTGTGCTCGTCTCTTCTGGCACTAATTTTCCTGTTTGTTTGGCCTATGTATGAAAGACCGCAGTCCTGACACGGAATTTCATATACGCCTTGGTCTTCTAAGGCTATAATGTCTTTTGGTGTAGGTAGAATATCTTTAATTTTTTGGTTGGTTGTGTAAATGGTCTCAATTTGGTGTTTTCCTAGAAGTCTTCCTATTTTGTCTGTGATGCCTTTTACATATGGGAGAAATGCTTTTGTAGTATATGTCTTTCTTTCCTGTTTGTGTTGTTTATTTAGGGCCCGCCGGATCGTGTTTTGACTATATCCATTTGAAAGTAAAACGTTTCGAAGGAGCTTGGTTTCTTGTTGCAAATGTTCCTTGTCTGTTAGGGTTTCTGATCGGTGAGCTAAGGATTTGGCAACGGAGAAGAGTTGGGCTGGGTGAAGAACTCCGAGCCCTGCGCGATCTACGCAAAGACCGATCAATTATTGTCTTACCAGCCGACAAGGGCAATGCCACCGTGGTCCTCAACTCTGACGATTACCACCAAAAGATGCTCAACCTTTTAAATGATCCTTCGTATAAAGCCATCACAAGTGATCCGACAACATACCTAGAGAAAACCACTAAATCCGCAATCAAGGCCTCCTCTCTTAGTGAAGAAACAAAAAAGAAACTTATCCCTAGAGAGAAATCATCAAGATGCTCAAAAATGTATGGATTACCGAAAGTCCACAAACAAGGAGCACCCTTAAGACCAATAGTCAGCTCGTTTGGCTCCCCGACACAAGCTTTAACCAAGCACCTAGCCATGACTCTGCAACCTCATGTGGAAAAAGCCGCATCATACGTGAAAAATTCACAACATTTTATTCAAATCATAAAAAACATGCAGCTAGAGAAAAATGATTTACTTGTCAGTTTTGATGTCGTATCCCTTTTCACGCAAGTACTAGTTACCGAAGCACTGTCCATCATAGAGACAAAATACAACCTGCCCGAATACGTCATCAGTCTATCAAAACACTGCCTCGCTAATACATACTTCGTCTATTCAGGCCAAAAATATAAACAAATAGAAGGTGCACCCATGGGCTCTCCATTGTCACCAGCACTAGCTAATCTATACATGGAGCATTTCGAAACACTAGCTCTAGAAACTGCTCCACATAAACCGAAAACATGGCTTCGATACGTAGATGACACTTTTGTGGTATGGCAACACGGTGAAGACAACTTAAACAAGTTCCTGGAACACCTTAACAACATACATCCAAACATTAAATTTACAATGGAAAGGGAGGCAGCAGAACAACTACCATTCCTAGATCTCTTGCTTCAAAGAAAATTAGATGGTTCTTTGTCTCACTCAGTATATAGAAAACCGACACATACAAACAGATACTTAAATGCCAGCTCACATCATCACCCAGCCCAACTCTTCTCCGTTGCCAAATCCTTAGCTCACCGATCAGAAACCCTAACAGACAAGGAACATTTGCAACAAGAAACCAAGCTCCTTCGAAACGTTTTACTTTCAAATGGATATAGTCAAAACACGATCCGGCGGGCCCTAAATAAACAACACAAACAGGAAAGAAAGACATATACTACAAAAGCATTTCTCCCATATGTAAAAGGCATCACAGACAAAATAGGAAGACTTCTAGGAAAACACCAAATTGAGACCATTTACACAACCAACCAAAAAATTAAAGATATTCTACCTACACCAAAAGACATTATAGCCTTAGAAGACCAAGGCGTATATGAAATTCCGTGTCAGGACTGCGGTCTTTCATACATAGGCCAAACAAACAGGAAAATTAGTGCCAGAAGAGACGAGCACAAAAACGCCGTAAAACAAAAATCCACCACCTCCTCTCTAGCACAACATGCACACAATACCGGCCACAAAATCGATTTTGACAAAACCAGAACCCTACAAAAAAGTAATAACCTATCCACTAGGGTAATCAAAGAAGCCATAGAAATAGAAAAGAGGCCCAACAACTTAAATAATCGGGATGATAGCCAACGTTTACCGAACTCTTGGAAACATATTCTATCCCAGTACCAAGTCCAACCAAGAGAAACAATAATTCAACCATATGTTACTTCACCAACACAAATATTACAAAGAACCACAGGACCGACAACGCGCAACCAAAGCCGAGCCTCTATTGGCCAGATCCGTCCGACCAATAGAAACACCCCCGAGTACGTAAAACCGGCGCACTCAGGGCCAGTCTCGACATTCAACGCCAAGACACCGACCAGTGATCAACGCTTTGAAAAAGATGGATGAGATTCCATCGAAACGTCAGCGAAACCGTCCATCAAGGGACTTCAAGCTAACACGGGATACCCGAAAAACCATTACTACATATATATATATATATATATATATATATATATATATATATATATATATATATATACATACATATATATATATATATATATATATATATATATATATATATATATATATATATATATATATATACATACATATATATATATATATATATATATATATATATATATATATATATATATACATATATATATATATATATATATACATATATATATATATATATATATATATATATATATATATATATATATATATATATATATATATATATATATATATATATATATATATATATATATATATATATATATATATATATATATATATATATATATATATATATATATATATATATATATATATATATATATATATATATATATATATATATATATATATATATATATATATATATATATATATATATATATATATATATATATATATATATATATATATATATATATATATATATATATATATATATATATATATATATATATATATATATATATATATATATATATATATATATATATATATATATATATATATATATATATATATATATATATATATATATATATATATATATATATATATATAAAGCGTTATTAAATAGCTTTACTCTTAAATACAAATGCCCACTGATTAAGATCGATCTTAAATTGTTTCTAGCGACTGAAAATATATTAATATTGATTTTATTAACTAAGTCGTGATTTTAGTGCTTAGTAAACCTACATTTTAAATAGTGTGCTAGCTTTAAGAAACTTGAAGTTGCTTCTGTAAATAAATAATACCAAGTGTCGTTTTAGTTTTTTTTACCGCAAGATTTTACCACAGTAAGCATAAAACACAGTAGCGACAGTCCGACTCACGACACCTTTGATCTCAACGGGTTCGAATTTTTAATGATCACATGACCTGTCGCCATATTGTTGGTATGATGCCTGTAAGTTTTTGAAATATTCAAATTCCTTCTTTCAAGAAAGATCCTATTCTGTAGAATAAAAACGAATTTTGTTGATTGAAAAGAAGAAAACAACGAGAAAAGTTTTTTTTAGAAACTTTTTTTATCAAGTTATTATTAAAACAGATATACCAAAACAGGGCAAAAGGCAAAAAATACATTTGGCTTCAACGCTTTTTGCACGTTATTCATTTAAATATCTCATTGTTGAATTTATATTTCTCAACTATTAAAGATATTGTCCGGGGGGGAAAATGCTCATTTTGAGAATATATCTCTGCACACCTTCAGCTTCGCTCGTATAATGTCAACAGTCATGCTCCTTATATTTCAACAGATGAGATTGTCTTTCTTCTGAACTTAAAAATAAAGTGAATACACTTTTTGCTTCATTTCATCATATAATCCAATACAATAATTTTCATCTCTCTAATGCCTTATTCAGATAAATTTTGAATAATGTAGGAGATAGAGAGCAACCCTATCTGGCACCCTTTGTTACAGACAAATTTTCGAAGAGAATGTTTCTCAACTTTATTCGGGAACGTAACTGGTTGATCGTTCTAATATTTGCCATATATTTTTCACTAGGACGGTGTCATTCGCTTTGGTTAGGTTTACAAACAGTAGATGGAGCTCTCTGTTCGTTGATGTCTTTTTTCGTTAAAGTAAACACATTATACGAGGTTTAGTTATCCGATAGAATAAAAACATCGAGAAGTAATAACGAGATAAGTGAGTCACCTTCTGGGCTGTGCTATTTTTTCTCTGGACAGAGGCTCCGTTTGTTTAAGTAACCTCAGAACCCAATTGAAGTTACGCCACTGTGGTCGGGAAACGTATGGGCGGAAAGTAAATGTAAAACGGCAGTTTATTTGAATAACTTTTTGCCGCACACTCTGACAACACAAACGGAATGTTGTGACTATTTGGGTAAAAAGTAAATGTTTGGCTTGAAACAAGAGATGGTGTGCACCTGGGTAAGCGTAAAAAGGAAATAATGAAAAGGATATTTCGTTCGTTGTTTAGTTTATATGCACTATTTGTAATTACATACAATACAGTTGGTATGCACTATACCACTTTCACTTGTACTTATACGGTTTATTAAAAACGAATTCTTTTTTATTGTTTGTGCTTTTAAATCATCATTGTAATAAAATAAATTTAGTTTATGATGAGTTTTACTACTACCAATCTATAAATGAGTTCCTTAATAATCTGTACCTGACTTTTTTATGATTAGTTATATATAAATCCGTTTCATTTTAGCTATATTTTTCAGTACGACCTTTTTAGTCTTCCGTACGGGACACTTATAAGATCACTTCAGTGTCTGTCCATCTGTCTGTCTATCATACTCGATTTTCTCCGAAATTATTTGACTTCCAAATTTGAAATTTTGTACTAATATATGAATTAATGGTTCCACCAGAGCCGTGTAGTTTTGAAAGTCACATTTTGACTTAAAGGGTTAGTTTTGGGGGTGAAGTTGGAAGTGAAAAAAAAACATATTACCAGGTCATCGAGGGGGGTGTCAAATGAAAACTTGTGAAAACACGAATACTTGCGCACACTTTTCTTTGTATTATTTTTAAAAAATTTCCAAAAATCGCCGTAACAAAAATTTTTATTTCAAAAGCAATCAACGTACGGAACACTATTTGTGCAAGTCCGTCTTGCACTTGACGGGTTATTTTGTTATTATTGATGATACCCGAACTGAACCGATCGACAATCAATATATATATATATATATATATATATATATATATATATATATATATATATATATATATATATATATATATATATATATATATATACACTTTTTGCTTCATTTTATCATTACTTTTCGTGCCTATATGCTACTTATATAAAAAAAAAATAAATCCATGCATTGATTTATTCAAACTCATTCGTGCTGGAGAATTTCTACTTTTGCATGCCCAGATAATAGAACATCAACTGTTTTATATAATATATTGCGTAATAGAATAAAGAACTATGAATA
Source organism: Pachyrhynchus sulphureomaculatus (assembly GCA_019049505.1). Taxonomy (NCBI): domain Eukaryota; kingdom Metazoa; phylum Arthropoda; class Insecta; order Coleoptera; family Curculionidae; genus Pachyrhynchus; species Pachyrhynchus sulphureomaculatus. The sequence continues at coordinate 169,434,773 of CM032456.1, forward strand.
AATTACCTTCTAGATCTTTGGGAAATCTAACTCCTTTGTAGATATAACATATATTTTTGCAAGCACTACAAAAACTTCCTCTTGACATCGTTTTTATAATTAATTTCAATTATAACATTTGCTTATTTGAAAATTATTAATAATAAACTTCGAAGCACGTTATAAAAATATTCTCCTTGAAATTCAGATGTAAACACAACCCGCTACCGCGCTGGATTGGTATGATAATGGATGCATTCGTGATAAAAAACGTGGCCTAAGAATTTCTTAAGCGTCGCTGCTGTGTTTTATGTTTACTGTGGTTTTACTATGAAACAATTGCGAAATCAGTCTAATAATATTCTAATTTTTTTTGCAACGATATTTTATCTCAACTTATTTCGGAATGGAATGTTTTAACACTATATTCTGAACTACATAACAATGAAGTTTTCTGACAAATCTCCACATAGATCGTTCTGTAAATTTAACAAAACATTGTTTTATCTTATATTTTACCTAGATCCAGGTAGAAAATAAGTTTATCTACTGATTTCCATGTAGAACGATTTAGAAATTTATAAAAATGTAATAAGTTTTGAGTAGAATGGATGATTTAGAACTTGACAAGAATATGTTGAATATTCTAAAACTTTGTTTGAACAGAATTTGTTTTTCATCTAGGCCTACATTTTATTTCAACCCATAAATCTGTTTATTTAATAGAACACAGCACAGAAACAATATTCATATTCTTACAACCTACACGTGTTTGGGTCAAATTTATATTAATTGGGTCTCAAAGGTTAAATTGGTCGTTTTTGCTGTACTAATAAATATACATCTTCGTCGTTCTTATTGCCACTGTCTCAAAATCAGCGCAAATTTTAATTGTATCTAAATTTAATTGGGTTTATACATATACTACCGTCAGAAAGTTTTTGCCTAAATAGTTATTTCAGTCCCAAGACAACAAAAACCCAGAAAATACTTTTTGTTTTTAATTTTAATGAATTATTATTTATTTTCACATTATTTACAGTTTAGAAAATCAGAAAAATATTCATGATTTTCCAGGATTTTTCTCATCTATGTGACCTCCTTTGTTTTTAATTACCGCTTTACAGAGTTTCAGCATTCTGTCCAGTAATTTCTTCAGAGTTTCTTCGGTTATTTTAACCCATTCTGCTTGTAAAAGTTCCCACAAGTGATTTTCTGTTGTTAGATTGAGTTTTCGAACACACCTGTCCAAATGGTCCCACAGCAATTCGGTGCGGTTCAATTCGGGTGATTGTGAAGGCCAAGTCATCACTTCTAGGACGCCATCGGATTGCCATTGTTCTCTAATTTGTTTAGCAGAATATGTCGTTGTCAAGCGGAAAAATAAATTTTCCCTAAAAAATATCTCTTCCAGAAGGAGCATTTGAGCAAAATTTCTTGATACTGTTCTTTTCGCATAAATCCTTCTACCCTAAACATTTTTCCAACTTTACCGTTGCCAAAACAATCCCAAACCATTACTAAACTTCCACCATGTTTTACTGTAGGCAACTGACAGGCTTCCAATGTCCTCTCTCCAGCTGACCGCCGCACGTAAACTCGATGATTTGAACCGAAAATTTCGAATTTAGATTCGTCGCTCCAAAGGACGGAATTCCATTGTTCTGATGTCCAATTTTCATGTTCTCGGGCCCATTCTAATCGTTTTCGTTTATTCCCTTGCCTAAGAAGTGGTTTCCTCACCGCAACTCTCCCGTGTAGTCCACCTTCTGCTAACCTGTTCTTCACGGTTGTCAGGCTGATGGGGATGGGCCGCTCCAGGTTTACTTGAGCTGTGATTTCTGGTGCGGTTAGGCGGCGATTACATCTGCTGGACATTGTTATAGCTCTGTCTTCAGCGGGAGTCGTTTTTCGAGGCTCTCCTGAACGTTTTTGGTTGTAATTCCATGTCACGCAGAAATTTTTTTTACGATTTAGTCCATCGTTCTCTATGGCATCCGCATATCACTCGCGATTTGTCGACTCGCGTGACCATTTTGATGTCTCGCAATTTTCAGAGCCCGATTTTCAACGTCTTTCATTTTTGGCATTTTTACAAAACAATTGAGCCTGTATCAGTGACAAAGTACTGTTTGCGAATGGTTAATTTCCAAAAGGGCAATGGTATTTATAGCATAGTTATTATCACAAAATATCACTAGGAATTTCCATAATCCCTAGAAACTTGAAATGAGTTCATATTTCAACTGGAATTCTCAAAAATCGCCTCAAATCGATTATCATGCAAAACTTGGAAATTTGTTCTAATTAGTTTTTAATTTGTGATTTCACATTTGTTAAGAACAACTAAATTTACCTAATATAATAAAAGGGTTTAATTGGGTATTAAATTTTGGCAGTTACATACTTTCTGACGGTAGTGTATATACAATAATTCTAGTATTTTGTACGTATCGTATTAATGTGCTTAGAATCTTTTCCTTTTCCTCGTTGGCATGATAATGTAAAAAAAAACCGGCCAAGTGCAAGCTGGACTTGCGCAAATCCTTACCTAGGCTAAGTTAATTAGATCCCTGACATGTATATATTTTAAGATCCAATATGTATTTTCACGTTTTTTCTTAGCCAATAAATCAATCTAGCTCCATTTAGAATCTAGTAATAAAAATTTACTACCTAAATATTTGTTTAACTATAAACTAATAATATAAAATTATTTGATCTCGTTACAAGAGCGACGCACGATTCGGTATCAGTAATGTACTGAAAAGTATATCAAAAAACCTCCACCATATTGTCAAGGCACATTGATTTTTTTATTGCATATAAATTATCAAAAGTAATGCACTCGCGATAATTTTCGCTCAATCTACACTTTGTGAAGAATACTTTACGAGATAGGGTGGGGGGAGAGCGCCAAACAAATTTATAGTTTTTTATGGGACACCCTATATTTTAAATTGGAGATTTTATGTAATTGTAAATACTATTTAAACACTAAAATAAAAGTTAAACTTGCAGATTCTTTAATTTAAAAACATCATTGCGGTATAATTTATCATAAGAACATTAACTAAAATGACAAGCAAAAATTGCAAATTATACGTCATGATGTAGAATTTTCCATAGACATCAAAAGTGAGATTATATGTTTGACCGTTGCATTAGTAATTTAACACACGTACGCTGCCGTAGGATAAAATTTATTTAGTATGCAACTGCAATTATTTTCACAGTTTGTAAGTAACTTAGGAAAAAAAAATAAAAAATATTTTTTATTCATTTCCACCAAAAATCGTATATTTTGTATGTCTTGATATCAACTGAATAGTGGTGGAGAATGTTCTAGAACTTTGTAAAATTGTATATTTTAACTGATCCAAGATAGAATATTGTAGAGATTTGTAAAAAATGTTCTATATTATGGAAACAGCGTTTGCTTTGACTTTATCTCACATACAGCTATCCAGAATATAAAATTTCTATTGAGTTATATATATATATATATATATATATATATATATATATATATATATATATATGTATATATATGTCTACTTGACCATTATTAGGCTAAGTTAATTAGAACCCTGACATGTATATATCTGTAATATTCAATATGTATTTTCACGTTTTTTCTTAGCCAATAAATCAATCTAGCTCAATTTAGAATCTAGTAATAAAAGTGTAGAACAAATATTTACTACCTAAATATTTGTTTAACCATAAAATAATAAAATAAAATTATTTTGTCTCGTTACAGGAGCAACGCGCGATTCGGTATCAGTAATGTATTAAAAAGGCACATTGACTTTTTTATTCCATATAAATTATCAAACGTTATGCACTTGCGATAATTTTCGCTCAATCTAAACTTTATGAAGAATGTTCCAGAATTTTTGCAAAATTTTTTGATCAGTACTTTCCGAGATAGGATGGGGGGACAGCGTCAAACAAAATTAAATTTTTTAATGGACACCCTAAATTTTAAATTGGAAATTTTATGTAATATTTAAACATTAAAATAAAAGTAAAACTTGCAGATTCTATAATTTAGAAAAATTATTGCTGTATAATTTATCATAAGAACATTAACTAAAATGACAAGCAAAAATTGCAAATTATACGTCATGATGGAGTAAAATTTTCCATAGACATCAGAAGTGTGATTATATGTCTGACCGTTGCAGTAGTAATTTAACACACGTACGCTGCCACAGGATAAAGTTTATTTAGTATGCAACTGCAATTATTTTCATAGTTTGTAAGTAACTTTTTTTTTCATTTCCACCAAAAATCGAATATTTTGTGTTTTGTCTTGCTATCAACTCAATAGTGGTGGAGAATGTTCTAGAACTTTGTAAAAATTGTATATTTTAACTGATCCAAGATAGAATATTGTAGAGATTTGTAAAGAATGTTCTATATTATAGGAACAGTGTTTGCTTTGACTTTATCTCACATAGAACTATCCAGAATATAAAATTTCTATTGAATTATTGTATATATATATATATATATATATATATATATATATATATATATATATATATATATATATATATATCTATTGACTATTATTAGGCTAAGTTAATTAGAACCTTGACATGTATATATATATATATATATATATATATATATATATATATATATATATATATATATATATATATATATCTAATATCCAATATGTATTTTCTCGTTTTTTTCTTAGCCAATAAATCAATGTAGCTCAATTTAGAATCTAGTAATAAACTTGTAGAACAAATATTTACTACCTAAATATTTGTTTAACTGTAAACTAATAAAATAAAATTATTTTGTCTCGTTACAGGAGCAACGCGCAGTTCAGTATCAGTAATGTACTGAAAAATATATCAAAAACCTTCAACATATTGTCAAGGCATATTGACTTTTTTTATTCCATATAAATTATGAAACGTAATGCACTCGCGATAATTTTCGCTCAATCTACACTTTATGAAGGATATTCCAGAATTTTTTCAAAATTTTTTGATCAATACTTTCTGAGATAGGATGGGAGGACATACAAAGAAAAATGTGCGCATCAATCATATATATTTTTGAACTCATGTTTTCACAAGCTTCCTTTTGACATCCCACTCGATGACTTGGTAAAAACAATTTTTTTACTACCGATTTCACTCTCCAAAACTAACCCCTTAAGTAAAAAATTCACTTTTAAAACTATAATGCTGTGATTAAGCCATCAACTCCTATATTTGTCCTATAATGTCAACTTTATATGTCAAATAGTTTCGGAGAAAATCGGATGTGACAGAAAGACAGATAGACAGACGGACACCGAAGTTATCCCATAAGAGTTCCGTACGGAACACCAAAAATAAATATTTTTCTCCGGTGTAAATCAACCTTGCAGTGGAGTCTATTTATCATAACCTACATGATACTGCGGCTAAAATTACAAAACACTCTCTTTAATACAGCCTTGGTGCCGCAGGAAAAAAAGTTTTATGAGTATTTTGATTTAATATATTTACATGTAAAATTTCATACGCATTGTGTGGGCGGGATATTAAGTATAGCTTTTAATGTGTAGTATGTGGTAATGTAACATTTGTTAAATTAATTTTTATTTGCAAATCAAGTGTCTATCAATATGAATGCTCCTGTCAACGGCATACAAATTATGCAAAAAGATTATATAATTTAGAAGTAAAAGTTAAAGTTATAAGTGACTAAACTTATAAAAATGAAAGAATAATACGTAGGATGAAAAGTTTTTGGTCTAGCTACTTAAAAACAATTTTTTTTTGCAAAATTCGACTTTATTCATCAACTAGTCTCCTTCTTGTTCCTTTCTTGTAGAAGGATTTGTTTTTGCCTTCATAGTAGGCCTCAGTTTCGGCGATAACTTCTTCATTGGAGCCAAATCTCTTTCCTGTGAGCATTTTTTGAGTTCTACGAATAGATAATAGTCGTTGGGGGTCAAATCTGGAGAATACGGTGGATGAGGAAACAATTCGGACTTCAATTCATGCAATTTCGCCATCGTAACCATTGACTTGTGACACGGTGCATTGTCTTTATGAAAGAGAACTTTTTTGTTGTTCATTTGGGGCCGTTTCTTTGCGATTTCCGCCTTCAAACGCATTAATAACTTTATATAATATTCGTTATTGATGGTTTTTCCCTTCTCTGCGTAGTCGATGAATATTATTCCATGCGCATCCCAAAATACAGAGGCTAAAACCTTCCCAGTCGATTATTGTGTTTTGGTCGCTTCGGGTGGCTTTCACCGGCTGCTGTCCACTCAGCTGACTGCCGATTTGATTCGGATGTGTAGTGATGGATCATGTTTCATCCATTGTCATATATAGCATGAAAAAAATCATTTTTATTGCATTTAAACAGGTCCAAATCGCGCTCAAAATCTTCAACACGTTGTTGTGTTTGGTCCACTGTGAGCAAACGCGGTACCCATTTCGAACAGAGCTTTCTCATGCTCAAATGTTCATGCAAAATATGACCAACATGTTCTTTTGATATCATTAGGGTGTCAGCTACCTCACGCAATTTTACTTTACGGTCATATAAAACAATTTTATGGATTTTTTCTATGTTTTCCGGTGTATCCACCTCATTTGGGCGTCTAGAGCGTTCAGCATCATTTGTGCCTGTACGACCGTGTTTAAATGAAAATGATTTTCCAGGAGCAGAGTCCCCGTAACACTTATCAAGCCATTACTTCGCTTGAACGGTATTTTTTTCCCATCAAAAAAGAGTGTTTAATCACCACACGAAATTCGATTTTTTGCATTGTTTTGAAAATATCAAAAGTAGCGTCACTAAAACCACTATAACTTGTAAACTAATCATCAAAATGTCATGAAATTTTGACACATATCGTTCGAAGGTTGGTATTTCCTAAAAATCATAGGGATTTTTTGAAAAGTGTCAGACCAAGAACTTTTCAGTCTGCGTGTTATTTAAAAATTTTTAAAGCTTTGCTACTTCTTCCAAAAATTGGTTGACATCTCCTATAAAAACAGAGATCAACTGGATATTAAAAGTTGTAAATTCCATGATGAGGTAGGGATTTAAACCTTTTTAGTGATTCTTACAAGGAAAGAAAAAATATGTCATAAGCAACCTTTATTAATTAAAATGTTTATTCCCAGTAGTAGCTTCTTACTTTTAAAGATTTTTACTTCCAGATTCACTAACATGGTCTAAACCTTTAGCCTAATTGCTATGGAATCTAAATCTTCTGGTGGTCAGTTGAATTTCATAAGATAAATGCCACTAATAAAAATCGGTCGTTCAAACTTTGATACAGACGTAAGAAAGTTAATATTTTGTAGAATTTTAACACATTTTTTCATTTTTATTTTATCATTGTTTTAATTGGTTTACAAGCAAAACATAGCCTCTTACTTATATTAATGTTCTTTGTTACTAGATGGTATGAAAAATTATTTAGTCTAACTTAACCTAAGCGTTTACAATAGTGATCCTATATTAACCTAACTTTGGAAATGTGCTTATTTTACCTGATTGTGACCTAACCTAACTTAACCTAGGACTTATGTTAACTTAAGCTGGCTTTACAATCTTCTGTCATGGTAAGTGGGGTGGGTCATCGTCTTCATCCGAGGGGGGGTTTGCGGGTCTCGAATATTGGTGACGGGCATGCGGGTGGATCAAGAAGACGTCCTAGATGATTGGGTTGGGCTGTTGGGACGCCTTGGCCAGAAACCTTGTTTGGATTCTCCTCATATGTGCCTATATGGTCGGCACACTGAGGTCTCCATGTAGTTGGTTGTTTCTCATGAACCATGGGAACATTTTTATTGGTTTATTATCAAGAAAGACGAAATTTCTTCTTTATGTATTGTTCAATTTTATATTTTTAATTTTTTTACTAGTACTTTTATCAACCTAAACTTTTAATTGACAAATTCGACGAGTCACTTATGAATTCTTTCCTTCACGATACTCGTTTATTACTGAGATTCTTGTATTTGAAATAAAATCACGTAGATCATGAATTCCTTCCTACCTTAATAATAAAAAGAATAACAAAAACTTATAACTTCGACCATTTTTTATGAACTTATTATGATCGTTCTATTAATTCATAAAATAGACAAGTGGAGATAAGTAAAGAAAGAAACCTCGAAACCTATCTAGATTTATGTCTCTCTGTTCGTTTTCACGGTCGTCACGGTCAATTTGAAACAAAGCACACTGCATGGATGGATACCATCACCATTAGCTCTTTAAAGCTCTTATATTCTTAGGGTTCAAGGTTAGGATTTGTTTACCTTAAATAATCATGCTCCCTCTAGCGGAACGCGTTAAGAATGCCTTGAAATTTTTAGTTCTTCATCAGAATATTTTAAGTTAAATTATATCGATAATTAGTGTTTCATACGGAACACTTATAAGATGACTTCGGTGTATGTCCGTCTGTCTGTCACACCCGATTTTTTCCGAAACTATTTGTCATAGAAAGTTAAAATTTGGTGATAATATAGGAATTGATGGCTTCATCAGAGCCATCTAGTTTTGAAAGTTAAATTTTGACTTAAGGGCTTAGTTTTGGGGGGTGAAATCGAAAGTGAACAAAAATTTTTTTACCAGGTGTGGTGTCAAATGAAAGCTTGTGAAAACACGAGTAATATATATATATATATATATATATATATATATATATATATATATATATATAATGTAATACTTGCGCGCACTTTTCTTTGTATTATTTTTAAAAAATCGCGAAAAATCGCTGTCCACCTGGAAAAGTACTTATCAAAAAATTTTGAAAAAATTCTGAAATAGTCTCCACGGGGTGTAGATTGAACGAAATTTATCACGAGTGCATTACTTTTAATAATTTATCTGGTATATAAAAAAAAAAACTAAAATTTCAAGGTCATCAGTTTTCAGTAAAGATTGGAAACAAACTTTGTTGAAAAACTCATTTGGGATTGTTGTGAAGTTACTGATCATCTCCGTAAACAATTTTTTTATTTTAAAAGCAATCAACTTACGGAACTGACCGGTTGTTTTTATTTAGTTAAGGCATAGAGCAAAGTTAGGAGGAACCCAATATGAACAGGAGATAATTAAAAATTTGTTATGAGTTTTTAATAGTGTTTTTGGTTTTAAAATGTATAAAACCAGTATTTAAGTAAAGTTTTTTTCATATTAATTTTAATGACATTTTTTTAATTATATACGGCACTAACATGGAACAGGTGTGTCACAGTGTTTTAATCTCGTCATATATGACGGATCTTAAAGAGTAACCCCGAAGCCGAAGATACGTTCCGCAATAGGCGTGATGACATTAACAATGAATTACCGAAATTATGACTTTAAATAATGAAATAGATTAAGAAGTTTCTAAAAAATGTTATTATTTTTGAATTAAAAGTGAGATTAATATTATTTTTGTTACAATAAAAATGCAAAATACAGCAATCCGCCATGTGGAACACCAATCCGAGCGAACGACGTCACACCTAAGTAAACATTATTTCGGTCGAACTTCTCTTATGTTAACGATAATTTCTGCACCGTTTATCAATTAATTTGTGGTTTTAAACTATCGAGTTGCCTAGTTTTGTGTTACAAAAACTAGAACCAAGAAACGTTTGCGATGGAAGACGGATTTATTTATCAAGGCAAATAGCTCTAATTTACCTAGAATTGATTTGTTGATGCTTGGAGAGTTTCTTGCGTCAAACAAAGATTTTGCTCAGTAGAATTTAGAAATATCAAAACTTCTATGTAACTATATAAGTAATCTGTTTTAAAACTACAATTTAAAACTCAGAAACCCATAAAAACTGCACTTTATTTCTGCTTCATGGTTTTAATAGTTTTAGGTTAGGGTATGATTGTTATGAAAATGTTGATATATACTGAATGTAATTATCCATATCATTTGGCAACTGGAACAAGAATAAAGTATCTGTTAAATAAACAGTAGTGGATGATAACATTAAAGAAGTAAAACCTAACCTCAATAGTGAAGTGACTATATAAAAGTATTATTTAGATAATTAACAATTTCTCGAACAAGTTTATTACAACACACCTCATTTATAATAATAAAATATTAAGTTAAAACTTACAATAAAATGGTCTTTACAGAAGTAAATTGAAGAATTTGGAAAAATAACAGCTGGGTCTCGCCGTGTAAAAGTTAGTCACTTTTTTCTTATTGTTTTCTTGTTTGGAACGTAAACAAATAACTTGTTAGGCGTTTTTATCGATGTGTTTTTACACTCAGGGACCGCACACCACTTATACACTTTAGAATTCATTTAAAACACACGAAATTATTGTATAGACACTGTATACTTCAGTGTTGTGGACATGGAGTTTACAAAGGCGTGACGTCACAAGCAGACGCCATGGCACCTGCGAGCGTTTTGGCGTGAAATTCAAAATTAGTTTAAAAAAGGCCAATTTCATGCTAGAAAATATTTAATTTATTTTTTTTTTGGAATAGTAGTTCCGTAAGAACATCGTGGAATAGTTTTTCATAATTAGTCATCATGCCTATTATATCCGCAACGTCTAAAAGTCACTCGTATTTAGCATAGTCTAATCCCAAGAACCACGATTTTTCATATACAGCATCATTTTGGTCATACGACTTTAACAGAAAAAATTATTTATAGACCAAGAGGGCGATCCGAAATTTTGACCTGTCGACTAACCCTCTGTCTAGTTGTTCATTCTATGGGGCGAGTCGAATAAAAGCTTTTAACGTTGATTTTGCGGCACCTGTGCCCTGGAATGCCCAAATAAGGCCCAAAATGCTACATCCAAAAATGGACTGTCGTCTAACCATAGCATTTGTTGACACTAAAAAACTCGAGCGCCCCAAAGGACCGACGCCCCCGAAATCAAAGGTGCCGAAACCAGACCCAACTTTAGGGCCCAAAAAAGTCATTTAACCATATAAAATCAATAAATCTAGTTTGTTCTTGATAAGATAAGAGGGAACCTGCAAAAGGCAGACGCTGCCAATACTGGAGGACGAAGCTGGACCCGCTTTTTCTAGCCAAAAAACAGTCGTTTTTCAAGTTCAAAAACTCTATTTTTGCATCGAGGTTTTTTGGACCCTAAAGCTAGGTCTGGTCTGGGCGGCATCTGCCCTTTTGGTCACTCACTTTAGTGTCAACAAATGTTATGGTATTTGATTTAAATGGTTAAACGACAGACTATTTTTGGAAATAGAATTTTGGGTATTCTAGGGCACGGTGGCAGCAAAATCAACGTTAAAGGCTTTTATTCGACTCGTCCGATAGAATGAACAACTAGGCAGACGGTTAGTCGACAGGTCAAGATTTCGGGTCGCCCTCTTGGTCTATCACATTTAAATACAATCATCTAACATGCACTCAAAATTAGTTTATTACATTGACTAGCAACGAACAGGTCAAATGTATGGGCGTTTGTAATTAAGAGAGACACCAAATTCAACACTGTAAACAAATGAGCCCGGGGAAGATGTGTATAGCAACCAGAATTTGGCGAGATTCCCAGTACAGAAATCGGCAATCATATGCTTCCATTTCTGTCTAAATCAATTAGAAAAAGGAGAAGTGAAAACGATAGTAACCTGAACTAACCTTACCTTAACCTTTTTGTTTTTATTAGCCCAGTCAAAGGTAATCCAAAAACATAATGTTTAAGAAATATTTTCTGTGAGCGAAAATAAAACTTGGAAAAAGTACATTTTTACATTTAACAAGTAAATATTGAAATCATTGCCCGGAGTTATATTTTCAGTGTCAGTTCTTTACATCCACCTAAGGCATCTTTTTAGTGACTTTGATTACGTTTACATATATATTACCATATACTTTATTATTATCAGTGATATGCAAACTCAATGTTGCTTATTAAATAAACTTACTTTGAAGCAAAAGAAAATTATGATAGTCCCTTTAACAATACACCAGACTATATTGATGGCGGTGCAATAGAAGTTTTTAAGTAACTATCTGAATTCAAGCACTAATTGAGATTCATATATACATCATATCTGCTCCGGACTTAGCAAAGGATATTATACTCTCCTGAAATTAGAACATACCGTACCTATTTACAGACTTTTGAGTGTCGACTGTGCCGCTTGGCATAACCTTACTCACAACATCATACTTTGGGGTCAAGAAACATATGTAAACACAGTAATTATGGCCTAGTTAATAGCGTTCCGTACGGAACACTTATAAGATCACTTCGGTGTCTGTCCGTCTGTCACACCCGATTTTCTCCGAAACTATTTGTCATAGAAAGTTGAAATTTGGTAATAATATAGGAATTGATGGCCTCATCAGAGCCATGTAGTTTTAAAAGTTAAATTTTGACTTAAGGGGTTAGTTTTGAAGGGTGAAATCGGAAGTGAAAAAAAAAAAATTTTTTACTAGGTAATCGAGTATGGTGTCAAATAAAAGCTTGTGAAAACACGAGTAAAATATATATAAATATATATATATATATATATATATATATATATATATATATATATATATATATATATATATATATATATATATGTAATACTTGCGCGCACTTTTCTTTGTATTATTTTTAAAAAATCGCGAAAAATCGCGAAACATCGCTGTCCACCCGCCTTATCTCGAAAAGTACTTATCAAAAAATTTTGAAAAAATTCTGGAATATTCTCCACGGGGTGTAGATTGAACGAAAACTATCACGAGTGCATTACCTTTAATAATTTATCTGGTATATAAAAAAAAACAAAAATTTCAAGGTCATCAGATTTCAGTAAAGATTGGAAACAAACTTTGTTGAAAACTCATTTGGGGTGTGTTTTGTGAAGTCACTGATCATTTTATACCTCTGTAACAAAATTTTTTATTTGAAAAGCAATCAACGTACGGAACACTAATTGCGCAAGTCCAACTTGCACTTGATGAGAGATATTTGAACAATATACTCACCGTCACCGCAATATATTGAAATGTACCACTTATACTTTAATGTAAACTTCCCACAATTTCATAACAAGTCTTTTAGTGTTCCATACGGAACACTTATAAGTTCACTTCGGTGTCTGTTCGTCTGCCACACCCGATTTCCTCCGAAACTATATGACACAGAAAGTTGAAATTTGACACTAATATAGGAATTGATAGCTTCATCAGAGCCGTATAGTTTTAAAAGTTAAATTTTGATTTAAGAGGTTAGTTTTGGTGAGTGAAATCGGAAGTGAAAAAAAAAATTCCAGGTCATCGAGTGGGGTGGCAAATGAAAGCTTGTGGAAACACGAGTTCAAAAGTATATATAATACTATATATAATAATACTTGTGCACATTTTTCTTTGTATTGTTTAAAAAAAAATGCGATAAATCGCTGTCCCCTCTTATCTCGACATCTGGAATATTCTCTACAGGGTGTAGATTGAACGAAAATTATCACAACTGCATTACCTTTAATAATTTATCTGGTATATATAAAAAACAAAAATTTCAAGGTCATCAGTTTTGAGTAAAGGTTGGAAAAAAAACTTTATCGAAGATTCATTTGGGATGTGTTTTGTGAAGTCATTGATCATTTTATACCTCCGTAACAAAATTTTTTATTTTAAAAGCAATCAACATACGGAACACTAATTGCGCAAGTCAACTTGCACTTGTTCGGTTATTTTATTTTATATCAAAGTTATAATTTTTATAGCAAGTACATTTTAGGTTATTTTAATGTTTGTTTCTGTTCAGCATCACTCCTATATAAAAAAAATAATGCTAACCAAATAATACAATTTGTATTTAGAAAATTTAAATTGAGATTCAAATATATCTAGAATCATTCAAAGAATTCACATATGTAATAATATCTTAAAAAAAAAACAGTTAAAATTGACGTTACTGTACAAATACAGAACTTTAAGGCACCTTGAATAAAATTTGCACCTTTTGAATGTTTCTAAAACAGTACTGATTGCTAATAGTTTTAGCTGATATGTTCATTTGCAAAGCAAACTTAAAATTTACAGGAACATGAAACACGATAGAGTTTGTGCGGTCAGCTTTAAACTAGTGAGAGCCTATCACATCAAAACTTGCTGAGTGAATTTCACCATTCAGATTGTTTCTGACTGATTTGAAACTTCTACACGAACAATTCTATAAGATACTGAGTATCTATTTAAAAGTAATGTTATATTGTATCCAAAAATTATTTATATTTGCCATACACACTGCGTACCTAAAAATAATAACTTGAACTTGAACTCGAAATATGAGGTAAATATTTTCATAAAGTATCATGGAGTGACAATATATTAGGAGAAAAATAAAAAAAACTGCAGTATATGTAATCTGAGTTTTTATTAAGGTATTGACTTCATTTAATATAATTATATGATAGTTCTAGGTAAATTATGTCATTACTGATCCTCCTGATAACATTTTTTCCATGCAGATTCGCTAAAATTAAATACAGTCTGTCAAGTAAGAACGTGTCCGCGACAATTCATTTTTGGTAGATGCGATTCTAGCGATTCAACAAAAAATCGGTCTAGGGAACCTTTGTCTACAATGTATTTTTACTAAAATGAGTCACTTGTTTGCACGTCGGCTCGAGGCAGTCTTTCTTTGTTTCCATTCAAAGGACCGTAAAATGATACATTCCGCGGCCGCTAAATATATTAAAAAGTCGGTGTCGTTTGTGAAGAAGTGGGTAAATCATTTTATCGGGACGAAAAATGCCGATGACTTGCCAAAACGTGGCTCGGTAGGCAAAGTCACTCCGAAAGTGGATAAACGAATTGTGTTTTTGTTTTCACGGGATCCGAAATTGACGCTGTGTTAAGTAGCGGCAAGATTAAGAAAATCAGGTTTGAATGGGTCCCATAAGACCATTCGATAACATCTTTGTGCTCATGATATCAAATTCCGAAGCACGTTGAAGAAACCTTTGCTGGGCGAAAATCATGTCGCGAAGCGGCTTCGTTCAGCCCACGATAAGATACTAAAGTGGCCCTCATAATCGCCAGACGCCAACCCTATTGAAAACGTTTGGTCCCTTGTAAAGAGAAATTATTGATGCAGGAGGCGATTGGACAACTTACTAAGGCAATTGCGCCGTTGTTAGCACACCAAAGACTACATTGAAGGCAAAAAATGTTCTCGAAACACATTTTTTCAAAAATGACAGGCTGTATAAATGTTGATAAACATTAAAACAAGTTAGTCTTCTAAGTATTTAAAAATTTTATATCCATAAAAATAAGTAAGTAGGTATTAATTATTTATATCATTTTCAATTTAAACATATACCTAGTACAAATAAATATGTTTTTGTAAATTTCTTGTTACAGGTACAGCATTTTAACATTTGTTATGATTTTTTACGATGGTAGTAAAAGTAGATCTCTGGAGAATATCATAAACGTTATTGCAAAACCTCATATTTAGCATATATACTCTAGGGGCCACTAAACCAATATATAAAATAGGGTGTCATCTCTGTCCATAGCATCTTGTTAAGGTTGCAGACCTAGTTTAACAAATTTTTTTTATAATTTATTATATCTCCCAGATTCTACATGTCAAAGATTTTTTATATTTGTGGCTGTGCTATTCTCAAAAGCATTTCCCGATAACAGATAGTATAAACTGTAACATTATTTTGAAAGTGCAAAAATAAATTGTGAATATGAACATATATCTAATTATGAGCAAAATTATTGTATACATGAAAAATTATAGGTATATTGCGTTAAGTAAAAAAGTTATTAATAAACTGTAACTATTAACATAAAAAATGGTCACATATGAAAATATGAAAAGCAAATAGAACAATTATATAAAATTTCTAGCTTTAGCTACACAAAACTTTGTTCAGTAATCTTTTATAAACCCGATTCCTCTTTATTTGTATATTATGTACAATAACCAGGTTAGTTAAGTTAAAATGCACCCTGTAAAAATTTTACACATTAATTATCACAACTTACTTCTTTCCGTTAGCATTTTCTCATAAAACTAGGATGTCACTGTTTGATATTTCTTTTTTTGATAAATATATATTAATATAAACAATAACCGGTCAAGTGCAAGTTAAACTTGCACAATTAGTGTTCCGTACGTTGATTGCTTTTAAAATAAAAAAAAATTGTTACGGTGGTATAAAAATGATCAGTGACTTCATAAAACACACCCCAAAGGAGTTTTCAATAAAGTTTGTTTCCAATCTTTGCTGAATACTAATGACCTTGAATTTTTGTTTTTTATATACCAAATAAATTATTAAAGGTAATGCACTCGCGATAATTTTCATTCAATCTACACTCCGTGGAGAATATTCCAGGATTTTTTCAAAATTTTTTGATCAGTACTTTTCGAGCTAAGGTGGAGGGACAGCGATTTTTCGCGATTTTTTAAAAATAATGCAAAGAAAAGTGAGTCCAAGTATTACATTATATATATATATATTTTTTTACTCGTGTTTTCACAAGCTTTAATTTGACACCACACTCGATGACCCAGTAAAAAAAAATGTTTTTCACTTCTGATTTCACCCCCCCAAAACTAACCCCATAAGTCAACATTTAACTTTCAAAACTACACGGCTCTGATGAGGCCATCAATTCCTATATTATTACCAAATTTTAACTTTCTATGACAAATAGATTCGGTGAAAATCGGGTGGGACAGACAGACAGACGGACAGACAGACAGACAGACACCGAAGTTATATTATAAGTGTTCCGTAAGGAACACTAAAAATTCAAAGGTAACGCTAGACCTGTTGTATTGTTTGTAAATATAAAATCTTCGAGCTCAAACTTGGATTTCTTTCCTGGCAATGTTAAGCTATAATAATAATAAACAACCTTTGTTTGTCATAGAATAAATAATGGACACTGTGTGTTTTCATACTACACTAACACTACACTTTAACTATTTATTAAAAACATTTAAAAAATGTATTTATTGAGTACTTTATTACCAAAAATGGATCGTAAATTAAAGGTTAAGCGCAAAATCCCCTGACGACTTCTGAAAACCTTCAAAATTTACAATGCCACAAGAATATTGTATTTTACGTAGTTAATGTTGCATTTACATGATATCTGCAAAAATTACTGCTTAAATTCTGGGTTTTGTGCAGGTTAAAGTACCATTGCTTCTTTATATAAGACACACTGCATATGATACAAGAATTTCGAATCTCGTTTTAAATGTTGTATTTGCATAAATATATTATTTTAAACATGGTATTTTTCTGGAATCGGTAGAAATCAATGCGCAGTTTACTGCACATACATGTTCCAGTAATCAAAATCGAAACACCTCGACAACCTTCGTAGTTACGTTTCCATTTGATTTTTTGGTTTTTATAGTAATAACGCTTAAACTTCAATTTCACATTAGAATACATAAAGATCTTTCGGCACAGATTAAATATTTAGGTATTAAAAATGCTTAAAAACATGTTTGTATTCTTCGCGATAGGGTACTAAACTTGCCGCCAGGTGTCGCTTTTTATCACATACTACTTGGCGCTCAATCAACTTTCTGTCATGGTGGCTTATTGTTTTTTTTAAATAACAAATGTTAAAAGAAAGGAAACATTAAAACTTCTTCACCCTTCGCAGAATAATGAACAGTGTTCGTTTTAGATGTTCACTTATTTCGTCCACGTTGCCTTAGGGGTAAATAACTCTGACGTCTGAAATTAAACAAAAAATAACCGGTCAAGTGCAAGTTAAACTAGCGCAATTAGTTGATTGCTTCTGAAATAAAAAAAATTGTTACGGAGGTATAAAATGATGAGTGACTTCACAAAACACACCCCAAATGAGTTTTCAACAACGTCTGTTTCGGATTTTTACTGAAAACTGATGACCTTGAAATTTTTGTTTTTTTTTATATACCAGTAAAATTATTAAATGCACTTGTGATAATTTTCGTTCAATCTACACCTTGTGGAGAATATTTCAGAATTTTTTTCAAAATTTTCGGATCAGTACTTTTCGAAATAGAGGTGGGGGACAGCGATTTTTCGCGAATTTTTCAAAATAATACAAAGAAAAATGAGCGTATGTAAGACATTATATATATTTTTACAAGCTTTCATTTGACACCCCACTCGATAACCTAGTAAATTTTTTTTTTCACTTCCGATTTCACCCCCCAAAACTAACCCCTTAATTCAAAATTTAATTTTCAAAACTATGTGGCTCTGATGAGGCCATTTTTCGACTTTCTACGTCAAATAGTTTCGGAGAAAATCGTGTGTGATAGACGGACAGACAGACAGATATACGGACAGACAGACACCGAAGTGATCTTATAAAATACCAGAAAACGGTGACAGAGAACTCTATAGGTCACTGCCAGCTAAATGAGCACCTAATTCGCAGCGGGATCAAAGACGATCAAGGTTGTAGATGGAACTTAAAAAAGGAGGAGTTTTCTACACAGTGTTGCATGGAAGTCGAATAAAGTAACTTTTTGAATATCATAACAACGAAGTAAAGGTCGCTTAAGGTTGTAATTCGGTCCACTGTTTTTTTTTGCCCTTGCCGTGCCCATTAACATTTAAAAGAGATTACTAATATGGCGGGAAACGATTTTATAAATTACACTTTTTTCCTTCTCTGAGCATAAAAGTCTATGGGTTTGGAGAATTCTTGCATCATCGAAAATAAAATCTAGGGGTAATGTGGTCAGTTAACAAGCGCCATGCCATTTAATAAAAACAGTGGTGTTTGGCCGATTCATTGACGGATTCAAGAATTTAATTTACTTCGCAAGAGTCATGTAACAAAGAGATTAATAATTACTTGAAAACAACCTGTCAGAATTCATTAACATCCATGCTTTAATTTATTTTCCACATGTAACTTCAAACTTACATGATAATCATTTTAAAAACTTGATACTTAACTTAATGATTATTAAGTAATTAAGATGACACCCAAGTAATTCAAATTGAACTAAGCTTTCACACCTTTAAAATTACCTATAAGCAAGACGTACCACCTCATTAAAATTAATTCTCTGATATTTCACGATTCAATGGCTCGTTTAAGTGTGTCTGTTTACTTGACATTAAAGAATAAAATATAATAATGATATGCATAAGCAAAACAGGATATACCGTACAATAGTATACAAACCGCCTCTCCCAGAATCCTTTTACGGATAAAACATTTTCATTGATACAGTTAAGCCAAGTCCACTGTGCAATTTCATGGTCAAAGTCAACCAGATTATACAAAGCGTCTTCAGAGGTGGAACCAATAAGAAAAGAGCATAGATAGAGTTTATAGTGTAAATTTCATTTATTAACTAATTTGTTATTACAGCTTCTGTGTTGTCTATTGCTATCTGTTCATATAATATTTTTTACACACATTCTCTTCTTTTACTACATAGGGTGAAAAGTCCCGACACTTTTGAAGAAAAAACAATCGATTTTATTTTTCAACATAGTTTTTTTTTGGTGCGATACATGTTTCAACGGTCTTCCAACATTAGGATACATTTCATATAGTACGAGCTTTTTAAAATAAACTTCATTTAAAGGAAATTATAAATCTTAAAATCAGAAATAACTAAACTCCGTACCGATCATACGAGGGTCGTATGATAAGTACCTGGCCTTGACAAGAAAAAAACATCTTTATGTGTAAAATGTATGTTATTTTTTAATATAGTCTCCTTTTAGCTTGATACACTTAATCAAACGTTTTTCTACCTTTTGTATCCCGTCCAAAAAATAGGATTTCTCGAACTCATTGCTGATTTATTTTCGGAGTTTTTTAGTACTGCATACTGTAAGGCTGATATATCTCGTGTAGGACATAGATTAGATAACGAAGCGGATATTATAATTAAACCTTTTACCATTTCCGAGATATTTCATAAGTTTACTAGTTTGTCTAAAAAAATGGAATGTGGTCCGGATAATGTACCTGAATATTTGTTAAGTAATCTTGTCTATAGTATTACCAGGCCACTGTTTATTTTGTTTAATAGGTCGCTGGCGAAGGGCGAGCTTCCTGATTTATGGAAGGAGAGTTTCATTGTACCTATCTTCAAGTCGGGTGAAAGAGAGAATATTCAGAATTATAGGGGCATTTAAAAGCAGTCTGCAATTCCTAAGTTGCTTAATGGTACGATTAGTTTTTGTAGGAGAAAGAATAAAATAGCCTTTCAGTACAAAGTTGGTGATGAGAACTTGTTACCGGTCAGGATTTGGGAGTCATAATGGATGCTCAGTTGTCGTTTAGGAAACACTATTCTTGCATGACAAGAAAGGCATTCCAAATGTTGGGACTTCTTTTTAGAATCGGAAGAGATCTATCTATTGACTCAATGAAGAATGCCGCGTGCATTCCAAAACACTCTGGCCATGACTTTGTTGGACAATAAAGTCGCATTGGCCTTCTTTGGCGTGGGTTTGTCATGGAAAACACACTGTTTGGACTGGTCTTTGGTCTCTGGTGTGTCGTGATGAATCCATGTTTCGTTAACGGTTATAAATCGACGCCAAATATCATTCCGATTGCGCTTTAACATCTCCAAACATTCTTTTGAAGTTGACACATGTGCGTGTTTATTGTCAATTGTGAGCAATCGTGGCACTCATCTTGCGAAAAGCCTTTCATAGCCAAATGAGTTATTAAGACGTTCTGCACCCGTTCAATTGAGATGCCCACAGTCTCAGCAATCTCACGCGCTTTCACTCTCCGATAGTTTATCACTATATCGAGGATTTTTTCAATCATTTCTGATGTGGTGACCTCATTTAGATGACTTGGACGTTTTTCATCAAAAATGCTTGTACGACCACGTTTGAATTCCGCTGTCCAATATGTCGATAACGAAGGTGCAAAGTCTCCATAAACTTCTCTGAGTTCCTCTTTTATCCCATCAATCGTTTTCTTTTTTAAAAACAAATAGTTTATCACTGCTTGATATTCAATTTTTGCACTGTTGTAAAATCACGAAAGTTGTGTTTAAATGGCTTCCATTCACAAACTAAATCACGCAGCGACTTGAAAATTTGGCAGGATTCTTGTGAAAGGTTATATTTACGAAAAATATAATTTTTTAAGTAGTAATAGCGCCATCTCTGGCCGAGGCCAGGTACTTATCATACAACCCTCGTATACAACCCGCAGAAATACAAGATATATATCACTAAATGCCGAGAAATTTTACATGGAGACGGCGAAAATAAAAGGCTTAATATTAAGCCGCACCCGCCTCGTCCCGGTCAGCTTTTCCTTCAAAAATGAATATATATTGAACTATATTGTATTTTGTAATAGACCAAACATATATAGCTAAAAAATGACATGAAAAATAAAGACCTACTAAATATAATGGTATCTGTCTGGTTTGATCGAAGGTGTAAAAAAAATGCTGCTTCCAGACGTTTTGCTTGCTGACAGTAACGTGAAATTTTTTTTTTTTTATAATTCACCTCCCCACCTGAGTAGGGATTTTACTCTTTTTATATCCTGAGGATATCGGCGGGGATATCGTAATACCCGTCAACGTTCTCCAAGTGCCGAAACACATTTGTTTATGTTTTATAGCACCTTTTACACAACGAGGTAGTGCTGCCACGGACGCCATTGCATTTCTGCAGACAACTATTACCTATGTACGTGAAAAGGCTATATATACTTAAATAAATAAGTATACCGACCTGCCGGGATTGGAACCCAAGACCTTCTGCACCGCAAGCAAGTACTACACCACGGAGCCACGGACGCCACGTTAACGTCATAAACTAACACTTTTGTTGATGTTCGAAATAGATGCGAAAATGTGCGAAACCAGAGAAGCCATAATCAGAAAACTAAAAGACAAACTTGTTGTCTCTCCCAAGAGTTCAAAACATTTGTAGTCGGTTACTGTTAATTTACAGGGTCAAAAAATGATATTGCAACGACTGTTGATGAAGGCAATTCGTTAGTTAAACTGTCACTGTAAATTTACAAGGAAAAAAACGCTCCTGATTATTCCCAATGTGCGGTCAAAAATGATTCATATTATTTTTGTAACAGTACATTATAAAACGTATCTTATTAAAGGTGAACGCCCGAATACCATCTGCTTATGCAAATACCCATAGATACGAGGGTCGCCTTTAAGTTTTTACAAACAACCACTAGATGGCGCTAACGAGATGTGACATTACCACTGTTAGAAAATTAGACATTTTTTATTGTTAAAACAGTAGCAGCTCAGAAATTGTCCAAGTAGTTTGTTTAGAGTGACCATTCAAAAAAAAAACAGTTTTGTGAACAAATGGAAATTTCATGTGAAGGTTTTCGTTGGATGATTTTTTATGATTTTAGTAAAGGCCTAACTCAAAAACAATGCCTTGAATCACTTCGTTCAACTTTTAGTAATGAATTACCATCAGAAAAGGCTGTTTACAATTGGTTTACAGAATTTCGTCATGGTCATGTTACCGTCAGCGATGAATTTCGTGAAGATCGACCAAAATCGGTTGATGTTCCAAAAAACATCGATGCTGTGAGCAACATGATTGCAGAGGATCGGCATGTGACTTACTGTGAGATAGAGACATTCTTAGGCATATCGAAGACTGCAGTACATTCGATTTTGCTTGAACATTTAGCTGTGAAAAGATCTATTCCTGATGGATTACGCATAATTTGACTGAAACTGGTGTAAGGAAATGCTCAAAAAATTCAACCGAGGTCACGTAAAATCCGTATACAACATCGTAACAGGAGACGAAACTTCGATATATTCGTTCGAGCCGGAAACTAATCAACAATCCAACAAAAGTGCTTCGTTCGTGAAGTACTTCCAAGAAAATGATCGCGTGTTTCTTTGGTTATACTGAACATGTTGCAACCATTGCTTTAGAGGAACACAGAACAGTTAATGCTCAATGGTATACAACGATTTGTTTACTAGAAGTTATCGATGGAACCAGGAGAAACAACCGGAAACGTCACATCATTCTTCATCATGACTATTCCTGTTCTCACACAGCATGGCCAAACAATTGATTATTTGACGGAGGAAAACATCAAATTAAAGTCTCGTTGCCCGTATTTACCTGATTTATCACCTAACGACTTGTTTTTGTTCCCTAATGTCAAAAAAAATGCATGGACAGCGATTTACATCACTTCAAGAAGCTATTGAATCCTTCCAAAACCATGTTTTTGAGGTATCAACTTTAGAGTGGAAAAAAATATTTCGAGAATTGGTTCGAACGCATGCAATAGTGTATACATCGTAGAGGCGAATAATTTGAGAAACAATAAAACCAAATTTTTTTGTTTTATTGTTTTTATAAAAACCTAAAAAGTAGCCCTCGTAACAGCAGTTTAACATTACTAAATATGAGCTCTTTCTTCCAACACAATAAATCGAGCCTACTGTACAATCTCTCTTTGTCTTATTTTCTCTATGGTCAATTTGACCGAGATTATTACAGCGTTCCTTCGTAATGTCGAAGAGCTTATTAAACAGCTTTTTGTGAATTATAGCTTTCATACTGCCTTTAAAGACGGCTAATTAGCTTAAATAAATTATGGTTTTATCTCTATCTAACCTTTTTTTCTTTCATAAGACGTCGGGATGTATGAAACTTCATGTTTTTAATCCATGTAATATTTTGATTGTTGGGACAGTGACATAAACATTCAGAAGGTTTTCATAACATCTTCAAAATTAATTTACAGAAGAAAAATTATTTTCCGAAGAATTTTTTCACATGTCAATTTGTTTTTGTAATATAAATATTTTAAAATTTAACTTTTTATAGGATACTTTGTGTTAGACTAAATTAAAGTCAAAAATCAAAAAGACCAAATCGTGCTCTGGTTGAGTCACCCACATTTAATCCAAACTAGTGTGACGTGGCATTAACCGGTGTATGCCTTTGGGAATTAGTCGGCTAAGTTCTATTTTCAGATGTTTCAAGAGAAATTATAGGTCACCGTTTTAGTATTATCTAGTTATGTTTGTTTTTAGTTTTGCTCGGTAAAATTTAGAAACAAAGCAGGTTTGAAATAACTAAGTTAACTTATGTATTTCTGTGGATTTATTTGACAAGGGTATACTACATCTCTTTGCACGTGGTACTTGGACAAGTTTTATGTTGGTTTACTATAGAAATGAAGTTTGAGATCTTTTAATCTAGATAATGCTCCAAAAATCTATTTTATATGTTCGATAGAAAAAAAGAATATTTGCTCCTTGCTTATGTAAGAAATAAGGACTAACACTTTATTAAAAATTACCAGAGTATTAAACGTATTAATGACTGTTATATTTAAACTGCCGTGAATAAATCAACTATCTCTTTACTTAATGACAGTGGGGATATACGAGGCTGGTTTGAAAAGTCCGTGCAAAAATAAAAACTACTTATGTGTTTGGGGTAAACCTTTTTTATTTTTCGACATAGTCTCCTTTTAGGCTTATACACTTCGTCCAACGATGTTCTAGTTTGTTGATCCCTTCCGAATAATAGGATTTGTCCAAGTCTGCAAAATATCCATTAGTGTCTGCAATCACCTCCTCGTTTGAATAAAATCTTTGTCCGCCAGCCATTTCTTCAAATTGGGGAACAAATAGTAGTCCGAGGGAGCCAAGTCTGAAGAATAGGGGGGATGTGAAACGAGTTGGAATCCTATTTCCATTAATTTTGCGACCACAACTGCTGAGGTTTGTGCTGGTGCGTTGTCGTGATGGAAAAGGACTTTCTTGTGGGCCAATCGCGGGCGTTTTTCTTGCAGCTCGGTTTTCAAACGGTCCAATAACGATAAATAATATTCACCTGTAATAGTTTTACCCTTTTCCAGATAGTCGATGAGGATTATCCCTTGCGATTCCCAAAAGACAGTCGCCATAACCTTTCCGGCCGAAGGAACGGTCTTCGCCTTTTTTGGTGCAGATTCCCCCTTGGTAACCCATTGTTTAGATTGTTGTTTGGTCTCAGGAGTATAATAATGTATCCATGTTTCATCCACAGTGACGAAACGACGCTTAAAGTCCTCTGGATTTTTCTGGAACAGCTGCAAACCATCCTTGCAACACTTCACACGATTCCGTTTTTGGTCAAGCGTGAGCAATCGCGGCACCCATCTTGCGGATAGCTTTCTCATGTCCAAATGTTTATGCAAAATATTATGTACCCGTTCAGTCGAGATGCCCACAGCACTAGCAATCTCACGCACCTTAACTCTTCTGTCATCCATCACCATATCGTGGATTTGATCAATAATTGCTGGAGTCGTAACCTCCACAGGCCGTCCAGAACGTTCAGCGTCACTTGTGCCCATATGGCCAGTCCGAAAATTTTGAAACCACTTATAAACTGTTCTAATCGAAGGTGCAGAGTCACCATAATGTTTATCAAGCTTCTCTTTAGTCTCCTGAGGCGTTTTGCCTTTCATAAAGTAATGTTTAATCACCACACGAAATTCTTTTTCGTCCATTTCTTGAAAATCACTTGACTTCCTTGATTCACACGAATGCCAAACACAAAGAAATGGACCAATATGGCTGAAACTTGGTGTGCGTTCATTCAAGAGGTGCTACTAACTAAACATGACCTCGAAACGCGCCGGTGGTGCCATCTCTCGGACTTTGCACGGACTTTTCAAACCAGCCTCGTATTTCTGTGGATTTATTTGACAAGGGTATACTACATCTCTTTGCACGTGGTACTTGGACAAGTTTTATGTTGGTTTACTATAGAAATGAAGTTTGAGATCTTTTAATCTAGATAATGCTCCAAAAATCTATTTTATATGTTCGATAGAAAAAAAGAATATATTTGCTCCTTGCTTATGTAAGAAATAAGGACTAACACTTTATTAAAAATTACCAGAGTATTAAACTTATTAATGACTGTTATATTTAAACTGCCGTGAATAAATCAACTATCTCTTTATTTAATGACAGTGGGGATATACCTTGTCATCTGGGTCAAAAATTCGATTTTTAGATTTTTACATTTTCGTTTAGTATTATATCTTAAGAATATTTTCTGTGAGTTTCATAAGAATCGGTTAAAAATTGAGGAAGTTATAGCGGTTTAAAAGAAGTGCCGTTGCGTAGAGTCTTCGGAGCAGGTAGCGAGCAGCTGCTCTCAGGTCAGCCTTCGCCGACTCGATTTTAATGTATTTTAAACTAACTTTTATAATATAATAAAAAGACATTTAATTTTCCTTCTTAGAAGGGGCAAAGTATTCAATCTGTTATTCTAAGGTTCTGTATTCGAAACTGAGTTTGTTCAGTACCTTTGTACAGGGTGGTCCAAATTGGACACTTTTAAAGGTATACCCCTTTATGTAAAGGAGACGACGAAAACTGATGTCGGTGTCCGAGGCCAATTTTTATGATAAACTCAATGGTGAAAACCGCATATCGATATTTAGTATTCAGATATACAGGGTGTTTTTCAAAAATCTGCACTTTGGAAAAATGTTTGTAATTCTTTTCCTATTGAAAATTTTTGATTTCTGTAAAAAACACTCTCAAAGCACTTTTTCACGTAGATTTCAACAGTGTAAGTTACATTTTTTTTCAACTAATATTTTAATATTTATTAACGCAAAAATATATTTTCTAAATGGGTATATTTTTTCTTATTCGAATAGAGCTTTAAATCACCATTCTAAAAATATAGCAAACTTTATCTTTTGCTTAAATCTGCTCCAAAATATAAAGGTTTTCACTTTTTACGCGAGTTCTAAATGCACATTTTGTGAAGTAGGCTTTGGACGTAGCGGCAATATCAATTGTTTACCAATAGCAGTCAAATCGTAAAAAAAATTCCCAGGAGTCACTTCTAAGAGTAATAACTACAATGAAATTTACTAAATGCTATAGTACTTTAAACTATGTAGAAAATAAAACAAAACAACAATAAAACAATTTATTCCCAGTAGAGCAAACTAAAACAAAACAATTTTCTATAAGAGATGTTCGAAATGTCGACCAGTTTCATTTACACATAGGCGGCACCTTTTCTAGACACTTCTTACCGAGTTGATTAGTTCAAGAGGAGTGAGAGCTGCAAAACTTTGTATCATTGCTACTTCTAACTCTTGCCTGGTGTTTGCCGGCAATTTAAAAATAATAAGGTCTTTCAATATTCTCCAGAGATAGAAGTCCATGGGTGTTAAATCCGGTGACCTTGCCGGCTAACAGTTCGGACCTTGGTTGGCTATCCAGTTATTGTCGAAATTGGTCGATAAAAAAATTACTGATAACTGCAGCTTTATGAGGGGGTGCCCCATCGTGTTGAAAAAATATATTTCTAAGGTCCATTAACGGCAGTTCATCAACAAAAGGTTCTATTTGCTTCCTTAAAATTTCTAAATATCTCTGAGGGGTGAGTGTTCCTTCGTAAATAAATGGACCTATAACCCTGCCTCTTAAAATTCCTACCCTCACATTAAATCCAAATCTGCCTTGATTTCTTTGCTTCACAACTAAATGAGGATTTTCTTCTGGCCACGTATAAGAATTGTAACGGTTAAAAATACTTGCATTGCTTACATAAGCTTCGTCTGCCCAAATGCAATTTAATGAAAAATTCGGAACATGGTTACAATTCTCCAGAAACCATTGGCAAAAATCCATACGCCTTTGAAAATCTCCGTCTCTAAGGTGACATTAGTTCTTGGTAGTCCAGTGGATTCTTTTAACTGTCGGGTTGAAGGGTTGGAATTATTTCCGATAGTTCCTAAAACTACTATTTCTTCTAACTTCTTATCCCTGTTTGATGCATAATTTTTGGGTTGTTTCTTTTCAAACTGTCCACTATTAATTAGGTTATGTCACAATCGAGCGAATATATCCTTGAAGGGTTGACGCCTCTCTGGATACCGTTCGTGGTACAAATTACTTGCCGCTTCCGAATTTTCTCCGGTTTGTATGAAACACACTATCATATCCCATTTTTCGTAATTTTCAACTTCATTGCGATTTATTGGACAATTCAATAACTGATCCTAAAGTAAAATTTGATAACTACGAGTAAATAATACGTCCAAAGCCTACTTCACAAAATGTGCATTTAAAAACTTGCGTAAAAACTGAAAAGCTTTATATTTTGAAGTAGATTTAAGTAAAATAGAAAGTGTGATATATTTTTAGAATGGTAATTTAAAGCTCTATTCGGATAAGAAGAAATATACCCATTTAAAAAATATATTTTTACGTTAACAACTATTAAAATATTAGTTGTAAAAAAATGTAACTTACACTGTGAAATCCACGTGAAAAAGTGCTTTGAGAATGTTTTTACAGAAATCAAAAATTTTTAATAGGAAAAGAATTACAAACATTTTTCCAAAATGCAGATTTTTGAAAAACACCCTGAAACGGTACTAGATATCGATATGCGGTTTTCACCATTCAGTTTATCATAAAAATTGAGCCTCAGTTTTCGTCTATCTCCTTCAGATAAAGGGGTTAACCTTTAGAAGTGTCTAATTTGGACCACCCTGTACAGTTCACTCGTAGCAACTCAGTCGTAGCAGTTATTAAAGTTAAATATAATGACAGCTATGTGAGTTCATTGTGGCCGAAATGCACATGACTACGCAGCTAAAGTGGACGGCGAACAAGTTGCCCTGGCCGAGCGTCAATTACTACAAAGTATAAAAGAAGCATAGACAAAAACAAATTAGTGTTCTAGAAGCTCAAATATCTGATAATTCAGCATATGGCCCTAGAGTCGATAATTTAACTTATTCGCAAGTAAGAATTTATTTTGGTATTACTGTTTTTTTAACCTGGATTTTCAAACTTAAAATTTTAAACGCTTCTTTCTCGAAACTACTTTTTCTTGAAAACCGTTTGGCGGTGTGCAAGATATATTAAGAACCACTGAACTATATATATTGCTTGGCTTTGAACGAAGAAATTTTGATTTTATCAAGAACTGTATCTTTAATTATCGAAAATGTAAAACGCAGTAAAGTTTTTTAGCTTTTTTGTTTAACCGCTTAACGACTGTACCCGAGATAACTCGGGCACGGTCAACGTTTCGATTTTCCTATGCCCGGGCCTAACTCGGGCATCTCTAATTTTTATGGATTATATGCGCCATCACCCGAACTGTCTCGTGAAAAGCGGGAATACGCATTTTTACACATTTAACTCAAACCCCTCGGGTCTTGTCGGATTTTTGCGACTGTTTATTTGATCTTGAGGCAAAATAAGCTGCCAGCGGGTAAATTTAGTTTGTGTTGCGACTTGATAAGTTTTGTTGCGCTGCTTCTGTGAATTAAATTTTACGTGAGTTTTTGTCTACAATAAGTAAATATATTTATTATACCTGTTATTTACATTTTAGTAGCTGAAACCCAAGTACTTAGTATATCATGGACAGGCACGATTATGATCTGTCAGATGAGTCAGAAGTTGACGAACCAATAGACGAAAGTGGCTCTGATACATCTTACGGCAATATTTCAAGTAGTAGCTCGAATTCAGATAATTCGGCGGATTTACTTGAAGCACGTGATTGGTTTGAATTGCAACCTGATTCCCCAGCCCCACCATCATTCCCTTTTACGGCTGTACCGTCTATAAATTGTGTATCCTGCAATGATTGGAACATGTTGGATTTTTTTGAACAGTTCGTTGACGACGATCTGGTTGGCCATATAGTAACAGAAACCAACAGGTATGCTGAGCAAAAAAAAAGAGGAAAAATGTGGTACCCTGTGACTAGCGAAGAAATTAGAGTCTTTTTAGGATTGACAATTTTACAAAGCGTTATAAAAAAACCAGAATTGCGTCAATACTGGTCAACCAATCCTCTTTTGGTGACGCCCTTTTTTGCCAGTTGTATGAGCAGAAATAGATTTGAGGCTATCCATCAAAACATCCATTTTTCTAATAATGATGAATTTGATGAAGTAACTCATCCAAACCCAAAACTTAATAAAATATGGCCAGTATACTAAAAATTGGTTAGCAAGTTTCAAGAACTGGTCGTACCTGAAAAAAACCTGTCTATTGACGAAAGTCTCCTTTTATATAAAGGTAGACTTGGTTGGATCCAATACATTCCACTAAAAAGAGCTCGATTTGGTATAAAAACCTATTTACTGTGTGAATCTAAAAGTGGTTATGTATGGAATTTTATCATCTACACTGGAAAACAAACCAACCTTGACAAAGACTATGAAAATCTACCAATTTCGTCGCAAGTTGTCATGACGCTGTCTAAGCCATTGCTAGAGAAGGGCTATTGCATAACGATGGATAATTTTTTTATAACTCCCCCCGCCAGCTTGCGGATTTACTTATTACAAAGAAAACCGACGTTTATGGAACACTAAAATTAACACGGAAAGAAGTTCCTTCAGAGCTAAAAAAAAAGAAGCTGAAAAAAGGAGAAGTTGTAGCCTTTCAAAGAGGTAAAGTTTGTGTCCTAAAGTGGAAAGACAAGAAAGATGTTTCTTTGATTTCAACCATTCATACGAACACCTGTGTAGAGGTAGAAAAACCAAGAGAGATTATAATAAAGCCGAAAGTTGTCATTGATTATAACGACACTATGGGCGGTGTTGATCGGGTGGATCAACACTTAGCAGACTACAACCTTCCAAGAAAGCGTGGAAAAAAATATTTTTTCATTTATTAGATTTGGCACTGTGGAACTCTTTTGTGTTATATCGAAAAACTGGAGGAACAAAGTCAGCACTAGTTTATAGGTTGGATCTAATCAAACAGATCATGGAAAAATATCACCGCACGGAATTTTCTTCTAGAAAAGGACGACCTTCAAGCCAACCTACACCACTTAGACTGACAGGCCGTCATTTCCCTGAGTGTATCCCGGTAACCGAAAAAAAACAATTTCCAACTCGGCAATGTGGTGTATGCTGTAGAGTGCGTGATGCCCGCGGCAAAAAAGTTCGAAAAGAAACACGCTACTACTGCCCTATTTGTGACGTACCGCTCTGTGTTACACCCTGCTTTAGAGTATATCATACAGTTAGTACTATTTAGTTGATAAGATAAGCCACTTTTTTGTTATTTGGCTCAAATTTTGTTTCAAATTAGCATTTCTTTGAACGCCCGAGTTAATTCGGGTGATGTCAAGAACAGAATTAAAATGTTTTATTTTTTGTGAAAACACTTGTTTTTTTTGAAACTTTGAAAAAACATATTTGGTAAGTCCTATTTGCAGATTTAACACATACCATAAAAAAAATCGGGCATTTTGGTCCTACTTTCCCAAATAAATTCGGTCGTGAAGAGGTTAAACCATTTAATGATTTTTTTTTAAATCCTTCGTTTAAAGACAAGATTGATGCTCTAGTAAATTAATTTCTTCGGAAATTTTGATTTCAGATAATCTATCTATCAGTAATCGTGCACGCAATGCTCCTTAAAAAAGGGGTCGCAGGGGAACAAGTGCAGCGCCGCCATTTTTTTAAATTAAAATTTCGCAAATTGTATTTTAAGCTATGTATTATTATATAAAATAAAAACCTGATTTATATAATGAATAGTTTCGCTAAAAAAATCCCTTTTTTTTTAGGGGTGTCTAGTTTTATTCTTATATGAGCCTTTAATAACTTGTGATCTGAACCACATTCCCCGCCTAGGCAATATAGATGACCTCCATCTAGAGCTAATCAGAATATAATTAATCTGATTTTTGTAGTGCCCGTCCGGTGACACCCAGGTGGAAGGTCGTCTTGGATGATGTTTGAAGGTGGTATTAGTGATAGTGAAGCTATTACTAATAGCAAACTGAAGTAAACGATCTCAGCGTCCGTTTCTAACAAAAAGTCCATATTTTCCAATGATATTCCGAATTGGGTCATTGTCATTTGTACAGTCAATTTTAGCATTAAAGTCTCCAATCAGCCTTATGATCTCTTTTGATGGGATTTTGTACAAGTTTCTTCAATCTTATTGTAGACTTCTTTAATTGCTTCATCAACAGAGAGTGATGTTAGCATGTACACTTGTATGATATGCAGGTTTATTGGGTTTGCCGTAATGGTTATTTTAATCAGGCTATCATTGACAGGTAGATACTCCTGGTCACATTTAGCAACGTTGTTATTAGCAACTATGGCTACGCCATTTCTGCTTGTAGTTCCAATCGACATATAGATAGTATTTCTTTCCGTTTGAAAATGTCCAGTGCCTTTCCAATAGGTCTCAGAAACTCCACATGTTCTCACGTTCAAGTTCGTTTTATAGAATATGAAGTTTCCCTGTCTGTAGGAGTCCCGTTACGTTCCAGGTGCCCAACGTAACATTGTGACGCAATTGTAACTGTGCTCTTCCAGTAACCCATTTCGCATGTGGTGCCTGGTCGCTCCAACTGCAAGCCAGGTAGCCAACTTCACACTGGTCAGCCCGGAACCAACACAGCGCCGGTCGCTAGTTGGGTAGCATAGCACATTAGTAAACTGCCGATCCATTTTACATAGTGCTCTCGTGGGAAAATAATCAGGTGGTTTCCCCTTGCCTGCCTGATCCTATATCGTTGACCAGTTACTTGATTCTTCCGCCCCAAGAACAAAAGGGTGGCCTCTCTTCTATATTAGCCCTTGCCACTTACGCCGGATCCGCTGTGCTAAGGTTCATCCTCTCCACCTTCACCGCCGGTATGGTCTTCGCCCGTAACCCTGGGTATGGGGATAGTATTATACCCCGCTATATTGGGTCTTCAGCAGAACTTAGCAACCTGCTTATAAAGTAGGGCGAACCCCCGCTACGAGGACGCGCCCGCTGAAAATTACCTGAGTGGAATCAGAGATGTCTATGTTTCCCACAGGCCGGGTTAATGTTGATGTGTGTGTCCATGAACAAAGGCTATACAATAGTTCTCCTGTAAAAAAGTTGAAGTTTAAAATGTTTATAGTAAAAACAGAAATTAAGCGATAAAGATATCTTTATTATATATCAAACTACAGTCCTTGGAAAATTACGTCTTAAAAATAATGTTGTCTAAAAGTGAACCGTTACTTTGCTGGCACTCTCTTCCATGATCGCTGACATTTGTTGCCGAACATTTCATTTTAATTGTTTTATGGAGCGGGAATTGTTATTACAAACTTCAGTTTTACGATATCTCCACTAGAAAAAAAATTAATAAGTATCTAATCATGGCTGCATTTAGACCCACTTACGTATGTCACCTCTTTTGGAAATCAGTTTATTCGGTAAAGATTTTCTGATGACTACCAAAGGTGTGTTTACAAACTCTGACGTCATTCTATTGAAACCAGGTTCGCTGGTTCTTGTTCGACGTTTATTATCCTCAAAGAAGTGGGGGCCGATTATTCCACCTTTCATTATTGCGAACCAAGCAATCACTGTAAGAGAATATAAAAATTTTTGTATTGAATTTGTTTGACTCTAATAATGGTAATTTTGTTTATTGGCGTGATCCTTAAGCAGGAAATGTGCCTTATCTGAAAATAATATATCCGTAAATATTGAAGAGCATTTAAAAATTTGACTAACGAAGTTGAGCCTCCGAGCACAATCAGTTGGCTTTAATTCTTGCGCAAATTGCATCTTGTGGGTGTACAAACATTAACCTTCACGAACCATGCATTGTAATGAACTGGGCCTATTTACTGCACTTGATCGTTTGCGAATTGACTCTCGAGGACACGTCGTTCAAAGTTTACTGAAAGTCAGACCAGTTTCTTCAATCTTCCGCATCCATTTTTGGTCAGTAGGGCACCGGGTCTACGTTTACGCTGTGTGAAGGATATTAAACGTGATATTTCGTCTCACGATAGCGCAGAATTTTTTTAATTGTCGCGCATAAAAGGCACGATCTACTCCAGTGAAACCTTTCGTTGCAACCGTCAGCTACGTTCGTACAATAAACTTTTATATTTTATTTATTTAATTTAAACTTATTTATGGAACAATCTGTATTAACTGAATAACGAAAGAATATCATAGGACTGAAGTGTGTCAAAATGTTTACATTTTGGTTGAAATTAGAGGGTGTTATACACTTACAATTATACATTATAAGTATTTTGGAATATAGGTCCTTTTACACTTGCAAAGTTTTGAAATATTGTATTTGTCCTCACACTACTTACGAAATGAAAAATATTTCCTAACTGATCATGAAATAGGGTCGGATAATTATATGCTGGGTTTTTTTTGTTGATATTTATAAATTTTGTAATGCTATTCGTTTAAAATATGTACTTTTAACAAAATTAAATTGATTTTCAGAATCTCACTCTCAACCACTAATTTAAAAAAAAAAGATAAACATTTCTCAACATAAATAATGATTTCCTAAGCTTTTTTAGAATTCCGTACCTTATAAGATCACTTCGGTGGCTGTCCGTCTGTCTGTTTGTCCGTCTGTCTGTTTGTCCGTCTGTCACACCTGATTTTCGCTGAAACTATTTAACATAGAAAGTTGAAATTTGGCACTAATATAGGAATTGATGGCGCCATCAGAGCCGTGTAGTTTTGAGAGTTAAATTATGACTTAAGGAGTTAGTTTTGGAGCATGAAATCGGAAGTGAAAAAAAAAATTTACAAGGTCACCGAGTAGAGTGTTAAGTGAAAGCTTGTAAAAACACGAATTTAAAAATTTGTATAATGTAATACTTGTACACGCTTCTCTTTGTATTATTTTAAAAAATTGCGAGAAGTCGCTGTCCCCCCCGTTTATCTCGAAAAGTAGTGATTAAAAAATTTTGAAAAAACCCTAGAATATTCTCCACAGGGTGTAGATTGGACAAAAATTATCACGAGCGCATTACCTTTAATAATTTGTCTGGTATATAAAAAAAAAATAAAAATTTCAGTCATCGGAAAAAATTTTTGTTGAAAACTCATTTTGGGTGTATTTTGTGAAGTCACTGATCATTTTATACCTCCGTAACAAAAAGTTTTGTTTTAAAAGCAATCAACGTACGGAACACTAATTGCGCAAGTCCGACTTGCATTTGGCTGGTTATTTTTATTTAAATTTTCTTTTTGCAAGTTTCTCTTGGTTTTTGGTTGTGATCACTGAATTGTATTCATAATTATTCATGGTCAAATATATAAAGGGTTAAAAGGGAGAAGAAAGGGGTTACTTAGTATATATTGTGTTATGGGCCTTTTGATGATTTTTATCTGAAAATTGTGTTATTATTTCATCACTTTCTATCATTTATTGTAAAACATAAGGGGTTAATGAGGTAGGGGAGAAGGTTATTGATTGAGATTGCTTCATATAGATAGCATTATAAGTCTTTTTCAGGGACTTTAATGTCGGCGCATCTGAAAATTGTTTTATTGTTTCGTTATTTCCGATTGTTTATAATTAAACATGATTTAATGAAGTAGGGAAGGGGATTAGAGGGATTTCTTTGTATAAACAGTGTTATAACATCGTTTTCAGGGTTCTTGAAATTGAGAAATCTAAAAAATTGTCTTATTTCTTCTTCTTATTTTCAGTTAGTTATGGTCAAAAATATAATAAGTCAACAAGTTGGGGGAGGATATTAGAGAGATTGCGTCATAGATATGCTCTTCCACTTCTTGTTACGGTTCTTGAAGGCGAAAAGTTTGAAAATTGTGTTATTTTTTTTCATTATCTTTAATTTTAATGGAACTCATAAGTCCAGAGCGTTGGTTCCCAACCGATGGGTCGCGACCTACAAGGAAGTCGCCTTGGCGTTTTTGGGGGGCCGCCGATTATCAATTTTAGAAACCAAAATTAAATTTTAAAATTTAAAGGTAGGTTTTAAAACGTTAATAATTTATTTATGCTTGGTAACACACGAGATATCCGACGTAATCACTGGACGGCTGGCGTACGCACCTCAGTCGCGAGTTTAAGCTGTCGAATATTGTCGTGCTCAATAAACTTGTTACCTAGTGTTAAATGTGACAGTGTTTCTTTTGTCGTTTGTATGTGAATAGTTTGTTGTTAGTTAGTGTCTTGTTTGATCCGAAAAAAAAGAACGGTACAATACTAGGATAGTCCGTCACAATTCATCTTCGATAGATACGCCTAGAAGCAGATTTTTCTATTATTTACCGTTTTGGTAAATAAAAAACATTAAATAATGTTAATTCGAAGTTTTTAAACATTTCTCGAAATTATTTTGAAGTATTTTATTTTCCAGATATCATCGTCATAAAAAAAAACATTTGGAGAACTATTTAAAATTTGGATTTTCAACTGTTATTAATAGTGGCATAGAGGCATCTCCTGTCTTCTCCTTTTAACTTGACAAGTCTACCGATATTAATTCATGTTCCCAGTTACTCATTTTCGTGAGATATATTCACTTGCAGGACATCAAAAAAAAGTTTCTGTTTTATAAAGCACTAAAAACGACTACGAAAGGTGAAGACGTCATGAAGATGATAAGTTCATTCTTTGAAAGTAATGACTTACAATGGAAAAACTTGTGGGGAGTATATACCGATGGAGCACCAGCCATGCTTGCATCGAGGTCGGGCTTTCACTCAGAAGTAAAGAGCTTGCACCCCAAGCAAAGGGACTGCATTGCTTGATTCACCCATTGGCCTTGCTACCAAGGCTCTTCCAAAGCCTGCTGCTCGACTCTTTGGTGACAATTGTCAATTATATAAAATCTAGTGCTCTCAATACTCGTCTGTTCAAGGAACTATGCAAGAACATGAACTCTGATCACGAAGTTCTTCTTTTCTACATCGCTGTTCGTTGGTTATCAAAAGAAAATGGTATTGGCCGAGTCTTTGAATGGAAAAACGAAATAAAAGAATTCTTAGAAATGAAAGGAAAACATGAATTTATGACACACTTTAATGATAAGATTTGGATTCAGAGAGTAGCTTATTTATCTGATATCTTAGATCAGCGAAACAAGCTGAAATTACAGGATAAGGAAAAGCATATTATTCACTTCAGAGAAAATATCCAGATGTTCGTATTAAAGCTGCAACACTGGCGCCGTCAAGTAAATCTTGGAAAGTTTACCATATTTGAACACCTTTGCACCAAGACTGAAGAATCGGAGACGGGAATTATAGATAATCTAAGAGAGGAAATTAGTCACCACCTTCAAGCCCCTGAATCTGAAATACAACGTTATTTTCCGGAGTTCTCTGAATAAGAAGCTGCATTAGTATGAAACCCATTTCATGTATTTTTGGAAGTTACCGACATTTTCGTGAAGTGCAGGATGAATTATTTCTGGAACTGCGAAATGACTCTTCAGTGCGTGATTTATTTCAGGAAAAATCGTTACTTCAATTTTGATGTGCAATGCGTCATTCGTAACCTAAAGTTTCCATGCTTTCTTTTTGAGTATTAGTTCCATTTGCTTCTACGTACCTCTGCGAAAGTGGATTTTTAACTCTTCAGAAGACCAAGACAAAAGCCGAGAATAAGCTGGATGTTTAAGATGACATGAGACTGTGTTTGACAAAAACTCAACCAAGAATTATAACACTTGTTAAATAGATGCAAACTCAATCATCACATTAATCATTAATACTTAATAATTAATACTTTATAAAAAATATCACTGTTAAGTCCTAAAATATATTTTTTCAAATCCTTTATTTTTTGTTTTATTGATCCTGTATGGCGGATGGGAAAGGGGGGTCATTTTTAAACAATCTAAAAAGATCGTGATTAAAAAAGGTTGGGAACCACTGGTCTAGAGATATAATATAAATGTCTCTGAAGCTCTTCTACTGCTAAAGATTCATTAGAATTTTTTTGTACCAGACAAAGGGACTTTATTTAGTGAGTATTATAACCAGCTAAAAATAATGCCCCAACTTGGAAACTACCCTGCATAAATAACCCATAACAGGATTTCTTACCTATCCAAGAAAAAAAACGGCCAAGTGCAAGTCGGACTTGCGCAATTAGTGTTCCATACGATGATTGGTTTTAAAATAAAACAAAATTCTTACCTAGGCTAAGTTAATTAGGGACATGTATATAAATTCTTCTGTAATCAATAATGTATAATAGTTATCAATCAATCTAGCTTAATCTAGAATATTTGCTACATAAATATTTGTTTAATTATAAAAAATAAAATAAAATTATTTTCTCTCGGTACCTATCCGGTGGCCACAGAAAAATATATTAAAAAAATCTCTACCATATTGTCCAGGCACATATGTTTTTTTTTATTCCAGGTAAATTATCAAACATAATGATAATTTTCGCTGACTCTACATTTTATGAAGACTTTTGGTCATTTTTTTTTAAAATAATATAAAGAAAAGTGTGCGCAAGTATTACATCATATATAGTTTTTGAACTCGTGTTTTCACAAGGTTTCATTTGACACTCCACTCGATGAGCCAGTAAAAAAAATTCACTTCCGATTTCACCCCCTTAAGTTGAAAATTTAACTTTCAAAACTACACGGCTCTGTTTAGGACATCAGTTCCTATATTTGTGCCAAATTTTAACTTTATATGTCAAATTGCTTCGGAAAAAATCGGGTGTGACAAACAGATGGACACCAAAGTGATTCAATAAGTGTTCCGTACGGAACACTAAAAACAGTGAAGCTCTTCTACTGCTAAATATTTTTTTTTTTGTGATAAATATATTACCATAAATTACGTATCATTTAAAATATCGAATTGTAATGTTTGGATTAAGTTACTTATTAGTGTGAGAAAGTCAAATTCAGTACTTATCTCTGAACTGAGTGTTTGTAAGGGAAATACTAGGTAAATCCTATTATCGATTTTATCTTTAAATAAAAGTTAACATTACTTTAAAAATATATTTTATTGGTTACTAAGTTTCTAAAAGTAATCTGACGACATTAAGCAACAACGAAAAGTGCATAGGTTGTAAACATGCAAAAACAATAATTTATTTTACGACATAGTAATTATGTGTGATTTTCTATAATTTAAGTCATTTGAGATTATGTTATTTCATGGGAACTCTAACATTGACATACAATGGCATAGCAAATTTGTCCAATTTATGCATACCCAATGGACATGTTCGTTGCTAGTTTACAAATAGGGTACATTATACAAATCAATACATCTGAAGCCAATTTGTTACCAAGTCATATTGCTTGAAAGCTTCGTAATATTATTAACCCTAAAAGGGTTTTCAAAATTTTATAGTAGTTTATTACCGCAGCGAACAGTGGCTGTCTGGTCAAGGTTTGCATGAGAGATATAGGCTAGGCGCTTAAATATTATACTTTTGCATGCAATTTTTGCAATTGACTTTACTTGTAGACTTTCAAGTTAGGAATTTTTAATTCAAGGGCAGTCACTATAAAAAGCCCATTTTTAAGTTATGAAAGGGAGAAACGGGCGTATTTTCTCACATTTTAGAATAATTATGGGTAATAATAAGTAGATTTCAAAGATATAAATAAATAAACAACAGAAGTAGACTTGGGAATATACAGATTTTCCTTCTTAAACATGGCAGTCAAAAATTTTTTACATAACAGCTCAATAAAGGTACAAGACAACTCGTTCCATGCTATATGAATATGAAATTAGTTGGGAAACTCGGCAAAGGGCGCAACAAGTGTTCACACAATGTTCATTTAGCCAATATTTCGGTCCTAGGTTGGGACCTTCATCAGGGCACAAACTAAAAAAGAGAGAACGAAGCGACAATTGAAGTAGTACGGGCAAATAAACAAAAGTATAAGTTATTTTATTTTAATAAGTTGTTGTAGAAAAATATATATATAGTAAAAGTGAAAAGACCACTTACATGAGAGGTGTGATATAAATATAACAAAAATGGCTATAAAACCAATTACATAAATACGACTAAAGTTAAGTTAAGTAAATCTTACACCAAACACTTAATTCAGTAAAAATGCATTTACAAAAGGGATGCCATTAAAAACCTTGGATGCTAATATCAATTACAAATTAATTCAATTTTAATTTAACCACCTCTTACTTGCAATTTGTATGACACATTTGACACAATACTGACAGAAAACAGCCATCTGACAGAAGCAAGGGATCATTATACCTACAGGGCCAAAACCCATCGAAAATAACCAGGACAGGACCGGCTTTAGTACGAAATATGAATATATATCATCAAATTGAAAAGTCAATAAAATGGAAAAAAGTACAAGAGGAAAACGTTTAAATCCGGTATGGAGATTAGGATAATGTGACGAGCTGGAATTTTGAATAGAGAAAAACAGTTTTGAGAACGCCAAATGATGAACAAAACATTCCAAACGTTGATAATTAGCAATCCTCCTCTTCTCACTAATTATGGTAGCTAATTATCAACGTTTGGAATGTTTTGTTCATCATTTGGCCTTCTCCAAACTGTTTTTCTGTATTCTAAATTCCAGCTCGTCACACAATTAATGTGTTAGTGTTCGGTGTAAGATTTACTTAACTCTTAGTCGTATTTATGTAATTGGTTCTATGGCCATTTTTGTTATATTTATATCACACCTCTCTCATGTAAGTGGTCTTTTCACTTTTACTGTATATATATTTTTCTACAACAATTTATTAAAATAAAATAACTTATACTTTTATATATATATATATATATATATATATATATATATATATATATATATATATATATATATATATATATATATACTATATATACATATATATATATATATATATATATATATATATATATATATATATATTTCATACAGTGCAGTTCTACTAACTTACATCCACTTTAGACCTCGATCACCTCTTTTTTTTTAAAAAAAACTTCATACAGTGGAATTGTAATAATTTACACCAAATATACAAATAGGTGACCAGGAAGTAAAATTTTTTACAAAAAGAAACTTTAATAAAAAACGCCCTGTTTCTACGAGAACGCTATTTTGTAAATCCGTAAGGGTAGCAGGCAATGCTATATATATATATATATATATATATATATATATATATATATATATATATATACATATATATATATATATATATATATATAATATATATATATATATATATATATATATGTAGTAGTGGTTTTTTTCGGGTATCCTGTGTTAGCTTAAAGTCCCTTTATATATATATATATATATATATATATATATATTATATATATATATATACATATATATATATATATATATATATATATATATATATATATATATATATATATATATATATATATATATATATATATGATGATGGAAAAGTGGTAAATTATAATACGAAGAGGAACTGCTATAACTAATGAGAAAAGCAACCCTGAAGATTTATGGTTTATTAGCGGGAATGGTTGTAGCAAAAACAATATACAAATAGATGACCAGGAAGTAAAATTTTTTACAAAAAGAAACTTTAATAAAAAACGCCCTGTTTCTACGAGAACGCAATTTTTAAATCCGTAAGGGTAGCAGGCAATGCTAT
The DNA here is from genome assembly GCA_019049505.1 of Pachyrhynchus sulphureomaculatus. Taxonomy (NCBI): domain Eukaryota; kingdom Metazoa; phylum Arthropoda; class Insecta; order Coleoptera; family Curculionidae; genus Pachyrhynchus; species Pachyrhynchus sulphureomaculatus. Next base: position 169,476,146 of record CM032456.1, read on the forward strand.
ATGCGATATATATATATATATATATATATATATATATATATATATATATATATGGACGAGTAGTAGTGGTTTTTTCGGGTATCCCGTGTTAGCTTAAAGTCCCTTGATGGACGGTTTTGCTGACGTTTTGATGGAATCTCATCCATCTTTTTCAAAGCGTTGATCACTGGTCGATATCTTGATGTTGGCACCGACCAGTGATCAACGCTTTGAAAAAGATGGATGAGATTCCATCGAAACGTCAGCGAAACCGTCCATCAAGGGACTTTAAGCTAACACGGGATACCCGAAAAACCACTACTACATTTCATACCCGTGAGAACATTCGTCAAACATACCAAAAGGAACTGCTATAACTAATGAGAAAAGTAACCCTGAAGATTTATGATTTATTAGCGGGAATGGTTGTAGCAAAAACAATTGACTCCAATATTAATAATAACCTAAATTGTTACACTTTGGCCATGTTTAAAATTAACAGTTTGTAATTTTATTTTATAAAAAATTAAAAGATTTTTACTTTTTGCTCTTAAAAAACTAAGTAACTGACGCTGAAAAAAAAAAACTGACGTTCTTAAAAGAAAATGTTTACTAACTAAAATAACACATCAATAATTTTCTATCCGAAACTGAAATATTTGGCACTCACCATTAATCACATTTTCGTAAAAATATTGTTTAACCTTATAGTTGCATTAACAACTCAGTGTAGAACGATACAAAGTTCATATTTTTATCTTTACTATACATATGGCCATTACAATAAACAAAACATGCATGCATTTCGCTCGTACTGCCGAAACCGTTGCTATAGTTCATACATTGCTCCTAGTTTAAAATCGAACAACATTAATTTTAGTGATCGTATCTATATCGGGACTTAAATATGCAATTGTGATAGTGCGTTAGTTTTTGCTAGTATATACATATATATATATATATATATATATATATATATATATATATATATATATATATATATATATATTAATATTTTGATTAGACAACTATCACTTAAGCTTGAAAAATATATCTTATTTCATTTCATGAATTTTCATTACGAGGTTTCGGTTTTAATAATATATATATATATATATATATATATATATATATGTATATATAGGGTGTTATAAAAGTAGGTTAATATATTAAAATGGGTGATTTCTCCTAAAAGAATATTCATCACGCTTTTTTTCAAGTCGAGAATTTTTTAAAAATTTAGTCCCATTGCCAGAGCTTGTGTGGACGTTTGCTAGCATTATTGTCAAATATACACCTTTTTTAGCAACGTAATCTCCAGTTAAAAAAGATTTTCTTAAAACAATCCGATTTCTACAAACAACAAAAAATGTTCTCAAAAAGACCACTGTGCCTAAACATTTTGTCTAAATATTTTAGCTTATGTGAAACTTTGAACAAAATCTAAATTTTTATCAGAGGATAAAAATTGGAGAGCCAATAAAAAATCTTACCTGTTTAAATTATTGAATAATAAGATGTTGTTAAAATCTATATTTCCACTGCGTCGGTCAACCCGCCGTTATTAAAACCGAAACCTCGTAATGAAAATTCATGAAATGAAATAAGATATATTTTTCAAGCTTAAGTGATAGTTGTCTAATCAAAATATTAATATATATATATATATATATATATATATATATATATATATATATATATATATATATATATATGTATATACTAGCAAAAACTAACGCACTATCACAATTGCATATTTAAGTCCCGATATAGATACGATCACTAAAATTAATGTTGTTCGATTTTAAACTAGGAGCAATGTATGAACTATAGCAACGGTTTCGGCAGTACGAGCGAAATGCATGCATGTTTTGTTTATTGTAATGGCCATATGTATAGTAAAGATAAAAATATGAACTTTGTATCGTTCTACACTGAGTTGTTAATGCAACTATAAGGTTAAACAATATTTTTACGAAAATGTGATTAATGGTGAGTGCCAAATATTTCAGTTTCGGATAGAAAATTATTGATGTGTTATTTTAGTTAGTAAACATTTTCTTTTAAGAACGTCAGTTTTTTTTTTTTCAGCGTCAGTTACTTAGTTTTTAAGAGCAAAAAGTAAAAATCTTTTAATTTTTTATAAAATAAAATTACAAACTGTTAATTTTAAACATGGCCAAAGTGTAACAATTTAGGTTATTATTAATATTGGAGTCAATTGTTTTTGCTACAACCATTCCCGCTAATAAATCATAAATCTTCAGGGTTGCTTTTCTCATTAGTTATAGCAGTTCCTCTTGGTATGTTTGACGAATGTTCTCACGGGTGTAAAATGTAGTAGTGGTTTTTCGGGTATCCCGTGTTAGCTTAAAGTCCCTTGATGGACGGTTTCGCTGACGTTTCGATGGAATCTCATCCATCTTTTTCAAAGCGTTGATCACTGGTCGCTGCCAACACCAAGACACCGACCAGTGATCAACGCTTTGAAAAAGATGGATGAGATTCCATCGAAACGTCAGCGAAACCGTCCATCAAGGGACTTTAAGCTAACACGGGATACCCGAAAAAACCACTACTACATATATATATATATATATATATATATATATATATATATATATATATATATATATATCGCATATAGCATTGCCTGCTGCCCTTACGGATTTAAAAATTGCGTTCTCGTAGAAACAGGGCGTTTTTTTATTAAAGTTTCTTTTTGTAAAAAATTTTACTTCCTGGTCATCTATCTGTATATTGTTTTTTGCTACAACCATTCCCGCTAATAAACCATAAATCTTCAGGGTTGCTTTTCTCATTAGTTATAGCAGTTCCTCTTGGTATTATAATTTACCACTTTTTCATCATCATCATATATATTATATATATATATATATATATATATATATATATATATATATATATATATATAAATATATAAATATATATATATATATATATATATATATATATATATATATAAATATATAAATATATATATATATATATATATATATATATATATATATATATATATATAAATATATAAATATATATATATATATATATATATATATATATATATATATATATATATATATATATATATATATATATATATGTTTTGACGAATGTTCTCACTGGTGTGAAATGTAGTAGTGGTTTTTCGGGTATCCCGTGTTAGCTTAAAGTCCCTTGATGGACGGTTTCGCTGACGTTTCGATGGAATCTTATCCATCTTTTTTAAAGCGTTGATCACTGGTCGGTGCCAACGCCAAGACACCGACCAGTGATCAATGCTTTGAAAAAGATGGATGAGATTCCATCGAAACGTCAGCGAAACCGTCCATCAAGGGACTTTAAGCTAACACGGGATACCCGAAAAAACCACTACTACATATATATATATATATATATATATATATATATATATATATATATATATATATATATATATAGAAACAGGGCGTTTTTTATTAAAGTTTCTTTTTGTAAAAAAATTTTACTTCCTGGTCACCTATTTGTATATTGGGTATAAATTATTAGAATTCCACTGTATCAAGTTATTTTTTTTAAAAGATCTTTCCCTGAGGTCATCGATTTCTAAAGTGGATGTAAGTTAGTAGAACTGCACTGTATGAAAGAGTGTGGAAATTTCCCTTAACTCTCTTGCCGATTTTTAAACTTGGTGTAAATTTTTAAAGTCCTTTTGTATATAAGGGTTTTTTTTTGTGAAATATCTTCACCTCACTGTCATCGATTTTTAATTTACTTAGTTGGGAACGGCCTCAACTTTTAGAGTTTCAATGCAGGAGGGTTTTTTCTCCAAAATTTATTGTCAATAAGGAAAAAAAGAATTAACATATATTTCAAATTTACAAAATTCTAGGTTATATTGTCCTAGTGCATATTTAATTTTAACTAGATCCTAAACGCTAAAATAAAAAATTTAGAATGTAAAAAAGGACAAGAAATTAGACGGAATTTTTTTTTCCTGTATTAGGTTAATAAAGCCAATAATGTTTTCAGGAGTAACATTGAATGTTTCGGGGCCCGTTAACTCACTCTAATTGGATTGAATGTGTTAATCCATTTATATAAGACAGATTTAAGGCAATTAATTATGCCATGTCATTTTGTTTAATTAGGGTATCGTCCACGTTATTATTTTTAGATTCACTTGTTAAACTACACAGTTTCTTGAACATAATAAATCTAAACAAGTGTAGTTTCAAAACAATAAAACTACATAATGAAATCTATAAAAAATATTAGATAATAAAATTCTTAAAATTATTACATTAGTTTGTTAAATAATAGTTACATAGGCCAACAAAAAAAATATTTGTAAAAACTTTTTGAACCAATATATCTAAGTGTTATGTATTTTAGGGTGCTGAAACCTTATCTGGTAGCAGTTTTTTCGTATCACCCACAGTTCTCTCACAATATGACATCGATTAAATTTCAAAATAGGGAAAATTTGATACATAAAAAATAAAAACTTAAACCGTACATTTATTTGATTAGGCTACAATTTTGATCTCTTGTTCTATAATGGTAAATAGATGTTTCAGATTCCAATAAATGTTTTTCTTTCAGCCTAGAACCAAGCAATTCTGCTTTTTCCTTAGTCAAACCCAAATTTCTCACTAAATCATTTAACTCAGCTTGTGTAAACAACTGTGGTTTTAAATTTTCTAGACAACATGGAAACTCATCATCATCCGGTCGACTTTCATTAAATTCGGGACTGGACTGTAAAACGTCATCAATAGACTGAGGTGGCTCAGGGACAGGAAGTCCCGGTCCATGTCCTACCGGCCGATTAGCTGAAGGAAAGTTAGGATAGACAATTACTTTCTTATTTTTGGAGTTATATCCAGAAACATCAACGTTGCAAAAAGAACAATCATTTGAATGATTCTCTTGCTCTCTTCATACCATGGGTACTGCAAATCTAAAAGCTTTCTTTTCTTTCTTATACCATTTCCTAAGATCCTCGACGCAAACATAACATACTTTGTGAGAAGCCCAACATTTTTCTTGATTACCTATTTCTACACCAAAATATGCAAAGTATACTTTTTTTACAAAGTCAGTAATGTTTCTTTGATGTTTTTTAATTACTAACTCACCAAATATATAACAAAAAGTGTTGGGAGAGTTTTTACAACCACGATTAGCCATACTTTGAGTGTAAATTAAAGCACATGGGTTAAACACTGCAATGCTAGGTTATATTAACTGGAAGAAAACAAATAGCTGTAACATTTATCGGAACTGCCAACCTAATAACATTTTATTTTACTGCCAACCTTATAAAATTCTGATTTTATTGGCAACCTAACAACATTCGAATGATAAAAAATAAACTTTTCACATTTTGAATATTAAAATGTGAAAAATTGGTGGGTGATACAACTATTTTATTATTATTTTCGAACTCAGCACACCAAAAAAACATAGGAATCAGATAAAATTATTAAAAAAGTTTTTTCATCGTTGGCCTGTGTTATTTTAGTATTTTTAAACCTTCGAATATGGCAATAATATTGTGGTGTGATTTATTATGTCAGATAGATTACAATTTGTTTGTGCCAGACAAAGGGACTTTATTTAGTGAGTATTATAGTCAGTTAACAATAATGCCCCAACTTGAAAACTACCCTACATAAATAATCCATAACAGGATTGCTTACCTATCCAAGTTTTACTAACTTAAAACAAAAAGAAAACGGCCAAGTACAAGTCGGACTTGCGCAATTAGTGTTCCATACGGTGATTGGTTTTAAAATAAAACAAAATTCTTACCTAGGCTAAGTTAATTAGGGACATGTATATATATTCTTCGGTAGTCAATAATGTATAATAGTTATACCATCTTAGCTACCTAATAGCCAAAAAATCAATCTGACTTAATCTAGAATATTTGCTATATAAATATTTGTTTAATTATAAAAAAATAAAATAAAATTATTTTCTCTCGGTACCTATCCGGTGGTGTGTATACGGAAAAGTATCTTAAAAAAATTTCCACCATATTGTCCAGGCACATATGTTTTTTTTATTCTAGGTAAATTATCAAACATAATGACTAAGACTAAGACTATTCTAGAATTTTTTCAAAACCTTTTGATCGGTATTTTTCGAGATAGGATGGGCGGACAGCGACTTTTGGTGATTTTTTTAAAAATAATATAAAGAAAAGTGTGCGCAAGTATTACATCATATATAGTTTTGAACTCGTGTTTTTACAAGGTTTCATTTGACACTCCACTCGATGACCCGGTAAAAAAAAAACACTTCCGATTTCACCCCCGTAAGTTAAAAATTTAACTTTCAAAACTACACGGCTCTGTTGGGGACATCAATTCCTATATTTGTGCCAAATTTTAACTTTATATGTCAAATAGCTTCGGAGAAAACCGACTTGAATATACAGATTTTCCTTCATAAACATGGCAGTCAATACATAACAGCTCAATAAAGGTACAAGACAACTCATTCCATGCTGTTTCAGAAAGATTGTTAGGTTGGTGGGTAAAGATTCTACATTTTTTAGATGATATAATCACTTTTTCAGCTGTAGGTGAACACTCAAATTAATACCCTTTTTTTATAAACTTTTTTTTAAAAAAATATGCATTTTTCATAGCAAACACTAATTTCTAACACAGCATGTGTGAAAAATCAATCGAAATATGTATACACAATTTTCTTAAAATTCTAGAATATTATACTTGTTGTAACATTGTAAAACAAGCAAGATAATTGGATTTTTGTATTTTTTAAGATTGGTATATGTATGTTGATGTAGAGACTTGTAACTTTTCAGCTATATCGGTACAGGGGTAGGGGTACAAGGGTGGTAATCGATTGTAAATTTTTAGCTTTTACAATCTTATTTAATACTAAATATATATATATATATATATATATATATATATATATATATATATATATATATATATATATATAAATATATATATATATATATGTATATATATAGGGTGTTATAAAAGTAGGTTAATATATTAAAATGGGTGATTTCTCCTAAAAGAATATTCATCACGCTTTTTTTCAAGTCGAGAATTTTTTAAATACATAATGAACTAGTGATAATTTTCGCTGACTCTACATTTTATGAAGACTATTCTAGAATTTTTTCAAAATCTTTTGATCGGTATGTTTCGAGATAGGATGGGCGGACAGCGACCATTGGTATTTTTTTAAAAATAATATAAAGAAAAGTGTGCGCAAGTGTTACATCATATATAGTTTTGAACTCGTGTTTTCACAAGGTTTCATTTGACATTGACACTCCACTCGATGACCCGGTAAAAAAAAACACTTCCAATTTCACTCCCTTAAGTTAAAAATTTAACTTTCAAAACTACACGGCTCTGTTTGGGACATCAATTCCTATATTTGTGCCAAATTTTCACTTTATATGTCAAATAGCTTCGGAGAAAATCGGGTGTGACAGACAGATGGACACCAAAGTGATTCAATAAGTGTTCCGTACGGCACACTAAAAACAGTGTACTATTTTATTTACCTATATTTAATAATTCATGGAGTTGTTTCCACAATGAAACCTGAATCATTCTGGGTCGAGTTCAAAATTTCTTTAATTCACTCGCGAACGGTTAAATTTTTCAGAATGAATCCATGCTATATTCCTTGTTAGAATGTATTACAGACCACTAAAATCTTAAGTTAGCCAACCTTGACAACTGCTTTCTTAAAAAGCTAAAATTTATTTCAGAAAATGTGCCAAATTGATAACTGCACAAACTCAGTACAATTTCGAATTGATTCGATGTAATGTTGTTGTTCTTAGATCTGTCGCATACCCAGTGATTGCGATACAATGTCTTGCCGCCGATATACACATATTTGATCAATTCACTTCACACTAATACAGCGTTTCTCAACCTTTCAGTATTTGCGACCTAATTTTCAAACATAATTTTCATCGCGCCTCCCCCCTTCTCATGAAATAACAATGCATGCAATAATAATGTATTTTCAGTATTTTGATGCTAAAGCTACACTATGACCTTAATTACAAACCTTACAACTACCAAGAATAAGTAAATAAACACATATCTGCTGCGTTGACAAAACTAGAATGGATGTCTCTTTATTGCTCTCTGTCACGTCCACCATATCAATAGCGGCTTCGCGAGAAGTTCCGAGTTGTCTCGAACATTCGGAAAGTCTGCCCAAAAGTGTATAAATGTTGCACCTCGTTCAATTACAGCCCGTCTCAGTAGATTTGATCCTTCTACTGCTATCAGATTTATCGTGAACGTTTATGTTGTAATTTACGTGTTAGCTGAAATTCACGGTATTAAGTATTCACGGCAGTAAATTTATACAGAATCATGGATAAATTTTTAAGTGGGCGTAAGCGAGCATTAGACGATAGTGAAGCATCAACAAGTGCACAGACGAACGTGGTTCCGAAAATAAAATCAAGAAAATATTCTCAAGTATACTTAAATTTAGGGTTTACCAGTACTGAAGTAAATGAAGAAGAAAGGCCCCTGTGTGTCATTTGCTTAAAAATCTTGGCAGCAGACAGCATGAAACCAAATAAACTTACGACATTTGGAAACGCTTCATAGTGAGTACCTTAACAAACCTCGAGAATTCTTCGAATTAAAATTAAAATCATGTAAAGCAGAAATTATTGTTTAAAAAAACTTTGTCTGTGAATGAAAAAGCTTTACTTGCCTCTTTCAAAGTTTCATGTAAAATAGCCAGATGTAAAAAGCCTCACACCATTGGTGAAGAGCTTGTTTTGCCAGCAGCAATTGAGATTGTAGAAACTATGTTTGGAGATAATTTTGCCAAACAATTGCTATTGCCTGTCGGATTGGTAATATAGCTGAAGATGTACAGCATCAGCTTTTCGGGAAGTTGCGTGACAAATTTTTTTCAATTCAAACAGATAGCAATAAAGATGCTTATTTCATTGCCTATGTTCGATTTTGTGATGATATGTCAGCAGTAGAAGAATTATTTTTCTGCAAATCAATAGAACTCAAAGCAACATCACTCGCATTATTTGCTATCTTAAATGATTTTATAAACGAGGCAAATATGGAGTGAAAAATTGCGTCGGAATATGTACCGATGGTGCTCATTCAATGTCTGGAAGATTTCAAAGTGTACAAGCACTTGTGAAACAAAAATCTCCACTGTGTGTGTGGACACATTGTATGACCTACAGAGAAGCTCTGTCTTCCAAAGAAATGAGTCCTGCTCTGAATATTTTGCTCACTACAGTTGTAACCGTAGTAAATTATATTAAAATGGGGGCCATAAAATCTAGAATTGTTTCTGCACTCTGTAAAGACATGGGTGCCGAACATTCAGCGTTACTATTTTATTGCGAGGCAAGATGGTTATCACGTGGGAAATGTTTGCAACGTGTTTATGAATTAAGAAATAAAATCGTCATTTTTCTAAAAGAGGAAAACCGTCCGAAAGCCGAGAAGTTTTGAGATAGTTTATTTGTGATGAAATTGAGCTACTTGGTCGATATATTCGAGAAACTAAATACCTTAAATCTTCAACTCCAAGGAACACATATATTCGATACAAGTGATAAAATTAATGCTTTTTGTAGAAAATTAGAATTGTGGAGCAGAAATGTAAAGCAAAAAACCTATAGAATAGAATATAGAAAAAGAACTGAGAGTGTCTATTTCTAATATTAAATCATCTTTCGAAAATCTTTACTCTTCAAAACAGACCCAAGGGAGTCACTAGTAATTATTAAACTTGATTTTAATTTAGTATTGATATGTTAATTATTAGGTAAATACATTGTGCAGTACTAATACAATCCTATTTATAGGTGTATTATATCAGTGTAAATGTGTATTTTATTTTTTATTATGTCAGAATGTATTTTGTGCTGCTTTCCTTTCAATAAATTATATTAAATGTTTTTAATGAATGTTTTTAATAATAATTTCTTTTCGATACGCTCGCGCCCCCCCCCCCAATAGTGTAATCACGCCACCCTAGTGGGGCGCACCCCACAAGTTGAGAAACGCTGCGCTAATACATTTCATCGGGGTAAATATCTCATTAGGCCGATTTTAACTTTTATGTCGCAAACGACTACAGTGACTTTACCCGGTGTATGTCAAGACTTACTCCTCTAAGGCAATTTTATACAATAGGTGTCTGATTGAAAAAATGAAACAATGTTAATCTATCTCAATTTGACTATTTTATATTTTTAGCGCGTAACCGGCAATAATTGATAGGTCTGTGACCTTATCAATAACTGTATTTTAATTGTTTTTAGTAACAAAGAACACGTGTATGCGATGAGGACGTTTAAATATAAGGTATTGACGTAAGACATTAATGTATAGAGCTCGGTATGTGATTGGACGAAAGTAACGAATAGTGTATCAATTGTAACATAGATACACTTTCACCCCCTGAAAAATATACCTTGTGTGTTGCTTTACTCAAACTCACCTCATTATCTTACCTCTTCTAAGCTATTGCGGTCAGTGTACATCAACAAATATTAACTGAACACTGCTCTTTCACATCTACATCTTTAAAATTTTTACAGGGCATATATGATGGCTAAGCAGTAAACCTGTTCACCTACATAAGAAAATACTGTCGTATATTCAATATATTACCTATTCAGTAATCTCAGTTCCGTATTTCGCAATCATAATATTGTTGCATATATTCACTGATATATTATTGTTAACAAAGTATTTGTTGGTATTGATTTCTATTTAAAAAAAAATTGGTATACATTTTAATGAATTTATAATGAAAACAATAATATTCTTCTAATTAGTTTATTACTTAGGTTTATAACACGCCATATGATCTCTCAATCTTTCTTAGCTTTCCTATTTCCATGTAGCACTGCTCAATGAGTGCGATAAAGACAAGTAGAAAACAGTGCAGAAAAAATGGTCCTATAGAACAACTGGTCTTGGATGCGTATCGGTGTTATATTTATTAATTTATATATAATTTATTGAAGTACACATTTAGAAAATATTCAGCTTTTTTGTTATAAATATTATATTATTTACTTTCTTTTGTATTAGTTTAAATGATATTGCCAACCAATCCATTTTTTAAATATTGTAAGTCTAACAACCCTAAATGTTTGACCAACTTGTTAGCAATCGATTCAGACAGCCAGTTTCTAGGACAGATTAAATGTAAACATACGAGACTGATCCGAAGGTCGTTGTTTCGAATCCTGCGCTAACCCGGATTTTAAGTTAAAAATCAATTAAAACTCCGAACCAATACGCTAAGTTCAATAAAACAGAAAAAAGTTGTTCAATCTGTGGCTACTAAAAGGTGACAGCTACTGGAAATTTGACAGAACGAAAGCTGTGTATTGTGACCAAAGTTGTTATTGAGCTATAAGGGTTGAATACTGCGATACATTTCGACTAGGAGCAAAATCCACTAAACATTTAGGTCGTGCGGGATATGGTCGTCTGCAACATGATGAAAATATGACACAGTTGGAAACTACTTACTTTTATCCGTTGGGAAGTCTTCGAACATCCACCTTGCATTCCTTACTTGTACCTGTGTGATTTTTGACGCATTATGACCCATTAAAATAATCGCTAAAAGGGTAGCGGTTCAATTTACATGCTGAGGTAAGGTTTTCTGTTAGAGAATGATTCCTTATCAACAGAAAATCTACATATTAGTGTGAGATCAGATAGTAGCCAATGTAGAAATGTTGGTTTAGAGCAGAGGTTCCCAAACTTTTTTTTCTCGTAGACCACTTTCAAAATTTTACTGGTTTCGGAGGACCCCCTGCTGCTACATTTCTACCATATTCCCAAAACTCGTCAAAAAATGTGAATATTAGATCAAACGCACCAATAACTTTATATAATAATCACTATTGATGTTTTTTCCCTTCTCAGCTTAGTCGATGTCAATTATTCCATGCGCATCCCAAAATACAGAGGCCAAAACATTCCCAGCCGACTGTTGTATCTTTGGTCGTGTCGGGAGGCTTTCACCGGCTGCTGTCCACTCAGCTGACTGCCGATTTGATTCCAGTGTGTAGTGGTGTTTACATATCGCATGAAAAAAATTCTTTTTATTGTGCTTAAACAGGTCCAAAAAGCGCTCAGAATCATCAACACGTTGTTGTTTTTGGTCCACCGTGAGCAAACGCAGTACCCATTTCGAACAGAGCTTTCTCATGCCCAAATGAACATGCAAAATATGACCAACACGTTCTTTTGATATATTTAGGGTGTCAGCTATCTCACGAAATTTCACTTTACGGTCATCCAAAACAATTTGGTGGATTTTTTTTATGTTTTCCGATGTAACCACCTCATTTGGGCGTCCAGAGCGTTCAGCATTAATTGTGTCTGTACGACCACGTTTAAATTTAGCATACCAGTAAATGATGAGTGATTTTCCAGGCGCAGAGTCCCCGTAACACTTATCAAGCCATTGCTTTGCTTGAATGATATTTTCCCATCAAAAACAGTGTTTAATCAACACACGAAATTCGATTTTTTCCATCGTTTTGAAAATATTGAAAGTAGTGTCACTAAAACCACTGTACTTTTAAACTAATCGTCGAAATGTCATAAAATTTTGACACGTATCGTTTGAAGGTTGGTACTTCCTAAAAATCATATGGTTTTTTTGAAAAGAGCGACATCTATGTGTCAGACCAAAAACTTTCAGCCTACGTGTTATATCTGAAAAATAAGTTTCTACGATTTGGTATTAAACTGCACCAAACCCTTACTTGCTTTTGCTTTTCTTTTTTATAAACATTGGACATGTTATTCGCATAGCTTCTATAGCAAATAAGAGAGTTATTCCAGGAATTCTAATTACCATTATCTTAAATTTAATATTATACTTTGCAGTATAAATGCCCTAAATATTTAAATAATCAGAGTAGAAGCATGTCTTTATGACGTCATATATTCTGATATATGGGAATTGTTCAGTAGAAACATGTTCGAGTTGCGCCGCAGTTACTTCACTGCCATGACAACGATGTTTAGATATTTTTATTAATTATTTGAGTACTAATACTGCATTGGTCAAAAATATTTGCTGTTTGCTTTCTTCTAAGTGTTCTGATTAAGTTGGAAAATGATATTTACGGTCGAAATTCCATTCAAACGTAATCTGCTTGCCGTTATTTAATTTTCCGGCCTAGGTAGCGTGGTGGATTCAGAGCAATACATCTAGAGTAAGTATGTCATTCAAATCAAACATCAATTTAAAATTTCAATGAGTGCGATAAAGACAAGTAGAAAACAGTGCAGAAAAAATGGTCTTATAGTACAACTCGTCTTGGATGCGTATCGGTGTTATATTTATTAATTTATATATAATTTATTGAAGTACACATTTAGAAAATATTCAGCTTTTTTCTTATAAATATTATATTATTTACTTTCTTTTGTATTAGTTTAAATGATATTGCCAACCAATCCATTTTTTAAATATTGTAAGTCTAACAACCCTAAATGTTTGACCAACTTGTTAGCAATCGATTCAGACAGCCAGTTTCTAGGACAGATTAAATGTAAACATACGAGACTGATCCGAAGGTCGTTGTTTCGACTCCTGCGCTAACCCGGATTTTAAGTTAAAAATCAATTAAAACTCCGAACCAATACGCTAAGTTCGTAAGGTCAACAAAACAGAAAAAATTTGTTCAATCTGTGGCTACTAAAAGGTGACAGCTACTGGAAATTTGACAGAATGAAAGCTGTGTATTGTGACCAAAGTTGTTATTGAGCTACAAGGGTTGAATACTGCGATACATTTCGACTAGGAGCAAAATCCACTAAACATTTAGGTCGTGCGGGATATGGTCGTCTGCAACATGATGAAAATATGACACAGTTAGAAACTACTTACTTTTATCCGTTGGGAAGTCTTCGAACATCCACCTTGCATTCCTTACTTGTACCTGTCTGATTTTTGACGCATTATGACCCATTAAAATAATCGCTAAAAGGGTAGCGGTTCAATTTACATGCTGAGGTAAGGTTTTCTGTTAGAGAATGATTCCTTATCAACAGAAAATCTACATATTAGTGTGAGATCAGATAGTAGCCAATGTAGAAATGTTGGTTTAGAGCAGAGGTTCCCAAACTTTTTTTTCTCGTAGACCACTTTCAAAATTTTACTGGTTTCGGAGGACCCCCTGCTGCTACATTTCTACCATATTCCCAAAACTCGTCAAAAAATGTGAAGATTAGATCAAACGCACCAATAACTTTATATAATAATCGCTATTGATGGTTTTTTCCCTTCTCAGCTTAGTCGATGTCAATTATTCCATGCGCATCCCAAAATACAGAGGCCAAAACATTCCCAGCCGACTGTTGTATCTTTGGTCGTGTCGGGAGGCTTTCACCGGCTGCTGTCCACTCAGCTGACTGCCGATTTGATTCCAGTGTGTAGTGGTGTTACATATCGCATGAAAAAATTCTTTTTATTGTGCTTAAACAGGTCCAAAAAGCGCTCAGAATCATCAATACGTTGTTGTTTTTGGTCCACCGTGAGCAAACGCAGTACCCATTTCGAACAGAGCTTTCTCATGCCCAAATGAACATGCAAAAATATGACCAACACGTTCTTTTGATATATTTAGGGTGTCAGCTATCTCACGAAATTTCACTTTACGGTCATCCAAAACAATTTTGTGGATTTTTTTATGTTTTCCGATGTAACCACCTCATTTGGGCGTCCAGAGCGTTCAGCATCATTTGTTATCTGTACGACCAACATCAACAAATATTAACTGAATACTGCTCTTTCACATCTACATCTTTAAAATTTTTACAGGGCATATATGATGGCTAAGCAGTAAACCTGTTAACCTACATAAGAAAATACTGTCGTATATTCAATATATTACCTATTCAGTAATCTCAGTTCCGTATTTCGCAATCATAATATTGTTGCATATACGAGGCTGGTTTGAAAAGTCCGTGCAAAAATAAAAACTACTTATGTGTTTGGGGTAAACCTTTTTTTATTTTTCGACAGTCTCCTTTTAGGCTTATACACTTCATCCAACGATGTTCTAGTTTGTTGATCCCTTCCGAATAATAGGATTTGTCCAAGTCTGCAAAATATCCATTAGTGTCTGCAATCACCTCCTCGTTTGAATAAAATCTTTGTCCCGCCAGCCATTTCTTCAAATTGGGGAACAAATAGTAGTCCGAGGGAGCCAAGTCTGGAGAATAGGGGGGATGTGAAACGAGTTGGAATCCTATTTCCATTAATTTTGCAACCACAACTGCTGAGGTGTGTGCTGGTGCGTTGTCGTGATGGAAAAGGACTTTCTTGTGGGCCAATCGCGGGCGTTTTTCTTGCAGCTCGGTTTTCAAACGGTCCAATAACGATGAATAATATTCACCTGTAATAGTTTTACCCTTTTCCAGATAGTCGATGAGGATTATCCCTTGCGAATCCCAAAAGACAGTCGCCATAACCTTTCCGGCCGAAGGAACGGTCTTCGCCTTTTTTTGATGCAGATTCCCCCTTGGTAACCCATTGTTTAGATTGTTGTTTGGTCTCAGGAGTATAGTAATGTATCCATGTTTCATCCACAGTGACGAAACGACGCTTAAAGTCCTCCGGATTCTTCTGGAACAGCTGCAAACCATCCTTGCAACACTTCACACGATTCCGTTTTTGGTCAAGCGTGAGGAATCGAGGCACCCATCTTACGGATAGCTTTCTCATGTCCAAATGTTTATGCAAAATATTATTTCCCCGTTCAGTCGAGATGCCCCAGCACTAGCAATCTCACGCACCTTAACTCTTCTGTCATCCATCACCATATCATGGATTTGATCAATGATTTCTGGAGTCGTAACCTCCACAGGCCGTCCAGAACGTTCAGCGTCACTTGTGCCCATATGGCCAGTCCGAAAATTTTGAAACCACTTATAAACTGTTCTAATCGAAGGTGCAGAGTCACCATAATGTTTATCAAGCTTCTCTTTAGTCTCCTGAGGCGTTTTGCCTTTCATAAAGTAATGTTTAATGACCACACGAAATTCTTTTTCGTCCATTTCTTGAAAATCACTCGACTTCCTTGATTCACACGAATGCCAAACACAAAGAAATAGACCAATATGGCTGAAACTTGGTGTGCGTTCATTCAAGAGATGCTACTAACTAAACATGACCTCGATACGCGCCGGTGGTGCCATCTCTCGGACTTTGCACGGATTTTTCAAATCAGCCTCGTATTGACTGATATATTATTGTTAACAAAGTATTTGTTGGTATTGATTTCTATTTAAAAAAAAATTGGTATACGTTTTAATTAATTTATAATGAAAACAATAATATTCTTCTAATTAGTTTATTACTTAGGTTTATAACACGCCAGCTTTCCTATTACCATGTAGCACTGCTCCTTTCGACCGTTAAAATGCAATCCAAACGTATGTTTCTTATTATTTATATATAGTGAGACACCTCAGTAAGAGATTTAGTTAGTATACTTACAAGGCGAACAATAGGAAGAGTATTTCTATTATGTCGCTAAATATTAATTACACAGCCAAACAAAAAAAAGTTCAATACCACGAACCAAAATACATGGATCTAGTGTATTTTTCAACTAAATTCGAATCCGTAGTTGAAAAAAAATTGTGTCAATTTTTTTTTGGCCAAGAACATCCCTTGAAATGGAATAAAACTACAGTAATAATGTAACGACTCTTAACGAAGTGTGAAAAATTGTAGGTATTTTATAGTCCAGAGAAGAGAATATGCATTCAAATCGCAGCAAACTATTTCTGTTAATTAAACCAAAATCCACACTTATAGGGTTTTACGCGACTTTAAATAACCTGTACAGGAACAAATTCTTGTAGCTCTCAGGACAAAATATCTGAATCTGGTGTGACAACCAGACCTTACTCTTAAAGGGTTGAGACTCACCCCTACAGGGTGTAAAAACTACCCCCACCTACGGAGGTATCTCATAAGTTTCAATAAAAACGAATACAATTCAGGCTTTTGTAGTTTTAGGCAGGGTGAACAAATATGGAGTAGATTCGCTTAAACCACCTGACATCTATAAACATATAACCTAATTTGTTACTCCGGGAAAATAATCTGCTTGTTGTTTTTCTTTTATTACTACGGTTAATTGCCCGCAATTTTTAAATTTTTGGTGTCAATCTACACACTGCGATTAGCGTTCCATGTATTTTTAAATCACCAATAATCCACGGACACTTGGTGGTATACGGGCCGACGATTGCTCTTGGCGATAATAATTGTAAAAATCTTATTTCGGTTACGGGAAAATTAGTCACTTTAAAATTTCCAGCTCGCAATACTATTTATGCGTGCAAAATTGTCAATGAAATTTCCATAATCTTCATTATAACTGCTTAATTATACAGTTTAGTTCAGAGGTTGTCGTCCTTTCGTGAGAGGATGCCCGTCTGTAATATCACACGGCTAGCATAAAGAAATATTTATTTCAATGTTAACATTTTATTACGACCATGTTATGGCATATTTTAAGTTGGCTTTTAAGGTCATAACCTATTAAAGAAACTCTTTTGCTGGTCTTGAATCTCCCTTTTATGTTTTTTGTCTTCCTTTAATTTTAATACAAGTTGGAAAGTGTGAGAAAATGTCAGGTAATCATTTTGTTTCGGCTTGAATCATCATTTACTTTTAAATATATGGTTAAAAGTAATTGGGTCCCTATAATATTTTCGTAAATAACATTTTCGAATCCAAAATTTTCGAAAGAGTTTTCTAATAGGTAAAATTTTGGAAATTGAACAATACAACAGGATATTTTTAAAATAAAATTTTTATTTTTGGTAACATGAATAAAGATTAATCTGAACTAACCTGAACTAATCTTCGTCCGTGACTAGTTTGGTTAGAGGAATTTTGATTAGTCACAAACATAGTTTAATTCCAGTTAGTTTAAACTACATCATATAATTAATTAGTTTAATTTTTAATAACTTTTAAATTTAGTTTCTTTAGTTTAGAATACTTGAGGTAACTGTAAACTAAATTAACCAAGTAATTTATTAATTCAATTTTAGTGTAGTTCAGTCTTACTTGAATTAACCCCTCTGTAACTAACACGTAGGCTAAAAAGTTTTTGATCTAGCTATTCATCAACATAGTCTCCTTCAAAAGAGATACAATCAGTCCAACGCTTTTCTAACATTTCTATACCTTTCTTGTAGAAGGATTTGTCTTTATCTTCAAAATAGGCCTCAGTTTCGGCGATAACTTCTTCATTGGATCCAAATCTCTTTCCCGCGAGCATTTTTTGAGGACTGCGAATAGATAATAGTCGCTGGGGGCCAAATCTGGAGAATACGGTTGATGAGGAAACAATTCGAACTTCAATTCAGCCATCGTAACCATTGATTTGTGACACAGTGCATTATCTTGATGAAAGAGCACTTTTTTTTGTTCATTTGGAGCCGTTTATTTGCGATTTCTGCCTTCAAACGCACCAATAACTTTATATAATATTCGCTATTGATGGTTTTTCCCTTCTCAGCTTAGTCGATGAAAATTATTCCATGCGCATCCCAAAATACAGAGGCCAAAACCTTCCCAGCCGACTGTTGTGTCTTTAATCGTTTCGGGCGGCTTTCACCGGCTGCTGTCCACCCAGCTGACTGCCGATTTGATTCCAGTGTGTAGTGGTGGATCCATGTTTCATCCATTGTTACATATTACATGAAAAAAATTCTTTTTATTGCGCTTAAACAGGTCCAAAAAGCGCTTAGAATCATCAACATGCGAACGCAGTACCCATTTCGAACAGAGCTTTCTCATGCCCAAATGAACATGCAAAATATGACCAACACGTTCTTTTGATATCTTTAGGGTGTCAGCTATCTCACGCAATTTCACTTGACAGTCATCTAAAACAATTTTCTGGATTTTTTTATGTTTTCCGGTGTAACCACCTCATTTGGGCGTCCAGAGCGTTCAGTATCATTTGTGTCTGTACGACCACGTTTAATACCAGTAAATGATGAGTAATTTTCCAGGGGCAGAGTCCCCGTAACACTTATCAAGCCATTGCTTCGCTTGAATTGTATTTTTCCCATCAAAAAACAGTATTTAATCAACACAGGAAATTCGATTTTTTCCACTGTTTTGAAAATATCAAAAGTAGCGTCACAAAAACCACTGTAACTTGTAAACTAATCGTCGAAATATCATGAAATTTTGACACGTATCGTTTGAAGGTTAGTACTTCCTAAAAATCGTAGGGATTTTTTTGAAAAGGGCGACATCTATGTGTCAGACCAAAAACTTTTCAGCCTACGTGTTATATCTGAAGACAAAGTTTTCACGATTTGGTATTAAACTGCACCAAATCCTTACTTGCTTTTGCTTTTCTTTATTATAAACATTGGACATGTTATTGGTATAGCTCCTATAGCAGATAAGATAGTTATTCAAGGAATTCTAATTACCATTTTCTTAAATTTAATATTATACTTTGCAATGTAAATGCTCTAAATATTTAAATAATCAGAGTAGACGCTTGTCTTTATGACGTCATATATTCTGAATTGTTCAGTAGAAACACGTTCGAATTGCGCCGCAGTTACTTCACTGCCATGACAACGAAGTTCAGATATTCTTATGAATTATTTGAGTACTAATACTGCATTTGTTAAAAATATTTGCTGTTTGTTTTCTTCTAAGCGTTCTGATTAAGTTGGAGTGACATTTACGGTAGAAATTCCATTTAAACGTAATCTGCTTGCCGTTATTCAATTTTCCGGCCTAGGTAGCGCGGTGGGTTCAGAGCAATACATCTAGAGTAAGTATATCATTCAAATCAAACATCAATTTAAAATTTCAATGAGTGCGATAAAGACAAGTAGAAAACGGTGCAGAAAAAATGGTCCTGTAGTACAACTTGCCTTGGATGAGTACCGGTGTTGTATTTATTAATTTTAATAACCGATTATATGTGGTTATATATGATATATTAAAGTGCACATTTAGAAAATATTCAGCTTTTTTATTATAAATAATATATTATTTACTCTCTTTTTTTATGCACATGTGCTGCAGGGAAGTCCCTAAAGCGCTCCAGGGGCGGTACGTGTGCCGAAAAAACGATTCACGTTGTTCTTGAATCGCTGTAAATTATACTCGGTGGGAAACACAGCCCTGGGCAAATTATTCCAAAGGGATGATGTTCTTCATATAAAAGACTGCTTGAAAAGCGTTGTACGCGGAGTAACAAACTGAACCTCATACGGATGTGAAGTATTAGCGCGACGTGTATTTCTAACATGCACCGTTCTGGAAAGAATTAAGCGGGCTACATCATTCGAACACTTTCCATGAAAATACTTGTAGAACAGACTCAAGTCACCAACCGTTCTTCGATGTTCCAGCGAATCAACGCCGCTGGTCAGTTCCGGATCTTCAATCAAACGAACAGTTCTTCCCTGAACAGAATCCAGCAAATGCAGTGTATGTTTGAGAGCGGAGTCCCAAACGTGGGAGCAGTATTCCATAGTTGGTTGAATTTGAGTTTTGTAAAGAATTAACAGTTGTTGTGGAGTGTAAAGATTTCTGGTTCGAAATAATATTCCCAACTTTTGAGAAGCTCTCTTTGTATTAATTTAAATGATATTGGGAAAACCAGCCAACCAATACATTTTTTGAATGTTGTAAGTCTAACAACCCTATATGTTGGACTAATTTGTTAGCAATCGATTTAGACAGCCAGTTTCTAGGATAGATTAAATGTAAACATACGAGACTGATACGAAGGTCGTTGCGTTCATCCTGCGCTAACCCAGATTTTAAGATAAAAATCAATTAAAACTAGGGACTAATACGCTAAGTGCGTAAGGTCAATAAAACAAAAAAAAGTTATTCAATCTGTGGCTACTAAAAGGCTACAGCTACTGAAAATTTTACGGAATGCAAGCTATGTATTGTGACGAAAATTGTTATTGAACTAAAGGGTGTCCCAAAATTCACGCAAGATTTGAATTGGGCGCCATTTGTATGGTAAAGTATTGCCAACAAAACAAAAAACACAGCGTGACAGCTGACAGTTCAGGGTTATTAAAAGTGGAGCGCTACACGAAAGAACAATGTGTTTTCATTGTTGAGCAATATTTTAAACATATTAAAAGTTTGGCAGCTACAGTTCGAAGTTTTCGTACAAAATATAGTCGGAAGAGTGATTTAACCTCATCAACTGTGAAGAGATTAAACGAAAAATTCAGGGAGACTGGATCAATTAGTGATCTTAAACGCTCTGGCCGTCCTTCAACAAGTCGTTCGACACAAAACATTGAAGCAGTTTGTGAAAGTCTGTGTGAACATCAATTTGGCACCGTGGTCAAGAATTGGACATTTCGAGAAGCTCTCTACAGCGTATTCTCACGAAAGATTTGCATCTTCATGCTTACAAAGTTCAATTTATTCAAGAACTGAAGCCTACTGACCACGCACAACGAAGAGAGTTCGTTGAATGGATTATGGAACAACAAGTGGATACTGATCTTTCAAAGAAAATCATCTTCAGCGATGAGGCTCATTTCCAACTTGATGGCTTCGTTATCGACAAAATTGTCGCATTTGGGGTTCAGACAATCCACACGTGACTGTTACGAAACAAATACATCCACAACGTGTCACTGTTTGGTGCGGATTTGGGGCTGCAGGCATCATCGGACTATTCTTCTTCGAAAATGCGGTTGACCAGGCAATAACAGTTAATGGTGATCGTTATCGCGATATAATAATCCAGTTTTTTGTGCCTAAATTGCAAGATATGAATGTGGACGACATGTGGTTTCAACAAGACGGTGCCACATGCTATACAGCCCGAGAAACAATTCAATTACTGCATGAGTCATTTTCTGGTCATGTAATATCTCGTTTTGGTGATCAGAATGGGCCGCCGAGTTCATGTGATTTAACGCCGTTGGACTTTTTCTTTGGGTTTTTTTAAAGTCTAAGGTTTATGCCAACAAGCCCACTACCACCCACGAGTTGAAGGAGGAAATTAAGCGCTGTCTCAACGAAATACAGCCACATTTATGCAAAACGGTCATAGAAAATTTCGATAAAAGAGTGCATATGTGCCAGCAAAGCTGTGAAGGTCATTTACCCGATATGTTATTCCATACATAACCCTATACTGTATACTTTATGAATCAATAAAAAAATTGCAATTGTTGATTAAAAACCTGTGTTTTCTATCAAAATTACTTCTTGCGTGAATTTTGGGACACCGTTTACAAGGATTGAATACTGTGATACATTTCGACTAGGAGCAAAATCCACTAAACATTTAGACCGTGCGGGATATGGTCGTCTGTAACATGATAAAAATATGACACAGTTGGAAACTGCTTACTTTTATCCATTGAAAAGTCTTCGAACATCCACTTTGCATTCCTTACTTATACCCCTGTGATTTTTGACGCATTATGACCCATTAAAACAATCGCTAAAAGGGTAGCGGTTCAAATTGGATGCTGAGGTAAGGTTTTCTGTTAGAGAATGATTCCTAATCAACAGGACATCTACATATTAGTGTGAGATCAGATAGTAGCCAGTGTAGAAATATTGGTTTAGAGGAATCAGGTGATTTTTTAAAAACTTCCTGATAGTACAAGAAAAACCGTTTCTTTGGCAAATCTTTGATTTGATTTCTAAGTCGATTATCGCAGAGTGACACTAATATTGAGAAATTTTCGCCCACATATAAGATACCGATATTTATCTAATCTTAGGATCATCATTCTGATACAGAGCTATAAAAATCTTTTTAAACTTCGTGGGTGTTAACCGAGAACAAACCTCATATAATTTCACATTTAAAACCAAATTATTCTATTAGTATAGAAGTTCTCGTATCTATGTTGTCCTAATGATTTTAGTGGCCATGTATATATAGCAATCGATGCATAATCTTATACAGAAATAAAGAAGACCGCCCAAGTGCAAGTCGGACTTGCGCAATTAGTGTTCCGTAGGGTTGTTGCTTTTGAATTAAAAATTTTTGTTACGGAGGTATAGAATGATCAATGAGTTTACAAAACACACCCCAAATGAGTTTTAAACAAAGTTTGTTGAAATTTTTGTTTTTTTTTATATATCAGATCAAAGGTATGGGACTCGTGATAATTTTCGTTCAATCTACACCCTGTGGAGAATATTCAAGAATTTTTTCAAAATTTTTGTTCAGTACTTTTTGAGATAGGGTGGGTGGATAGGGGCATTTTTTAAAAAATTTGTATGCAAGTATATATATTTTTGAACTCGTGTTTTCTCAATCTCTTATTTGACCCCCCACTCGATGAGCTGGTAATTTTTTTTTACTTCCGATTTCACCTTCCAAAACTAACGCCGTAAGTCAAAATTTAACTTTCAAAATTACACGGCTCTGATTGGGCCATCAATTCCTATATTTGAGCCAAATTTTAATTTTCTGTATCACACACTTTCGGAGAAAATCGGATGTGACGGACGGATTGACAGACAGACAGACGGACAGACACCGAAGTGATCCCATAAGTGTTCAGTACGGAACGCTAAAACTGTTTGTAAGAAAAAAGAAGTTTGTACAAATCGACGCTTGGAACTTTACGGTTCTTAACTTTCATTAGGTTTAACAAATTGGCTTTTAGGGTAGTTTTATGGTATTATTTTCTTATGTTATTATTTAAAATCACTCATTTTTGATAACTTACATCAATACATAAATATAATAATTCTAAATTAAAAACTGCAAAAAGACTTCTAGTCTCGTTGTTAGGATTTGTTGTTATTTTAAATATTTGAAAAGATAACAACCGAAATATTTTCATTAAACAAAAGTAATGTCTATATCCATCGAACAGGATTGTATATTCCGTGTACCTACTGTTTCTTATCTAAATTTGTATTTAAAATAGGTATCTTTAACCATTTTAACATAAATAAGATACGGATTATCAATATTTTAAGTAACTGCTTGAAATTACACACAAATACAATAACCTTAACCTTTTATCGTTGCAAAATTAAACAGAATTAATGAACACTCAAAAATGAGTTACGTATTTTTTAATAATTTTGATGCTGTAATGGGTTTATAATCAAAAAAGAAAATTTATATAAATATACAAAAAAATGCTTGTAAATAAAAGTAAAAATGGGTCAACAACATTCTACAGATAAATTTACAAGATCTGCATCTGAGAGGACAGATCGAAAAGAAAAGTATTCCATTAGATATGGAAAAAAAGTTGGTAAGTTTATTAAATAAATTCAAGACCATTAACAATAACTTTGTGTCTTTCTTTAATTAAGCTTAGTTCAAAAATTTTCCATATTAAATCACAGGTTTATTTGTAGTAATGATTTAACATGAGTTATTTTAAAAGTTGTACACAACTAAATTTCGCTTTCGATATACGTTCCATAAATATCTAATGAAGGCTTCGAATATTATCTTTGTTTCCGATCGATTACAACGAGACGAACAGAACTTATTTGGTTTTCCGTGCTTAGATTCATTTTTATACTTGGAAGCACTGAAATTACATCCTTAAGGCATTTACAAGCAAATACTTGATTACTGGAAAAACAGAACACACTGGATAAGATATTAAAGTTTCCTGCTTAAAGTACCAAGTACAAAGCTTGAAGATTTTACACAGCAGGAATTATATTATATTATCGAGAGAATAGCCGGATTGAAATGGGATGGCAAGATGGATAGATGATGTAAGAAAAATCATAGGGAAATTCTGGTACCAGTTGGCTCAGGACATACAGCAATAGAAGGAAAAAGGGAAGACCTATGTGCAGGAGTGGACTAAAAAGGGTTGCTCAAGAAGAAGAAGATATATATATATATATATATATATATATATATATATATATATATATATATATATATATATATATATATATACATATATAAATTATGTTATATTAGTTTTCTTTTAATTTTTATTGTGGAAAAACCTTAGTGTCCAGTCTATAGTACTTCCTCGCTCGTCCTTTCTTTTTTTTAATAAATTTGGATTAATTTTGAATTTTGTAACACACATCTTACGTAATAGTGATAAACAAATAACTACAATAGGTGTTTTTTTTTGTTTCAGGTTCTACAAAGAAGAAAGAAGCTATTCAGGTTACTCAGGTTTTAACTCCGAATAAGTTAACTTCTAGAAATCAACTAACTTTAACAGAAAGTAAGTGTACTCACTGCAAAATATACTTTTGTTTGTGTATTATTATTATTACATACTATATTGCTCTTTCAAATTCAGATGGTTTTTGGACTTTGCTATACTTGTTTGTTGTAGATTTTCTAGGCTAAAATATAGTAATAAGGGATAAAATTAAGCTTAACTTATTAAACGAATCTTATTTTTATACAATTTGTTCAAAAAACTCAATTTCCATATTTTTAATTTTGCTCTTAACTTCTTGAAAACTGTTCTACAAAATGGAAATATTTCCATAAAAAATTCATTATAATAAAACAAATGAATCTGTTGACATAAGTAACAATTGATTAGGTAGCTACCTACTATTAGCTTGATCAGGGTTTCTTCAAGTGTGGTCCACGGACTCCCAAGGGGTCCATGAGATGAGTGCCTGGGGTCAGCAAGATACATTTTATTTAATATTTTTTTACTAGTACGTAATACTCTATTATATATAATTTATCGGCACAAAATTACTTATTTATTTCACTTCCCTTCATACAAATACGATTATGAGTTAAAAATGAATAGAAACAAAACAAGCTTTACTAAATAAGAATACTTTTATGCTAAAAAACTTTTGCCGCCCTGGTCAAGAAAGACGTCCCTAATATCATAATTAATCATTGTTTCTTACATCGACATGCATTAGTTTCACCAACTTTGTCTTCTTCTTATATGTGCCATGTCAGGTCTTCCTGACGTTGGCTATCACTCTGACATATTCATCCCTGTTCCCTGTGACTCGAAATAACTCTTCGACGATATGGATTCCCGTCCATATGTTTCTGAGCCAAGTGGCCTGCTTTCTACCAACTCCGCGCCTATCCTCAAGCTTTCCCATCAGTATGAGCTGCAATAACTCTTAATGTTTGCTACGAAAAATATGTCCCAAATACTCCAGTTTTCTGCACTTTGCCTTTGACAACAACTCTCTAACTGCATTAGCCCTCTGCAGTGATTGGTGACATAAGCTGTCCACGGAATACGGAGAAACCTTCCATACAGCCACATCTCGAAAGCCTTCAAGCGGTTAACTGTCGCAACCTTCAACATCCATACCTTTGTGCCGTACAATAAAACCAACCAAATATAGCATTTTAGCATTCTCTGACGTAGTTTCCGATTAATGCTATCATTGCAAAAGAGGGACTTGTTCTGGCTGCTTCTATTTTGCACTTAGTTTCTTTGTCAGAGTCTAGCTGGTCAGTAATGTAGCTTCCAAGGTATTTAAAAGGGTGAACTCTCTCTATAGCTTGACGGTTGAGATGAAGATCAACATTTGTATATTGTTGGCGGCTAAAAACCATTAATTTGGTTTTAGATATATTGTTGTTAAGGCCCATATCCCCTCCTGCCTGTTCAACTCTATCTAACAGGCATTGAAGGTCTTCAATCCTGTCACTCAAGATAACAGTGTCGTCCGCATATCTGACTGTGTTAATGAACTCACCATTCACTTTCACTCCATATGGTTGTTCATATAAAGCTGTTTTGAATATTTTGTCGGAGGTTAAACAGCAACGGCGAAAGTATGCAGCCCTGTCTCACTCCTCGTTGGATGGCAACATCCTCCGACCTGGTCTGTTCAAATTTCTCCGATGCTGTTTGTCTCCAATACAGGTTTCTGATTATGCGGATGTCTCTGTTGTCAACTCCTGTGTTCTGTAGTATTTCGATTAATTGTGTATGCTTTACTCTGTCGAAAGCCTTCTCATAATCTATAAAGCAGACAAACACATCCCGGCGTTGGTCTCTGCTCTTCTGGAGCAGAACATTCAAAGCAAAGAGTGCCTCTCGTGTTCCAAAATTATTTCTGAATCCGAATTGTGAGTTGTTCAGATCTTTTTCGCACTTTCTTCTGATTCTAAGGAATACTTTCAAGGTATGACACAGTAAACTTATCAATCTATAGTCATTACAACGTCTTGCTCGTTCTAACACCTTTACCGATTTTTGCGTTAAAGTCCCCCATGACATAAGTTATCCCTTCTCTTCTCAAGTTTTTCATGATGTTAATCATTTGACTATAAAGGGAATCTACTTCATTGTCATATTTTTTCTTTGATGTTGGTGCATAAACTTGCAGTATGTTAATATCAAATTGACCGCCCCTGAGTTTATCCTATCAGATATTGGGACACAATTTATAACATATTTGTCTAAGTGTGATGTTATAAATATTCCTTCTTCATTTTTAGTGTTCCGTACGGAACACTTATAAGATCACCTCGGTGTCTGTCTGTTTGTCTGTCTGCCTGTCTGCCTGCCTGCATATCTGTCTGTCTGTCTGTCACACCCGATTTTCTCCGAAACTATTTGTCATAGAAGGTTGAAATTTGGTAATAATATAGGAATTAATGGCCTCATCAAAGCCGTGTAGTTTTGAAAGTTAAATTTTGACTTAAGGGGTCAGTTTTGGGGGGTGAAATCGGAAGAGAAAAAAAAAATTTTTAGTAGGTCATCAAGTGTGGTGTCAAATGAAAGCTTGTGAAAACACGAGTAAAAAATGTATATATAATGTAATACTTGCGCACACTTGTCTTTATATTATTTTTAAAAAATCGCCAAAAATCGCTGTCACCCCACCTTATCTCGAAAAGTACTGATCAAAAAATTTTGAAAAAATTCTAGAATATTTTCCAGGGGTTATAGATTAAACGAAAATTATCACGAGCGCATTACCTTTAATAATTTATCTGGTATATAAAAAAAACAAAAATTTCAAGGTCCTCAATTTTCAGTAAAGATTGGAAACAAACTTTGTTGAAAACTCATTTGGGGTGTGTTTTGTGAAGTCACTGATCATTTTATACCACCGTAACAACATTTTTTATTTTAAAAGCAATCAACGTACGAAACACTAATTGTGCAAGTTCAACTTGCACTTGACCGGTTATTATGATCTCTATCACCAGATTCGTCGCATACCGAGTAGTACAGCGTTCGATCTTCGTGCTTATATGAACCAGAACCTACCCATCTCACTTCGCTAACAACCATTATGTCTATGTTGAGTTTTTTTTATTTCCTTTACTAAGTTATCGAGTTTTCCTGCGCATACAGGGTTCTCACGTTCCATGTCGTGATTCGCAATTTGGATTTCACTACTCGGAGCTTAGCACCCCTTGCCCTCTGAAGAGTTGCTCCGGACTAGGGGCCGTCTTTGTTTGTTTTCTCGTCATAGTGGGAAGTAAATAGTGTGGGTTTTCGTTACCTTCACTGTATTTAAATCAACCGCTCCTGATATGGGCATTAGAAGCTCTTTGCAGCCGACCATTCTAGTGCAGACGCTGCTTTTTTTCTAAACCATCCCTAGAAGCAGGGTTGACACTTACTCCGGATCCGCAGTGTTGAAGTCCTTCTTTACCTTCACCGCCACTATGGTCTTCACCCGTATCCCTGGGCACGGGTAAAGCGTTATATTCTGCTATACTGGGTCCTCAGCAGAACTCAGCCATCTACCTACAGAGTAGGGCCCACCCCTGGGACGTGGATGCGCCTGTTGAGATTTACCTAAGTGCCTGTGCCTACTTTCCTAAAAGGAATCATGTCTAACTGTGTCAAAATCATTACCTTCATCAGAGCAAGAACCTTAAACTACCGGCTTCTTAAGAAATTTTGTCAAGAAATGGGATCTGATCATGAAGTACTTTTGTATTTATACAGAAGTTCACTGGTTCTCAAGAGGACAAGTCTTGAGACGGTTATTCGAGTTACGATCAGAAGAATCACTTTTTCTAAAAGAGAAAGGAAATGCACTCTACTAATCTTTTGAGAATGAAGATTTTGTAAAAGGACTGGCTTACTTAGCCGATATTTTTGGTCATCTAAATGAAGTCAGTCTCTCCCTTTAGGGTTTTTTGGTGACCACTGTAGATGCGACTGAACGGTTGAGAAGTTTTCCAGGTAAAATAATTCTTTGGAAAAGGAGAGCCGATTCACGGTAACACTGCAAATTTTTCGATGTTGGAAGACGTGCTTTCATAAAGTGAAGAAGAGACTACAAAAAATATGTTAAAACTAGGTCAAAAAGAAATATCACAGCATTTGAAAACATTACGGAACTCTTGTGATGGTTACTTTAGCCCAGAAGAGGTCAATAAAGAAACGTGGTTGCAGAGTCCATTTTTAGTGGATATTAATAATATCAGCGACGAAGATATTGTAAAAGACGAGCTCATTGACATACGAACCAAGGAAGTGTTGCGAGTGGAATTTAACACAAAGGATCTTGGCGTGTTTTGGTCTTCTTTAGCACAAGCTTACCCTATCCTTGTCAAACCAATCATGTCTACTTTAATTCCGTTTGCAACTCTCTGTGAAGCAGGGTTCTCGGTTCTAGTGACAATTAAAACGAAGAATCGAAATCGATTGGACGTTAAACATGACATGCGCCTTGCATTGTCGAAGACAACTTCTCAGTTCCAGGTCCTTATTGAAGCAAGCCAACAACATCCATCTCATTAATTAAATAGACCTGATAAAAAATAATAAATAAAAAAAAATTCCTTTCGAGGGGATCCGTGGTAAGACTGAAATTTTGAAAGTGGTCCGTGGGTATAAAACCACCACAAGAACCACTGCCTTAGACGGAAACTGTCGGGTATTGTAGTACTGATTGAGTGTCTTCTTCTTGTAGTACCTATCCGGTCCGGATGTTGGCGATTCTTCTGGTAACTATGACCTTGTTCGCTGCGGCACAGAATAGTTCTGTTGTTGTTACTGAATATCACGTCCTAAGATTCTTCAGCCAAGAGATTCTCCATCGGCCTGGGCAACGTTTCCCTAGGATTTTCCCTTGCGGTATTCGCTGTAACAGGTCGTATCTACTTTAGTGTCTCATTATATGACCTAGACATTTAAGTTTGCGAATCTTTATCCTGATTATTATTTCGGTATCTTTCTCCATTTTTTGGAGAACTTCTTCGTTAGACACATGTTCTGTCCATGATATTCTTAGAGTTCTACGATAAAGCCACATTTCGAAAGTTGTAAGCTTTTTGCTAGTTGCATCGGTCAAGGTCGATGATTCTACTCCGTAAAGCAAGAGAAGAGGACGTAGCAGCCGAGGAGTCTCACTTTCCTTGTTAATTTGATGGATCTATTCTTGAAAACTGATGCCATTTTAAAGAATATGGCTCTTACTTTTCTATCGGGCAACGGCTCTCTTGTGAATGGTCACATAGATCATTCAGTACAGTTCCCAAGTAAGTATATTTAGTGACTCTCTCAATTTGCTGCTGATTTATTATGGGATGTTGATGTGGAATTTGATTTTTACTTATAACCATATATTTATATATTGATTGTAGAAAGGATATTTGATGCAAATGTTGACTTTCCAAAACAAAGGGAGGATATTCTGTAACTCTGCTTATTATTATATTACTTGTTGAAAATTAAAGCACGGTTATAGAATTTTTCTTGTCCTGATATGTTGGCGAAGGCGTGAATAAAAATAACAGAATTTGGAATCGAATTACTTTTTTTAAAAGGTATTTCATATTTTTAAAGTTCGCCTTTAAATATAATTTATACATTTTCTGCGCTAGATTCGCAGATTTGAGCATGTACTAAGATGCACATCTGTCTAAAATAAGATTCACGTAGTTTTCAGAGTGTTGTCTAAGTTTAGGAATTTTCTAATAGGTTAACTCAGACTAAAATAAGCCATTTCGCTAATTTTTTATGTGAAAAGCTCCCGCGTTGCAAGAAAATCCCAATATCACTTCAAGAGCGGGGCGTGCACGGAAGAGGCAATTTACATTGGACCTGAATTGCTTTCCGTTGTACTCGTTGACATCGGCCCGGGAATGAGATTCTCCTTACAAAAAAGTTTTTAAAGAGGGTGTAAGAGGAGTGAGTAGCTAACCAGTATGCAGATGTGATGTTCTGGTGATCTGTATTTCAAGCATGATCATTTCTCGGAATCACCATTAGCTTATTCCATCCATAATCGGATGTAAGCCTTCCCAAGTTGTCTTCAACGAGCTTTGTTGTTTGCTTTTTGCATCCAATCGTGTCCTGCTAATCTTTTTATGTCGTCCGTCCATCTTGTCTGTGGTCTACCTCTGTATCTTTGGTGTTCTCTAGGCCTCCATTCAACTACGCTGCGTGTCCATCTGTTATCATTTATCCTTGTGATATGCCTCGCCCAATTCCACCTTAATGTACATATTCGTTGTATAACATCTGTCACTTTTAATCTTCTTCAAATCTCGATGTTAGGAATACGATTTTGAAGTCTAATATTGAGCATTATCCTCTCCATTGCTCTTTGGGTTACCTGGAGTTTATTTATTGTACCTTTATTTAAAGCCCACGTTTTAGTGGCATATGTTAATACCGGTAGTACATATTAATCGAATACGCTTGCCTTTATTTGTAGACCGTAACCTTCCGAACGCAGACCAACCTAACGAGACTCTTCTATCTAAGTCAGCCTTTAAATTATTTTTTGATATTTCGATTTTATGTCCTAAATATATGGATGTTTGTACCTTTCCTATTCTTTCACCTTCTATTAATAGTTCCTGGCTGTTATCTCCACTTTCGTTGTTCACAAATTTGGTTTTGGTGAAGTTTATTTTTAAACCTATTCCTCGAGACTTGTTATTTAATTACATCAGCATTTCTGGTAATTCTTCTTTTGTGTTGGCGATCAGAGTGACATCATCTGCGAATGTTAAGTGATTTAATCGTTCACCGACCATTAGTACTCCTTTATTTTCCCACTTTAACAATTTGAATATGTCTTCTAGAGCCAACTTGAACAGCTCTGGGGATATCGAGTCGCCTTGTCTAATTCCTCTTTTAATTTTGATTTTATTTGTTTTTTCTTCAAGTATTATTTGTGAAGTGGCATTTTTGTATATATATATATATATATATATATATATATATATATATATATATATATATATATATATATATATATATATTCAAGAAGTGTTGTGTATTTTTCATCGACTCTACTGTTACTTAAGGCATTAAGGACTACCCATATCTCTACGCCATCAAATGCTTTTTCCTAGTCAACCATTGTGGTTGACTACGTGACCTTATATTCATTTGCTTTTTCCACTAATAACACAGGGGAACAGCTGTTTTGGTGTCGAGGTTTTTTGAGCTGATTCTATATCAATTTGATGTCCTGAATTCAAATAACGTATTCATTTGTCCCTAGGAGCTCAAATTTTTAAGATATACAATTTTAGAGAAATATAAGTTACATTATTGTAACTCAAATCCGTAAGTGTAGTAAACAAAAGTAGATACGAAATTTTTATTTTAGTTATACAAAATACAATATTATGTCGTACTTACAAACAAAAAAAAAAACATTGAAGAAATGAAATAGTCACTCAACACTTGGAAAGCTTCTTTTCCGCGACATTCTTGAATGTTTTTTTAAACAGTCTCTTTTTAAACTCCAGCAGTAATCTGCCATCATGTGCATGTCCCATCTTCCTTGGTAGCGGTCCTCCATAACTTTAATATCTTGGTGAAATCTTTCACCTTGTTCCTCACTCATGTCTCCTAAATTTTCTGGAAAACGGTCTAAGTGGCTGTGTAAATAGTGTATTTTAATACTCATATTGCACCCTAAGGATTTGAAACTATTAAGCATCTTGTTAACCATTTCAACATAGTTTTGAGCTTTATGTTTGCCTAGAAAATTTTCTACAACTGCAACAAATGATGTCCAAGCTTCTCGTTCAACTTGATTCATTGAATTTATGAAGGCAGGATCCTTAATTAATTGTCTTATTTGTGGGCCGTCAAATATCCCTGCTTTGAGTTTTTCTGTGCTCAACTGATGCATTTTTACCCCTATATATGCAAAACAAGACCCATTCTTATTAAGAGCCTTTACAAATTGCTTCATTAAGCCCAACTTTATATGTAACGGAGGAAGTATGATTTTTTCTCTTTCAACCAAAGCGTCGTTAATGACATTCTTTTCCCCAACGTCCATGTTTTCTCTCTGAGGCCAATCTTTTCTAACCCAGTGGTGTGTTTTGTCCCTACTATCCCAGAGGCATAAGAAACACGGATATTTCGTGTAACCACTTTGCTGCCCAAGAAGAAAGTTTACCATTTTTAAGTCTACACAAATCATCCATTGATGTTCGTAATACTTTATCTTCTGCAAGACCAAAGCTATGGTATTATATTCTTTTTTCAGTTTCGTTGAGTGAGCTAGTGGTATTGAACCATATTTATTCCCATTATGTAGAAGGACACATTTTAAACTTCGCTTTGAACTGTCAATAAATAGGCGCCAATCATCTGGAATATATTCAGAAAGTCCCATTTCTTTCATGAGTCCCCTAATTTCGTGACAAAATACAAGATTGTCTTCTTGAGAAAAGAATGGTAGCAGATCTTTTTCTCTTGTACGATAAAATGTAATTTTGGTTCCTTGTTCCAGTAAATTTTTGTCGTTCAACCTAGAAGCCAGTACTTCAGAGGCTTTTTTCGATAAATTGAGATCCCTGGTGAGATCATTTCATTCATTTTGATTGAAGCGTTGAGGAACTGATGACGTCCCCTCATAGTCACTGTTAGTTTCATTAGCATCAGAACTTTTATTAGCATCAGAAGAGCGATCAGAGGGAAAATATTCGTCATCAGAGATATGTGGTAGCTGATGAAATGTTGGAATCGGTATTTCATCTGAGTGCGGGATAGGGCGTATTGCCGAGTCTAAATTGGGATAAGTCCACTTACTCCGGTTATTTCGATTGATTCCATTAGTATTTACTAAACAGAAATAACAATCATTGAAGTGGTTTTTTGATTCTCTCCAAACCATTGGTACGCCGAATTTTAGACATTTTCTTTTCCCGGTAGTCCACTGCCGTAAATGCTCTGTACAAGTTTTACATACGAGATGCGGGGCCCACGTTTTGTCCTGATCACCAAGCTTAACTCCAAAGTATCCAAGATACGCTCGCTTTACAAAGTCAGTAATAGTTTGTCTGTTTTGTTGAAACATGTATTCTCCGCATATATAGCAAAACACGTCAGGTTGATTTACACAACTTCTTCTTGAGCTGGAACCTGAACTCATTTTAATTCTGTTCAATAACACAAAAACACTCTTTTCTTAACATAAAATAACACGCCGAATTCGATCTACTCTCATTAGTAAGAATGCACAAACTGACGAGACTTACCCGAGTTAGGTGATTAAAAGGGTCAGTTCAGGTACCTGATAGGCAATGGTTCCACTATTTATAGATTTACCTGGAATTTACTCAATTACAGACTGACAATAAAACCATTGTACCTACATTAATGAATATATAATAATTTTAGAACTCTCATAAATGAATATACTGAATAAAAACCACATTGGTAGATAAGTTGATGTATCTAAAAAAGTAGAGCTGATAGAGAAAAACGGATTGCATGTATAGATTTAGCGACCCAAATATAGTTAAAATCAGCTCTAAAATCCCAGGCACCAAAACAAAAATATTTTTTTGTTGCCCTGTGTAATCTAATTGTTTAAAGATGGTCCAAAGTGCTGTATCCCCGTCTAAATCCCGCTTCTTCACGTGGTTGATAACTGTCTAATTTGTTCGTTAATCTATATGTGTGTGTG
Source organism: Pachyrhynchus sulphureomaculatus (assembly GCA_019049505.1). Classification (NCBI taxonomy): domain Eukaryota; kingdom Metazoa; phylum Arthropoda; class Insecta; order Coleoptera; family Curculionidae; genus Pachyrhynchus; species Pachyrhynchus sulphureomaculatus. Next base: position 169,511,045 of record CM032456.1, read on the forward strand.
CTAATTGTTTAAAGATGGTCCAAAGTGCGGTATCCCCGTCTAAATCCCGCTTCTTCACGTGGTTGATAACTGTCTAATTTGTTCGTTAATCTATATGTTATAATTCTAGTGAGTATTTTGTACCAGTACCAATAAGAGGCTGATGGGTCTGTAATTCTCCAATTTAAATTTGTCCCCATTTTTAAAAATAAGCATAATCAAGGCCTTTACCAAAGGTGTTGGTATTTTACTTTCTATAAAGCATCTGTTAAGTAAAGCTGGAAGAGATTGTATTATCGATGTCCCTCCATACGTTATCATTTCTATAATTATTTCATCGTCCCTTGGTTCTTTGTTGATGTGCATATGTTGTAGGGCGTTCATTATTTCATCCGTTGTTACATCGGGAATTTCTTCAGATTCCACATTTCTTACTATCGCTCTATTTCCTTCTTCTTTCCCGGGCGGTGGTGATATTTTCGTATCATATAGTGTTGGATAATATTTCTCTGTAGCTTCCTTTATCTCCCTGATTTGTACGATCCCTTGGTTCTCGTTATTTACAAGTTTTATTATTTGATGTCTCCCTTCATTCGTTTGTTTGTTTAAGTGTTTCAAACTTTTTTCCTCTTTCAGAGTTTCTTCTATTTTCGAGTTCCTGTATTATCTGACGTCTTCTCTGATCTTTTTCTTTATTTTTTTGTCTATTTCTGCCAATTCGAATCTGTCATTTGTAGGATCATTTCTTAATAGTTTTCCTTGTTTCATGAGATTTTGTGACTGTTTACTTAATTTTTGTGTTTTGTCTTTTTTCAATGTGGCTATTTGTTTTGTAGTCATCAGTAGGCTGTTGATTATTTGTGCGTTTAGTTCATCAAGTTCTGTTTGGGAGTTTATGTGTTTTATATGATTTTCCAGTGCTTTTTTTTATGGGTCTACCACACGTGCTACAGGGAAGTCCCTAAAGCGCTACAGGAGCGACACGTGTGCGGAGAAGGCGATTCACGTTGTTCTTGAATCGCTGTAGATTGTACTCGGTGGGAAACACAGTCCTGGGCAAATTATTCCAAAGGGATGATGTTCTCCATATAAAAACTGCTTGAAAAGTGTTGTACGGGGAGTAACAAGCTGAACCTCATACGGATATGAAGAATTAGCGCGACGTGTACTTCTAACATGCACCGCTCTAGGAGGAATTAAGCGGGCCACATCCTTCGAACACTTTCCATGAAAGTACTTGTAGAATAGGCTCAAGTCCCCAACCGTTCTTCGATGTTCCAGCGAATCAAGGCCGACGGTCAGTTCCGGGTCTCCAATCAGACGAACAGCTCTTCTCTGAATAGAATCCAACAAATGCAGTGTATGTTTGGGAGCGGAGCTCCAAACATGGGAGCAGTATTCCATAGTTGGTCGAATTTGAGCTTTGTAAAGAATTAACAGTTGTTGAGGAGTGTAAAGCTTTCTGGTTCGAAATAATATTCTCAACTTTTGAGAAGCTCTCCTTGCTATGCCTGCAACATGTTCATGCCAGGACATATTTGCTCCCAAATTAACGCCCAACAAATTGAGTGACGATGTTAGAGGAATGGAGTGCCCCGATATAACTATGTCGGGTTCAGCAACGTTAACTTTTTTAGAGAAAACTGCCGCCTGGGTTTTTGTAGCGTTAAATTCCACTTGGTTACTGTCACCCCAAGATAGAATTTCTTCCAGGTCTTTGTTAAGTTGAACGACCTCCTGCTGTCTACGGATATTCGTCTGAGTAGCCGATGTCCGAGCGTTCAAAGTGAATGAAGAGATAAGTGTACTGTCATCTGCAAAGCTGTAGATTGGATTCTCGGTCTTTTCCAGCAGATCGTTAATGTAAATGAGAAAAAGAGTAGGAGCCAGTATGGAGCCTTGAGGTACACCGGCGTTGATAGTGAAGGTGTTAGAAAGAAATCCGTCGACTGCCACTCGTAAAGAACGCTCTCTGAGGAAACATGAGAGCCACAAACAGAACTTTTCCGACATACCATAAGAACGTAGCTTAGCCAACAGCCCATCGTGCCAAACACGGTCGAATGCCTTGGATATGTCCAGAGCAACCGCTCGAGATTCTCCAAAGTGTTCAAGTGTTCCACACAGGTGTTACATAAGTCAGAAGATCTCCTGCTGATCTATTTTTACGAAAGCCATATTGGTGATCGCTAATAATGTTGAATCCTTCAAGATATTTTAGAAGATGCTGATTGATAGCCTTTTCCATGACTTTCGATATTATTGAAAGCAGTGCGATTGGTCGGTAGTTATTTGGCGAGGTCTTCTTGCCTTTTTTAGGTATCGCTGAACTGTAGCGCATTTCCAGCAGGAAGGAAATATTCCCTTTCTGTAGGATAGGTTGAAAAGTCTATAGAAAACTGGTGTTAGTTCCCCTCGCACAGGTTTTAAGAACTATGGCAGGTATTCCGTCAGCGCCAGAAGCCTTTTTGGTGTCTAGCTTCATCAGAATACGCTTTATAATACGCTGTCTGAAGACAACATCGGGCATCCTTGACTGCACTATGGGAATAGTAGGTGGTGTTTTTTCCTTGGAAATCGACAGTAGAATGTGAAGCAAAGAGTTCAGCCAACAAGTTCGCTTTCTCAACAGGTGTCGTTGCAATAGAATTATCTGGCCGTGTGAGTGGTGGTATGGTGGGTTTTGTGAAATTTTGACTAACTGCCTTAGCGACCGACCAAAAGGACCTTGAATTGCCGGGACACGCGAGAAGTTTGTTTCTAATCCGTTGATTGTGTACCTCCTTGGTTTCGTCGATAATTTCTTTGCATCTGTTCCTGGCACGAACAAATGTGTTACGATTTATGGTGTTAGGATTTTCGCGCCATTGTCGATATGCAAGATGTTTAGAAGCAACAGCTTCTTTGCATTTTCGGTCAAACCAAGGCTTGCCGTTGGAAGGGCATTTCTTCGAAAAAGGGATGTAAGCCTCCATACCGGCCAAAATAACATCGGAAACCTCCCTGGCGCAGTCAGATGGGTCGTCGGATCGAAAACAAACGTCCAACCAAGGGAAAGTTCGAAAATATTCGATGAGATCTTCCCATTTAGCAGACTTGTAGTGCCAAATCTTTCGCGGTTTAGGCGCCTCTCTGTCATTGATTGGTAGAATACTCGATGTCGAAAGTAGTTTGTGGTCGGAAGAACCTAACGGCGGATTTACGCTGACTGTGTAAATCTCCGGATTGGTGGTTAAAAAGAGATCAAGAAGACTGGCAAACTCTCCGTCTCGATCAGGGATCCGTGTTGGTTCGTCAAATAAGCTGAGTTAAGCCACAACGGATTGAAAATGATTCGGCTTCACGACCTTGTTCATCGGTAGTATTTGAATATTTAAGCCAGTTGATGTTGTGGACATTAAAGTCGCCCAGGATGGCAATTTCGGCATTTGGATAGTTAATTTGTAAATGATCGATGATGTCTGCAAGGGAAGTGAAAAGTGTTCTAAAGTTAGTATCACTTGGTGGTCGATAGAGGATACAGATGAACCTTGTAGTTGGTTGAGTCGTTATTTTTAACCACATAACATCAAAGTTTGGGGGCTCCAGAGTCTCTTCTCGTTGGCAAGAGAGGTCGCTTCTGACATAAAGACAGATTCCAAAGTTACGCCTAAATCGGGAATAGAAGTCGTACCCAGGATAAAGATAGTTTACTGTGCTGGTCGATGAACTGACCTTAGTTTCACAGAGAGCGAGTACATGAGGTTTATTTGATTGCAGGTGTTGGTGCACTGAATTCATGTTCGTGTTTAAACCTCGTATGTTGCAAAAATCCATTTTGAAATTCTGATCTCTGCATGTCGACGCCCCTGAACCAGCCCCCACCCGGAGATCCGAACGGGGGGCTATTTTACCTCCGGAATTTTTTGTATCCAGGTGCCTCATCATGCTATCTGGTCCCACAGTCCGGGACATCGGCACAGCCACGAAACGTTAAGCAACTTCACGCAGCCTAAGCCGATGCGATGGTATCACACCGGGCGATGCTGGTGGGATCTGGGCATCTACCATTTAGGTTGTTCTTTAAGTCGCCTCCTACGATAGGCAGAACATACCGGGGGAGATATTCTATCCCGCTCCCCCACGGGCTTGTCGATATTCGTATGTCGTATATGTTTTGCTTTATTATTTCTGTTGGTGTCTTTAGATTTATTCTCATTTTTGCTCTGAGCATTCGATGGTCCCTGCCAAAGTATTTATACTAGTAATAAATATAAATTTTTTTCAAAAAATATTTAAAAAAAGCGGTTAAGTGTAGTTAGTGTTTCGAACCGTGATTACCTTTAAAATAAAAATTAGTTACCTAATAGCCAATTAATGAATCTAGCTCAATCTAGAATTTAGTAGTAAAAGTTTAAAACAAATATTTACTACTTAAGTATTTTGTTTAATTTGTTTGTGTTGTTAAATAAAATAAAATTATTTTGTGCTCGGTACCTAACCGTTGATCACCAGTCTTTGTCAAATGTAATCCTCTCGTGATAATTTTCGCTTAATCTACACTTTATTTAGACTATTCCAGAATTTTTTAAAAATTTGTTGATGAGTACTTTTTGAGATAGGGATTTTTGGCCATTTTTTAACAATAATACAAAGAAAATTATGTTCAAGTATTACATCATACATATTTTTAAACTCATGTTTTCACAAGCTTTCATTTGACACGCTACTCGACGACCTGGTAATTTTTTTTTTCACTTGTGATTTCATTCCCCAAAACTAACCCCTCAAGCCAAAATTTAACTTCCAAAACTCCACGGCTCTGATTGGACCATCCATTCCTATATTTAACCTTACAATATTAAACGGACACTACCAGCATAGGGATATTCATAAATATACGTGGAGACAAACAACAAGAGATTTAAAAAGTATTATCGACTATATGATAATACGTCAGAGATCTAGATTAAACTTCCTAGATGTAGAGTCCAAAGAGAGGCTTCATGTGGCAGCGACCACTACCTCGTGAAAGGAAAGATAATCTCACGAACAACACGGGAAAGCAAACTGGAAGATACAAGTACACAACACACAACAAGTGAAACAACAATAAGATATAATATAGACAGCTTACAAAATGAAAGTATCAGAAATCTATACAAGAGTAGACTGGACCAAAAGATACAACAGACGGGATTTGTTAATATAGAAGAAGAATATAAGTATATAAAGGAATGCCTACACGCAGCCGCACTGGAAGCATTAGAGTACCAAGAGAAAAGGGAAAAACAGCAAAAACTATATTGGTGGGATGAAGAAATTAAATACGAAATTGAAGAAAAACGGAAAAGCTATCACAAATACTTAAGTTCAAAGAGCACAAACGACAAAGTAAAATACAAAGAATCCCAAGCTAGAGTACGCAAAATGATTAGTGACAAAAAGAACAACCAATGGGAAAAGACATGCTCAAGACTCAACACTTACATAGGAGGAAGAAAAAGCACAGAAAGCTGGAGACTTCTTAAAAATATGAGAGCAGAACGGAAAAGAGAAATCTTCTCACCAATAACACCAGAAAAATGGAACCAATATTTTACAAATATGCTAACAGAAGATAGACCAGAGTTCAAAAGTACCCAACATGGAAACCCAAATATAGTTATACGAGGATCCCCAATAAGGATAACAACATCAGAAGTTAAAGAAGTATGTAAAACGCTAAAAAATGGTAGAGCTCCAGGACCAGGAAACATCCCAGGAGAGATAGTAAAATACGGAACTGAAAAGCTATTTAGCGCTTTGAGGAACTTATTCCAAAGATGCATTAACACATCAGAAGTACCCGAGGAATGGAAAATATCATACATATCAACAATTCATAAGAAAGGAGACAACAATAATTGCGATAACTATAGGGGAATAACGGTTACAGGATCTATTAGCAGAATATACGGAAAAATACTTAAAATAGAATAGAAACGGAATACGCGGACGTAGAAGCTGAAGAACAGGCAGGCTTTAGAGCAGGAAGATCCACAATAGACCATCTCTTCTCACTGACACAAATCCTAGAAAAGAAAACCGCATTTGATCAGGAAGTCCATGTCTTGTTTGTTGATCTAAAAAAGGCCTACGACGGCGTGCCCCTAATGAGATTGTGGGAAACACTACAACAGAGTAATGTAAGCACCGAAATAATTAAAGCCGTAAAATCCTTATACCAAGACGCAAGAAGTACTGTGAAAACCAAATATGGTATAACAACAGGGTTCACGGTCACAAAGGGTCTCAAACAGGGCTGCTGTATATCCCCAACGCTATTTAAAATCTATTTGGAGAGTGCACTGAAGAACTGGAAAAGGAAATGCAGCAGTATGGGATTACTACTGGATGACGATACTACATTGTACACGCTATCATTCGCAGATGACCAGGTAGTAGTCGCTCAGGACATCGATGATATGGAATATATGACACGAAAACTTATGGATGAATATGAAAAATGGGGCCTAGAAGTCAATATTAAAAAGACCGAGTACATGTGCGTCGGAGGACAACAGCAGGACTTGAAACTGACCACAGGACACACCATCAAACACTGTGCCAGTTATAAGTATTTGGGAACGAGAATATCTAGGGACGGAACACTGGAAGAAGCAATATTCGAGAAGAATATCCAAGGAAGAAAAGCGATTGCAATGCTTAATAGTATACTATGGGACAAAAACATAACCATTGAAAATAAGAAGAGAATTTACAACTCAATAGTGAAAAGTATAATAACTTACAGCTCCCAGGTGTGGCCATTAAAGCAAAGAACAGAAAAAATACTAAAAGCTACAGAAATGGATTTCTGGAGACGAGCAGCCGGAAAATCCAGAAAAGACCGCATACCAAATGACACGATAAGGCGAGCTTTAGAAATAAAGCACGATATAGTGGACGAAATCAGAACCCAACAGTTGGTATGGTACGGACATGTACAGAGAATGTCACAAGACCGACTGCCTAAAAAGATTTTAAATTGGAACCCTCATGGAAAAAGAAAGCGAGGAAGACCACGCCAAAGCTGGAGAGCAGGAATCAACAAGGAAGTACTAGAGAGAGATCTGGAGGAGGAGGGATGGAGAAACCGGGAGGAGTGAAAATTAGGCAACGGAAGACGTTATAAAACCGATTGATATATATATATATATATATATATATATATATATATATATATATATATATATATATATATATATATATATATATATATATATATATTCAACTTTCCATGTCAAAGAGTTTCGGAAAAAATCGGGTGTGATAGACAGACAGACGGACACCGAAATAATCCCAAAAGCGTTCCAGATAGAACACTAACAACACCCTAAAATTATACTTACTGAAAAATATTATCCATATTATTAATAATGCAATTAATTGTTGATGCCTAAGTTCCAGCTTAGGCATCACGGTATCTATTGTATCGAAAGTATTATTGAAAAGAAGAAGAAATGGTGCCGAAAATTTTAGGCATATTGTGGCCCCTACTTTTCTCTATTTTTTTTTATAATTTGTGAGAATGGATTGAGTGGATATTAATACTAAAAGAACTAAAGAAATTAAACATACACTAGCTCAGTTTTTCTTGGTAGAGTAATATGGGTAAGAGATAATTTTTGTACGTCTTTTGAAAACAGTCTCTATAGTTATTCAAAATTTTTGGTTGTACGGATTTTGGGCACCATTCATTTTGAAATAAAAGGATCTAACTTCAGCTGAGAAAATGAAAAACACTGAAGGGTTATGTAGTTGTTAAGGATAATTTTGATATGATACAACCGTTTTGTCCTGAAAAGTAAAATAGGTGATTCAGTGAAACACTAGCCTTAAATAAGAAAAAAAAGGTTTATTAATGACTAAATTAAAAGTTCTAACTTTGCTACTCTGCTATTACAAAAAAATCCTTAGTCTAATAGGTAGTATTATTAGAGTGCTTAAATCAGGATTTTTAATTAAAACTTTGCTACAGTTTGTTGAAGGTTCGTGAAGTTCACTTCACGAGTTACTAGTTCGATACGATGTAAAACGCACTTGTCAGCGGGAAATTAGGTCTACGAATTGATATATTAATGACTTACGGTATGTTTTCTTGTGAGTTTTTGGCCTGTCCTGGTGGGATATTCATAACACTGATGTCTCCACTTTGGCTACCCCAGTAAATTTTTCTTGGCCCCTAAAGGTCTGGGAATAAACAGGATATTTTAAGGAAAAAAGGACTTGAACTGAACACTAAAACCGTTTTCACACTACTACATCACTAATATATCAGTACGGCAACTTGATAAATAAAGCCTACTGGGCGGCTTTCTAAAAAAAAAGCCCTTACTTTGGCTTCACAAAATATCTGCCCTACTTCATCTCGGCTGGGAAAAAAGACCGGCTGCAGCTATACGATGGAAACATCCTCTTGCGGCTACGTGATGGAAAGAGCCTACTACGGCTTCATGTTGGAAACAAGCCTCGGTACGGCTACTTGGTGGAAAAAACCAAGATCCATGTCATCCGGACCCTTTAATATATTTCTCCCTTCCGTACAAATCACGTCTTCAAGGCTACTGTCCGGATACAAATATCTAGCTAATCGGCGCATTAGAAACGAATTAAATAAATCCAGTAGAAAAGCCGCAATGCACACTGTAATATAAACGGCTCTTAAATTCGAGTGAACTACACTGCTTAAAGTTAGTAAACACTGCAATAAATATAAAAATGGAGAAAAATTATAAATTATAGGGAGAAAAACAGTAACGTAACATGATCTTGAATGGAATGGAAAGAGTTCGAAGGATGTAGCCCGCTTAATTCCTCCAAAAGCGGTGCATGTTAGAAATACACGTCGCGCTGGTGCTTCGCATCCGTATGAGGTTCAGCTTGTTACTCTGCGTACAACGCTTTTCAAGCAATCTTTTATATGGAGAACGTCATCCCTTTGGAATAATTCGCCCAGCGCTGTGTTTCCCACCGAGTACAATTTACAACGATTCAAGAACAACGTGAATCGCTTTTTCCGCACTCGTGCCGCTCCTGGAGCGCTTTAGGGACTTCCCTGTAGCACGTGTGCTAGACCCATAAAAAAAAAAAAAAAAAATCTTGAAATCTAGGAAAAAATGAATGTTACAATATTGCAATTTTATAGATTCAAATATAAAAATTTAGAGAACTTAAAGGTGCCGATATCTCCTTTGTTACGCTGTATCTTACGTAAAAGTCTTGGCTCATCCGACAAGGTCAAATATACGTCGTTTATATGCAGGTACCCTAGGTAGAAGCAACACGTGTCTAGTGCTGATTTTTGAAGCGTCTACAGCTACCAAGTTTTTTTTTACTTTATCGCTAGCTGCTAGGTGGATTTGGCTGTCACACAAAAACTAAAGCATAATTATTCAGAAACATTCATTAGCACAGTAAAAAATTGTCGAATTGCGGAATATATTAGCAATATTACTATCATAATCGCTTCAGAGAAACAAGTAAGATTTCAGATTTTTATAAGGTTTCTTAAGTACAATTGGTGTATCCCTCTTCTAAATATTAGCCGCTCCTCAATATAAGCCACACCTTAGTGTGTTCTTTTTCCTTAAACAAACGCCCTTTGTATCCATATGCTCACCTCTTTAAACCTGGCTACGCCACTGGTTGCGACATCTATGAAACTATTTCGAAATTTATAAATAAAAATGCGGAACGATATAAAAATATGGTTTCTGCAAATATAACTAAATTAATTTTTTATAGATTAAATGTTTATGATATTTATATTTTTCAGATAAGAAAAATGCAACCAACATTAATGCACCTAACTCAACATCATCAAATGAGATCAAAACAAAACGACCACTCTTCTCACCCAAAGATAAAAAGCAACAAATTATTGTCAAAGGTAAGAATAAATATGAAAAATATGTAACAATATAATAATAATAAAAATAAATATCTTTATTTATAAACATAATACTCGTAAATATTAAAACAAAATATACATCTGAAAAGAGGCCGTCTGGCTTAATAATTATGTGACACTTAGCTAATGACTAATAAAAATCAAATATTTCCATATTCAGAACAACATCAATTAAGAAAAGTGAAAAAAGAATCACCGTTATACTATGACTGCATTAGAAACACCACACCTAACTTCGCGCACCCACAACATGAAATTTTAGTGCGCTTTTAAGTCCTGAAATGTGTTGTCCGAAATACCAGATCCATTGGTAGAGAGTAATAAATTTTAACTGGGTAGTATCTAAAGGATCTCTGGAATATATCAGTTTTGGATTTCAGGACACTAAACTTACAACTGTGACGAGTAACCCTCTTAGGAACATCACTGTTTCGGTTTAGTTTATCAAACAAATAACAGAGAGCCTATGACAAAATAGCCATACTAATAAGAGTAACCAGACGCCCATAGGAAAGGTGTCACGTGATCGTATTTGCTGGCTTTGTAACAAAACGTTAAATAGAAGTTGTGAAGCTTTTGTACACTATTTTGTTCGCGCAGAGTAAGTGATGACTAGTCAACGACATCACAATAGGAAATCAAAGTTAAAACTAGGGAGTCCCAGAGACGCAATTTAATATCCTTATTTAAAATATGTGAATATTTGTGAATGGTGATGTAAAGAATTTTCAATTTCTAATAACATTTAATAAATTAGAAACGTGCTACCGGTGTTAATATCGTGCCATTAATTTCTATCCTAAAGTCGTCACTTCATGACATCATCCGACCGAAAGTTCCAAACAAAAGCAATTTAGACAGACTTATGTCCAGGCCATGACATCGAGACATTTCTAAGATAGTCTTTAAATCTTCATTTATTTTTCCAGCTGTCTCAGCTATATTTTGTGATGAAAAAAAATAACCATCATCATCATCATCAGCCTCTTTCCGCCCCCACTGCTCGACATAGGTCTCTTTCATGTTTCTCTATCTTCTCCTGTCGTGTGCCACCTCATACCATCGCCTGCCTGCATTTTTTCTCACATCATCCAACCAACGTTTTTGTGGTCTGCCAACACTTCTCCTGGAATGTTCTTGGCCTCCAATGAGATGTTCTGTTGGGCCATTCGTCTAGGTTTTTTCTGTCCAGATGTCCAACCCACTCCCACTTGAGGGATGCTGCTCTCCCTATGAATGAAAGAAAACATTTATAATAAATGTTATGAATGGAGTAAGATAAGAAGTAATTAAGGAAACATTTTAGGATTTATTCCTTTAAATTACAAGAATAACCATTTTCCCTTATAACTTCTTCAAGATAAAGAAAACACAGAGTATAACCTAGGTCCAAAATTTAGTCACTTTGGACCATATTTGCGAGAATTTTACAAAAACAATAATTCTACCATTATCGCGCGACAAAAATTTCGTGTCTGATTCAGCTTGCAATAGGGCGATTAAGAATATCAAGCGATGATACAAACTTAGAGTGCGTTCACAATACGTAAACGATCAAGTACCGTAAATGTATTCTGGAGTTCGTTATGCTCCATTCTTCCTAACAATGTATGTCTTTACACCTACAATATACAGCTGGTGCAAGCATTAAATATCAACGTTAACGAAACGTTTAAACTCTTTTCACCATTCACCATCCTATTGTGGACTGGAACACATTTTCACCTTCATAGTTACGTCTATACACAGAATTGCTGTTATTCGAGTCAGACCATTCCAAAACTAAAGCATCAAAAATCTTTATTTTTCCCGTCACACCTGCGCCTGCGTTACAAGATGGTTATAACCAGAGAACCTGGTTTCAGTGGGCTTAGGCGATATCACAAACTTCAGATACATCTTCAGCAGTCCCTCGACAAATTTCTTCGAATAAATTGTCAATAGAGCTGACTGATTTGACGCCGCACAGTGGGACGAAGCCCCACTGTGCCACTCAAATTACCCTACAGGTTTTAATTTTGAAGTAATCGAATTTTTTTTTTTAATTATTTGTTTTTTCATGACCAATCGATCTGTCGAGCTAGATTTTAGGTTTTTTTTTTCCACAGTTTTCTGGAATTTTCAGAAGAAATATTAATTTGTATGAAAAAACGGCGGCGTTTTTCGCACTCTCTAGACAGATCATATTTTTCATTTAATCACGACACATTTTCTTTAAATATTTATTTTTTTTATTGCCAATTGATCGGTCGGGCTGGATTATTGATTTTCCCTCCGTGTTTTTCAAAAATTTGAGAAAGAGGGGAAATACGATTTTTTCGCAAATAGCTGTTAATTATATTCAAGGCAGATTTTTGTCAAAAATCAATTCTTTTGATGGACAATCAATCTACCAACCTCGGATTATCATTTCTGCCCCACGTTTTTCAAAAAGCATCTTTGGCGTTACCCAGGATACAACACATGGAGGTAGTGTCTGCTGATATCCCTTTGTGATACCAGCAGACACTACCTCCATGTGGTGTATCCTGGGTAACGCCAAAAATGTCTGCAATTATTGAAAAACCTGGGCAAAAATAATAATCCGAGGTCGGTAGATTGATTATCCATCAAAATAATTGATTTTTGACAAAAATCTGTCCTGAATATAGAAGGAAATCCATCTATGAATAGCTATTTGCGGAAAAGCCGCACTTCCATGGAAATACAATTTTTTTTTTCTCAAATTTATGAAAAACACTGGGGGAAAATCAAAAATTCAGCCCGATCGATCGATTGGCAATGAAAAAAAACGAATATTTAAAAACAAAATGTGTCATGATTAAATGTAAATTACTATCTATAGAGTGACTTTTTTTTTCCGCGGAAAAACGCAGTTTTTTTTCATAAAAATTAATACTTCTTCTGAAAATTCCGGAAAACTGTGGAAAAAAAAACCTAAAATCTATCTCTTCAGATCGATTGGTCATAAAAAAAAAACGAATAATTAAGAAAAATCTTTCCGGTTACTTCAAAATTAAGACCTGTAGGGTAATTTGAGTGGTACAGTGGAGCTTCGTCCCACTGTGCGCCGATAGGTTTGTTTGTGGTGATATTCTGAACTAAAATTTTTCAGTAACAATCCTCATTATTGGACCAATTAAACGAACCTATTCGACAAGAAATGGCATGACGTGCTAGACAGTAATCAATTTGTTTTTTTTGCTATAAATATTTTGCAATTAAAGTTTTATATGCTACACCTTGTATGCATATTTTTTAACGCACAAACAAGAACTAAAAATAGGTTTTTTTTTGCTGCATAGATCTTGATAAAATGGTGAACATTATTATTTTATTTTTATTTTTCCTGAAATTATATTCCTTCCGTAACGTATATCTTATCTAATATTACATAGGTATGTTTATAAATATATTTTTTTTTTATTTTACTAAATTTACTACCGTTACGGTCATTAAATATAAAGTGGTTTATTATAAATATAATTTTAAACTATAGGAAATATTATAACGGAACCTAGAGCTAAATATTAAACTGTATTCTAATTCAGAAAGATAAAATAAATAATTATGCAACGGGAATTTTAAAATCAATTATACTAGATACCGGTACTCAATAATTTAATTAATATGGAATATAATAATAATTGGTCTTGAAAATGTGTCGAGCAGTATTAAATGTCAATAATAATATCTATTATTATTTTGAGCCAAGCAAAAAAGCTACGACGCACAGTGGGGAAAAACGAAAAATCGTGTTTCAAAATTGTCTAGAGCCTTCAATTTTTGGTTCGATTTGGACGCTTTTTTTTTAAATTGAAGCTTATTAAATTCCGAACAAAGTTGTCTGAGCCGATTTTGCAATTAAACTTTTGTTTCAAAATGGCGGACGTCTTCAAAATGGCGGTTTCTGATTATATAGCGACTGAGACACAGAAAACGCTTACAGTTTTCAAACCAAGTTATGCTAAAATGCGTGTATATATGTTTTTTTATGTCGCAGATAATATATCTAATATCACAGTTACAAGATTAATAATAATGAACCCAAAATGGCTGCCATAAACAATAAAAGTATTATAAATATGAATAAACGTACCATTATTATTTTATATCCATAACATGTGCATAAATAATTTCTTTAAGGTTGTTAATTATAAATATGTTTCAACAATCGACTTAAAATGACAAATCAAGTATGGCAGATGCCAAAACTGAATCGAGCAAGAAAGTTTCTCTGTGGCATTTAGACTGTGGCAGTCAGATCATTCAAGTTATTCAAGTTTAGTTGCGGGATTTAAATTTTCATGCAGTTATTGCTAGAATATTGCTGCTGTAAATTTTAAGTATCGTAGACAATTTTCTAGCAGATACAAAAAACAGCGATACACGCAGAAAAGGACAGCTCACACAGCTAGAAAATGGCTACAACAGCTAAAACGTTTTGTTAAAATAGGGACAGCTAAATATTTTGCTGCACTAGCCACATTGTTTGCTGTTGTAGCAAAAAAGTGGCTGCTATTGCTAAACAGTGGCACAACTTGGTTTGAAACTGTAAGCGTTTTCTGTGTTTCAGTCGCTATATAATCAGAAACCAACGTCCGCCATTTTGAAACAAAAGTTTAATTGAAAAATGGGCTCCGACAACTTTGTTCGGAATTTAATAAGCTTCAATTTAAAAAAAAAATCGTCCAAATCGAACCAAAATTGAAGGCTCTAGACAATTTTGAAACACGATTTTTCGTTTTTCCCCACTGTGCGACGCCCTAAGAGCTTTGATTCCTGAAATATCGAAGTTTTAAAACCATTCACTTGCAAGCACTAAACATTTTTAAAAAGGTTTAAAACGGCTACAAACGCGCTTGATGTCCTTTCCTGGAAGTTCTTTTAAGATATTTTAAATTTTTAAGAAGATCTCGAAGCACTTACTCAAGTATTTGGGTAACTAGTAGCGAAAAAATGCCTGTTTTTTGAAATTGAAGAACACTTCTTGAATCACTGAATTTGATGTTATAAGCTCGAAGAGTATGGACCGAAAAAGTCTGATGCAATCGTAGGCGAAACTTCAGAGAAGTAGATTGACACTATATTTTGTAGTGTTAGGAACCATATTTTTTAATATTTAAGAAGAATTATCTCTGTCAGTGCATTCCGATAGTAAGATGGTGATATTTTTGAATTATTGGTACTATAAAATAAATATTGGTTAGTTCAGGTTGCAGATAAGGTACATAGAATTAAAGTATGATATAGTATTTTAAATCTACGATTCCGAAAATCATTAATTTTGTTCTAAATCGGTTGAAATTGGCGATGGATAATTTGTTATTTTGTCAATTGGATTTGCCATTTTAAATTTGGAAAATTTTATGCCGTAATCTATGATTCCGAAATCATAATACCAGATTTAATCAATATACATTGAAACTAAAAACCGATTTAAATATTAATCCTCCTGATCGATCCGCCATTTTTTTCTTCACCATGCATTGCATGCTGTTGTGTCAGGTTATGTATAAAACATTGCTACGGGATTACAAGAATATCTCCTCTACAAAGCAAGAAAAAACATAAGCTGAATCGGTACATCCAATACAAAATTATACGTGAATTGACCAAAAAACCTTTACAGGTGAAATTAATAAACTTCTACTCTTTCGAAGTTGATTAACAAAAAATATACGTATATGATGATTGTGCAAAATTGATGTAAAAGTTACGCACGAGTATATTTCACTTTTCTTATTATCTATTGGGTGTGTGAATTAATTTTGAGGGATTTTTCGGTAAAAATATCGCTTTACCAACGCTAGCCACTACTTACTTCCATCTTTGTGGCAGCATATGAATACCACGCTGAAAGAGCGATTCATTTTTTGAAGCTATCGTCGAATCGACCCATTTTTAGGCTTCCTCATAAGAATGGAAGCGCTGTTCAGAGAGATCATGCATCATCGATCGGAACAAGTGATAATCAGAAGGAGCAATGTCTGGTGAGTACGGCGGGTGAGGTAGGACATCCCATCCAAGCGCTTCTAGCATTTCCTTGACGAATTTTGCAACATGCGGCCGAGCGCTGTGATGTTGAAAAATCACTTTGTCGTGTCTTTTGGCAGTTTGCGGTCATTTTCTGTTTAAAGCTCGGCTCAATTGCATTAATTTTTGTCGGTAACGTTCTCCAGTAATAGTTTTGTTGGGTTGGAACAGCCGAACAGCATACCGAACACAGAGCATTCGCAGACAGTACTTTCATTTGAAGAAAATTGCTGTTGAATCATACCGATTACTTCGAGAATCTTATGGTGAACATGCTCCATCGCAAGATACGTGTGAACGATGGTTTCGGCGTTTCAAAATGGTCACTTTGCAGACAAGGAACGTGGAAAACCGCCAAAAAAATACGAAGATGTGAAATTGGAAGCATTGTTGGATTAAGATGATTCGCAAACACAAAAAACAACTCGTCGAGCAATTGGGCGTTAGTTAACAGGCTGTTTCCAATCGGCTACGAGCGATGGGAAACATTCAGAACCCGATAGATGGATACCACATGAGTTGAACGACAGGCAAATAGAACAGCGCAAAAACACGTGTGACATCTTGGTCGCTCGGTACAAAAGGAAGGCGTGTTTTGCATCGTATAGTTAGGGGATGAAAAGTGGATTTATTTTGAGAATTCCAAGCGCAAAAAATCATGGGTATCGACCGCAAGAACGAGTCGTTTTGGCAGAAAGACGATGCTCTGTATTTGGTGGGACCAGAGGGGCGTGGTCTATTATGAGCTGTTAAAATCTGGGAAAACGGTTAATATTAAACGTTACCAAAAACAATTGACCGATTTGAACCGTTCGCTGCTTGAAAAAAGGCCAGAACACCGAAAGAGGCACTACGAAGTCATTTTTCTACATGACAGAGCTCCATCACATACGGCAAAATCAGTTCGCGACATGTTAGAAAGCACTCAGCTCGGAAGTTCTACCCCATGCGCTTACTCGCCAGACTTGGCTCCTTCCGATTACTACTTGTTTGCATCGATGGGTCACGCACTTGCTGAGCAGCGCTTTGGTTCCTAGAAAGATGTGAAAAAATGGCTCGATGAATGGTTCGCAGCAAAAGGGGAAGATTTGTACTGGCGTGGTATTCACAAATTGCTCGAAAGATGGGAAAAATGTATAACAAGCGATGGAGCATACTTTGAATAAAGCACTTTTTATCATTCTTCCGAATTTAACATGTTTTTTTAGAAAAAAAATTCGCATTTCATACTTGTACACATAGTATTAGGAATGAGAAGGGTATATTAACAATATTATGATAAACGGTGATGAGCAAAATGAGTAAGTAATATAGTAAATATATATGTTTTTTATACGTTTGTTTACAAAGCACAAAGAAAAATTTATATGCATTTTTGTATTGCTTTAGTTGTTTATTTGTCGAAAATAATTTCGCAGGACTAGCAAGTCAAATTTAGGACTACTCTGTGCCCTAAATGGAGGCCTGCATCAAAGCTTAAAAGTCATACATCTTTTTTTTAAACTACAACATCCTGACACTAATTTATATAAAAATAATAATACAGATTATTCATTTGTTAAAATTCATATCTATATCAAATACAAAATGTCATACAAGGATTACTGTTTCAATTCCAAATTTGTTGTTTATTTTTTATTTCATGTCATATTATATAAAACCTTTTGGAAAAAACTATTTTCCTCGCTCATACAATGAAAACTAGCAGATTAAAATTGATCGGAAAGTTATAATTTTCCGGAAGAATGCACACATTTTTTTTAAAATATATAATAATTAATTGTGTGCACTGGTTAAAATTTTGAAATTAGTAATAAATGTGTTAATAGAAATTTCTAGTAACCTAAAAAAGCAAAAGTGTGTAAAAATATAATAATTTAATTATTTAAAAATTAGTTTTATGATCCATTAAAATCGCAACATCGGAGATATTATAACAAAACTTTTACTCTTTTAGTTTTTTTTATTGAATCAGTTAGTTAATTTTACACCAATTTTCTTTAAGAATTCACTTTCCACTTCCAATGCATTATTAAAAATATCATTTTTAGTGTTAGAAAGTTGAAATTTGGCACAAATATAGAAATTGATGGCCCAATCAGAACCGTGTAGTTTTGAAGGTTAAATTTAGACTTAAGGGGTTAGTTTTGGAGGGGCGAAATGGAAAGTGAAAAAAAAAATTACCAGATCATCGAGTGGGTTGTCAAATGACAGCTTATGAAAACACTAATTCAAAAATATATATTTGTATTATTTTTAAAAGAATGCCCAAAGGCCTCCGTCCACCGATCCTATCTAGAAAAGCACTGATCAAAAAAATTTTGAAAAAATTCTGGAATAGTCTTCAAAAAGGGTAAGTTCAGCGAAAATTATCACTAGTGCGTTACGTTTGATAATTTTTCTGTTATAAGAAAAGCTAGTTGCCTACCCGCCAAAATGGGTGAAGGTTTATTTCGTCGAAAGTTGTGAATTGAACCGACAGTGATAGCTACTGCCTTAGGCATTAGGTATCGAGCGAAAATAATTTTATTTTATTCGTTTACAATTAAACAAGTATTTAGGTAGTGAATATTTATTTTAAACTTTTACCAGTAGATTCTATATTGATTTATTGACTATGAAAGAACGTGAAAATACATATTGGATCTTAAAAAGGTCTCATGTCAGGAACTTTTTGTCTTATTCTGGTCTGGTCTGATTAGCCTGCTGAGTCAGTATATGACTAGACATGTTTGTAATCTGGGCTCTCAATTATTTTATTGAAAACTCATTTGGGGTGTATTTTGTGATGTCACAGATTATTTTGTACCTCCGTAACAAAAATTTTTATTTTAAAGTTAGTCACAGTACGGAACACTAATTGCGCAGGTCCAACTTGCATTTGACCGGTTTTTTAGCATAAGATGAGAATTGTAAAGCTGAGCGAATAAAATACGATTATTTCAATTTCAAAAACACGACAGCTGGGAAAAACTACTTTTTATGAATATGACTTTTACAAAAATTTCAAAAGTACTCTTTTAAACTTTAACATTATGGTCACTTTTATCACCCTATGCGTTTTCAAGATCGGAAATGCGATTATATTAAGAATAACCGGCCAAGTGCAAGTTGGACTTGCGCAATTAATGTTCCGTATGTTGATTGCTTTTAAAAATAAAAATTTTTGTTACGGAGGTACAAAATGATCAATGGCTTCACAAAACACACTCCAAATGAGTTTTCAAAAAAGTTTTTTCCGATCTTTGCTGGAAACTGATGACCTTGAAATTTCATTTTTTATATATCAAATAAATTATTAAAGGTAATGCACTCGTGATAATTTTCATTCAATCTACACCCTGTGGAGAATATTCCAGAGTTTTTTCAAAATGTTTTGATCAATACTTTTCGAGATAAGGGGGGACAGCAATTTTTGGCAATTTTTTAAAAATAATACGAAGAATAGTGTGGGCAAGTATTACATTATATATATTTTAAACTTGCGTTTTTACAAGCTTTTATTTGACACCCCAGTCGATGACCTGGTAAAAAAATGTTTTTTTCACCTCCAATTTGACCCCCCAAAACTATTCCCAACTTTCTATGTCAAATAGTTTCGGAGAAAATCGGGCGTGACAGACGGACAGATAGATACCGAAATGATCTTATAAGTGTTCCTTACGGAATGGAATTAAGAAGTAAATAAAAGAAGTTACAGGAACTCTAAGGATTTTTATGCTAAATAAACAAAATACTTCAAAATTAGCAGGCGATATTTCAAAGGATAGTCTAAGCCTGTAAAAATAAAAAACCGATCAAGTACAAGTTAGATTTGCGCAATTAGTGTCCCGTACTGTGTCTTTCAAATAAAAAATTTTTGTTTAGCTCAATTTTCTTTGAGTAATTAATACCTCACAATGAAATATCTATCGTTTAAAATATCGAATTGTATTTTTAAACTTCTAGTTTTGCGAGGAAAAGTCTGGGTAAATAACTTTACCAGTATTTTGAAGTTAATTTAAAAAATGTTGCATTTACTTTATATGATGTGATTATAAATGATTATAAATATTGAATAACACAGTTATTACTCTTATTGAACAGGACCTTCTGTAGGGAATATATGTATGTTACAATTTTCATTGAATAGCCTGAGAAGTATTTAATAGTATTTTTAAAATAAGAAAATTAAAGGCTGCTCTAACTGATAAAAGTAAAATTTGAAACATTTGAATCAATAATAGTTTTCCAAATTGGTTTTTTTGGCAGATATTAAGCAAACATTTATGATTATTTTTATATATATTTAGCCGACATTTATAAAATACTTTTTCTTGTATAATTTACAATACAAATATTTCAACCTGACTGTGAAGGCTCTTGTTTTCTCTTACCTGCAAATCTTGCCAAGAACTATAACGGTAAATAAAAACACTACTTGTTGTGGGTGTGTAATACCACTTGTAGTACTGATTTTCGTTATTAAGATTATTAGTGAGTTTTCGCTATCAATTGCTATACTGTTAATATGCAAAAACTACAGAACCAGCAAAGAGGGGTGCTCCTTTAACGAAAAATGGATTTCGATAGAAAAAATTTAACTTTATAAACTGTCACTTTATATTACACCTAAAATGTATAAATCGAAAGATATATTTAGCGTCCGTAAATGACGAAGATCGTCAATAAATTATGCCATTGCCATTAAAAGTATGAGAAGTCCCAGTGAATTGACAACTCGGGCGTCGGTTTGTTAATCACTTAACTACTACATGACATGTTTCGTTCTATTTTGAGCTCGAGCTGGTCAGCTTGAAACACTGTTTTGGAGCTTCCTCCGTATTATTGTGTGTTTAATCCATTTGAACATATTTGGCATCAAGTTAAATCAAAAATAAAGGCACAAAAATGTTTCTCCTGCTTAAAGCGTGTCAGTGGTTGAATTAGTAATAAAAGTTATAAATCATATACCTTGTGAAAGCTGGAAGAATTCCATTCAGCACGTTGTTAAATTTGAAGATTCATATATTTATGTAAATAATATAAAACCACTGATAATTACCTCAGCTGATGACAGCGATAGTGAAACCGAATTATTTTTATTATACAATATGTCCCCTCTTGTAAACCTCATTCATACAAACTATATATTTATACTTCTTATCCATTTGTTTTTACATGCATCTATAAATAAACATCTCCAAAAAACACTTATAATTATATTTATTTGCATTAATGAATAAAATTCTTAAGTCCATCTCTGCAACCTATCATAAACAAAAGGTCCAAAACTTTTATATTGCCCACTTAAAACGGTAAAAATCAGGACCTTATATTTTGGGACTGGCTATACAGGTAAATATGTTAAATATGAATTTTGGCAACATAATCTCAGTAGTGGCATCAAAGAGTTTTGTAACCTCAGACCTCAACGCCATTGGATGCGAATCGATAAAACTTTTAATCTAACACCAAAGCTCATAGGCGAAAACAGAAAAGAATAATGTACTACTCTCGCCATAGACGAATAGGGTACAACTTCCACTTTTAGTAAAAATAAGAAAATTAGCATCAACAGAAACATTTCCTACTTCAGTATATAGATTGATTTTTGTATTTTACTTCCAATATCCACGATATTGCGAATTTATGACCTAATAGGGGACATGGCATACGTAGCCAGAATTGTTATAAGCGTCCATGTATAATACTAATATATGGTAAAGTATATACTGGCTTAGAACAGGGAAGTCATCAGTCCATTAAAACTACGGTAATCCAAGATAATGGGACAATCCAGTCATGCTGCTTAGCAAGAATCAAATTAAGCTATAGACGAAGATGCATTTCGAAAGCCGATGATTATCACCGTCACCTGTTACTAGCAGACAAGTTCTAAATAGAACGAAATCTGCTGTGTGTTGGTTTGATGATTGGTCAACGGAACGTTTGGGTCGGCTATTGTCGTAGATGTCTTGTACGTTTTAATGTAAGAGCAAATTTTAGCAACAGTCTTCGTTCGATAAGCCTTAAGAGATTTTTCTTCCTACCCTTCGATTTTTTAAGGGTGTATATATTAAAGCTTTAAAAGATAATTTATTGGGGAAATCTCGCCTTAGTGTAATATTTTTTTTTTTGTAAGGCTGTTCGAAAGTTCTTCCTCGGTTACTAATTTCTATTTTACTGTAAAAATCGCCTTTTGAATTCGTTTGTCCCCCCACGCCTCTATGAATGTAGAAAACCCATCTACCTCCTTCCTCCCTATAACCTGACAACGCCACTGAATATTATAGCTTTTAGACAAACTTGTATATTTAAGTTTACGTATTTTCGGATTTAAGAAATAGCGAAAATTCCTTGCAAAAACTCATGATTGTTCCTTATTTGCATATCAAACGGTAAGTTATTATTTCAATAATTTTAAAGTGCGGGCCTATTAAGGTTGAATTTTTAAGTTTATCAATAAATAAGTACTTACAATGGCCTAGCATGAGCATTTAAGATGTTTCGCATGAGAGGTTTCATGTCGACATAGAAATGGTAATATGGTCTATTAATCATCACTCATTAGTTTATTCAATATCGTCTGTACGGCTATCCATTACTTTGGGATTTTCTTTATTTATCATGCTGGCAAATTCAGTAGAAAATATAGTCTAGTTAACATAACCTTTAAAAAAGTTTATTTAAATTAATTTGTGTGCAAGGCGAATATTCAAAAAGGAAAATGAAAAGTTACATTTTCGTCAAGTTATGTTTATGAATTTAAAAAGGGGAGTGTGTTGGAACTGCAACAAAAAATATTCAAGACATTTAATTCTAGTATTTCTACTCTTAGGACAGTTAAAAAGTGATTTGGTCGATTTCGAAATGCTAACTTTAATCTAAACGATAAACTTCGCTCTGAGCGATCTCCCGGCATTGATAATGACTTTATCCGTGGCTTAGCGAATATTAATCCACGGATTACTACTGAAGAGATTGCTGAGCGACTAAATATTGACAGTTCGACTGCATTTCATCATTTAAAGCAACTTGGATACACTTCGAAATTCGATGTATGGGTTCCGCACGTTTTGACAGAACGGAACAAACTAAACCGTGTTTTCACAGCCATTTCTCTCCTCGCCTGTCAACAAAACGAACCTTTCTTGGACCAAATCATAACTGGAGATCAAAAATGGGTGGTGTATAACAACATAATAAGAAGAAGAAGCTAGAAGGATGGAAGTGAAAGCAGAGCAGAATCTATGGCAAAGGCTTATTTGCATCCAATGAAAGTCTTGTTTATGTGTCTAGTGGGATTGCAAAGGAATAATTTTTTACGAGCTTCTTCCACGTGACCAAACAATAACTACGGAGACGTACTGTGTGTACCCACCTCATTGTTGGAGTAGTCCAAGCAAAACGTCCAAATTTGGTCAATCGAAAAGGCATCATGTTTCACCATTACAACGCTAGACCAGATGTTTGTTCAACAGACACTACAAAATTTAGTAATGAGAAATCCTCCACCTCCCGCCGTATTCCCCTGACCTGGCCCAGTGAAATTTTCATCTGTTTCATTTTCCTACAAAATAATTTGTTTCTATGGAAGAAGTCAAAAACTACCTTCTACGAGTTTTTTCAAAGAGAAACTACGCAGTTTTCTACAAAGAAGGAAATCAAAAAAAAAAATGTAAAACGTTGGAAAACAGATATAGAAAATGTATTGTAGTTAAGTTGGTTTCTAATTGGGTACGAACTATTGCAATTATCCAATACAATACTTACCTAAATTCCTAAAGGTTGACGAAAATGTCGAATATATTGCTCTGCGTTCCTGGTTAGTAGGCTCCTTAACAGAAGATTAGGAGAATGAGGTCAGCAATAAAAATGCTTCATTTGTTAGGGCGACATTTCGATGCTGTTTGTGAATATTTCTCAAGCTTCTACATATTGCACAAAATGTTGAATGCTATTGTGATGAGTCTTAAAATGTACCTTATAAGTGCCCTCGTTTTATTTTATATTAATTTTAAACTCTATTTATACTTGTGATGAAGAAATATATGTTTTTGTTTAACATATGTCTCCCCATATCATATAAAGGCGTTTGATGCAATATTTGGAAGCTTGATAAAGATTCAAAATAAATAATTGAAACGTTGCGAAAAATAGAGCTTCTTTTACTGCTGTCCTGATTTTCCACTACCTTTAAAACTAGCTATATTGCTGTTATCTAATTACTTTGATCCTGTCGGGCATCAAACTTTTTTGAATTAACCCGAGTTTTTCTGTATATTTAGTTTTTACAGCCAATTTCAAAGGGATTTTAATCTACATATAATAGTGTATTTTGGTGGTGGTATTATTTGGGAACTCTGTTTTTCCAATTTATAGAATTTTTTTTGACGATTTTACCATGTAAACTGACCTATCCTTAGGGAAAATTGTAGGTCGCTAGCTGTGTATCAAACGGTTTATTATGTTGCAAAAGATACTACTAAAATTAATTAATTAGAAAGGAAGGAAATGCCAAATTGGGAGAAAGTTATTAGCAAACCAAGAAGGAGTATATTTCTATTTTCATTGTATTTTTGATATTTTTACATGTTCATTTTCTTCATGGCATTTGAATGCACAAGCTTAATAGAATTTAAAAAATAAATAAAATAATTGCTTATGTTTTTAAAATACTCAATAAAAAATGTTCGGATGCTGCTTTTGACAAAACACAATTTTTACTTAGTACCTCAAAAAAAAAAAATATGTTCCAGACTTCCACTAGAAAAATTCTTCTATAAACATCAAGTAATAAGCTGATATACTATAGGTGCTCAAAAATGTAATTGTCCTATGATATGCCAATGAAAACTTCAAACTGTTTAAAAACTGACATAATTTGGCAATAAATCAATATATTGACCAAAGCAAATATACCGTTAACTCGAGTACAAGACCAGAAAATTCATTCGCTGTCTGTAATTGTGATTAAAAGGATAAAAATGAAATATTGTGGTAAAAATTCTGTTACATTTTCTGTCACTTCCAGAGCCTTAATTTTCGATTTTTATATTAAATTCCACCCTAATAATGTACATTTGATGGTATTTACAACAGAGAATATTAACACTGCCAAGAACAAGAGTTATAGCCTGTCCCAAAATCCTGATTTTTGGCCGTTATAAGTGGGCAATTATAAAAATTCTGACCTTCGTTTATGATAGGTTGGCAGAGATGGACTTAAGAATTTTATTCATTAATGCAAATAAATAAAATTGTAAGTGTTTTTGGAGATGTTTATTTATAGATGCAAGTAAAAACAGATAACAAATACGAATATAGAGTTTGAATGAATGGGGTTTACAAGAGGGGACATATTGTATAAAATAAAAATATATTTTAACTTAACCTAATTCGGTTTCACAATCACTGTCCTCAACTGAGGTAATTTATCAGTGGTTTTATATTTATTTACATAAATATATGAATCTTCAACTTTAACAACGTGCTGAATGGAATTCTTCCAGCTTTTCATAAGGTCTATCATTTATAACTTTTTTACTAATTCACACGTTTAAAATAGGAGAAACATTTTGTGCCCTTATTTTGATTTAACTTGATGCCAAAATCTGTTCAATTGGATTAAACATACAGTAATACGGAGGAAGCCGCAACCAAACCAACCACCAACCAAACACAACCAACCCCCACACAAACCCACCCACAACCCCGCAAAAACAGAGTGTGTCCCATTTTCTCAGCTATACTATCACAAACATATTTCTTTTTCAATTTATAGTCTTTTTAAACTTCCAAAAGATCACTTTTTTTATAACTAAAGTCAAAATAAATGTCAATTTCTAACATATATTCCTGTATTTCCGATTTGGTGTTGGCTGCATTAGGAACCTTATTTAGTAGGCGACTATAGTAAACTTGCATTGTCCATAACTATAACACTCTGTTCGGGAACATTTGGCAAAGGGAATTTTGGAAACCCATTTTCAAAAAGTTGTGTCGGTGTCTTCGTGATAGTCTAAACTAGAATCTTTTATGTTTTTTGCAGATAATAGTAGACATTCGATACCCAGCCCTTTTCATATCCAGCATGCAAAATGGTTATTCGTTTACCTTTATTTGAAGGTGCGTTAGTCTGACATTTTGTACTGCTGTCAACCCACCCTTTTTGCACAGTGGTCATGGGTATCGAACCATGTTTCGCCAATACTTTTTTAATTCTTGTAAGCAAAGTATATCACAAGATTCGTAATCTTTGTGACTCCATCACTACTTGCCTTTTGTTGATTTTTCGGAACGTGAATTCCATTCTTAAAAGAATTCTGTGAAGGGTTGATCGGCCACAATGTATATTGGTCCCGTCCTGCACCAGTCTTAATTTTATTTTGTCTAGTGTCGAACACCAACTGCTCTTCATACATAGAATATATTTTTCTCCTGTTTCACAATCGTCTACATGATTGCATTCAAAAATCTTTCAATGGTTTTCCTACAATACCCTTAATCGTAGAAATTGGGGGGTTTTTGTTAGTTCACTGGTTTCTTGCAAAGCACTTTGTTTATTCAAATTTCTCTTTTTACCCAACTGTCGTAAACATTTGTTTAGCATCAAGTGATAATTGTTTTCTCTTGCGATAGCTACTATTGCAATTTTCCCATGGACGCCACATAATTAAAATAGAACATTTACGTTGTAAGTTGTAAGTAAAACTAAAAATAAAAATAATAAAAAGTATCTTTCGAATCTTAATGGGGACCTGTGGTCATTAGACTTATATTAATCAAATACTTAAAGGGCTCCAAACCAGATTGCCAGTAGTAAATATATAGGTAAAAATAGATCCAATATTGCAGGTGCAAGTGAGGGTGATATACAAAGCAGGTAAAATAAAAATACGTTTTATCGTAATACCTGGCAACTATGCACAAAAACCTTAATAGGGTCGCTTATTGCCCCATTGAAAAAACAAAAAGCCACGATCTTATATCTTGGGATTTACTATATTATAACTTATTAAAAAAAGTGTCGCCTTCAACAAAGTTCTATATACATAAAGCTTAAAACAGAGTAAGTATCATAACAATCCGAAATTAATACCATTGACGAAACAACAATCAGTTTTCTATATTCTTTACTTTATGTTGATACTATGCCAGCGATGAGATTTCTTTTCCTTGCTTTAATTGCAATTTTGAAGAATCAAAAAAAAAATCACTTTCGGGATTTTTGCATTTCCTTACAAAAACATAGTTTCCCATTTCCGTCAGTTTGTTTGTCTTTGGTTGGCATATAATACTTCCAGTAAAAAAGGAACTTATAGTTTTTTTAGTGATATCGCTTTAAAGGAAGGAGAGGAAAGGGCTAGGGCTAGTTTAAATATTATATAGTTTTCGTAGTATTATAAGAATTTTTTTCCTTGGTTGCGATCATGCACAAATTTTTTAAGATAATCATCTATAGTTAAACATATAAGGGTTAAAAGGGTTGCGGAAGGGGCCTTAAGGGGTTGCTTGGTATATATCGCGTTATGCTCTTGCCAGAATTCTTGAGGTTGAGAATTCAGGAATTTTTTCTCTCTCACTTTTTCCAGTTTTAGCTAAAATAGTATGTAGGAGCACAGATTATAGAACTGCTATGAACCTGTACGAGTATATTCTATGGCAGGGTTAATGTCAGGTTTCAAATCAGGTTCAATTGTTTTGTAAAAAAGTTTTCTCGTCACTGATGTGCGATACTTTTGCATACGTACTAAAATGGTTATCCTAGGCATATTTTGAATAGATTGATTTCAATTCCAACATCTTTGATGGTCCCGGACGGAAGAAGTCAGACATAAAGTCTAATACATAAAATTACCCTACATACGTGGTCTGACGGACAAGTTAGTCTCGACCTTCAAAGGATACGCTGACATAAAAATAGCGAGATATAATCAATTATATAATAGAAATTTATTTAATCGTATAAAACAAAAGATGTCACTTATGTATAACAACAATGTAATAGTAAGATACAACGAGTTGTACCAAATACGCATACCTAGTACTCAATCGGAGGCTGACACAGCAGCCACAAGCCGACAGAGTGGTTGACACAGCCAACACTAAAGGCAGGCAGCGAGATTTGCGAGGAATCAACCTCGGACCTTATGTGATTTATTGTAAAACTACTCAAAATAGGCAAAGCCCATATTTCAGCAGTCTACCCACTGTTCTCTTATTCTTCCATCCATCCCGAGACGCGTTTCGCCATATTACGGCTCATCAGTCGGACTCGGATCGACAAACAAGAGAACAAAATTAAACCACATAATGTTATGAGGTTGATTTCTCGTAAATCTCGCTGCTTGCCTTTAGTGTTGGCTGTGCCAACCACTCTGTCGGCTTGTGGCTGCTGTAGTTGTCAGCCTCTGATTGAGTACTAGGTATGCTTATTTGGTACAATTCGTTGTATCTTACCGTTGTATTCCGTAAGTGCCGGAATAAAGTACTTAAAATTCTGTTCTCTTGTTTGTCAATCCTAGCCCGACTGATGAACCGCGATACAGCGAAACGCGTCTTCGGGATGGATGGACGAATAAGAGAACAGTAGGTAGACTGCTGAAATATGGGCTTTGCCTATTTTCAAATAGTTTTACAATAAACCACATAAGGTCTGAGGTTTCATTCCTCGCAAATCTCGCTGCCTGCCTACAGTGTTGGCTGTGCCAACCACACTCTGTCGGCTTCCTGTGGCTGCTGTGTCAGCCTCCGACTGAGTACTAGGTATGCGTATTTGGTACAATTCGTTGTATCTTACCGTTGTGTTCCATAAGTACTGGAATAAAGTACTTGAAATTCTGTTCTCTTTGTTTGTCGATCCTAGCCCGACTGATGAGCCGTGATACGGCGAAACACGTCTCGGGATGGATGGACAAATAAGAGAACAATGGGTAAACTGCTGAAATATGGGCTTTGCCTATTTTCAATTAGTTTTACAATAAAACAATGTAAGATATATAAAATGTCTTGCTTGGACTGCGAGGGCAGTTATATTGGACAAACATCACAGTGGCTTAAACCAAGATTAACTCAACATAAAAGTGATAGCGTAATGGGAAAGAAATCTTGCGCTGCATTGTATCATCACTTGAGAACAGGACATAAATTTGACTTTGATAATGTTATGATCCTAGAATACGAAAAATAGCTATAAAAAAACGCTTGTTCCTTGAAATGTGTCATATCATAAGAGAGAAAAGCTGCATCAATTACAAAATGGACAATAATAATTTAAACAACAATATACTGTGATATTCTAAATAATTATATTAATCGCTACACCTGACCACTGTACACACACCGACAATAATAAGAAATAAAATAAAAATAACCGTCAAGTGCAAGTAGAACTTGCACAAATTAGTGTTCCGTACGTTGATAGCTTTTAAAATAAAAAAATGTTGTAACGGTGGTATAAAATAATCACTGACTTCACAAAATACACCCCAAATGAAGTTTTTCAACAAAGTTTGTTCCCAATCTTTACTGAAAACTGAAGACCTTGAAATTTTTGTTTTTTTTTTATATACCAGATAAATTATTAAAGGTAATGCACTCGTGATAATTTTCGTTCAATCTACACCCCGTGGAGAATATTTCAGAATTTTTTTCAAATTTTTTGATCAGTACTTTTCGAGATAAGGTGGAGGGACGGCGATTTTTCGCGATTTTTTAAAAATAATACAAAGAAAAGTGTGCGCAAGTATTACATTACATATATATTTTTTACTCGTGTTTTCACAAGCTTTCATTTGACACCACACTCGATGACCTACTAAAAATTTTTTTTTTCACTTTAGATTTCACCCCCCAAAATTAAATGCCCCTTAAGTCAAAATTTGACTTTCAAAACTACATGGCTCTGATGAGGCCATCAATTCCTATATTATTACCAAATTTCAACTTTCTATGACAAATAGTTTCGGAGAAAAATCGGGTGTGACGGACAGACAGACACCGAAGTCATCTTATAAGTGTTCCGTACGGAACACTAATAAAAGAAATAAAATAATATTCAATATCACTTCTAAAGAAACAACCTTAGATCGAAGTGTGTAAAAAAAATGTTGTAACGGTGGTATAAAATAAATCACTGACTTCACAAAATACACCCCAAATGAGTTTTCAACAAAGTTTTGTTCCCAATCTTTACTGAAAACTGATGACCTTGAAATTTTTGTTTTTTTTTATATACCAGATAAATTATTAAAGGTAATGCACTCGTGATAATTTTCGTTCAATCTACACCCCGTGGAGAATAATTTCAGAATTTTTTCAAAATTTTTTGATCAGTACTTTTCGAGATAAGGTGGAGGGACGGCGATTTTTCGCGATTTTTTAAAAATAATACAAAGAAAAAGTGTGGCGCAAGTATTACATTACATATATATTTTTTACTCGTGTTTTCACAAGCTTTCATTTGACACCACACACTCGATGACCTACTAAAAATTTTTTTTTTTCACTTTAGATTTCACCCCCCAAAATTAACCCCTTAAGTCAAAATTTGACTTTCAAAACTACATGGCTCTGATGAGGCCATCAATTCCTATATTATTATTACCAAATTTCAACTTTCTATGACAAATAGTTTCGGAGAAAATCGGGTGTGACGGACAGACAGACAGACACCGAAGTCATCTTATAAGTGTTTCGTACGGGAACACTAATAAAAGAAATAAAATAATATTCAATATCAGTTTCTAAAAAACACCTTTGATCGAAGTGGCTTATAGTTGGTCTAGTTGTGTGATGTTTTGTTTTCCTTTTCTGTCTATTTTTATTCTAGTTGGTAAGTTCATGTTCTATGTTTTTAGCTACCTATGTGTGCATGACGGTTTTAATTTTAGTAATATGCCTGATGCAGGCGAGAAGTATTAGCGAAATATAGAGTTTTAAACAACCAAAGAATAATTTTACTACATAGACCGCTATCCTGATACTTTTCACCTTATAATCTTTATTACGGTCGAGAAAAAGAAACACAATATACAGTCGACACTTTATATAGTGAAAGACCAAAATGTTGACCGAAATTTCACTATAGAAAGTTTTTCACTATATAAAGAAAAAATCCGTATATATTGCTATGTATGTATTTTATATTGGTAATCATTTACTTGTATTTTATAAGGTACAAGCAACAAAAAAAATTAAATTATTAGAAAAGATTTTATCTAAATATTTGAAAGTTTAAATAGTACATAGCATGTACAGGGCTAAATACATACATAAAGTCCGTACGTTATATCTTTACCCGTGCGTGATAGTTTTCAGGCCATATAACAGACGACCTATTATATTATTTGTCTCTTTTCACCAATAATCGTAGGTATTGGTAAGAAGAAGAGACAAAAAATATAATAGTCGTCTGGATATTGCCTGAAAACTATGACGCACGTGTAAAGATATAACGTACGGACTTTATGTATCTATGTACTACATACGAAATAAAAAGAATAATACAAAATCTGTTAATACATATGTACATACTACGTACATACGTACTAGGAAAAATAATCAGTTATTTTCTTTTGAACATTACTTTTGAAAAATAATTGTTGTTCAACAAATTCTTTGCATTTAACTTCGAATGCATAAAGATTTGATCAGTACACTTTCCTGGCCCCTCTGAGAGTAGTTCGCACAATGTCAAATGCATTTCTTATTTCATTTTCATTAAATTTCAGTTTCTTCTTCATGATCTTCTATATTTTTTATATCGTCAATTATATCTTGGTCAGTTGGGGGAGATCTGTCGTGCCAACATCATTGTCGATTTCTAAGAAATCAAGTAAAAAAATCTGCGTCGACGGGTAGCAGTTTTTTGTAGAATACCCCATTGCCTTTTTAAGGTAGCGAGATCCCTATTTCGTCTTTCTTCTTCCCATTCGTCAATTTTTTCAGTAAAACCTGCTTTAGAAAAGCAGTTTTTGATAGTTTTTGCTGAGAAATTTTCATTTTCACTCCATACTTTAGCGACTTCGGTTTTATCATTCACTCTTTAAGGTAATCAATTTTTTTGGACTTGGAAGGTTTGTTATCAATCGCATTAACAATTTTTGTGAACAATTCTGTTTTCGGTAATGATGTTTTATGTTTTTTTATATATACCCATGGTCCATTAGATTGCAATTTGGAGGTGCATGTTTAGTGGAACAAAAAGATCAATTCAATATTCCTTAATTTTTTTCTACTTTACGTAACTGGATGTGCAGGACAATTGTCTATAAACATCACAATCTTTCGCTTTTGGCTTTTCATTTTCGTGTCCAGTTCTTTGATCCATCTTTCGAAAATCTCAGAAGTCATCCATGCCTTTTTTATTATTGGCGTAATTCTAACTCCAGAGATTTAACTCCTTTTAAACAACGCGATTTTTTGCTTTTACCTCAAAATATGAGCAGTAATTTCAGTTTTTCTGAGCCATCCATGTTTCTGCAACCATAAGTGTCACCCTTTCTTTACTTTGTTTTTAACACCAAAACATTTATCACTTTTTAAAAGCAAAAGTTTTATTTGGCAATCATTTAAAAAACAAAACCGGTTTTCATCACAATTGAAAACGTTTTTTTTGGCTCGCACTTTTTTAAAACAGTTTTCAGTCCAAATGTCACAGTCCTCCTGACTAAGCGCTTGCACTCTCGCCAGACACCGTCTTGAAAACAATTGAATTGCGAGTCTTCCAAGCACTCAACCACCCTTCACTAGCTTGAAAATTAACGCAGTTTAAATTCTTTAGCAAATTGTGGAGCCTTGTTTGCTTTATTAAATTTCCCGATTATTGATACGTTTTTGATGCGTACGGACCACTAGAAACCATCGTAAAAACTGCTTCATTTACATCCTCGTAAGTACTCACCCGTACTTGTTTTCGACTCTGCCTTGGGAACACTAGGTTTCTTGATGATACTGTCGCGACTTTTTATTATCAGAGAGCCGCAATCTTGGAGTGAAACATCAAATTTTGCAGCAACATCAATTTTTTTTGCAGCCTTTATCAACTTCCTCCAAAACTTTAATTTTCTCAGCCTAAACTTAAACACACTCGCTTGGACATCTTACTTGATTCTTAAACAAAAAGAATGGGGGGGGGGGGGGGGGGGGGGGGGCTGAACCTGAATTGCAAATTACTAGGCCTCGACGATAAAATGAGGTTTTCCCCCGGGTTTCTGTAAAAATGAGTTTTTCCCCGGGTTTCTCACAGAAATCTACCTGTTTTATTGCCAACCATTAGGCGTTATATAAACGCGTTAAGAACCTTTTCAAAAAGAATGCGTCACCCCTAAAATGGAATTCGTGCTAATGTTAGATAAAAATGGGAAACCCGAAATGGCCAAGATCTCAGTAAATGCATAAAAATTTATACATAAAATTCCGGTAAAAATTTTATTATATAGAGTGTTAACTATTTTAACAGATTCACTATATGCAGGGCTCTTTTTGTCATTTGAAAAATTTCATTAAAATATTCTAGGTCTTGAAAAAATTGCAACTATAAAGAGTTTTTTTTTTTCACTATAAACAGTGTCGACTGTATATATATATATATATATATATATAATATATATATAATATATATATATATATATATATATATATATATATATATAAAGTTAATTTATGTATAATCCAGTTTTAATAAAGAATCGGAAAAAAACTTGTAGAAAATTCATTAGGGGTGTGTGTGTTTTGTGAAGTCATTGATCATTTTATACCTCCATAACAAAAATTTTTATTTTTATAAGCAATCAACGTACGGAACACTAATCCGACGTTGGTCGGTTTATTTTTGATCTTGGGTTATTATTAATTTATTATACTTTTTACAATAACCACTAAAAACATTCTAATCACCTTCGATTTATAAACTGCAAGCATGTAAAAGCGTAAACTATAATAATTTATGAGATAGATACACTTCTGCTACTTATTAATTTTTAGTTTCTATTCAAAGTTTAAAACATCTAGCCCCTTGTTTAATTACTATTAATTTTTTTAACCAACTAAAAATTTAATATTTTAAAATGATTAAGTCAATTAAAAATAATTACGTGGTCGAATCAGTATTCATATGAGGTGTTTCTATAAAATGGGTCCAAATTTTGTTAGAGACTATTATCAATAGGACATTAAAAAGCGAGTACGTCGGACTGATAGTTCGCGAGAATCCTGACTTCTTAATATGCAAACAAGCAAGGGCCGTTAAATGTACCCAAAAGCTTCGTTAAAACGCATTTTTCATAGATTTTATATCTAAGCCCATCAAGGTGAAAAACCAACTGAGACTGCTCCTAAGGCTTAGCTTTTTTATCCCTTAAATCAAATTAAATATAGGTTTTCCAAAAAAGATGTCACATTTAATTAGCCTTGAGGTAGCCCTGATTTGAAGCCGATGGATTTTTTTTCTTGTCTTAAAATGTCAAAGCTAAAGTTTACGGTCACAATTTTTGCTCCGAGGAATAATTAAAAAAGATATCCCGGCAAGGAATGGACAGAGATCACAGAAGTGTCGTTATACGTGCCAATCAGGGATCAATATTTCACTTAATTGATAGTGTACATAGCAGCGATAATAATTTCTACACCTCTCTGGCTTAGACGGAGAATATTTCAGAACGTAAACGGCTTATTGACATTTTAGATGATATTTATGTAAAAAAATTAATTTTTCAAGGAATGTGTAGTTTACATACTGTTTTTTTTATCAATTTCCTTTTTTTTTGTTAGTGTTTTCTGTAATGGAAATCACTTATAAAGATGACTTCGAGATGTTTACTGTCTGTCTGTCGACGGGCTCCGTCCTGTCTGTCACATCCGATTTTCTCTCCGAAACTATTTGTCACAGAAAGTTGAAATGAAATTTGACGGTAATAATTAAGGAACTACATCCCCTGAAAGATATTCCAGAAATTTTTTCAAACATTTTTTGATCAGTACATTTCACGATAAGGTGGGCGAAAGCGATTTTTCGCGATTTCTTAAAAAATATTACATAGAATAGTGTGCGCAAGTACTACATTATATATATATATATATATATATATATATATATAATTTGTATTATATATTAATATATGCTATATATATAAATATATATCTATAAATATATTTATTATATTATATACATATATATATACCCTTGTCTATATATATATATATTCTATTAGATATATAGTTATATATATATATATATATATATTTTATTTATTTTACTCGTGCTTTCATTTGACACCACACTTGACCTATCTAAAAAAATTTTTTTTCTCTTCCGATTTCACATCCCCGCAAAACTAATCTCTTAAGTCAAAATTTGACTTTCAAAACTACACGGCTTTGATTAGGAGCCATCAACCTCATATCAAAGCCGTGTGTAGTTTTGAAAGTCAAATTTTGACTTAAGGGAATTAAGTTTTGGGGTGTGAAATCGGAAGTGAAAAAAAAAATTTTTAGTAGGTCATCGAGTGTGGTGTGTTTAAATGACAGCTTGTGTAAAATCACGAAAATCTACTTATTTTCGAGTATATATTATATATATATATAAATATATATATATATATATATATAATATATATATATATATAAAAATTGTAATCTTGCGCCACACTGATTCTTTGTATTATTTGTTAAAAATCGCGAAAAAAATCGCTGTGTTCCCCCCACCTTA
Source organism: Pachyrhynchus sulphureomaculatus (assembly GCA_019049505.1). Classification (NCBI taxonomy): domain Eukaryota; kingdom Metazoa; phylum Arthropoda; class Insecta; order Coleoptera; family Curculionidae; genus Pachyrhynchus; species Pachyrhynchus sulphureomaculatus. The sequence continues at coordinate 169,546,687 of CM032456.1, forward strand.
TCTCGAAAAGTACATGATTAAAAAATTTTGAAAAAAATTCTGGGCAATATTCTTCAGGGGGTATAGATTGAACGAAAATTATCACGAGATGCAATTGTCGTTAATAATTTATCTGGTATAACTAAAAAAAACAAAAATTTCATGGTCATCAATTTTCAGTAAAGATTGGAAACAAACTTTGTTGAAAACTCATTTGGGGTGTGCTTTGTGAAGTCACTGTGATCATTTAATACCACCGTAACAACAATGGGATTTTTTATTTTACAAGGCAATCAACGTCCGGACACACTAATTGTGCAATTCAACTTGCACTTCGACCGGTTATTACTATAAATATTTTGTAAATTAAGGTTTCTATGGGCTTACGTTTACAAAATGAACCTGTAACTCGAATGCTCTTTTGCGTCGAGAGTTGACGGGGGGACGGGAATTGTTCTCGTTGTATCTTCTACTATTAATGATAATTTAATTATATTCTGGTGTTACAAAATAACAATTTGAGAAGCAAAAGTATAATTTCTTTGGTACATCTTGGTGCTAGTGCACCTAATTATTTTAATTTATTAGTAATTAATCTATAAAATAGACCACTTAAACGAAATAATCACCTGATATATAACGGCACGCATATAAAAGACTCAGGTTTGTAATCACCTTTCAGTCTTGTCAGTTTTCCGCTTTAAAAACGCTTCTTAAGATTATACGAGTCTCAAGAGTTAGATGGCGTCAGTTGGTGCAAATTTCCAATGAATGCAAAGTATACATTATCGTTTTGGACTGTTGCAATAAACAAGTTTCTTAGCATTTTACGGGTATTACTACTTATTACTACAGTAGATTTTAGATAATAATATAAAGTTAAGTTGTTTTACTTAATTATTTTTGAATTATGTTGAACAACTTTTGCAGGAAATGTAGAAGGGGTAGTTTTAATTAAGCACGAAACATTACAGAAAGTTAGTGGCTTGGTGAATTTTCTCGATTTTTCATGTTTACAGATTCAGTTTTCAAATTAGACAGTCTTATTATTGTCATATAATAGCGCATAGCACACAAAGAATCTTACAAACATTTAATTTCTTTATGTACAGTCTGTTAACTAAAAACGGGTCCGCGATAAGTTATTTGTGGTAAATGCGCGGATTCTAGCGTAATTCAGAGTCAAAAAAACGGTAGAGTAAACCTTGTTTACTCGACGCACATTTAGTAATAGTATTAGTCAATTCCGAACTTTCATCGAAATCACGTAAAACTCAAAATGCACGTCATTTGTTTATGCGTCCGTTCCGAGGCAACATAGTCTTTCGTTGTTTCCCATCCAAAGGGCTTTAAAAAACTGAACACATTCCGCGGCGCTAAATATATTAAAAAGTCGATATCGTTTGTGTGTATATGTTTTAACGGGACGAAAAATGTCGACGTACGGACGATTGCCAAAATGCTAGCTCGTAGGCTAAAATCACTTCTAAAAATCCAAACAACGAATCGTCACGAGACCCGAAATTGACGCTGCTTCAAGGTCAAGCTGCACAGTTGAAAAAAACTCGATCTAGTATTGAATGATGTGCAATCCATTTCGACAACATCTTCGTGCTCATGATGTCAAATTAAGAGTAGCAGTTCTGTTGAAGAAAACCTTTACCAGACCCAACATTTGGTTCCTTGTAAAGGAGCGAAAGCTCAGAGGAAAGACTCTGAGGAGCTTTAACACATGTTGTCTCGCAAGATTCGATAAAACTTTGTAGGGTCTATACAGTAAAAATTCTCGCCAAATAGCATGCTTCAAAAGAAAGCCAGGCGTTATTATTGATGCAGGAGGCGAAATGAACAACTTACTAAGGTTTAATTGGCGGCTCGTTTGCGTTGCTAGCACACCAAAGAATACATTGATGATAAAAATAATTCTCGAAAACACATTTATTCAAGAATACAAGAGGTCACGTTCTTACTTGTCAGACTGTATCTAGTTCTGTAATGTTTATTTTTTTAGAAGAAATGTTTTGCCACTGGATTTTTGTAGCGTTCAAATTCTACTAGTGTTATGTCCTCCTATGTTGTTTTTACTTTGCCCTGTTGAACTTCAAATCATTTGCTGAAGTTAGTCTAAGTTTTTGATTAAACAAAAAATTATTTTATTTGAATGAGATCCCCTGTTATTTTCTGAATAAATCAAAATTTTGCTTACTTTTGCGTGTTTACGCTATTATATCTTGCGTATTAAATATTAATTACATATTGCTTAGATTTTCTGCGTTTTATATTTTAGAGCTAGACCGTGCCCGGCGACTCACGCTCGCGTGGTGACTTGGGGGGATTCACTATTATCGTCACTGCTTTATTCCTTTTGTTACTTAACGTAACATAGAACGTATGTATTTTATGAAAACAAAAAAAAAACAGGTAAATCGGATAACAAATAAGTGGTTTTTGAAATGTGCTAAGCGGCACTAACGAACAGACCGACCAGAAAGGACGTTTGCGTTTTATATATATTTAGATTTTTTTTTTGATAAATATTAAGCTTAAGATATTAAAAAAAAAACACGTAAATTCGGATATAAGCTGTTTTTCGAAATTTATGATAAGCTCATTAACGGACAGGCAGACAGGCAGAGAGACGTTTGCATCTATAATATTTAATATTAAAAAATGCAACGTACTCTCTCGGTTTTCTTTCTGTCTGTCTGTCTATCTGTCCGTTAGCGCGCATTAATTCACTGGACCGAAACTTACTTATCAGATTTACGCTGCTTTTTTTTTAAACATACATATGTTCTCTAGCCCTCCCCCCATTATAGGCTCTATTTGATTACGATAGGTAGCATAAGGAATGAGACAGGAGTGACGATATACAGTGAATAAAGTCGGAAAAAAAAGAAAAAAAAAAAAAAGTTTGCCGCCCTAGCCCTGCAATACTCTGATAAGCCTAAACTATTAAAAATATGGAACAATATTATGTAGCAGCAGAATATCTATAATCTATAATATATATAAAACGCAATGATCTCTCTGCACTCTGTCTGTCTGTCCATTAGTGCGTTTATCACGCGAGAACCACTTATCGATTTACGTGTCTTTTTTTAAATTCATACATATGTTCTTCGACGCCAGGGATATATAATCAATAAATTAATCTATATCTCCTCATAATATTATATACATATTATATATATTTTAATATATACTATATACTATATATAAAATAAATGCAACGTATAAAATGCTCTCTCTGTCTGTCTGTCCGTTAGCGCGCTGATCCCATCGAGAACCACTTATATCTTTCATTTTACGTGCATATTTTAAATTCATATTAATATGTTCTCTGACCAGGATTTATAGATATATATTTTATTACATACTCTAATATAAAATAATATAAAATGCAACGTTACCTCTATCTCTCTATCTCGTCTGTCCTGTCGTATAGTGCGCATTATCACTGGAACCACTTATCCGATTTCCGTACTTTTTTTTTAAAACATTCGTAATAGATTTCTTTCTGGCCAGGTTATCCTATCTATAATAATATATAAAATGCAAACAGTCTCTCTGTCTGTCTGTCTGTCTGGTCCCGTTAGTGCGCTTATCACTTGAGGACCCCACTTATCATCCGATTTACGTGTTTTTATAAATTAATACGTATGTTCAATTATAAATTTTCGATTATAAAAGCCTAGATAATGGGAAATAAGGTGTGGAGTATTAATGGGAGGATAAAGTATTAATATGGGAGGAAGATAAGGAGGAGAAATAATGGGAGCGGAGATATAAGTCAGAGATAGATAAGTCTACTAGATAATGGGAGTTAGAAGTTTAGTTGAGTTATGGTGTGATAAGGGGGGAGGTGATAGATAAAATGATGGGGGGGGGAATAAAGAGGAAATAATGGGGGGAGGGATAGGCAGAAACGGAAATATGCGAGATAAGCCTAGATAATGGGGGAGATAAGGTGAGATAATGGGGGAGATATAAGGAAAAAATACTGCGAGTGAAGGATAAATAATGGGAGATAGTGTATAACATAAGGCAAATAAGCAGTGACGATAGTAAGTGATTCAATTCCCAACGCGAGCGC